>OX454525.1:299126551-300326551 GCA_949715645.1 Portevinia maculata
ATTTTTAAGTTGCTTTTGAGTTGCTATTGGGTACTTACGTGTTTCTCATTCCTGATGCCATTATTGTATCTCTTGTACGTTGGCTTTCTATTGTATTCTGCGGCATGTGAGGGTAACATTTGACACGAGCTCCGTCTAACATTAAAATCAAAGAAGCCGGTCAATTCATGAGTAGGATGACCTTGGAATAGCTCATCGCAACTGTAACCATTGCAAGCGAACTCCTGTCTAATGGCATCTACTTGATTGTTTGATTGCGATGGTTCTATGCGGAAAATGTTAACAAAAATAAGGCAATACAGACGCTTTTTTATGATTTGGTAGCAAAGCAAAGTAAGAGAGGATTAATCAAATCACCTGCTTTGTAGGCAGTAAGCATGGCAAACATTTTTAAGGATCTCGAAATCTCGTCGCCTTCCTTTGTTGTACTTGCGTCTTCCAAGTACTTTTCTTGGCGACATTTCATTCCGAATATGGTGCCATAACTTTCCTGGAATGACAATTAGTGTGGCGTGTTAAATTTATTTTGCGTGATCTGAAGTAACGGTAACTCAATAAGACCCACAGTATTCGAAAAGCATATATGTACATACTTCTGAACTTTCATTAAATTTAAAATTTTAAATAAAAAAAATTAGTAGGTATGCTATTAAGAATTTTATAATTTACATTCGGATTCTCCACGTTATTTCTATACATGACGTCAGGATAGAAAAACCAATAATAACAGTTTATACGCTATTAATTTAGTATATGATGGTTTGGGGCTAGTTTTAATTATGAAGTTGTCCACTTTATAGTATAATTTAATACGTCAAATAATATTTTCATGAGCTCCCGCACCGCGACAAGTTTCGCCATATAAAAAAGTTTGTGTAAGGAAATAAATATATATGTATTTCAATTCTTGAAATGACAATTCCTTTTTTAACGGTAAAAATTCGACCGACAATTAATGCATATTGTTCATTGCCTATTTTTTGGAGCATTACTCTATTGTGAACTTGTTAGATATGTTCGTTATGTTTCTTTTAAGTTAAAACCTAAAATAATGCAATAAAGTAGTTCGCAACAAACTCGAACGAACAGCTTCTAAGAAAACAAACACAGTTTATTTATTAATTATAGTGGAAACGAATGTTTATTAAGACATCTTAGAAAATACGAATTTATAATTAGTTTCCTACGAGTTTAGTAGAAATAATAGAAAAAGAGATAGCTCTGCGAAATATCCTAGAAGCACAATAGGTAGGAAATTTCTTTTATACCCAAAATTACAATGTCGCGCTGGCACTCGCGTGCGTTGACAGATTGTGTAGAAACAGCAATTTTGCTATAAAGAATTTCAGTCGTGACTATCAAACGGAAGCGATTTTTACTGATTTCGCGAAAGCATTTGACAAAGTCTGTCATAGCACAATCGTTCATAAATTATCTTCCCTTATCTCATGGGTTGAATCCGCGACTGTCGATTTCTTGATCGATGAACGACTATTTCGGTCGACGATCGTCGATTTCTCTATTTCGTCTTGTTATTGTCGATTGTGGTGGACATTTTTCTATTTTACAAACGTTTGTTGTCGATTGTAGTTTTCTGATCGACGCGTTGTGTATAGAAATATACACAATATTCTGATGATAATATTGAAATTGAAAAGTCACTTTTAATAATTGTAACTCAATAATTATAACTCACGTTGTCACTTCTGCATACATTTTTCTTAAGTTGTAATACAAAATTTTTCAAATTTAATTCTTAAAAGTGCTGCTTAATTTTAGGTGTTAATTCTTAGTGAGCCGCTCACAATAGAGCATTGCTCATTCGATTGACTACCCAATACCAAACATTGTAGCCAATTGATACAATCGACGCTTCGATTGGTAAATGACAACCCCAATCGGGGCCTTATTTAATAAATCGTATTCAGTTAGTGTAAATTTAGAATTAAGAATATCTTCCTTTTACCGACGACCTTAAAATATTTCGGGCTATTGATTCTGAAAATTACTTTTATTGCAAGAGGATGTTGCTGCGGTTCTTGAGTGGTGTGATGAGAACAATCTATTTTCGAATATTGCTTGAAAGACTGTTTTCAGATGCATTATTCTTGATTCGCGACTTACATTTCAAGACCACATTGATTATATTATCTCCAAAGCCAACTCCACGTTAGGCTTCATCAAACGTAATTCTAAAGATTTTACCTAGGCCCCGATTGAAATTGTCCATTTATTGATCGATGAACAACTTTTTCGATTTCTCTATTTCGAATATAAATATTCACAATATTCTAGGGTTTTAGAATGATTAATATCTTAAAGTATGCAACACTTTTATAAATTACAATTCAACTGAATTATATCTGATACAACTCACTTTGACACAATTGCATACATTTTTCTTATCTTATGACAGAAACCATTTCAAATGTAATTCTTATAAGTGTTCCGTACTTTTAGATGTAAGTTCTTACAGAGCCTTTCACAATAGAGCATTGCTCATTCATGATACCAAACTTCGCAACCAATCGATACAAGCGACAAATATGGATTGGATTGGTAATCGACAACCGCAACCTTATAATCTAAAATCCCTCTACGTATCTTCAGTTAGATCCCACCTGAAATACTGCAGTATTATATGGAACCCGTACTACGAAATTTGCTCTAAGAGAATTGAAAATGTTCAAAAAAACTTCAATAGGTTCATAATATTCAAGTTAAATTGGAGAATTGACACGCCAATATACGAAACTAGATGTTCTTTGATTAATCTGAACTCGCTTTTTAGTCGACGTTAATATTCGCAGTTATTTCAAGTTTCTTGGTGATCTTCTTATAACCAATTTTTCTCGAAGTGAGCCTATTGCATCAAAGTTGCATCAAAGAAGCAAACCCTTGAATGACCTCGATCGATTTGTTAAGGAGTTGTAGCAGGTTGGTTTAAATAAAAGGTATAATTGCAATGTTGACATTATATTATTATTTATTGTTCTTTTTTTCGCTCGTTCGTTTGTTTGGGATATAGCCATTACACCGTATGACCTTATTTTGAAAGCAAACACAGGCAGAAATTGTCATTATTTGCACACTTGGCATACAGTCGAATCTAACTTAACGATTTAAATAACAAGCAAACTACATGTCAGCAGAAACATCAAATAAAAAATAAAAACAAGTTGCTAAATCTAGATTAATAGAAATTATTTAAATGAAAATGAATAAAGACAATACTGTTACATTCAGGCTAGGATTCGAAAAGATAAAACGTAATTCTATTTAATTAATCTTTATTAGTTCTCTTTCTATGTAATTCTTGATTATTATTCTAATAATTCACTTATTTAATTCAACAATTCACTTTCACAATTAATCACTTTAAATACACAATCACTTTTCTCTTACTCAATACTTATACTTTTTCTCCCTACTTTTCACTACTGTCATCTATCGCACTTCTTTATCGCGGTTCACAACTAGAATGTCTTGAGTGCTCCTGCGACATCTATTTATATCTCCTAGTGACACCTCTCGAAATTTCCAGATTGTTCCGTTGAGTTTAGAAGGTTCGAGAACAAAATAACTATCCACAGCTACTCAAACTGCTATTCAAATGTTGCCAAAATCGGTAATATGGCTAATTTCTACTAGATGGCGCTGCAACTTGACTAATTGATGCCCAATGACACAGTTTGAGCAAACATACAACAATATACCCCTCTTAAACTTGTTCGTCCCGAGCAAGCACGTCAATATTTTCGCCATGGTAGCGATGGAGACGATCCACATGGACAACTTTCAGCTTGCCTCTTCCTCGCTGGATCCGGTAGACAACATCGTTGATGCGCTTCACTATCTTATAGGGTCCTTCCCAATCCTGCTGTAGTTTAGGTGACATGCCTTTTCGGCGATGAGGGTTGTATTGCCATACCAGATCTCCTTCCTGGAATCCTGTGGTGGTTGCTTTTGTATCGTACCTCGTCTTCATGCGGTCGCTGGATATCCGAATCTTATCTCTAGTTTTCCGATGAATGTTTCTAATGATTTCTCTGAGATCCGCAACATAATCATCTTCATTCGTTGCTTCATCAGTCGGAGATTCAAACATCAATTCACTAGGTAACCGGATGGTTCGACCAAAAAGGATTTCGGATGGAGAATGTCCTGTTGTGTTATGAACTGCGCTTCGATAGGCTAATAGGAACATGGGGATCTGCTTGTCCCAGTCCCGCTGAGTCGCCAATAACCGTAGAAAGGTGGTCGTTTAAGGTTCTATTGAAGCGTTCCACCATTCCGTCCGATTGCGGATGAAGCGGGGTTGTTCTTGTCTTCTTAATCCCTAGTAGCTGGCATACTCCTTGAAAGATCTTCGACTCGAAGTTTCAATCTTGGTCCGAGTGTAATTCCATTGGTACGTTAAATCTGCTTACCCAGTTGTAGACAATCTGCTCTACCACGGTTTTAGCTTCTTGGTTAGGTATAGCAAATGCTTCAGGCCATTTAGTGAAGTAGTCCATCACTACGAGGATATAGCGGTTTCCACTGTTGGTTTCTGGAAACGGTCCTGCGATGTCAACTGCAATCCTTTCAAAGGGCGCTCCAACGTTGTATTGATGCATCTTGCCTTGCATTTTTACTCTCGGGCATTTACTGGCTGCGCAAGTGGCGCATTTTCGGCACCAGTTTTCGACATCGTCTCTTGCGTGGATCCAGTAAAAGAGTTCTCGCACTTTTTCGAGTATCTTATTTACTCCCAAGTGACCTCCGGACACTCCATCATGCAGTTCCCTAAGCAGTTCGTTGACTTTCGATCTGGGTACCACAAGCTGCATCACGGCTGATATTCCATGCGAACTTTCCCATTTTCTTCTCAAAATTCCATCCTGAACATGAAGTGAGTCCCATTGTGCCAAGTATGCCTTCAGTTCCGGACTCTTATTGGAGATCTGCTGCCAGTCCGGCTTGCCCTCATGTTCCTTCCAGGCGAGAATCGGCTCGATATCCGGATCTTCCTGTTGAGCATTTCGGATCTCCCGTGCACTCCAGCCGCTAATGGGCTCAGCTCTCAACCGTTGGACTGATAGTTTATCTTTTTCCTCCTGGCATACGCAATGTTTACAATCAGCCTTGCAGGGTCGCCGGGAGAGGCAATCTGCGTTGGAGTGAAGAGTTCCCTTTCGGTGCTGTATCTCGTAGTCATACATCTGCAGACGTTCAGTCCATCTCGCGACTTCTTAAACTGCAGCAGCCACTTTAGAGACGCATGATCTATACGCAGGATGAATTTCTGCCCATATAAGTACTTGTGGAAGTGCTTTGTTGCCACGATCAAAGCCAGGAGTTCCCGCCTGGTTACGCAATAGTTCCTCTCCGGCTTGGATAGCCGTCATCATGAATCTGCGAAAGAACGGCTCCGATCCCAACATTACTAGCGTCGGCATCTACAATAAATGTTTTTCCTGGAGTAGGGTACGCTAGAATTGAAGCATCACACAGTTGGTGTTTGAGACACTTGAAACTCGTTTCGCATTCACCTGACCATTTGAATGGTTTTCCCTTTTCCATCAGTTGATGCAAGCTCTTTGCGATCCTGGCAAAGTCCTTCACAAACCGTCTGTAGTCAGTTGCAAGTCCCAGGAAGCTTCTCAGTTGGTGTTTGTCTTTGGGAACGGGCCAATTTTTCACCGCATCGACTTTCTCTGGGTCAGTCCTTACTCCCTCGGACGAGATGATGTGCCCCAGATATTTTACCTCAGATCTAAAGAGATCACACTTTTTCGGGTTAAGCTTTAGTTGTGCACTTCGTAGTCTCTGGAACACTTCCTTCAAGTTATATCGATGTTCTTCAAACGTTTTTCCAACCACGATGACATCGTCCAAGTAGACCAAACACGTTTTCCATGTTAGCCCCAACAAAACACGCTCCATTAGACGTTCAAAATTTGCCGGCACGTTACACAGTCCAAATGGCATTACTGTGAATTGCCAGAGCCCGTTTCCTGCTGTGAAAGCCGTTTTCTCGCGGTCTTCCGGATGGATCTGCACTTGCCAGTAGCCACTCTTCAGATCTAGAGTGGAAAACCATCGGGCTCCGGACAGCGTATCCAGCGTATCGTCAATCCTTGGTAGAGGGTAGCTATCCTTTTTGGTGACATTATTCAGTTGGCGATAGTCTACACAGAACCGAGTGCTGCCATCTTTCTTTTTGACAAGGACAATTGGAGATGCCCATGGGCTTTTAGAGCATTCGATTACTCCTTCCTTTTCCATCGTCGACACCATCTCTGCAACCTCCGTCTGCTTAGCCAATGGTAATCGTCTGGGAGGCTGACGAATCGGTCTTGCATCTCCAGTGTCTATCCGGTGTTGTACAAGGTGTGTTCGGCCATACTCGCAGTCCCGCGAAGCGAATATGTCAGCAAACTCGTTGATGAGGTTCCCTGCCATGGCTTGCTGCTCCTGATTCAGATCGCAGTGCTGGAATAAAGTTCTTTTCACCTCAGTCATTCCCATTGGTGAACGAGGCTTCGCAACACCTTCCTTTGATAGTTTCGTGACGGCAGTAACCGGTACACACTTTCCAACCAGCTCACCTTGCTTCAAGTTGACTCTTTTGTGTTCCGCATTAAGAACTCGTACGGGAACCATATTGTTCTTCGGCTCGACAAGCATTTTTCCAACCACGCAATTTCGGCAGTGGTTGTCTTATGGCTCAACTAGAAAGAATCGGTGGGCCCCAGGATCACCTTCCAGCTTTGTCCAAATCAGTGTCTCTGAAGAAGGTGGTAGGACCTCGTCCTTACTAATGACTGTCCTCAGGGATACGGCGTTCTCGTTCCCGTACACCATCGGAATCTCTAAGTTTCGATACTTGAGTACTTGCATACCAATGTCCAATACTACATCACGCGCCTTCATGAAATCGATTCCAATGATGCATTCGTCACATATAGCTACTAGGAAAGCGTGGGGGAATGCTAATCCTGCCAAATTTATTGTTAGTATGACCTCACCATACACTTTCGCTGTCGCTCCTGTTGCTGTTTTCAGACAGTAATTGCTGGTGTTGTGCAGCCAAGACTGACGGACGATGTCCCTTCTTATAATGGAAGCGGTGGCACCGGTGTCGATAGTTGCCACGCACTTATTTTGTCCGATATAGGCTTCCACTGTTAGACTCTGGTTTCCTCGTTTGGTTTGGGAGACTTGAATTGTGGTCCTGGGGTCGTCGATTCCGGAAACCAACTTCTGCCCCGCGAAGCTGGTCCTTACGCGTTTCCCGACTGCTGGTTCTGCGAAGCTTTATCTGCAGGATGGATGTTATCCCTGCCAGATGCTTTTTCGTTGCGCCTCCTAGGCCCGCAATATGGACAACTGCCTTATCTGGGTGGAGCTCTGCACTGTCTCTGTAGGTGCCCTATTTTGTAGCAGTTCCAGCAGCGCATTTGACCTCTGTTATCTCTGTTCCGGTCTACGATGTCTGTTCTTTGACATGAGCATTCAACGGCTGTCATTTCCCTTACGCGGTGGAACCCATGCGATGCCTGATCAGCAGCGTGCATTGTCAAGGCAAATGCTAGCGCCTCAGCGAGAGTTCTCTTTCTAGCCATTCTTACGGCCATTTGCAGTTGTCTATCTTCAATGGCTTGGATAAACGCCTCCACAGCCATTTCATTGATGAGAACCTCACCAGCATTAGGGTATGACAAATGCGCCAGACGTTCGATATCTGCTTGCAGCTGTAGGAGTGTTTCTCCCCTCTTCTGGACTCTACTGCGTAGCTGGACCCTGTACACTTGCTGCATATGCTCATCACCGAAGCGCATCTCTATAGCCTTGACCAAGGCGTCGTAGTTGTGTTGCTTCTCCTCTGAAACGGTTTGGAGTAACTCCGCAGCTGTACCTCTTAGTGCGAGCGTTAGCGCAATCGACTTTTCCTCGTTGTCCCAGCTGTTCGCCATTGCAGCTGCTTCAAACTGTTTCTCGTAAATTGGCCATGACGTTTGACCATCGAAAACAGGAGGCTGCATCTCTTTCCTTCTCGGGCAGTCCGCAGAATATTTTCGAGCCTTCTGCTTCTTCACTTTCTCGAGCTCTTTAGCCAAGTTGTCGAAATTTGTTTCATGCTTGCAAAACGTCTGATGGATTTCGTCGAATTTGGTTTCAACCTTCTCGAACTTGTGATCAATTTCTTCGAGTTTTCCTTCGAGAACATTTTTAAAATCTTCCACAGCGCTCTTTTGGGCGGCAACTATGGACTTCTCTTGTTCTTCCAATTTGGAATCTAGAGAATTCTTCTGTTCATCAAATTTAGAGTCCATTGATTCCAATTTGGAATCTAGAGAATTCTTCTGTTAATCAAATTTAGAGTCCATAGATTCCAATTCGGAAACTAGAGAATTCTTCTGTTCATCAAATTTTGAATCTAGAGAATTCTTCTGTTCATCAAACTTAGAGTCGAATTTCTGATCGAATTTCTGATCGAACTTCGCCAGAAGTAATTCCATCATAGCAGTCATATCAACCTTCTACTTACTTGTTCTTCTGCTACGTCGAACAAAACGGACTTGGGGTTTTCTCCTTCGTTTTCAACAGCTTCCTGCAGTCGAAGCACCAGATCACTTTTTCCTCCAGCTGTGGAGAGATCTCGCTTCTCTAGTTCAGCTTTTAACTGCGGTATACTGAGCTGTAGTAATTTCAATGTGCGGCCCATTTTTTTTTTCTTTTTTTAAACTAATTCACTTCACTTTAATTTCACACTGAATACGTTTTATCCCACTTCTGACACCAATGTTACATTCAGGCTAGGATTCGAAAAGATAAAACGTATTTTTCTATTTAATTATCTCTTTATTAGTTCTCTTTCAATGTCTTTTAAATCTTGATTATTATTTTAATAATTCACTTATTTAATCCAACAATTCACTTTCACAATTAATCACTTTAAATAAACAATCACTTTTCTCTTATTCAATACTTCCACTTTTTCTCTATACTTTTCACTACTGTCATCTATCGCACTTCTTTATCGCGGTAAAGAACTAGAATGAATTGGGTGCTCCTGTGACATCTATGTATTTATATCTCCTAGTGGCACCTATCGAAATTTCCAGATTCGTTGAGTTCAGAAAGTTCGAGAACAACATAATTATGTACTAGTTATTCCATAGCTATTCAAACTGCTTTTATCTTATATGATAATATGGCTCTCGGCTAGAGATGGCGCTGCAAGTGGACTAATTGATGCTGAATGTCACAGTTTGAGCAAACATGCAACAGTATTTTAACCATACACAAAATTTATTAAAATAGCTGCCATTGAGGTTTACTTATAACCCACTTATTTTTTTGAATCCGGCTATTAGTTTTTTTTTAACTTTTTTTTACATACTAGCGACATTAACAAATATGACGCTGAAGCGAATTTAAAAAATGATGATCCTGCATATTTTTAGAGCATTTCGTCACTGAATTATGTGTTTGTAAATGAAGCATATATGAGTTCAATTGTACATAGGGGCCATTTCAAACGTTTAACCATTTGAAAAAAAAACATTCGAAAACGTGCATTAAATGCATTTTAAACCAAACAGAAACAATAAAAAATTGTCAAAAACTAGCAAATGGGAAATAATTTTAATTTTTTTCTCTACGTTAAGTTTCCTATATTTCACTTTTTGTGACTGTTGTGTCTATAAATTCATAGAAAATTAAGAAAAAAACGGGGAAAAGGCTACCACTACAAAGTACGTATTCAACATGAAAATCTAGCTAATAATTTGTTTAGGAACATGCTAAGTAATTAGATGGGTATATAAGTAAGGCATTAATTTGTAATGCTGGTTGGATAAAGATTGTTATTAAAATACTTTTCGATACTTCTTCGAAACAGTGCCCATGTTCTGTAACTCATGTGATAACTCTTCACATCGAAATCTTTGGAACACAAAATTCCACCGTTTATCGCATCTGAAAATAATGGTGTTCTGTAACTCTATGCGATAAAATATACCTTGGTAACTTTTAATATCATGGGAAATTGGAAGGATTGTCAAAATACAGGAAATCGAATGGTAGTTTGGCGAAGAAATTCAGTGTTTTTACATGTTATTGGGATAGGAGTGGTGTAGCACGAGTTTATAGCGGATATCTGAAAATTACGCGTTTCTGTTGAATTTTTACGACGATCGCTCGGTTTTGCTGGCTTTAGACGAAACCTTTTGAATTGTATCTCATCCTAACGCTGATTTAAGACAAGATTATGTTGATGAATTTAAGACAACATTATGTTGATGAATTTAATGAAGTTAAAATTTTGCATTTATTTTGTCTGTCTATGAAAAAAATAAAATGATTTTAAAAAAACATGAGAACCTTTTGCCGTCTCTTGTTGGATGTACCAAGTTGTTTATTTTTGTTGCAACACAGTTCCAAGAATGTTCAAAATGGATCTTATTGAAGTGCTTGCTGAATTCTTTCGACAGATGTACCAACATTCTTCTCCATTAATTCTGAATGTTTTTATTAGTTATTTTTTATTTCTTTTGCATTTTTCTAAGCGTTGAACTTGATCAACGGACTGAATATTTTGTTAAATAAAAAATCAAAAATGTTTATCGCAAGCCAATTGAGGTGTGATAAGTTTTGACAGTTGAAGTGAATAATTTATCCCATTCGAAAGTTACAAAACCTGAAAGTATCACATATTTCCCGGGGTTTCATTTCACAATGTTCCATGTGGTATAGTTTTCGCATCGCATAGTTACAGAACACGGAAATGTGATATAATGAAATTTTGTTTCAATTAACATCGTTTATGTGATAAATTAATATAACGATGCGATAATTACAGAACACGGGCACAGGTTTACAAATCAAACATACATCGTAGCCACTAGCCAAAACGTTCAGTCGCTAGCCAAAAAGCCACAAGAATGATAAATAGAAAACAAAGAAAAAACGCAAAGAGGAGAACAATTAAAATAAGGGAAAAGTTCTAAGAAAATAGGTTGATCAGCCAAACAGAAAGTTTATTTTCGATAGTTGTCGTGTTAAATCCTTATAATTGCTAAGCGCCTAATTTATTTCTTCAAAATTCACTAAAATGTCTACTTGGTACATCCCACGACTTAAGACTCAAGACGAACAAATTGCATTTCAATCGACCTAAGCAAGTGGAAAAGAGACTAAAATACGGGAAAAAGTTTACGCCTAAACGATTGTCGTGAAGAATTGCTCGAGGTCTTCGGATAACAACTTAAAAAACAATACAAAACCAGACTTAACTCTAAAAATAAGGCGTCGACACAGCTGAGCGTAAACAATGGTTCCCTCACCGAGCCCAAGTTTTTACATAGATTGCTGGCTAAACGATCCGCCTGACTTAGCTCATGTAATATGCCTTCTACCGTACGGAGTGACAATAATTGAAGAAGTATGCGCGACAGCCACGATTCGGGAGATAAAAATGGTAAGCCACTTTTCGCCAAACATTTATGTTAAACGTGAATGTAATTGTTTTCTAGGAAATCCTGGCTGCGGCAAAAGCATATCCTCTCCACGAGCAGCTGAAGGAACCTTCAATCTATGCACTGCGGGGTATTTCAGCGTTTCGTAGAACTACCGTTGAGGCCTTCAAAGACTCGGAACGTCTGTGCGACATCCAACCGTACCTATGTCTCATGGAACTGGCCGAATCCACAGAGTATTCGAGCGATCAGGAAATCTGCAATCTGATAAGTTATATGATCGGAAAGTCTGTAGATGACTTTCACGCTATGAAGAGTCCAGAAGTTAGTGATTTTCGCTACAAAATGTCTCTGCTCAGTGAGGAGATCGAAAACGAACGGGCTACACTATCATGGAGCGAGAAGTTACTTTACGAACATCCTTTGCGATTGTCGCCGACACCTCGAATGCCATTAATAAAGGGTCGCCAGCGAAATGACACTTTCGTGGTGTCCGTAAAACTAGAGAACGACGAGAGTGTATTCAGTTTGCGAGCCAGTGACACTGACTCGCCAACAAAACTGATTGAAATGGCGCTGGCGAAGATGTCCAGGTCGTTAGTTAAGTTGAGTGGACAACCAACTGCATCCTATATACTTCGAGTTGGGGGTCGTGACGAGTATTTATACGGCGAGTTTCCTCTGATACAGTTCATATACATTCAGGTAATATTTGCGTTGGATTTCTCTGGCATGCATTGACTTTCTGCTTCCTATATTTGTTAAAAAACTAAAGCTTTAGAAGTTTTGAAAAAAACGATAATTGTTAGTACTGGGGACTCCTGTTGTGTTGTATAAATCCTTTTTTAATTTTGTTTGTATTTATGTTGGTGCGTTCCCAACGCGGGTTTTCAGGATATAAACAAAATACAAACCTCTCTTCTCTCTTACTCTTTTAAGAACTTTCCAAATATGAATTTTTCATTCACAACGTTCTTATTTATAAAGTATTTCTCTTGTACGCATCCCATGCTTTTAATATGAGCAGCATTTCATTATCGCCTCTGATCTGATCCAGATCGGATTTGATAACAAAACAGATCTCAACAAAAAATATTTCTTCAAGTTGGTACATTGCATTTAAAGGCAAGCAATTATTTTGTCGAGTCAGACCCGTATAGACGCAGTAGAGTGGAAGGATTACGATCCCTTTAATTATGATCATAGCATCGCCGCTATAAAGGAATAAGATATATATATAACTGTGACTGTGTATTGTATTCCAGTGAATGAAACCTGTGATTGTGATTTCTAATTTTATACGAACGAATTTAAAAAAATTTAGCATGCATTTTAAGCGTATCTTTGAACTTCAATAGATTCACCGTCAAATTCCATTGCTTGCAGTAGTTTTAAAGATGGTTTATAACAAACTGCACCCCCTGACTCTGACAAAAACACTTTATCGCCGTAAACTTAAGATCCGGTATATAAACACTTCATAAGCTCCACCCACCTTCCACTTCTGCGACTATATCGTTGATAAATAAGAGGAACAGTAGCGTGCTTATTATGCACCCTTAGGTTAGGTTAGGTTTATGTGGCTGTCGGCAGAAGCCGACACACTTAGACCAATTTAGGTCCATTGTGATACCACGTATATTATCTACCTCAACTCTGTAGATGGGACTGGCCAACGACACGCGGTTGTTCTCAAACGGTCCCCCATCTACGTACTAACCGCGCCCAACGTCGTTTAATTACGGTGATCTGACGAGAACCGATTAACTCAACGTGGTATGGTCGTTGGTTCATTATTATGCACCCTTGCTTTACTCCTATTTGCGTTTCAAATTCGTCCGATAAAAACTTTCATACATCGCCTTCAGCACATTTATTACTTTGCTTGGCAAACCAATTTTGTTCAGCTTATAAAAGAAGAGCTTTGGAATCAAACGGAAATTTAACATGTAGGCTGTGATTGTTTGTGAGTTTGTGCTTTTGTGACATTGAGTTAAAAGTGTGAGAGAGCCACCGTGTTGTGAATGTGGTGAACTTTATGTTGAGTGATTTTTGATTTTCAACCTGAAACTACTTTCTCGCGAGTTAGTATTAAAAACCTTCATTTTCCCCACCCCTAATTATATCGTTAGACCTAAATCCTAAATTCAGAGTTAAAGTGCAAGTCCCACCAACCTTGACGCGATGTTTTCAGTTTTCCCAATATGCAAGTGCTTATATTTTGAGCAAACTTTCTCCCTTGCTTGTACTTTGACATAATTTTCTCTTTTGTTTACAACCATTTTTTGTTTCGCTCTGGAAGTGGCATTTTTCAATGTGTTTGACTCGACTTTAACCGCTTAAGTTCTCGCTCTTGTCAAAGTCGAAGTCGAAGTTGAAGTCTTGATGTGTTTCTACCATAAGCCTTTCTTTTCCGGCAGTAAAGTTCGCCATTTAGGTCTTAAAAAATATTTGCAGGCCTCCCAGTTTAAAATCACTTCGTCACTGAAGCCAATCAAATACGAATGTTGTTGCATTCGTGATATCCAGAGGTTTTAAGGCCTGCCTCTCTTTTGCTATTGTTTAGAAACATCGATTATTGTTTCCCCCTATCATGGTTAACGTTTGGAAGAATCTTATTTTCGATTTGTACGAAATCGGAGAAAACCTATTCGAAGCATCCGTTCCGATTCATTAATCGGACTAACTCTCCGATCGAATGCAACGCACATATCCGCATGCGGCACGACGCATTGAAAGATACAGATACACGGCAAATTTGTTCCGAAGCTCCGACAAGAAAATGCTGCAAATTATTTTAAGTAAAATGGGAAAGTGTTAAAAATTGTAAGTAATAAAATTAAAAAAATATAATTTATTGTTATTTAGTTCAGTTATTTGGTATTTTACAAAGTAAAGTGGTCAACAGCAAAGTTTTTCACACTGTAATGGATTTAAAACAGCTGAATCTCTGTCAAATGAACGCGTTTGTATGCTTGATTTATCTTGTTCCAAAACGGATACTTCGGTCGCAATCTGAGTCCCGATTGGATTTCCCCTTCGTTTTGTAATTTCTTCTGATGATTGGCTGATTGTCTTTGACAGGTTTGGTACAATCTCTCCCTCGACTTTGAACATGACATGTCTTAACCATCTTTTCTGAGATATGTTCTTTGTCGTTAAGGCTTCCTAGGATCTTTGAATATCTTATTCGGTCAAGCCTAATTTTTCCTGCTGTCATGCGACGTATCTTAGCTTAGGCGATGAATGATTTCGTCACAGATAACTTTGCTATTGATTTTAGATTCCAGATATTTAAATTTTTTGAACTCGGCAATCACTTTTCCATTCATATTAGTTTCTGGAAAAGGTCAGAGTGGATCAGATTAATACGATACTAATTCCTCTTCAAAACATCCACCTTTGCATCAAGTACTCGTTGCAGTGATGTCCTAATCTATCTTATAATGGCTCCATCGTCAGCAAAGAATACGAGCCCAAACGCAAAATATATGTTCTATCTAGATTCAGATACTTACATAATGCTGAATCATAATGCTGACTCAATAAATTTGTCTACAAAAAATTCTCGATACAAGTTTTTCTCTTAAGTCTTGAAGACTTGTGACGGTTTCTTTTCGTAATTCCTGCTTCATTTTATGCTAAACAGTTTCGATTGGTGAAAGATTGCGGCTGCTTAAGTGTCGTTCCAACAAAGAAAATGCTTCAGCGGACAACCTTGATGGGAGTCGTATCGATGGAAGAAGTTCTTAGTTCTTAGTATTTCTTGATACTTGGCAGCGTAGACTTCTCCATCTACGAAGTGAACATTTCCTTGCAGACACATCCCCATACTATTAGAGATGCTGAAAACTTAACTTTTCTTTTCTTTGTCTTTGTAGAAAGTCTTGTAGAAAGCTTCATTAGAATTTCTTTTTACGCGTTTCCGTTCGTCGTCTACGCAGAAATCAAAACCTGGAATCATCGCTCCAAATAGCGGTATACCATTGACTTAATGTCTTGTCTTTACGCTTATTCGCCCAATCATGTCGCATTTTTTCTGTACTTGAGTTTCAAAAGCGGCTTTTCTTTGCCTGAGTTTTTTACAAATTAAGTTAATTAAAAACATTTTTTTTTATAGGGCGAAACTTGTAAAAACCGTATCACAGAAACATTCTTTTCAATTCTTCTTTTTATTCAACCTTTATCGCAGCAGCATTTTGGCGTCGGTTTTATTTTAGTTATTTACTTAAAACACTGCAATCACTAGGTTTTGATATCGATGGACGTCCCGTTTTCCTTACCTATTTTTACAGAGTGTCTGTATTTTGTAATAATTTTCAGCACTGACGATCGTGGTAAATTAAAACTTTTGTCAATTTTATAGTTCGACAATCGCGTTTTAAATGTGCGAATTAACGATTCCCTTAAGTCTCGGGACTATGCAAAGCCACGCCCCATGGTTAGGAACGAATTGTTATTAAGTTGCACGAACAAATGACTCAAGCATTATCAAATATGTATGCCAAACAGTTAACGAAAACACTATTAAAACAATTTTAAATCAACTCTTTTCCATCCAAAAGAGATTGGACCAACTGTTATGCTCTTAACAGAGTAAACCATACATTTTTACCGTATGCTTTTAAAACTGTTTTTAATTCTTTTATTTTACCAAGAAAAATTACATCATCACATTAATATAATTTTTAACATAAATTATTGATGCTAACAAATACTAAATTTGAGCTTCAGAAAACATTTTTCGTTTTAAATGACGAGTTTTATTTTGGGTTCGGTTCGTAATTAGTGGACTTAACAAGCATGTTTCTCTTATAAATTTTAATAAATAAATTTGGTTTCGGGTCCTGGACCATACTTTTTATGAGACACATAAAACGTGTTTTTAAAAGCCTTTATTTATTCTACCTATTCACATTTCCATAACAGTCTTATTGATACAAATGACCCAAATACTATTTAACAAGGATTTCTCTAATTTTGCAACTAGAAGCACTTGTGCTTCTGCTGAATGCTAATGTATGTACTTAAGAATTAGTTTTTTTTCTCATAATACAGGAAAGCCTATCGCGTGATGGGGTCCCATTGATAGTCCTCAAACCAATACACACTCTTCAGACATACAGTAATCACAAGCAACTTAGTATAGAGCATAAACCGAAAACTGCTGAGAATCTTAATTACCGGACGATGACGAACACCATGCGTAAGCGTCAGAAGTTGACCTCGTCATGGGATATACAAGAACCATTTCGTCTCGAGTTGCACGGCATCCACAACATTAACTGTGATCTAAATCCAATACCAGAGATCGGGGTTCACCTTGGCCTCTTTCATGGTGAGCGAAAACTATGTGCTCTGCAAAAATCCAGTGAGCTATTGGTGGACAATGACGGTAAGATTGTCTTCAATGAAGAAATATCATTTGACATTTGCCTACAAAATATACCACGAAACGCTCGATTATGCATATCGGTTTATGCAAAAACGGTCAAATTAGGCGGATCACGTTCAAAGAAAATCAGTACTAGTAAGGATAGCAAAGACGGTAAAGATAGCAAAGAGAACAAAGATGCAAACAAAGAGAGTGTCAAAGATAGTCGAGAATATCATACTAGCCCGTTGGCCTGGGTCAATACGACACTGTTCGACTACAAGCATCAGCTTAAGACGGGCCAGCTGACACTGCATACATGGACAAATGCAGAGGATATACAGTCTGACGAGATATTTCATCCGCTGGGGACGGTGGAACCAAATCCTAGGAACGAAGATTGTGCTGTTGTTAAGCTAACATTCCACAAGTGAGTATTTGCGTTGAAGCAACAGTTTTTCGATTAAAACAACTCCTGATTTAAATTTCAGTTACAATCGCGAAAATGGTATCATTTATCCAGAGGAAGAAACTGTCCTCCTGCATGCTGAAAAACTGTCAGAGACTGAGAATTTGAATCGCACTAAATCTCATGATAAAAAGACTATCCATAAGGTTTTGGCGAGCTACTCACGAAGTGATAAACTTGATGACATGCACGATCAAGACAAAAATGACATTTGGTCAAGTAGGTAAGTGTTTTTTTGTACATTTATTTGTTCGCAATTTAGCATGGCTTAGCTTTATGCTGTCTCTATTCATTGCTGACAGTATACACGTAGTCTCCATATAGCCGTCATAGGAGCCTCTGGAGTGCCTCCTTTTACACAATAAGTTTTTACTTTTATCGTATACTGAAGTATATTAAAGAGAAAAACATTGCAGTCGTGCTGAAATTTCAAACTCAAACCTAGTATGAGTTATGATAATATGACTATAGGCCAAAGTGTGTGGCATTCTTCTGTGACCGAGGCTCCTCCCACAATTGCTGAATGAATTTTCTTCAAACTTAGTATTTGGTGTTTTTAGTTAAGCATTTTTGCAGAAAATAGCCGCAAGGTATATTTTTTGCAAAAATGCTTGTTTTTTTAAATCAGCTCGAGTTATTTCTTAATACCAATTGTACATATGTACAGTTTTGTTTCGTTATTTGGCATTAAATGGCCTTTTTTCTTATTTTAATAAACAACTATTAAACTTCATAATATTGAATTTCTTATTATAGAAAAAAGTAGAAAAGTAATTAAAATATGAAGCGTCAGTGGCCCACCGAAAATGTCTGAATCGTCTATTTGGCCCGACTGCTAAAAAAGTTGAGCAGCCTTGTTCTAATGCAATGTATAAAACAAAATCTCTTCGATAATTTCCGTGAAAAATCGCAAAAGTATTTATTTCTTCTTGTGTTAGAAAGAAACATTTTGTGACTTATCGTGTACTTACATTTTTTTACTTTCTCGAAACTAACTAAACAAAAACCCATGTATTTGTATGAATTAAAATACATACTTTAGTAAGAATCGTTGTTAAAAATTGAAAGTGTATTGTTTTGTTTTTGTTTTGCATTATGAAATACAATTTTGTATATGATACGAGCAAAAGTTTTATGTGCAACTCTTTTCATAGCGTTATCTCGAAATTACATTTTTTGACTTATTGCTCTATTGTACTGAGAGTGCATTGGTACTACCTACCTCCAACAATGGTTAAGCTGAAAAAGAAAAGTCATATCTACATACAAGGTGGGCCAAAAGAAGTCATCCGATGTTGTTTGGCTCTCATTTTTTTTTCTAAATGAAAAACTTCGATTCTGTTTTTTGATTATGTTTATTTGAACCTTTAGAATTTTATTGGTCAAGTCGAGAAGATGATATCGGCCAAATGGGCGACGTCACAATTGATTGCCATACGGGCTCGTTTTATTGCATTTTTCATCACTTCGGCGAGAACTTCGGGCGACAGATTCTCGCACTCGTGTCGAATGTTGTCCTTGAGGGCTTCTAGGGTCTCGGGCTTGTTCACGTAAACACGAGACTTCAAAAAACCCCACAAAAAAAAATCTGGAAAGGTTAAATCGGGCGATCTTGCGGGCTAGTGCAAATCGCCAAAACGAGAGATAAGGCGACCCGGGAACGCCGCCTTCAGAATATCGGTTGTGGTTCGCGCAGTGTGTGCCGTAGCTCCGTCCTGTTGGAACCACATGTCCTCCAGTCCTAATTCGTCCAATTGCGGCAGAAAAAACTCGGTTAACATGGCCCTATAGCGCGCACCGTCCACTGTTGTCGTTTGACCAGCGGCGTTCTAAAAAAAAAATGGCCCGATGACTCCTCCAGCGTGAACAGCGCACCATGCAGTAACTTTGAGCGGGTGTATTGGCTCCTTGTGCATTACTCGTGGATTTTAGGTGCCCCAGAAGCGATAGTTTTGCTTGTACACGTACCCGCTGAGGTGGAAATGAGCCTCACCGCTCATTATGATTTTGGTCGAAAAATCGTCCACTTCGTTCTCCAGATTGAGGATGGCTTGGGCGTAGGTTACACGCGTTTGGCGGTCGACAGGCAGCAGCTGATGAACGGACTGGACTTTGTACGGGAACATGCGCAAGTCTTAGACCAAAATTCGCCTTAGGGACGACCGGCTGATGGCTAATTGCGAGGCACGGCGTCTAGTCGATGTTTCCGGCGACATCTCGACATCCTCGTCAACAGCGGCGATATTCTCGGCACAATGGGCGCTCCGGGTCCGGCCACTCTTGGCAACGTATCGTGTGGCCCCTACTCTTCAAGGTTGGTGGCCAAACGGTGCAGTGTTTGCGCAGTCGGTATCGGACGGCCGTGGAATCGGCGACGGAATTCACGCTGCGCCAACACTACAGACGAATTGTTACGCAAAAAAATAGACACGATTATTTCGCGTTCTTGGGGAGTGTAGTGTATCGCTCCATTTCTTGTTCACTTGTATTCTACATCTGTCTCACAAATGTCAAAACAGATTTGACATTGGCGGCCATTTGCAAAAATAAGAGCATCTTCCAATAGGGTGATTTCTTTTGGCCCACCTTGTATGTATAATCTACATTTTTATGAAACTTTGTTTTTCCTGTTTTTACAAATATGAAAAATGACTAATGGAAAAAATAATTCGAATCCAATTTATATAAAAGCGACAAAGAGATTCACTGATCAACTGATCGCAGAGCATGGTGAACAACCAATTTGTTTTCCTAATTTGCAGATAATTTTCTGCTGTCAATACCGCTTTATCATGTTTCGCGAAGTGGCCGCCGCGCTTGGCAAAAAATCATCCTGCAGCAAGTTTTATTCTTTCTTTACGGCGAAGATATGATCAGAATTCAGGGGATCATAACCCTCCCACATTACTGCATCCCTACTAGTAAACGGACTACTAAAAATGTTGCGGGTGGCAATGGTGCAGTAGTAGTGTATTCGCTTACGGAATGGAAGGTCGTGCGTTCGAATCCCGGCCAAGTCCATTACTTTGTACCGAATACATGAAATCGTAATCTCCCTAAGTAACTTAGACACCACCCGTGGAGAAAAACCCTACAACTGCACCGAAACACTTCTTTCCTATCTCTCTATTCTTTCTAATACCAAGTAGCTTACACTGTATTCTTAGCATTATAAGGGTACTGTAACAACAGAAAAATCCCTTTAGCGTAAGCAAATTATAAAAAAAAAAAAAAAAAAGTACACGATAAGTCACAAAATGTTTCTTTCTAACACAAGAAGAAATAAATACTTTTGCGATTTTTCACGGAAATTATCGAAGAGATTTTGTTTTATACATTGCATTAGAACAAGGCTGCTCAACTTTTTTAGCAGTCGGGCCAAATGGACGATTCAGATATTTTCGGTGGGCCACTGACGCTTCATATTTTAATTACTTTTCTACTTTTTTCAATAATAAGAAATTCAATATTATGAAGTTTAATAGTTGTTTATTAAAATAAGAAAAAAGGCACCTTACAAACGGGTAAGGTTCGCCGGTTCGACCTCAATAAACAGGCTGCGGAGACTGGTTTATATTGGCGAAATATCGACACGTTCAGGGGTATGGTGAATAATTTTTACCGAGGAGCTCTTCCCATTCAGTAATCTAACTTACATTCCTGACAAGGGAACAAATTCTTTCGAAATTCATTCACGGATTATCTATCCAATCGCATTTAGTTCAACTGCAAAGAAAGAATATTCGGAAACGCCAAATCGAAAAAAGGTCACTATTATGTACTCACATGAAGTTATATTTTCCACAAATATATAACAAACTAGAAATGGTTAAATATATATATAATTTTTGAATTAATCATAGCCAATTGCTCGTCTTCGAACTGAAGATGCATTGAAATGGGTAAAAACAATTACCAAGAGGAAAAAGTTTGTATCGATTTGATGTGTTGTGGTAATCGACTGATGATCCCAACCGCCACATCTGGGTGAAACGCCAAATTGGAAAAAGGTCACTATTTTGTACTCAGGTATTCAGCTCCAGCACAAATCAATCCCAATACTTCAATTTTATACCATATTCTAAGGATATATTCACTTGCTTTACTCGATAACGAACAGGTAGTTTTTATACCCTATTCTAGGGGTATATTAATTTTGACGCATAGTTTGTAACATACCTTAATATTGCCCGTAGACCCCTAAAAATTACTATATTTATGATCAGCGTCGATACTAATGTCGATCTAGCCATGTCCGTCCGTCCGTCCGTCGGCAAAAATTAGGCCTTTAAACTGGACCTAGAGAGCTGAAATTTTAACCATATACTCTCTAGGGTCCCGAAATAATCAAGTTTACGAATTTTTGAAATCCGCCCACAGACACGCCCACAAACTCAAAAAAACAAAATTTTGGAAAAAATCGAATTTTGAGCTAGAAAGCTGAAATTTTTTATATATGATCTATGACTCCTAAAACTGCTCGGGATAAAAAAATTTCAAAATCCGCCCACTGACACGCCCACAAATAAATAAAACAATTTTTTTGAAAATCCAAAGTTTGAGCTAGGGAGCTGAAATTTATAATATATACTCTCTATGGGCCCTTTATGCTCATGTGTAAATATTTTCAAAATCCGCCTACTGTGGGCGTGCCCACAATTATTATTATTTTTTTTTTTTTTTAAATTCAAAGTGAGCTAGGGAGCTGAAATTTATAATACGAGGGCGGGTCAATAAGTCCGTGACTTTTGGAATAAAACACAGATTTTTTGATAATTTTTTTTTTTTATTTTTCAACGTAGTCTCCCTTGAGCTCTATAAACTTTGTCCAACGCTTCTCCAATTTTTTTATCCCTTCCAAAAAAAATGATTTGTCGAGGTCCTCAAAATAGGCCTTTATTTGCGAGATGACTTCATCATTGGAGTCAAATCTTTTTCCACCAAGCCATTTCTTCAGGTTTGGGAACAAGAAGTAGTCGCTCGGAGCCAAATCTGGAGAATAGGGTGGATGAGGGAGCAATTCATAGCCCAATTCATGGTTTTTTGCCATGGCAACTGCACATGTGTGCACCCTTGCATTGTCTTGGTGGAAAAGAACTTTTTTCTTGGCCAAATGAGGTCGGTTTTTTTTCAAATCGTCATTGAATCGGTCCAATAAGTTGGCATAATATTCCCCATTGATTGTTCATCCCTTTTGAAGGTAGTCAATGTGGATTATCCCGCGTGCATCCCAAAAAACAGTCGCCATAACTTTATTGGCTGACAAACCCACCTTGGCCTTCTTTGGCGCCGATTCACCCTTACCCACTGTTTTGACTGTTGTTTGGTCTCTGGTGTGTTGTGATGGATCCATGTTTCGTCCACGGTTACAAAACGGCGCAAAAACTCCTCCATATTGCGATTAAACAACGCCAAACCTTCCTGTGAAGTTGTTACACGATTGCGTTTGTGGTCGACTGTGAGCAAACGCGGCACCCATCTTGCGGAAAGCTTTCTCATGCCCAAGTGATCATTCAAAATTGAAACCACTGAGCCATGCGAGATCCCTACGGCTTCCACAATCTCTCGCACTTTAAATCTTCGATCGGCCAACACCATATCGTGAATTTTTTCGATTGTTTCGGGTGTAGAGACCTCAACTGGGCGTCCAGGACGTTCGGCATCTTCAGTGCTTGTACGGCCACAACGAAATTCAGTAAACCACTTTTTTACCATTGAAATCGATGGTGCAGAGGCCCCATAGTATTTTTCAAGCTTAGCCTTGGTCTCGGTAATGGTTTTTTTTCGCAAGAAATAATGCTTAATAAGCACACGAAATTCACTTTTTTCCATTTTCTCCTCATATTAGTGAGTAGTCTGATAAAAATAGCTGTCAAACACAAACTAACTGACGCAGCAAGTTTAAATTTTGACAGGAGTCAACTGACAGATACCTGTTGATAGGAGCACTGTTGCCGTTTCAGTAAAGAGGTCAGAAATTCAAAAAGTCACGGACTTATTGATCCGCCCTCGTATATACTCTCTAGGGGCCCTTTATGCTCATGTGTTAATTTTTTTTAAATCCGCCCATTGACACGCCCACAATTAAATAAAACAATTTTATTGAAACACCCAAGTTTGAGCTAGGGAGCGTTTTTTGTTGATAAAATCCTTAGAGCGCACACAATATGTAGAGCGTTCTTAACAATTCAACCATACTTAGACTTTTGTCACGCCCACTTATGAGGGATAGGAATAAGAATAGGGTATCCAACAGTTCGCCCAAGCGGACTGTAGCCCGTCCCTATGTTTTGGTTTACTTTTGCTATTTTTTTTAGGTGCTGCGTTTCAATGGTGGTTTATTTTTTATTTTTGGTGTCTAATATGCCCTGCTGCATCCCGCATGGACAGTTTGATATACCAGCTTCATTTTTTGAATTTGAATTTATTCTTGGCAAAGCTTGTAGATAAAGTCGTTTTGAACAATGCCTTTATATAAAGTTGTCTGCCTTGCCCACTTTTTTAATGAACACCCCTATTGCGAGTGTCAATCGACAATTGATAATTGACTATTTTCAATGTGTGCTATTGTGAACAAACGATTCTAAAGGATTTTGTCAATCGCAGTCAATTGAAAAAATGCGATTGACAAGAATATCAATGAAAATGATTCGTTCACAATAGCACACATTGAAAATAGTCAATTATCAATTGTCAATTGACACTCGCAATAGAGGTGGAAAACTTTTATGGAAACTTTTTTTCGTTAAATTACAAAATATGTAGATCTTTATAAGGGGTAGGAATATGAATAGGGTTTCCAACAGTTCGCCCAAGAGGACTGTAGCCTTTCGCTATGGTTTTAACTTATGTATACTGGAACCAAATTTGCGGAATCCTTTTGCAGGAGTGACTTTCATTCGTTGTACGAACCTTTATAATAAATTGTTATACTAAACTTTATTAAGTATTTTAATTTTGTTGTTTTTTATTTGTCCGTGTCTATCACATTCGTCAACTTGTCAGCAAATATTTTTATTCGCCTGATTTTGACGTTATGGCGAACGCCGTCTTGATAATTCTTGAACCGCACTAATGTGACTTGTAGTTCGCTAACTGTTTATAATTTCAGGCTAATGATTTTTTTTCAGGATCCTGTTTCACAAAACTACAAGTCACGGTTTCACGGCTCTTTTCTTACAATTTGTTAAAAATATATACGACAGGCGTTTCACATAATTACAACCGTAGCCCTGTAACTTTCGATGAATTATAACAATTTTACAGTCCGATTTATACACCTTTACTGTAGTTTCTTTAATATGTTTACAAGTCAAAAAAATACACATGTAAAAAATATTATTATTGCTTACTTTAGTAAAATTAATAAAATTAAACAATTTTAACGTACCTTCCGAGCACTGTAATTTTGTTTTAATTTTTAACGCTTTATTTCGGAACAAAACCATGTTGGAAACATCTTCAGGGGATAAAGAAATCGAGTTTAGGGAAAATAGAAGAACAAAACATATACAGTCCCATTCTGCTATCCGCGTGAATCAGGGATCCGATTCCCCTTCGCTGAACCCCTTCATTTTGCTATCCGTCGGATGAACTGCATTAACACGTACACGTACATGTTAAACAGGTATTCATTTAAATCTGAACATTTTGTGAAGTTTCACGTTTAATTTACCTACATAATTATTTAAATTTGTAAAATAAAATCAAAATGAATAGTGTTGGACATTTTTTGTCACTTTCAAAATCCATATCTGTCTTTTATAAGACTTTACTCACATTTTTTTTGGAAAATTGATCCCTATATTGTTGCTCGGTTCCTTACATTTAAATGCAATTTTTTTTAAAAAAATTTACTTTTACTCGCATTTTACTACACAAACATTTTTTCTCACCCAAACAAAATAACAAATCCGCCGCATGTATGAACGAATGCGTTGACGTGAATAAGAGAATTCCTCACTCACTCACTCACAAATTCACTTCGAATGACAACAGAATAGCGATTAGTAAAATTACAGAGAAAATTCCCTCCGGCGCGCGGATAGCAGAATAGGAATTGAGTACAATGAACGATTGAAGATGACTGCAGAGAAACTAGGACTTCTCGATGCTATTCGACATAGACTGGAATATTGCACGAAGCGAAGTTAAGCATTGTCATCTAATATGCAGATTTTTTACGCTTAGATGTTGGTCATATGGCATAAATCGCACAGGCTTCGCATTCGATTCATGATAAACGTTATCTGCCAACTGCTCTTCATCCTATTCGTATTTGTTATATGGCATGCAGCAGCCGATATTTCGTTCATCCTTGTGCTAAACTAACTACTCATTAACACAATATACCACTGAACTTTCGTCATTTGTTATTGATAAAGGAAATGACTCGAGTCATTGAGCAGAGTTACTTAGTTGTCTAAGATTTTTCAGCAACTTTGTCTTTCTCTTTGACGACGAGGTTATGATCTGTACTAAATGGGTTATAACGCTCCCACTTCACTGCATCCCTACTGGTCTACCTGTGGGGTTCACTGGTTTGACTTCAAAAAGTATCGGCAGGCCTTCCGATTTCGAGTCACTGAGGCAAATCGAATGCTGGTGTTGTTGTATTTGTGTGATCGAAGAGTCTTTCGCAAGAAAATTACTCCGTCGGATATTTTGTCCTGTGTGCGAGTAGAAGATACAACTGTGAACTTTACACTGCGGGTCATTTGAATAGGGACAGCATATCTTAGAATCATTTTACCTTATATGTTTCGTTCCTAACTTCCTACGATAAAAATTGTTATACGGTATGAAAGGTTATTTCATTGCCCTCTCACTAGATGTGTTATATTAATACATTCGGAATGTTTATCAATTTCTTTCCACAGCTAACTATGATGATCTAAAAACACTACAAAAAAAGTAGGTCAATAGAATAGGGACACAAGTAATATTCTGCTTTTACTTCCCGAAAAGTGACACAAAAAGTATGCATTTGTTTTTTAGTAATGAGTACTTCCTCCTTTATTTAAAACTAATTCAAAAATTCTGGTATTCATAGAATCGTGTAACGATTTTAAATAATATAGGGAAATTTCATCCCAAGCAAGTTTGATGGCTTCAGTAAGCTGATTTCTGTCCTCGAACTGCCTGCCACCTTCGTACACTTTTCGCGTCAGCCATCCCCAAACATTTTCCATGATGTTTAGGTCTGGGGAATACGGGTGCCATGTCATCAAATCGACACTTTGAGCTTGGATTCAAGTTTTTATTATGCGGGCTGTATGGATGGGAGCATTATCCTGCTGGTATATCCACCTAAGGGGGACGAAAATGTGCTGACATTGTGGAAAAGCTGTTTCCAGAACTTTTTGGTACGATTTTGCTGTCATTCTTGCACTTTGGAAGTTCAATGGTATCGCACTATAGTAGGAGACACAGACTTCCCGTTCTTCCTTTCGCAGATCATGAAAATAGTAATT
Organism: Portevinia maculata; assembly: GCA_949715645.1. Classification (NCBI taxonomy): domain Eukaryota; kingdom Metazoa; phylum Arthropoda; class Insecta; order Diptera; family Syrphidae; genus Portevinia; species Portevinia maculata. The sequence continues at coordinate 299,153,336 of OX454525.1, forward strand.
AAATCCGTCCGGACCATCGAGGTTAAACTTTTTTTCATCCGAGAAAACTACTTTTTGCCACTCCTTTCCCCATGCCATTTGCTGACGTGCAAACTCCAAGCGTTGTTCTTTCCTAACCGGATTTACACCAACTTTTTCCCTGATTTTCGCCACTAATCGAGCCGAATTAGAGGCTTCTCTTAAGATTGCTCGCTTATCTTGAGCAGTTAGCACTCCCCCCGTACGTCCTTTCATGTTTTTGACATATTTCTCTTTATTTTTTAAATAATTATGCACAACCGATTTGCTTTTTAATTTTTCGGGCTATTTCACGTAAACTGTGACCGTCCTCTTTGGTTGCCTTTCCGCGACATTTAATGGCTTTCCTCTACCCATTATTACAATAACTTTACTATTAATGCAAAACCACAATCTCAAAGCACACTAGCAAATTCACAAAATTTTAGTTATGCTTTTTTGATAGCACTTCGAATTGACGACCGAATTGCAACTGTCCCTATTCTATTGACCCAATTTTAAACGTGCAGTTTATTAGTGAACAAAGAAAAAAATAAAGAAATATAACTGTTCTTAAATAAAACTCTCTTATTTTGCTCAAAATGTGTGAGCAATAAAGTAATCCATCATAACGGAAACTAATTTTTGCTTTTTGAACTAAAGAACTGGAGATTTAGAGTAAAACAAATGATGAAGCGGTTGTCCCTATTCATATGACCCGCAGTGTATAAGCTGTACCAAGATGAGGGCGAGTCCAAAGAGCTAGGTCACGTGACTACATTGGGTCGGCTACATCTAGCGAACGGACAATAATGCGACGAAAATGAAGACCGAACCTCCGTTGTAAAGACTAAGCTATCGCGGATGCCAGAGCGCTTGGTTATGGATGGAAGGCTGCAGTTTCTTACATCATCCGGCCTACAAGAGTGATAGCGTCATCACAGGTTGCTCGCTATCACAGTACCACTTTTATTTGAACTATTCGCACTTGGGAATCAGTTCTTCATTTATTTAAATGTCTGGAATAGGTCGGCGTGAGCCAGAGAACGGAGGGAGGGCACATGTGTTCTGTCTTTTTCGGATTAATTAACCCATACATCGTCAGCAAAGAATAACTGATGAACTTTGCAATCCGTCTTTTTTCGTTTACGCAGATAACCAAGTTCTTAAGACTCTTCTCTATTTTTTTTAAAAGTTCATGCGAGGACAAAAATCGTAAATCGCCTAACCACGGCTCTCCGATATGAAAATTATAACGTGTCAGCAGAACTCTCTTTCTCAATTCCTGCACATTGAAGGTATCATTCTTTTACCTGTCAATCTTCATTTTGGCCACCCTATACTGATGTTTATCAAGCAATAAACTAACATTTTACATCGCTTTTTATGCCTTACGTTTTTCAGATTGGACTGCCGCAACGAATGCCCCGAGGAGTTATCAGTCCTACTGCACTGTGTGAATTGGAATGAGCGCAATGAGGTGGCCGAAATATGGAGTTTACTTAAGGAATGGCCAACAGTTTCAGTTGAACGATCACTAGAGCTCTTAGACTACGCCTACCCTGACCCGGCGGTTCGTAGTTTCGCAATCCGCTGTTTACAGCAGTTAAAGTGAGTATAACATCGCCATTTTTTCCTTTGTCCTATGCATTAACTCACTGCCACCTTTACAGAGATGAAGAACTTCTTCTCTATTTGCTGCAATTAGTTCAAGCAATAAAACACGAGTCATATCTGGACTCAAATTTAGTTTGTTTTGTTTTGGATCGGGCATTACGCAATCAACGCATAGGACATTATTTCTTTTGGCATTTAAGGTCCGAAATGCAAACTCCATCGATGCAGGTTCGGTTTGGTCTCCTGCTAGAAGCTTACTTGAAAGGTTGTAAATCACACGTCCCGCTGTTGCATAAGCAGGTACAGTGCCTAGAAAAACTAAAGCAAGGTTCTGAGTCTGCAAAGAAAGGCAGTAAAGAGAAATCGAGACATTCACTGCAGACCTATCTAGCTAGTGAACGAATAGGCTCTGTATTTAAGGGGATACAGAGTCCCCTAAATCCGAGTTTTCGCTGTAAAGGAGTAAAGTGAGTACAAAACGTTAATAGTCGTACATAGGTAAACGTATTTCTTGCAGACCGGAAAAGTGCAAGGTTATGGATTCAAAAATGCGACCGTTGTGGGTCGTATTTGAAAATGCAGACATGCTATGCGAGGATATTTTTATTATTTTTAAGAACGGCGATGACCTTCGCCAGGATATGTTAACGCTTCAGATGTTACGAGTCATGGATCAGTTATGGAAGAACGAAGGGTAAACTTGAAATAATGTCGCAGTAATTTTTAAAAATATTTATTTATTTATTTTTTATTGGTGAAGTCTTGATTTTCGAATGAACATCTACAACTGCATCAGTATGGAACGGCGGCTGGGAATGATTGAAGTCGTTCTCAACGCTGAGACAATCGCGAATATCCAGAAGGTAAAGGGCATGTTCTCTGCGACATCACCCTTCAAAAAGGGATCCCTTTACAGTTGGCTGAAGGAGCATAACAACACCGAAGAGGAAATGAAAAAAGCGGTCGAAGAGTTTACCTTAAGTTGTGCTGGTTACTGTGTCGCCACATATGTCCTAGGTGTAGCTGATCGGCATTCGGACAACATTATGGTTAAGAAGAACGGACAGGCAAGTATTTGAAATTGGGGAATGAAGCCCAAAATTTGATTAATGAACATTTTTTATTTCAGCTTTTCCACATTGACTTTGGTCACATTCTCGGGCATTTCAAGGAAAAATTTGGCGTACGACGGGAACGAGTTCCTTTTGTCTTGACACATGATTTTGTTTATGTTATAAACAAAGGACGAACTGATCGGGAGGCTGAAGAGTTTCGGTACTTTCAAAAACTTTGTGAAGATGTAAGTATGTAATTATTAATTCAACTGCTCTTTGTAGTTCATTCGATTTTGTTATGTGAAGTTTTTAAACAAACATCGTCTTGTTTTGGAGAATGCTTTATACAATATTCAGATGTTTGTAAACTTATTTACCAAATCTTATAGACCAAGAGCCGATAGCATATTTTGGGAGTGGAGGTATAACCAAAATTCATTTACTTGCTTGTAAAGGTACTAGCATCGTGATATCAAATGCAGTCGTCTGGCAGGGTTTTTTTTTCGCCAGGGCTGAGGGCGGGGATTTGAAAACGTTGATTTTTCGGATTTTTGTGTCAAGGGTACAACCATTTTTATATATACACAAATTATAGAGAACTATGTACTGATTAAGAATTGTTGGGTCGCAGACGTTTTATGTGTCGCATTCGCCTTGCCAGACCCCCCCCCCCCCCCAAAAGGGGCAAAAAAAAATCACTTTTTGATGTCAGAGGTATAACAGAGAATATACATCAAAAAATCGAGAAAAACACCCTGTCAACTGAGCGAGGGGTTCGAGTTTCGAATCCGACGATTACCTAGTTTATTCATTGCTATAGTCTGACAATCGTCTTCGTATAATATGAGAAGGTTCTCTAATTTGCCATTTAGAATCAGCGCAGAACTGTAGGCCCCTTTTATTCATGACAAAAATTTAACACGAATTCCTAAAGGAACTAGGCTAGTATATTTGTAAGTTGTTTAATGTACATAACTGCTGATAGGTTAGTCCGAAATGCTAAGGAAGGCTCTCTTACTATTTAAATTTATTCATGCCGATTAACAATTTAAGCTCAATTTTTTGCAGGCTTTTCTCATTCTACGAGAGCACGGTTGTTTAATCCTTTCACTTTTCTCAATGATGATATCGACTGGCTTACCAGAGCTTTCTTCAGAAAAGGATCTTAACTACCTAAAAGAAACATTGGTAAGTACTTCACGCCTTCAATGTGGTGTATATATTTTAATTTGTTGATATCTAAAGGTCCTGGAACTGACAAAAGAAAACGCACGAGAACACTTCCGCTCGAAATTCAGTGAGGCTTTGGGCAATTCATGGAAAACATCATTGAACTGGGCTTCACATAACTTCTCAAAGAATAATAAACAATAGGTCTAGAAATCTAAGATAGAAGCAAAAAAAAAACATCTTAATGAATTAATTACTTCTCATTTGTATCATTCTCCCCTCTATTCATCATACATTCATACGTACATGCTATGTGTATAAGTCAACTTCAAGAAAATGTATTTTTGTTGTGAAAAAAAACTCCCACCCTTAACTGGGCGTGCCACCATAAATGTTCGAATGTAGGTAAGATGATACATATAAAAATATATTTTGATGTATTGTTTTTTTGTTTTTGCGATTTCTAACAAACTGAAAAACTCTTGTTTAATCTTATACTCTAATAGTACAGTAGAAGGCGTAAAAATGAAATCATATACCTAAGAGACCCGGTCCTCCACCAGGCAATACTTGCGACTATCTTGAGCTTCCTCCCTCAGTTTCTGAACGACAGACTAAATTGGGATATAAAATTCAAATTCAGTACATATGCAATTTAATTTATAGCAAAAACAAAAATGGGATAATGTAGGAAAGTTATTACTGGGAGTTATCCTGTAAAAACCTGTTCTCTGTATTAAGGACGATTTTTTGTTTAGTAGGAAAGTTATTACTAGGAGTTATCCTGTAAAAACCTGTTCTCTCTGTATTAAGGACGATTTTTTGTTTAGTTTTTATTTAAGTTTACTCATTAAAAAAAAAGAAGCCGATATCTGTTGTCTTCGCCTCACTTATTACATACATACTTACTTTAATTGATATTTTTTTTTTACTTTTTGACACCTTTTCCTATATTTTTAATAAGTTTTATTTTACGATTTTCTAAGCAGCTGTTGAAGTAACAGTTAAAAGTGTGAATTATATATTTTAAGGTATTTCAAAAAGTGAAAATAGCTAAAGTAATAAACAAAATTTTAACATATACGAATGGTTTATTGATATGATAACTGGTGGGGTTTTAAATTTAGTGGAGTGAAAGTGAAGACGACTTGGCCCTGTTAGTGACAGGAAAATTCCCATCCTCCTTATTGTATTAATAGCCCCTATCCAAGTTAAATATCAGAACCGATAACTGCGGACTTGCGGTAAATGCGCTCATCAAAGATTCTGTACTTTTTGTCCAAAAATTATAATAGCTGATGTTAATATGCCACAATTGAGGCGACTCCACTAAAAATATCGGAGCCCAGTACCTGGGACTGCCCCGCACATCTCAACACAAAAGTGAAAAGAAACAAAGTATATGGCTGCAACAGTTTATTCCGCAGTACCTGGGGTCCTAGTCCTTAAATTATCATGTGACTACACTGTAATAGAAAAAGCTTGCCTCCAATTGTAATACAGACTTTGCAAGAGGCTCGCGAAAATTCAAGCAGTGCGTGGAGCGCCTGTTTTGGGAGTTAGAAGACAGTTCTTGTTCGGCTGCTGATAGAAACCAGACTATCCACGAACTCCGACAAACCAGCTTGACCAGAGGCACAATCATTTTTAAAATAGCCGCTCAGAGGAGGAGAAACACCTGGAAAATCCGTTCGCCAAAGTTCATTTACAATGCTCAAGGGCTGCTTCTTGCGGATGACGAAAAAATTCTACACAGGTGGCATCAGTATTGTGAAGGACTTCTTAATGAACAATTTCCTCAGACATATTTTCCGCAAGCCGTTCCTAGCAATGAAGTAGTACACGACATTACGGTAGAAGAAGTTCGGAAGGTGGTCAAAAACTCCACAAAACGAAAAGCAGTTGGGCCGGCCGAGATACCCTCTGAGTTTTGGAAAAAGACGGGAGACATCGAGTCCAAATGGCTCATGATTCTAATCTCCAAACTGATGAGAGGCGTTCCTATGCCTAACCAGTGGAGGGAAAGTTTTCTTCTTTCTTTGTACGAAGGAAAAAGCGATACGCGAGGCTGTGATACTCGTAATTACTGGTCAATCAAGCTGAAGTCACACACCATGAAGATAGTGGAGCGGGTATTAGATAGCCGAATGCGAAAAACAATACGGCTATCTGAAGGCCAGTGCGGGTATATCGCAGGTAAATCCACCACAGATGAAGTCCAAAGTATGTATAAGGAGCATGATGGCAAAACATCGTTATTCCTTAGAGGATTTCCAATAGTGTTGGTTGTTGGTGGAAAGACATTTGTAAGACAATCAAGAGATCTGTTATGGGTGGCGCTAAGACAACAAGGAGTTCCAGAAACCTACGTACAGATAATCAAGGGTAAAGATAAGAGTGAGATGCCCCGCTGGTATCACCGAGGAGTTCGCAATCAAACCAGAGAAGCGTTTTAAGTCCTTCATTAGCTGTGTTTAATGAAAAAAAGATCAGAACAGAACAGATCAGATCAGCACACATGAGCGGAAACTGTCGGATCAAGTGAGAACAAAAAAGTACAGCTTCATGTGACAGCTCCCATATCAGCTGTTAAATTCCAAAATAAATAAATCCGAATGAAAAGTGAGACTCAAAGTTGCTTTTGATAAATAAAATAAAATGAATACTTCAGACTTTTTAGTCCTCGAGATGTTGGAAGATTCTGGCAGTAGCATCATGTTAAGTTCGTCGGATATTACAACATCGGATACCAGCAATAGCGATGATGAAGAAGATTTGCCACTGTTTTTCGTTGGAAAGGACGACAGAAATGCGATTTCTAGGTATCTAGAAGAAGTAGTTCCTTCTTATACTGAAAAAGAATTTATAACCCACTTTTGAGTAAGTCGCGATTTGTATCAATGCATAGTGCAACAATTTGCATTATCGAATGAGTACATCGCAATGGAAGGGGCCAAAACATTTTCTCCAGAAATTCATGTAGCACTCTTTTTGTGGTTCTCTGGTCATGAAGCATGCTCCTTCAGAGATATAGCAGATAGGTTCAATCTTTCTTTGGGAACAGTATGCCGAATAATAAATCGCACGCTTGGCTTTTTGAGCAACCTCTCAGATTGAGTTATTCGGTGGCCTACAGAGGAAGAAAAAGGTAGAACTACCTTATGGATGTATAATAAAACTGGTATTCAGGGGATAATAGGTAATGTTAATATTATTTAATCTAACCGAAATAAATTTAATATATTTTATTTAGGTGCTATCGACGGTACCCATATAAGGATTGACCCTCCTAAGCGAGCCAAGGACGATTACATAGATAGAAAAAACTTTATAAGTATATGTTTGCAAGCTATCTGTAACGAAAGGAAGCAAATTATTGACATCTTCGTTGGCTATTCAGGATCAGTTCATGACAATAGAGTTTTGTAAAATTCCGACATATATCCTGAGCTCTCAAATTTATGTGGAGAATTGTTTATACTAGGGGATTCTGCATACGCTTGTACAAGGCACCTTATAACACCTTATCGTGACAATGGCCATTTGTCAACCAAGCAAAAGTTTTTTTAATAGAAAGCTTAGTTCGGGAAGAGTTGTCATTGAACACTCATTTGGCATTCTAAAGCAAAGGTTTAGACAACTGTATTATTGCAAGTTGCGAAGTATAGAAAAACTTTGCCATTTTGTACGTGCTTGTGTTGTATTGCATAATCTTTGTGGTGTGGATGGATTAATCTTAGACCCCGAAACAAACGACAGCAACGAAGAAAGCTCGAACCATAACAGTACTCCCGATGCAGCAGATCAGCAACAAGGTTCAAGTCTACGAAATCAATTATGCGAGCAGGTTTACGCCGTATACCACCGAATATAAATAAAAAAAAAAATACGTCATTTTAATTAATTCATTTTTATTACTTAAAAATAAAGCCACTAAGGAAACACTACTTCATTATTATTACTTTAAAATAAAGCATACAGCTTAAAAAACAACATTTATTACTATATATATATAGAGCAGCGTATTTGCTGAAACTTATTTTCCTGCTGTGCCAAAATGTTTCTCAAAAAGATCATTTCGCCTTTTTATTTCCTCTGTTCTTTCTTTGCATGCCGCTAGTTTCTTCTCCTGGTAGTTTTTTTTTCTTCATACACCCCTATCGGGAATAATATTTCCCCCGAGATGTTTCCCTTTTTCACAAAATAGGTATCGTGAACAATTTTCGAAAGGGAACAAAAAATTCCGTCGGAAAAAATAGGTATCGGTTTGGGAACTTTAGCTAAAGAGCAACAATATAAGTTTTTTTCTGACAAATATTTAGAAAAATAATGCAGTTAGCTTTGATGAAAGTCAAACGCAACAAATACAAAACAGATGCAGATTATTATAAGTAAATCATATGGAAAAATATCCGGATATAGCAAATCGATATACACAAAGAAAAAAAGTGAACAGCTTTTGGAGAGCCTTGGAGAAAAAAAAGAACATTCATGAAGTCTGTATTTGAGTGGAAAAAGGTAAGTTTCATATTTTAGACGTATGTTTAATTTTTAATTCCAAATTAAGGTTTGGAGTGACAAAAAAACATCAGCAAGAAGATGTCCGAGAACCTCAAGCTAAAAATGCAACCGGGGGAGGTCCTTACAAAGAATAGAAATATTCCCCCATCGAAGAAGCAGTCATCAACATTTATGCTATGAGTGTGTCGGTTGAAGGTTCTTCAGATGCAAAGCGATTCGGATTGGCTTCTTGCATCAACACACGAAATGAGGAGGAATGCGGTGATTCACAAAAAGAAATCAGCCACAGGATCATCGCAAATCAAAAAAACCATGCAATCCAATGAGCTATCTTCAGATTTCGACGAATCGTACTTAACTGAATTGCTTTTGAATTCTGATGATGCGTACCCCCGGGTGAAAGAGCTATGGATATAAATGCAAATAGAAGAAATAAAACGAAACAAAAAGGCCAACAGAAAACAACTAAAATCACTGATATTTTACAAAAAGAGCTTCAACTGCAACGTGAACTAGACCAGATTGGTGAAGCTCTTTTAAATTTTAATAAGAAATGCACACTTGTAAACATATTAAAAAATGCGCACTTCTAAACATATTAAACTATTATTTTTAATTTTTTTCAACAAATATCATTCCCGTATTGTCTACTTGATGGTGTCAAAACATTCGAACATATTTTCGAAAGTACTTTTCTGATTCCCGGGGAAAAAACTTTCCGAACAAAACATGTTCGGGGGAAACATTTTTCCCTCGGAATTCCCGATAGGGGTGATATTCTTTTTTTTCGCTTTTCTTTTTTCTTATTTTCTAAAGAACGAAACTCCCTCCATTCGCGGATTTCTTTTGCCACAGTATTCGTTCTTGTCGGTCTTCTTTGTTCTGCAAACGATTCCTCTTGACTTGTATCCAAAAAATTCTCTCCATCCGACATTATGGTTTCTAAAGGCGAAATTTAATGTGTATGTACTTTATTATAATTATCTTTACCATTCGTATTTGGTTCAGCTAGTCCTTTTTCCATTAAAACTTCGTCTCGGTTCTTACCACTTCCAGAAGCACTGCCTAGCTGGTACGTAGGAATGATGGCAGGTCGTTCCACCATTATATCCGTAAGTTCACTGAAATTATTTAAACATTACATTACGTTTACAAAAATGAGTTCATCACATATACTTACTTTTCGTACTCGCAAGTCATTCTATTTCTTCCAGTCTTTTTATTGTGACTAGTTTTGTTTTTGAAACTTCGCTCCAAACTTTTCCATTTTCCTTCAATTTGGAAGGGAGTATATGTACAGCCGAGTTCCTTCATGCGACCGGCAATGTATACCCAGATCTTCCTTTTAGAGCTAATTTCAAATGTTTTCCCAATTTTGGGATGCGCTTCTTTGTACAATGTTATAAGAAGCATTCAGTCCTTGTCCACCCAGACCGCCTTTGTTTTTTCTGTGGGCGGTGAATTCAATTTGAAATCTTCGTCCACGTTTTCATTTTGAGGGAACTTCTGGTTCCATAATTGGTTGCGAAGTTCTTCATCTGAAAGAAATCCATGATTTACATGTTCTAGATAAGACAACTCTCTACTCACTTTTTTCAAGTAAACTTCCGGTTTTGGGTGAGCATTGCACCGTCAATGTTTGACCCGACGCTGATTTTATTTCGATTTGTACGTTTTCCATTTTAATAAAAATAGCTGATGTTGCGATTCAAAGGCTGTTATAAATGTTGAATGTTGAAACGAACTAAAAAATTCTGCTGCCTTTGCCGTATTTCCACTGTCTATACTGAACTGATATCCTTTGCGCTTGTGTTCCTTATTTTATAGCCTGCCTGCTACGTGCCGGTGAGCTAAGCGATTATGGCGTCCTTAATGATGGTAATCAGGTAGATGTACATTTCGGCCTAATCATATCGTAAGGCGCAAGCACATTGCGTGTGTGATCGTCAGTAACAGACTCAGAGAAAAAAATAGTCATTAATGACTATTTTTTGACTATTTTCATAGTCCGAATCGTGACGACTATTTTTATTAGTTAAAAATAGTTTCTTATGATTATGATCTGAGATGAAGATGCTTCGCATGAATGCAGGAGTAACAAAGATTGATCGAAGGAAAGAAGTTTTAAGGTCCGAGGAAGCCTTCACGTCAAAGTCATGTCGAAAAAAATGCAGCGCGACTTGGTACTGCCATGTTCAAAGGAGAGTTCCGATGAACTCTGTGAAAAAGGCAATATCAATCAACGTTCCTAAACTCGAAAGAGAGGCAGGACTTTAAACTCCTGGATCATGCAAATTACGCAACACCAGCGTTTGATTGGACTTAGTGGCGAAGTGAGAATACGAAGTGATACGGAGACAATGTTATTTTCCGATTACGCACCGGTGAACCCCACAGGAATGCAGTTAAGTGGGAGGGTTATTATCCATTTAATCCTGATAATTAAAGGAAGAAGAAGAAGACTACACTGTGATAGTAGGACGGAACCTGAGACTTGGTTGTTTGGTTTCTGGCGAAAGATGTGCAAAGCTGTCCATTTGAATACTGTGGTAAGAAATCAAAGAATGACCTAATCTGGCTCCTCTTGGCAACGAAAAGCACTCCCTCAGCTAGGCTGGAGGCAATGCTCTATCTAAAATCCCTGGATATTTTCGTTCTAAAACCCGCAAACGGCACAGATATCCTAATTTTCAGCTGTAAGGAATTACGATACCTATAATATTTTGTTTTCAGCTTTGATGAGCTCCCTTAAAAGAGGCCAATAGACGATTTAGAACATACCAGTGACCAAACATTTCAAAAACTAAACATTCATTGACTTAATAAAAACATGTTTGCTCACAAACACTTCTTAATTCTCCTCTAAGAAATTACCAAAAGAAAAGCAATAATAATAATATTTAGTTAGGGTATATTACACTGCGACCTATTGGTCTATTGTGTCCCCTTGCTTGTGCATCGGAGAGGTTCATGCCCTCTTTCAGAGCCCTCTCTAGATACTTCTTAGTGAAGCGTGTCGAGGTATTGGTCTGATTTATCCTTGGCAGGTCACACTCCTTAGAGCAAGCGTCCAGTCCAGTTTCTTTAATGAATCTGAGAATGCGCTGTGGGTCCATGGTTTGTATGTCCTTGTCTGTTATTTGGTGCCTGCCCAAATATTTCATCCTTTTGTGGGCCAGTGCCCCACAGGATTCCAGTATGTGGTCTGGAGTTTCGGCGGTTTCACTGCATAATCTGCAGAGCCCGTCCTCCGATGTGCCCATTTTCCTCAGGTGCTCTTGAGTCTGCAGTGCCCCGTGAGGAGGCCTGTTAGGATTCTTAGCTTGTTTTTGTTAAGGCCGATACAAGCTTTGAATCTCTTTTGGTTGTAATTTCCTAAGAGTTTCTTTGCTTGCCCTAGACCTTGGAGGTTGAGAAAGGTTTTGGCCCTTGTTTCTTCCTCCAGTCTCCTGAACTCTTCGCGTATAGTGTGTTCTCCTATCCCGCAGAACGGTTCAGGTCCTATGAAGGGTTCCTCTGCCCCTTTTCTTGCCAGAGAGTCCGCTGCCTCATTACCTGTAATGCCAACATGGCCAGGTACCCAGCAGATGGAAATTCTGTTATTCTTGCCTAGTCTATTCAGTCCGTGTAGGCATTCCCACACGAGTTTTGACTTGATAACGTAGGCGTCAAGAGCCTTTATAGCTGCTTGGCTGTCAGACATTATTGCTATGTTGCAATTTCTGTAGTTTTTCTCGAGGTTGATTCGAATGCACCTGTCTATGGTACATATTTCTGCCTGGAAGATGCTGGTACATTTGTCCATGGATTCGTAGAGCTTATTTCCTGGCCCAAACACTCCTGCACCAGTTCCCTCCTCGGTCCTCGAGCCGTCCGTGTACCACTTTGTTGTGTGGTTGCTCAGTCCATAAGTTATGAATTCATTGCTCCAGTTCTCCTTATTGCTGAGCTTTATCTGGAAATTCTTCTCGAAGTTGAATTTCCTGATGCTGTCGTCCATAGGTATGCCAAGAAGTGGGAGTTTTTTGAGTAAGTCACCGTGTTCTTTCGAACCGATGCATTTCCCTCTCCCAATTCCCTCCTTTGCCATCCTTAGGATTGTTTTGTCTGCCTCGTTCATCACCATGATGTGTAGAGGGGTCAATTCCAATAACACCTCCAAGGCTACGGTTGGGCAGCTACGCATTGCTCCGGTAATGCACAGGCACGCCAGTCTTTGCACTTTGCCTAGTGTTTCTCTTGTTGTGGCTAGACTGGTTCGTTTCGCCCATGCTACGCCAGCTCCGTATGTGATCATTGGTCTCACGATTGAAGTGTACATCCATCGCAGGATATTTGGGCTGCATCCCCATACCTTCCCCGCTAGGCTCCTACATATCATGAGAGCGCGGGTGGCCTTCTTGGATATCTCCTCTGTATGTTTTCGCCAGAGGAGTTTACTATCTAGATGGAGTCCTAGATATTTTACTTCTTTGACTGCTATCAGTGTCGTGCCTGATAGGCTAATATCCTTAAGTCTTTGAAGTCGTCTTTTCCTTGTGAATGGTACTATCGTTGTTTTCGCCGGATTGATGTTAAGACTGTATGGCACCATTCCTTGATTACTTTACTTTGTATGATGTCCCCAAGGGTTTCTTCGAACTTGCCTCTGGCAATCAATACAATATCATCGGCGTACGCCTGACAGTTGATGCCGAGGTTGGTTAATTTTTCCAGCAGTTCGTCTACAACTAGGCTCCACATTAAGGGTGATAGTACCCCTCCTTGTGGACATCCTCTTGTTGTGTTTACTCTGATGGTTCCAGATGGTGTTTAAGTCTCTGCTGATCTGGTGCTCAGCAGCTCACACATCCAGTTGGATACTGTACTGTTAACGCCGTTCCTATCCAGGGATCGTTTAATCGCCTCATGTGAGGTGTTGTCAAATGCTCCCTCTATGTCTAGGAAAGCGCACAGTGCTATTTCTTTTGCTTCCAAGGCACTTTGAATTATCTCCGTCAGCTGATATAGGGCGGTCTCTGTTGATCTGCCCGCTCTGTATGCATGCTGACGATGATGTAAGGGGGATGTGTTCAGTATATCTTTCCTTAAATAATTGTCCACAACCTTTTCTGTCATCTTCAGAAGAAATGACGTAAGGCTGATGGGTCTGTACGATTTTGGCTGTGTGGGGTCTTTTTCCACGCTTTTGGTATAAACACAACCCTTGCTCGTCTCCACTGCATTGGTATGTGGCCCAAGGCAATACTGCTCCTTGTCATTTTTAGCAGGTGTGGTATTAGTACACCTTGCACTTCTTGTAGTAGGCGGGAAGATTTAAAAGGCTGAAAGGAATTTATTGCCCATTTCAGTCGTCCCTCAGAACAGACGGTTGATGTTCTTTCCCAGTCTTCCCTCCGAGGTCTGAATGAAGTGGTATTGATTCCTGGCTCAGTACTAGGCGAGCTGCCAGGAAATTGAGTTTCTAGTAGCAATAGTGCCCTTTGATCCTCATCTTCCGTGAACTCGCCATCTGGTTTCTTCAGAGACATCGGCACTCCTCCTGACTTCGCAAGAGCTTTGTGTAGCCTTGCCGCAGTAGGAATGCTGGTGATTGTCTCACAGAATTTCCTGAAGCTATTTCTGTTAGCTTTTCTGATTTCCTTATTATATGTCCTAAGGGCCATTTGGTAGCTTTGCCAGTCTCCGCTGTCTTTATTGAAAAGCTTCCGCGCCTCGGATCTTAGTTTGGACAAGTTATTGCTCCACCATGGCGTCTGTTTCCTGTCCCGTTCTCTACTTATAGGACCGTTTTTTTCGAACGCATAGATGATGGCGTTTGTTATGCCTTCCACTGCGCTCTCTAGCTCTAGGGGTTGGCCTGGAGCTTTCCTTAAAACAAGGCGCCCCAGATTGCTCTCTAGAGCAGTTCTATAGGTTTCACAGTTGGTTTTCCTTGGGTTTCTTACTGGATTTCTCGTGAAACTTGTGCTGTCCAGGTCGAATACTATTATTCGATGGTCAGACAATGACGGCTCACTAAATACTCTCCAGTTGCTAATTAATTTACTTGGGCTCCCAAGCGTGAGGTCGAGTACTTCCTCCCTGACCCTAGTTACAAAGGTGGGGGTATTTAACACGTTTATAATGTTAAGTGACGAACTCATAATAAATTCTAGTAGGTACTCACCACTGATGTTGGTGTCGGTGCTCCCCCATATAATGTTGTGGGCATTTGCATCGCACCCTATAAGGAGCACCAGTCGCTGCATTTGGGATGATACAACCGGCTCATCCCCTGCACAATACGCCGATGCTATGACAATGGTGCGGTGACATCCTTCAACATCCAGATGTACCTGAATTGGCACCAGATCTCGTGTCGCGTATTCTGAAAGTAGAATAAATTTATATTTATTGTTTATTAGAATGCAAGCTCTCGGTTTCTCGGCCCGAGTTTCCCATATTAACTTTGCATCCTAGCTCGCCAATTCTTTGACTTGTCCTTTCAGGATCCATGGCTCCTGGATCAGTACTAGTCCTAGGCTTTGGCAGGCACCTTGAAGAATTTTCCTTGGCATACCGATCTACAGCGAATCGAATGCCCCAGACTCCAAATCACCAGCCGAAAGCTTTATCGGAAGGATAATCAAAATGAATAATGACCTTTTAAAGAAACCCGAGAAACCGCAAACTATTTGCAACCGACAAATGGAAGAGCAATTTAACCGGAATAACAAAGCAAAACACCGCAGCTTTAACCCAGGCGATCCAATCACAGACTTTAACCTGTATTAGCGGACATAAGTCAGACTTATGCACGGCACCAGCATCGCAGCCTGAAATCAAAGTGCAAAGTACGCCTTGTTTGCTTATATTGCTTTGTGGAACAATAATGGGGAAATTTGTAAATTTCTCTCTTGTTCTGTTTGTTAAAAACTTCTATAAATGGTCGTTGCCTTATTGTTTTGTGGATTGATTCTACTGATAGATTTTTACTTGTTTTACGACCCTCGTTGTACTGTGGGACAGGCCCCTATTGGAAAATTGTGAAAACTAATTTTCAAATCATAAACTGTGATCCAGGTGAACAGTAATATCATAACAAAATACGACCATTATCACTTTATGATCTGCATAAATATGCTGTTAACAGTATAGCTATGTTTAATGAACTTGAGCTACGCAGAAAATTACAGAAAAGATCAGAAAAGTACAGGATTTTGTGTTCCATGAGTAAAAATCTTGCCCCAAAATGTTTGACATTCTGTCACTTTGTGTTGTGGACGCTGTCCAGCTCAGTTAAGTACAGCATTTTCTGCACCTTCTTTTGAGGAAGGGCAACTGCGTGAAAGTTGTCAAATTGAAGCATTGTATATAAATCTATTGTACTACGAGTATCATGAGCCCTTTTTTTGTGTTAGCAAGTCCCACCGTCTAGCGCATGCATCGATGATACGATTTCGATTATGAATTGGGTAATTAATTTGGATTGGTTCTTGTTTTCGATATGACAGCAGTAAGAATGAATTTATTGTGTAGGAGGGAATGAAACCACAAGTATGAAAATGAAAGAAAGGATAAATTTATTTGGATTTTCTCACATTTTGAAAGAAAAGTTATCCTGTGAGTGTGAAGAAGTAGCAAATATATGATTTTGCTTCTTTTAACTTATATTAAATTTAAAGTGAGATAGGTCATGCAGAATGAAGAAATTAGTTTTCCTTGTAGGTACGCCTTTTCATAATTCCATTTCCATGTTCGTATGTATTTTTTTTTCTTTGTGAGAAGGAGCATAGGCATTTTTGTTGTTTCGAAACACAGGTAGAATGTAGGATTTGCAAGAAGCAGAGGTTTATGATGGAATTAAAGTAAGACTCTCTGGTCATTCCATATGATTTTCGTTTTTATGGAAGTATTAGTATTTATTTATTTTTCTCTTTTCTGTGTAACAGCCGAATACTTTTGATGATTTGCAATGTTGCCTTCGCTTCGGCAAGTAGTATGTTTGATGAGAGTGAGATGATGGAAAAATAAGAATCTGACTTCTTCGTATGCGAGTAGAATGTATGATTGATAAGCGATTCGTTTGAAAGGAAAAATTGAATAAAATTTGATTTCGGTATTTTTCATCAAATGAGTTTATCGCATTTTAGACTCTCACTGTTTCGGCTATATCTTGTCGCAAAAGGTACCGATTTCTATCATTTTTTTTGTAATTGCTTTAGAAATATTCGATCTAGTTTATAAAGCAATGACATAATTTATTATAATTGTTAGTATTGTGCCATGCCGCACCACCACTTCTTGGTCAATAGGTAGGTACCTATACGATGAATATTTATATGGATAGTAAGAATTTTCGTTGTTTTGCGTGGAGCTAGATTGCTAAATTCGATGAACGACATATTTTATAGGAGTATTGCACAATCTTATTTATCTTTAATAAACATGTGAAAATGTTGGTATAGGTACCTACATGGACTTTAAAATATATATACCTTTTCAATGAAGCATTTAGGAAGGTCACTTGTTGGTATTTTTTGCTTAATGGAGGCTGCTTGGTTGTTTCTCTTTTGCATTAAACATGTTCTAACAATAGATATACATAGCTACTTCGAGGCATTAAGAACGTCACTACAAAGATTATGCTGGCTAACTCTAGAGCTTTTAGCTTATCTAAGAGTGTTCTATTGTGTCTCTTGGCGGTTCAAGTTGAGTATGACTTTCATTAGTATAGTCCCGGTATATTCATAGTTTTAATTGTAATCCGCGTGGCGACTATTGGATATCAGAAAGAGTTGAACTGCTTGTTGTATTCATATTGGTCTAATTTTATTCGTGAAAGGATAAGTTGTTCATATGAATAATTTTATATTATATAAATCCTAATTCTTTTAGGTACTCGTAGTTATTACACTATACATACTCTGTTGCTACTATGTTACCTATAGTTGCCAATTATATTACAGTCTTGTTCGTATTGTGTGCATTGTTTTGCACAGTCCGTCTCTTTACCAAGATAGATATCTTGCTCTTAAGCATATTGTATCTAATATTATCAAATTTAATATCTAATTTAATATCGAATTTAGCACCGACCGCGCTGACCCCAAATTATGCATGTATTAATTTTTTTTTTAATACAGATTTATTAAAAGATACCTATTGAAAGTTAAAATCCGAAATTTCCTATTATGAATAATAGAGTTCCAAATACACGTTCTAGAGGAACCCCAAGTAATTTGAGTAATTCCTTCGAAACATGCACCGGATTTCGGCAAGGGGACGCGCTATCATGGGTTTCTTCAATCTCGTACTGGAGCAGATAGTGCGCAGGGCAGGTGTCAACACGAAAGGCACTATCTTCAAAAGGTCCGTTCAGCTGGTGGGTTATGCGGACGATATTGACATCATCGGTCGATCACAGCGCTCCGTGATAGAAGCTTTCACGGCGATTGAAGAGCAGGCGAAATCTGTTGTACGGACAAGACGAAATACATGCTATCAACAAACAAACAAACATCTGTCCACCGCCTAGGACAAAACGTCGCTATTGATAGCAACAATTTCGAGGTATTTAAGGAGTTCAACTACCTCGGAGTAAACATGAAATCCACGAATGGCACCTAAGTGGAGATCCGGCGAAGAATTACCCTAGGAAACCGCTGCTACTTCGGTTTGGCAAAACAACTGGGTTCAAAACTCTTAACTCGGAGGACGAAATGTATGCTTTACAAAACCCTTATCCTGCCAGTTCTGCTTTATGACGCCGAGTGCTGGACGATAAGCAGGAAGGAGCTGATACTGGGCTCCTTCGAAAGAAAAATTCTTCGGTGGATTTTTGGTCCTGTGTGCGAGGAGTGCGAATGGAGGAGAAGATACAACCGCGAACTCTATGAGCTGTACCAAGATGTGGATGTAGTCCAAAAAGCCACAACTACTACTGGCTCGGCCATATCGAGCGAATGGACAATAATGCTCCAGCTAAGAGGATCTTCGAATCCCAGCCCCCAGGTTCGAGAAGGCAAGGAAGACCGAACCTCCGTTTCAAAGACCAAGCCATCGGGATAATAATAATAATAATAATAATATTTTGTTAGGGTATATTGCACTGCGCCTGCGCCCTATTGGTCTATTGTGTCCCCTTGCTTGTGCCTCGGAGAGGTTCGTGCCCTCTTTCAGAGCCTCTCTAGATACTTCTTCGTGAAGCATGTCGAGGTATTGCTCTGGTTTATCCTTGGCAGGTCACACTCCTTAGAGCCAGCGTCCAGTCCAGTTTCTTTGATGAATCTGAGAATGAGCTGTGGGTCCATGGTTTGTATGTCCTTGTCTGTTATTTGGTGCCTGCCCAAATATTTCATCCTTTTGTGGGCCAGTGCCCCACAGGATTCCAGTATGTGGTCTGGAGTTTCGGCGGTTTCACTGCATAATCTGCAGAGCCCGTCCTCCGATATGCCCATTTTCCTCAGGTGCTCCTTGAGTCTGCAGTGCCCCGTGTTAAGGCCGATACAAGCTTTGAATCTCTTTTGGTTGTAATTTCCTAAGAGTTTCTTTGCTTGCCTTAGACCTTGGAGGTTGAGAAAGGCTTTTGCCCCTTTTTTCTCTCTCCAGTCTCCTGAACTCTTCGCGTATAGTGTGTTCTCCTATCCCGCAGAATGGTTCAGGTCCTATGAAGGGTTCCTCTGCCCCTTTTCTTGCCAGAGAGTTCGCTGCCTCATTGCCTGTAATGCCAACATGGCCAGGTACCCAGCAGATGGAAATTCTGTTATTCTTGCCTAGTCTATTCAGTCCGTGTAGGCATTCCCACATGAGTTTTGACTTGATAACGTAGGCGTCAAGAGCCTTTATAGCTGCTTGGCTGTCAGATATTATTGCTATGTTGCAATTCCTGTAGTTTTTCTCGAAGTTGATTCGAACGCACCTGTCTATGGCACATATTTCTGCCTGGAGGATGCTGGTACATTTGCCCATGGATTCGTAGTGCTTAGTTCCTGGCCCAAACACTCCTGCACCAGTTCCCTCCTCGGTCCTCGAGCCGTCCGTGTATCACTTTGTTGTGTGGTTGTTCAGTCCATAAGTTATGGATTCATTGCTCCAGTTCTCCTTTTTGCTGAGCTCTGTCTGGAAATTCTTTTCGAAATTGAATTTCCTGATGCTATCGTCCCTAGGTACGCCAAGAAGTGGGAGTTTTTTGAGTAAGTCACCGTGTTCTTTCGAACCGATGCATTTCCCTCTCCCAATTCCCTCCTTTGCCATCCTTAGGATTGTTTTGTCTGCCTCGTTCATCACCATGATGTGTGAAGGGGTCAATTCCAATAACACCTCTATGGCTGCGGTTGGGCAGCTACGCATTGCTCCGGTAATGCACAGGCACGCCAGTCTTTGCACTTTGCCGAGTGTTTCTCGTGTTGTGACTAGACTGGTTCATTTCGCCCATGCTACCGCTCCGTATGTGATCATTGGTCTCACGATTGCAGTGTACATCCATCGCAGGATGTTTGGGCTGCATCCCCATGCCTTCCCCGCTAGGCTCCTACATATCATGAGAGCGCGGGTGGCCTTCTTGGATATCTCCTCTGTATGTTTTCGCCAGAGGAGTTTACTATCTAGATGGAGTCCTAGATATTTTACTTCTTTGACTGCTATCAGTGTCATGCCTGATAGGCTGATATCCTTAAGTCTTTGAAGTTGTCTTTCCTTTTGAATTAAGTCCGACAGTATGGCACCATTCCTTGGTTACTTTAAGCCCCCGTTGTATGATGTCCCCAAGGGTTTCTTCGAACTTGCCCCTGGCAATCGATACAATGTCATCAGCGTACGCCTGACAGTTGATGCCAAGGTTGGTTAATTTTTCCAACAGTTCGTCTACAACTAGGCTCCACATTAAGGGTGATAGTACCCCTCCCTGTGGACATCCTCTTGTTGTGTTCACTCTGATGGTTCCAGATGGTGTTTGAGTCTCTTCTGATCTAGTGCTTAGCAGCTCACACATCCATTTGGATACTGTACTGTTAACTCCTTTCCTATCCAGGGATCGTTTAATCGCCTCATGTCAGGTGTTATCAAATGCTCCCTCTATGTCTAGGAAAGCGTACAGTACTATTTCTTTTGCTTCCAAAGCACTTTGAATTATCTCCGTCAGCTGATATAGGGCGGTCTCTGTTGATCTGCCCGCTCTGTATGCATGCTGACGATGATGTAAGGGGGATGTGTTCAGTATATCTTTCCTTAAATAATTGTCCACAACCTTTTCTGTCATCTTCAGAAGAAATGACGTAAGGCTGATGGGTCTGTACGATTTTGGCTGTGTGGGGTCTTTTTCCACGCTTTTGGTATAAACACAACCCTTGCTCGTCTCCACTGCATTGGTATGTGGCCCAAGGCAATACTGCTCCTTGTCATTTTTAGCAGGTGTGGTATTAGTACACCTTGCACTTCTTGTAGTATGGCGGTTATAATGCCATCCGCTCCGGCAGATTTAAAAGGCTGAAAGGAATTTATTGCCCATTTCAGTCGACCCTCAGAACAGATGGTTGATGTTCTTTCCCAGTCATCTCTCCGAGGTCTGATTGAAGTGGTACTGATTCCTAGCTCGGTACTAGGCGAGCTGCCAGGAAAGTGAGTTTCTAGTAGCAATAGTGCCCTTTGGTCCTCATCTTCCGTGAACTCGCCATCTGGTTTCCTCAGAGATATCGGTACTCCTCCTGACTTCGCAAGAGCTTTATGTAGCCTTGCCGCAGTAGGAGAGCTGTTGATTGTCTCAAAGAATTTCCTGAAGCTATTTCTTTTAGCTTTTCTAATTTCCTTATTATATGTTGTAAGGGCCATCTGGTAGCTTTGCCAGTCTCCGTTGCGATTTGCTTTGTTAAATAGCATCGGCACCTCGGATCTCAGTTTTGACAAGTTATTGCTCCACCATGGCGTCTGCTTCCTGTCCCTTTCTCTACTACGGGGACAGTTTTCTTCGAACGCAGTGATGATGGCATTTGGCAAGGCGCTCCAGATTGCTCTCTAGAGCATTCCTCTAAGTCTCCCAGTTGGTTTTCCTAGGGTTCCTTACTGGATTTCTCGTGATACTTGTGCTGTCCAGGTCGAACACTATTATTCGATGGTCAGACAATGACGGCTCACTAGATACTATCCAGTTGCTAATTAGTTTACTTACGCTTGGGCTACGCGGATGCCAGAGCGCTTGGTCTGGCCAACTGGAAGCAGCGTGCCCGGGATCGTAGAGGATGGAAGGCTGCTGTGTCTCAGGCAGAGACTCTTCACGGGTCGGGAGCCCGTTAAGTAAGTAAGTTCAGGAGCAATGGAATCCAGGCCAATAGTACTCCACCTGGGGCTTGTGTAGGCTTAAGCCAGGATAAGATTTTACCACAACTGGTAGATAACCACAATTGTGATGATACATCGTCCATCTGTTCAAGAAGAAGCTACAGACTCGAGGCAAACCAACGAGTTTTCATTCTTGAAATCTATTAGAGATACCTTAGTTGGAAGATTGTACAATTTGAATTTAAATACTCCCAATGTGAACCCTACGAGGCCTTCGAACGCTCGTTTGGACTTCGAACATTTTTTAAATAACGCTTCGTTTTCGACCCAACGCAGACAAGCACCACCAATAAGTCAACAAACTTCTTCAGTTAGTTAGTTTGTAAAATTGAAAAGTGGCAAATTTCAATTGACGGGTCCGAAAATATCAACGATTTTTTTTTTAAAGTGGAAAATCTTAAGGATCGTTCGGAGTGTAGCTGGGAACATGTACTCGCAAATTTGCATGACCTTTTACAAGGCCAATAAATAAACCAATTTCAGTTGTTCATAAATACCCGCAGCTATTATGACAAGCTGAGCATTTGCTCGTACACACACTATAACTTGTCTTATCTTATTTTATCTCTGCTTCAATTAATATTTTTTCACATGCAAATATGGTTTACAAACCATTTGGGAATCCTAATTGCTAAAATTCGAATCTCCTTCACCGATGTGAACACAGGCACCAATTGTATTGAATACAAAGAAACAAGTTACAGGTGATTGAGATGGTCTAATTGCAATATGCCATAACCTACCCCAAACTTTCATCGAAGGCAAAAAATAATAGGTAGGTATACCATCAATCTTCTCGATGACAATTCTCCCACCTTTCTTTATCCACCATCGCCACTACCTTTAAATATGAATACATATACATATATCAATTTTTTACTTGCAAGTTGCAAATACATATAAATTATAACAAAAAATCATTTCATCATCATACACATACATACCAATAGTATTAAATACCAGAAAACATAACCTACCCCAAACTTCAATCAGAGTTCAGAGCAAACAATTAATATGGCATAAGTCTACCCGATATTATTCCTTCACCTTTCCGCCCTACCGTCAACCAACAACGCAACCTGTGTCATCTTTCTTCTCATATACCTGCGCAAAAACGAAATAGCAAGAAAAAGTAATATCTGATACAATTTCCCACCAATTTCGGTAATACCATAATTTTATTTTATTTTTACACGCATAGGTGAACAATTTGCAATGCAGTCACTACACACACACCTGCAATCATGTATTTATGAAAACAATAAATACGAAACTGGTGGCTTTCTTGCTATATAAAAAGCTATCATTATCCATCCTTTTCTAACGACAAAGCCAGAGCCACCGAACCATTTCCAAATGTAAACAAACATTCATCTTCATTCTTTTTGGGGAATTGGATGAACATAAATGCGATACAGTTTTGCAATCCATAATATAATGATTTGTGCATTGGCATGCACAGATAAATAAGTTGTTCAGGAGGAAAGATCACAATGATATTCCTTGCGTTCGAATCTCCCAGACAGCAGAGAACAGACAGACAATACTGACTGCTGGAATAAGTCCAGAAAGTGTCGCTTCAAACGACGATTTTTTCGTGGTCGAGGACCCACAGGAGAAGGTGGATTTGCTGGGCGCTTGTTTCGAGGCCGTGTATACGGTGAACAATCCTGTTCGCCGTAACCACGACATTGAGAATAGGGCTCTGGTGAGCCACTTCGATCTGCGCACCGAACTTGAGAATTGGCGATCTGAGAATAACGGATTCACCGTGTTCACTGATGAAAACCATGCTAATGCAGTTGTCGCCAATGGCCGAGATGCATCGCACTTGTTCGTGTCGAAGGATGATCTTCTGTGCATCTTCGAGACACTAAAGAATAAAAAGTCGGCGGGGATGGATGGTGTCCCAAACGTCGTATTGAGACACCTGCCTCTGGAGGCTGTAGATATTTTCACCACGCTGTTTAACAATGCGCTGAATAATGCATATTATCCGGCGCATTGGAAGGTAGCTGTGGTACACCCTATCCCGAAAAAATGTAAAGATAGGACGAACCCTGCCAATCTCCGGTCAATTAGCTTGCTTCCGAATATTAGCAAGGTCTTTGAAAAGGTTGTCAATAGAGCCCTGTTAAAGTGGGTCGAGGACAATAACATAATTCCGGACAACCAGTTTGGTTTCAGGGCGAGGCATGACACTATTCATGCCGCGTCGAAACTGGTTTCCGACATTCAGTGGAATAAATGCAAGAACCAATGCACGGGTGCTTGTCTGGTTGATTTTGAGAAGGCTTTCGACACCGTATGGTTAGAGGGACTTTTCTACAAGTTGACCAGGCGGGGGATGCACAAACCTTTGCTATATGTAATTTATAATATGCTTATGGGAAAGAAGTTCGTTGTCAAATGTGGCAACGTGACTTCGAGCAGAGTCTTTGAAATTAAAAACGGTTTACAGCAGGGGGCGGTCAATTCTCCGATCCTGTTTAACATTTACACGAGTGATCTGGTGGGTTCACTCAGCCATGCTATAGCGTATGCCGACGATTTGGTGGCATACAGATCAGGTCCTAAAATCGAGGTCATTAATATCCTTTTGCAGCGTGACTTCGATCAAATTAAGCGATATTGCGACGACTGGAAGTTGAAAATCAACTTTCAGAAGACGGAAACAATCTTGTTCAGAACTCCATTGGCTGGGGCCTCTAGGGATACCAGAAAAAACTGGAAGAAATTGGCCATTATTGGACAAAATGGGCAGCCATTGGCGGTGAGAAGCGCAGTTAGATATCTAGGTATCTGGCTTGACCAGTATCTGTATTTCGATAGACATATAGTTGCTTGTCTTGCTGGGGCCAAGAAGGCTTATGCTCTGACAAGGAGACTGTTTCATAGCAGTCAACTTGACTCTAGAGTGAAGGTCATTTGCTACGTGGCCCTTATAAGGCCGATCATCGCTTATGGTTGTCCATTGTGGTTTAATATAGCGCCTAGTTATATGGAAAAGATTCGGGTTTTGGAGAGACAATGTCTTAGGACCTGTCTCCGGTTGTTCCGAACGCCTGAATCCAACTATATAAAGTACTATCCCAACAAGGTGCTATACGATGGGGCTCAGTTGAATAGGATTGATAATTTCCTCATTAAGGTCACTCGAAGGCACGTTGCAAGGGCGATGGCCAGCGACAATAGTCTGATATTTGGGGCTTACTACCCCAATGAAATGTACATAGAGAGTACGCTCCGGTCTGGCTTTATCCCGCCAGAGGCATTTATCCATATTGATTCAAAAGGGCTGGTACAGACGCGGGATGGTATCCCGGTCTTATACCATCGCTACCGCAGCGCGAGAGATAAGCGGCTCCTCCATGACGGGGACGTCGCCAATGCTCATGAGCTCCTCCGTTTTAGTACCGCAATATCGGAGAGGGATAGATTCGACACGGAAAAGCAATTCGCCGAATTTTGGTGGCTTGTTGAGGGGGGAGGGGTCAACATGCCCTCCCAGGACGGTGCGTTACTCTAGGTAACATCCTCTTAGCTTATAAGTTAGATTAAGTCAGCTAGGGCGTTTTTGGGAGAGGCCGGGCTCGCCAACGTGTGGTGGTGCTTCCGGGAGTTGACTGACGCTGTAAGGCTTCAGTCGGCTCACGGCGGCGCGTGTGCACGTTGACGACTGCCAGGCGCTCGGAAAGCAATTGGGATTTTGGCCACTTATTGCGCCAGGCAACGAGTGCTCAGAATCCTAATTATAGTTAGAATACGTTAAGTAGTTTAAGTAAGTAGAATAGGTAGTTTGTAATTTGTTTTATATAAAATCTCAATAATGATACCGAGTTTTAGTAAATTTTCTCGAGGAATATATATGTAAGATTAGTTCGTAAAATAGTTCGTAGGCCGAAAGGCAATAATTCTAAGATATAGTTAAGTATAGAGCGTTCGCATAAGGACCAATAAATAAGAATAAGTATCCTGTTAATTTCAAGTTAGGTTTAATCATTTTTGTCTAGTATGTAAGTAGATATTTATCAATGAATAAAAAAATGAATTTCAAAGTCAAAAAAGTGTGCATTGGCATGTGGAAGGTAACATGCCATGTTAGACCACCAAATGGCGACCCGTCGATGGTTTTCATGATAGTACTATAGGGTGAGTGCTTCACAGTACCTCATTGCCTCAATTCTGCTATCGCACTACAAATGAGGCAATGAGTTATTCCTTACTTTTCCTCATAAGTCCCATGTCCCAAACAAATGAGGCAATGAGTATGAGCTATGAGGATTCACTCTATTCATTACTTTTACCTCAATGTCACAGTCGCATCTGTGACTGCGACATATGAGTGAGAAAAAGTATATAGTAATGTCTATTGTCTCGTCACTCTCTCTACGTCTTTTGTAAATTTTGTGGCGCGGCTGCGGGTATGGATTTGCATACACTTTGTGAAAATGCAAATGTAGTTGCTATTATTTTGTTATAACTTTTTTAAAGGAATTTTTAGGCAATTTGAGCTACGTACCTCATTTGAGGTGGGACATTGTACCACCTCATATTCCAAAATAAGCACCTCATACATAATCATTAAAAAAACGTGTCCTACCCAACACTATTACCCTCCACACTGTTGTTGTTTTTCGATTTGGCATCGATTTGACATCTGTCAACCAAGTGTGGATCCCTAATCCTATAGTACTATCATGAAAACCATCGACGGGGTCGCCATTTGGTGGTCTAACATGGCATGTTACCTTCCACATGCCAATACACAAATCATTATATTATGGATTGCAAAACTGTATCGCATTCATGTTCATCCAATTCCCCAAAAAGAATGAAGATGAATGTTTGTTTACATTTGGAAATGGTTCGGTGGCTCTGGCTTTGTCGTTAGAAAAGGATGGATAATGATAGCTTTTTATATAGCAAGAAAGCCACCAGTTTCGTATTTATTGTTTTCATAAATACATGATTGCAGGTGTGTGTGTAGTGACTGCATTGCAAATTGTTCACCTATGCGTGTAAAAATAAAATAAAATTATGGTATTACCGAAATTGGTGGGAAATTGTATCAGATATTACTTTTTCTTGCTATTTCGTTTTTGCGCAGGTATATGAGAAGAAAGATGACACAGGTTGCGTTGTTGGTTGACGGTAGGGCGGAAAGGTGAAGGAATAATATCGGGTAGACTTATGCCATATTAATTGTTTGCTCTGAACTCTGATTGAAGTTTGGGGTAGGTTATGTTTTCTGGTATTTAATACTATTGGTATGTATGTGTATGATGATGAAATGATTTTTTGTTATAATTTATATGTATTTGCAACTTGCAAGTAAAAAATTGATATATGTATATGTATTCATATTTAAAGGTAGTGGCGATGGTGGATAAAGAAAGGTGGGAGAATTGTCATCGAGAAGATTGATGGTATACCTACCTATTATTTTTTGCCTTCGATGAAAGTTTGGGGTAGGTTATGGCATATTGCAATTAGACCATCTCAATCACCTGTAACTTGTTTCTTTGTATTCAATACAATTGGTGCCTGTGTTCACATCGGTGAAGGAGATTCGAATTTTAGCAATTAGGATTCCCAAATGGTTTGTAAACCATATTTGCATGTGAAAAAATATTAATTGAAGCAGAGATAAAATAAGATAAGACAAGTTATAGTGTGTGTACGAGCAAATGCTCAGCTTGTCATAATAGCTGCGGGTATTTATGAACAACTGAAATTGGTTTATTTATTGGCCTTGTAAAAGGTCATGCAAATTTGCGAGTACATGTTCCCAGCTACACTCCGAACGATCCTTAAGATTTTCCACTTTAAAAAAAAAATCGTTGATATTTTCGGACCCGTCAATTGAAATTTGCCACTTTTCAATTTTACAAACTAACTAACTGAAGAAGTTTGTTGACTTATTGGTGGTGCTTGTCTGCGTTGGGTCGAAAACGAAGCGTTATTTAAAAAATGTTCGAAGTCCAAACGAGCGTTCGAAGGCCTCGTAGGGTTCACATTGGGAGTATTTAAATTCAAATTGTACAATCTTCCAACTAAGGTATCTCTAATAGATTTCAAGAATGAAAACTCGTTGGTTTGCCTCGAGTCTGTAGCTTCTTCTTGAACAGATGGACGATGTATCATCACAATTGTGGTTATCTACCAGTTGTGGTAAAATCTTATCCTGGCTTAAGCCTACACAAGCCCCAGGTGGAGTACTATTGGCCTGGATTCCATTGCTCCTGAACTTACTTACTTAACGGGCTCCCGACCCGTGAAGAGCCTCTGCCTGAGACACAGCAGCCTTCCATCCTCTACGATCCCGGGCACGCTGATTTCAGTTGTCCAGACCAAGCGCTCTGGCATCCGCGATGGCTTGGGCTTTGAAACGGAGGTTCGGCCTTCCTTGCCTTCTCGAACCTGGGGGCTGGGATTCGAAGATCCTCATAGCTGGAGCAATATTGTCCATTCGCTCGATGTGGACGAGCCAATGTAGTGGACATATTTTGGCTTTTTGGACTACATCCACATCTTGGTAGGTACAGCTCATAGAGTTCTCGGTTGTATCTTCTCCTCCATTCGCCCTCCCCGCACACAGGACCAGGAGCCAAGTATCAGCTCTCCCTTCCTGCTTATCGTCCAGCTCGAACTCGGCGCCATAAAGCTGAACTGACAGGATAAGGGTTTTGTAAAGCATACATTTCGTCCTCCGAGTTAGGAGTTTTGAACCCAGTTGTTTCGCCAAACCGAAGTGGCAGCGGTTTCCTAGAGTAATTCTTCGCTGGATCTCCACTTAGGTGTCATTCGTGGAGTTCATGTTTACTCCGAGGTAGATGAACTCCTTAACTACCTACAAATTGTTGCTATCAATACTAACGTTTTGTCCTAGGCGGTGGACAAGGCCAACAGATTTCGCCTGTTCTTCAATCGCCGTGAAAGCTTCTATCACGGAGCGCTGTGATCGACCGATAATGTGAATAACGTCCGCATAACCCAGCAGCTGAACGGACCTGTGGAAGATAGTACCTTCCGTGTTGACACCTGCCCTGTGCACTATCTGCTCCAGTACGAGATTGAAGAAATCGCTTGATAGTGCGTCCCTTTGCCGAAATCCGGTGCATGTTGGAAATAGTTCGGAGGAGCTACTTCCAAACTGCACGTTACAGTGCGTGTTTTCCAGTGTCACGCGACACATCTGAATCAGTTTCGCCGGGATTCCGAATTCGGCCATCGCCATATCGAGCTCCTGATGATGTATACTATCATACGCGGCTTTGAAGTCGATGAATAGGTGGTATGTCTCGACTTGAAATTCGTTGGTCTTTTCCACGATTTGCCTCAGTATGAAAATTTGGTCTATAGTCGATCTGTCTGGCCGGAAGTCACACTGGTACGTGCCGATAAGTGTGTTGCAAAACGGTTTAAGACGTTCACACATTGCTCCTGAATGGGGAGTTATATTTCGAAAAGTGGGCACATGCATAATTTGTGGTCAGCGCGGTCGGTGCTAAATTCGATATTAAATTAGATATTAATTTTAATAAGATTAGATACAATATGCTTAAGAGCAAGATATCAATCTTGATAAACAGACGGACTGTGCAAATCAATGCACACAATACGACCAAGACTGCATATAATTGGCAACTATAGGTAACATAGTAGCAGCATAGTCCAGTGTAATAACTACCAGACAATGGACTATACTATAAAAGAATTAGGATTTACATAATATAAAAATATTCATATGCACAACTTATCCTTTCACGAATAAAATTAGACCAATATGAATACAACAAGCAGTTCAACTCTTTCTGAAATCCAATAGTCGCCACGCGGATTACAATTAAAACTATGCATATACCGGGACTATACTAATGAAAGTCATACTCAACTTGAACCGCTAAGAGACACAATAGAACACTCTACAATTGCTGGAGCTTGGCTAAAAGCTCTAGAGTTAGTCAGCATAATCTTTGTAGTGACGTTCTTAATGCCTCGAAGTAGGTATATCTATTGTTAGAACATGTTTAATGCAAAAGAGAAACAACCAAGCAGCCTCCATTAAGCAAAAAATATCAACAAGTGACCTTCCTAAATGCTTCATTGAAACACGGACTTTAAAATATATACCTATACCAACAATTCCACTTGTTGATTAAAGATAAATACTGACACAAAATAAATTATGTCTTTGCTTTATAAATTAGATCCAATATTTCTAAATCAATTACAAAAAAAAAGATAGAAATCTGTACCTTTTGCGACAAGATTATAGCCAAAACAGTGAGAGTCTAAAATGCGACAAACTCATAACATCTCATTTGATGAAAAATGCCGAAATCAAATTTTATTCAATTTTTCCTTTCAAACGAATTGCCTCTTCCATCATACATTCTACTCGCAGACGAAGAAGTCAGATTTCTTATTTTTCCATCATCTACCTCTCATCAAATATACTACTTGCCGAAGCGAAGGCAACATTGCAAATCATCAAAAGTATTCGGCTGTTACACAGAAAAATAAATAAATACTAACACTTCCAATAATAATGACACTCCTCCTTGCGGGGTCAGTCACCTTGACGTGTGCACCATCATCGAACGCAAATTCGATGGTGCCGGTGCGGAGGCTTACAACTAAGAACTGACCAGGACTACACGTCCGCCATCCTTCTCCTCTTTCCTTTCAATTTTCAATTACCCATATCCCCCCTCCATCAAATCCCTAAATCCTATTTCCCCAATAAACCCCTAATCTAAGGTGGCAAGCGCCGAGAGATGCATGGCTAAGAGGGTGCTTAGTCGTTAGTTTGCAAACTTCGGATACCAGGCGACCACCGATTTTAAGATAGCCTTCCTGTGGTTAGACGGGTAGACCACAGGCGACACCATATCCCGAATACTCGTGGGTTTCAAAATAAACCAAACAACAAAAGAAACAATAGAGAATGATGCATCTAAAATTGCATCATCAAATAGGGATGTTTTAAAACACCCTGTCGATGACGATACGACATCTGTCAAAGGGATAGAGTCGGTAATCATTGACTCTGAAATGGGGGAACCTGAAGAGAAAAGGGGGAACTCAGTGACTCTATTTCAGAATCCAGCACCATATGCAACAGCATATTATCGGATGAAAGACATCCCGATATAGAGGACGTACCTAAGACAGTCGGCAATGTGGCACGGACTGAGTCTGAGTACGTTATGTTCACACCATCCGAACAGCGCAGATTTAAGTGCGCGCAGAAGAAGGGGAGCACCATTGAGTAGGCCCGTCTCTATGCGATACAAAAGATGGAAAACAAGGGTCCCGAGGTGAAGCGAATGTGATCCGAGGATAATACCCCGCCTCAATCCGACGCGAAGCGAGGTCGCACTGGGAAGACAACCGTCGACAAAGTCTCGTATAGCAATATAACGAGCTATGTAAGACTGGGTGTTGTACCGGTGGACATCGATCGTAATCCTCTCTCCAACGAACAAATGGGTTCGATACAGGAGAGGATTATGGATATCACGATCGAACAGCGTGACGAGGAGGTCAAACCAGCCTTCCGCGGTACTACGTTCAAAGCCGGATGGCTCATGATCGTATGTGCAGACGCCACCACTGCAGAGTGGATGAAGGCAACCTTCGCCAAGCTAAAAGAAAAATGCGGGTTAGAGGTGATGCTTGTGGGAGAGGAAAATTTTCCAAAACCACATGTCATCAGAGGGTTCTTCCCGCAGAGTACCGGCGTAGCTAGCGAAAGGATCCTAGCCCTATTAGATGGCCAAAACAAAGAACTGAACACGAGAACGTGGAGGGTTCTGCAAAGATCGGGTGAGCGAGACATCGCACATATGGTCTTTGCCATAAACGACAGCACCATGAGGAGACTCGTGGAGCTAAAGGGTATGGTCTCTTTCCGATTCTGACAGACCAAACTTATCCTAAAAAGTGCTGACAAGACGGCCACACAGGGCCCTAAAGATCAAAAATAGCACGTTTTGGATAAGAAGGATGTCACAGCTCACGGCAGCACCGCAACTGACCCAAGTGGGGCCAGCACCAGCGCTGCCGCTAAGGCTGCAGCTTCAAGCACGGCAACAACTGTGCCAGAAAAAGAAGCTACAAGCGCGAAGTCAAGCGCAGCCAGAGAAAGCCAAACACGATTCAGGCCTAAGTTAGGTATGGATCGTAAGAAAGCACTGGCACAAGAAGGACATAAAAACAAAAGTCCTAGAGGCAGACAAAGTGGTCCTCCTCAACAGGGTATCGTACGTAGGAGAGGTGATAACAAGCCCAATAGAGTACGAAACCCTGAATACAGAATACCGTTGCAAAGAGATCGCACTTTGTGCCTTTCTGGATATAGAGGGTGCTTTCGACAACACTGGATATGAATCCATATCAAATGCTTTGTACCATAGAAACAGATAAACCAACTATTAAATAGATGAAAGCGATGCTGGAAAGTCGCAAAATAACTTCCTCGTCAGGAACGACCTCAGTATCGGTAACAGCCGTAAGGGGCTGCCCACAAGCGGGAGTACTCTCATCCCTTCTGTGGTCATTGGTCATCGATGACCTGCTACACAAGATGAGCAATTTGGGCTACACCACAATTGGGTACGCCGATGATATTGTCATCATAGTTAGGGGCAAAGACTCAATAGGAGTCACATCAAAAATGAAAAATGCTCTAAAGACAGCCATAGACTGGTGCATTAAGGAAAATCTTTCCATAAATCCCAGTAAAGCCGTCATCGTTCCTTTCACTAAAAGGAGAAAATTAGACCCAGGCCTAATCACAATAAACGACACGGTCGTAGAGTATTCCGACGAAGTCAAGTATCTTGGAGTAATCCTGGACAAGAGACTTAACTGGAACTCTCACATAAACAACAAAATCAGTAAAGCTAATAAAGCTTTATGGGCCTGTCATCGCACATATAGTAGAACCTGGGGAATCTCTCCAAAGATCGTCCACTGGATCTACACAGTGATGATAAGACCCATCATAACATACGCCTCCATAGTATGGTGGACAAAATCCACACAAAAGGTCACAATAGAGAAGCTCAAAAAGGTACAACGGCTGGCGTGCGTTGGTATCTCCGGAGCCATGCGTACCTGTCCAACAGCTGCCATAGAGGCAATAACAGGAATTATACTCCTCCACATATACGTCCAAAAAGTAGCGATCCGCAGTTCAATAAGTCTAATACAGCTAAACGAGATAAGTCTTAATGATCATCCGGAACTTAAGACCCTTCTCGATGAACTGTCAGAACTTAACATGAACTGCGCGGTCACAGACCGCATTCAAAAAACACTATGCTTCAACAAACGGTTCTCCACGGAGATACCCAAGAGAGAAGCATGGGTTAGCAATAACCCACCAAACAGCCATAACGGCATAAAGTGGTATACGGATGGTTCTAAAATGGAAACGGGGGTAGGAGCGGGAATATACGGACCACACAAACGCTTTACGATACCCATGGGAAAAAGTCCCAGCGTATTTCAAGCGGAGCTCCACGCCATTCAAGAATGCGCCAGCCACATTATTTTATCTGGCATAAAAGGTGCAACCATCCATATTTTCACGGATAGTCAAGCAGCTATAAACGCCCTTAGCTCGTATACTATTGACTCCAAATCAGTCATGTACTGCTTCAATACCCTACAAATACTCGGAACAAGAAACAAGACCAAATTATGGCGGGTTCCGGGTCATGTCGGGGTAGAAGGTAACGAAAAGGCCGACGAACTGGCAAGAAAAGGTTCAGAAACACCTTTCATAGGTCCCGAACCTTTCTGCTGCACTCCTAGATCAGCAGCAACGGCAGCAATTAAAAGCTGGGAACATAGAAAATGTATCTATCTTTGGGATAACATCCCAGGTCTAAGACAGGCAAACGAGCCATTCGGCCCTTCAATCATAATGCCAGCAAATGTCTAAACCTAAGGAGGCATGATATCAAAAACCTAGTAGGTTACCTTACTGGTCACCACGGTTTAAGATATCATCTACACAAAATGAGAATAGCAGATCCTCCTGAGTGCCGACTCTGTCTTGAAGAGGACGAGTCAGCTGAACACATTTTATATGAATGCCCATTCCTTAATGGAATTAGAAAGAAGATCTTTCTCAGGGAACAATTGAGCCCCGAGGACATAAAGAATTCTTCTACTGGCAAAATTGTCCGCTTTACACGGAAAGTGGAAATTTTACTAGTTTAAAATTTTTCTGGCCCATACGGTACAAAAGATCTTTTAGGTCGAAGTACCCCCCCCCCACCCCTTTTTAAAAATCACCTTGGCGAGCCAGAATTAAAAAAAAAAAAACACTTCCATAAGAATGAAAATCATATGGCATGACCAGAGAGTCGATAATACGAGATCCATTATCCATACATATTAACTTACTTTAATTCCCTCATAAACCTCCTACATTCTACATGTGTTTCGAAACAACAAAAATGCCTATGCTCATTCTTACAAAGAAAAAAAAATACATGCAAACATGGAATTTAATATAAGTTAAAATAAGCAAAATCATATATTTGCTTCTTCTTCACACTCACAGGATAATTTTTCTTTCAAAATTTGAGAAAATCCAAATAAATTTATCCTTTCTTTCATTTTCATACTTGTGGTTTCATTCCCTCCTACACAATAAATTCATTCTTACTGCTGTCATATCGAAACCAAGAACCAATCCAAATTCATTACCCAATTCATAAACGAAATCGTAACATCGATGCATGCGCCAGACGGTGGGACTTGCTAACACAATAAAAGGGTTCATGATAGTACTATAGAGTTTATATACAATAGCCGTGTTTCTTTGCACGCGGATATAGGCATGGCATTAAAAAACGACCATCGCCGCTTAAGAATTCATCAAAAAAAAACTTGGCAACACACATGCACCTATGACGTTTATTAGAGACACAACTAGAAGTTGAGTCGGGTAAATTTACCGTACCGTGAGCTTTCCTCCTCAATTAAGCTACTTAACAAAATAATTCAAGATAAAGTCAAAATTTGGCTAAACAATCAACTAAGTGACAGGTTTTCCAGGATCATTCCAGGCCCTAGTGCTTTCAAAGAGGTGTTTAGATTTGTGGGGAGAAAAAACAAATTTTCGTGCAACAAAGTGGTGGTCAACAATGTAACATTCTCCAATGAACGCAGTATCGTATCAGCCTTTGAAAAACACTTCACTCATCTGTACTCTGGGAAAACTCCGGACTTTAACCCCCGAAGCACAGAAGAAGCACTTTCAGCCTCTCGTCTTTTCAGAAGCTCCCGTCCAGAGCGGATTTTTAACTTCGATGCAGTGAATACGGCCCTGTGTCCCTCTGCTCCTCAAATCTTCACCGATGTTGGAGAAGTTTCCAGCTTGATCATGCAACTTAAACCAAAAAAATCAGCGGGTCCGGACAGAGTCTCGAATTTCATACTTAAAAAGCTACCCACCTCTGCTATTAGTTTTCTGACTATCTTGTTCAATAACAGCATTAATAACGGGTATTTTCCCCGCCCTTGGAAAGTTGCTAGAATTCTTCCCATCATTAAAAATCATAATAACTTCGACATAAATAATTTCAGACCAATCTCTCTACTCTCTAATGTTGGCAAGATATTGGAAAAAATAATGTTGAGCAATATGTCCTCTCCGGAAGAAAACATAATTGAATATATCCTGGACCATCAATTTGGATTTCGGAAAAGTCACTCTACTGTACATGCGTTACTGAAACTTCATAACGATATCACTCTCAATCTCAGGGAGAAGCGGTGCACGGTTGCATGCACCATTGATGTCGAGAAAGCCTTCGATAGCGTATGGAGGGACGGGCTTCTGGCAAAGATTTTACTCCTCAATTTTCCACCTCATGTAGTCAATCTTTTGGATAGCTTCCTGGCGAATAGGTCCTTCTTCATCCAAATTCAAGGTACTAGATCTACCACCTGCGCTAGTAATAGCGGCGTGCCCCAGGGCTCTATCCTTGGTCCGTCACTATATAACATCTTCCTCCACGATTTTCCTCATACATTTTCGGAAAACAATCTGAACTCTACAGGCATACTATACGCTGATGACACAATAGTGTACTCCAGTCACAGCTTCCCTAGCACTGCACTCAAGCATCTAGAGAAACATGTTAAAGTCATTAATGACTTTTATAGGACCTGGGGGATCAAGATCAATAACCACAAATCGGAACTGATTTGCTTCCGCAATGCCAGCGTTAAGGGCCTCACTGGGGTTCCGGGGAATAGCAAAATTCTCGCACTTAGAATAGAGGGCAATGTCATTCAGGTGAAAGATAATTTAAAATATCTAGGAATCCAGTTTAACAACCTATTCAAGTTTAATAAGCATGCAAGAGCAACGTTGGCCAAAGCCCGGAAAGTATCTAATATTTTAATGCCATTCCTTAAACACCGTATGTTATTGAAGCGCTCCAAACTCCTGTTCTATAAAACACTCATCAGACCAATCCTGTCTTACGCATTCCCAATCTGGTTCTCAATCTCTCCCACGGCTGCCTTGGAAATAGAAATCCTGGAACGAAAGATTCTGAGACACTGCTCGGGGATGAATTATGAATCCCGCACAAAGCGTTTTTCCAATACATATATTTACAGGGAAACAAACACCGTTCCGTTTTTGAGATACTCATTAAATTTATTAAAAAAAACTATCTCAAGCCTCAACTTCTCCGATAACGCACTGGTAGGAGAGATCTTCTCCTCACAAGTCAGCTCCACGTTGGACAACGAGACATACCTTTCCCCAGTTGGTGCCTCTATGCTGGATCTTGATGCTTCTCCTGATGGGATTCCCCCGACGTTCTACTTGAAAGCCACTCAAGGTCAGAACCGCGGATAATCGTAGTATTCGCTTTAATACCCTCTCGCTCACATCTCTCCTTTCGGGGGATCTGGGAAATGATTCACCTCCTTACCCTGAGAATGCCTCGAATTGTAAATATTAATTAGCTCGACAGAGTAGTTACGTTGGAAGGACAGTCCTTACCCCATTGAATTCTTCTTTTCTTAAATTTTATAATTATATATATTCTATTAACGATTATAATAACTTTATTTATAGATAAAATAAGTTTAATATTTATTCATATAAGTAATGGAAAATTTCGGTCACAAATATCAATGTTACTTCTGAAAATTCATGAAATGCAAATAAATTTATAACTTCCCAACAAAATTCAATTTCAAAATTATGCTAATTAATTTTCTCCTTATCTTAATAATTACTTTCATCTAATGTGTAACATAAATAGATAACTGTCACGGTACTTGATGACACACATATTTGCAAACTGTATATTAACCTGAATATTAACCTGAATCTTGTTTCTGTTTTTTCTTTCTCACTAAATAATAAATACATAAATATATGAGTTTCATTCAACTTACAATTAAATAGAGCGCTCTCGCTCTCGCTCAAAAAAAAAAAGAAAAAAAAAAAGTTCAAACATTTATATCACATTGTATAAACAATAGACACATGTCTAGCTATATAAATAACTTGTGTATACCATCGTTTCGTTTCATAGTGGAAGATAAGCATTTGTCTTCATCTCCTTTTAGTTTTAAGTTAGGTTAAGTACCTATTAGTTGTATTTTTTTGCACGCGACAGCTAGTCGCAACCCAAAAGTCTATATATCGCTCATGAGCAAGAGCAGTCAAACACCATATCAAAAGATAGCCGAGTGGCAATATAAAATTAGTGTAATTTTACAAACCGAAAGAGCAGGCAATACTTTATAGCCGCAGTTTTAGAATTAAGTTATCGACATGTACTCTACTTTGTAATCTATCGAAAGTCTCAATAAATTCAATTCAATTCTAGAAGTTGAGTTAAGAAATTTGTATTGAAAATCGTGAAATTCAAAAACATTAATTTCCGACAGTTGAAATGAATGTCAAACATATTCTAAAATTATAAAAAACAGTTTCACATTGACAGATTTACTAAATTTTGAAAAATAATAATAATAAAATCCCGAACAAAATATTCGGCATGATGTGCCAGTGGTCGGCGGGATGTCAAACTTTGACATTTCCTGAAAAATTCATCGCAACGATTCATCAGAAACGGAGAAAATGGGTTTTGGAAGCACTGCTTATCCCCGCTAAAGGACTTAGCGGCGATAGCTATCCCCGCTAAAGTTAGTATATATAGGATAAGTTGTTGTTGTATTTTACATGCAAATTTCAAATTATCCCTATATCCGCGTGCAAAGAAAGTAACTTCAAATTATAATGGGGCCACTTCAAAGAGAAAATGAAGTCCGTGGGCGGAATTTCCTTTTCTCCGGAAATAGTACCAACGAGCCTTATTCCCGCGGGATTTATTACACTGCACTTGATCCCATAAATAGTGCAATATATATCGGCGGGCATGCTTCCCCTTGCAACCCCCCTGCTTGAGCTCACTGTTGGATTTGGAGTACCAACTACAAATCAAATAGTGGCCCAAACAAGAGTTCCCGTACACATTGCACTTGTGATTTCACATCTCTACGTCACCATATAATATTGGGCTATTGTTCGCACAGCCATTCGCTTTCGTTTTTGGGCGAATTTTCATTCATTTTTGGGCAATTGTACCTTTTTTAGGGCTTTATGCACAAACGCCCAAACATTTTTGGGCGATTGCTCATTTTGTAATTTGGGCAATTGTGTTTGGGCGATTATTCATACAGCCGTAGAAAAAAGGTTACACACTTATTGAAACTATTTAAATTTTAGTGTGGAAACAGAAATTCAGGAATAAATGACTGGTGAAATAGTGAGAACTAATTTTCAGATCATTAATTGAGTTCCTTACGAATAGCAAGATAATGTATTTTTTGTAAAGCATATATATTTATCCACCGGTGAACGTCTGACAAACATCCAAGAGTATCACTTGATATGAGAAGATTCTCAAATGTGCAGTTCGGGTTCGGCTTTTAATTGTAGGTCCCTTCCACTTAATCCCTTATATTTATTTATTTTATCTTATGTAAGAGTCGTTATGAAAATTAAATGAAAAAAAAACGAACATTAATTTTATTACCTAAAATATGATTTTTAATGTTTTTTATAAGGTATCTTTGAATGAGGGTCACTGGCATCACTGATCCTGTAAGAAAGGAGAGATAAAGGAAAGCGGTGAGCCGATAAAGCATTTCAAATAATTTGTTCCCATAACCAAGCGAATGATAACAATGTCTACTAAACGGCATGCAGTTATAACTACAGAACTCGATACAACGGCCGAACCACGAAACCTCGCCACACACACTTTCGCATTCCTTGCTTAAGGGAACCGGCGAGCGCTTCGAACACACGGCCGTGAACTAAAATACACACATCGAAACAACAGGCGGAACCAGCAGGCTATCTGTATCCCACACACGCACTAACTCATTTTTGACTGGCGGTCGCCTCACGCACCATCGGACTTTCCTGTCTTCAGGGGAAACTGGCTTATCAACACCAACCAACTCACACACAAACTGGAAAAGGGATACAGCACCGCCACACACAACCCATCATCTCGCCGTACCATTTTTATCAGTTACGAACTCTAAATGCACTAAAATACTCTTATGGAATGATCAGGCGGAACCAGCTGGCTATCTGTTTCCCACACACGCACAAACTTATGTTTCACTGGCGGTTGCCTCACACACCATCAGCCTTTCCTGTCTTCAGGGGAAACTGGCTTATCAAAACCAACCAACTCACACAAGCGGGAAAAGGGTAACAGCACCGCTACACACAACCCGTCATTGGTGCCTTTTTATACCCTATTCTAAGGGTATATTAATTTTGACGCATAGTTTGTAACATACCTTAATATTGCCCGTAGACCCCTAAAAGTTACTATATTTATGATCAGCATCGATAGTAATGTCGATCTAGCCATGTCCGTCCGTCCGTCGGCAAAAATTAGCCCTTTAAACTGGGCCTAGAGAGCTGAAATTTTAACCATATACTCTCTAGGGTCCCGAAATAATCAAGTTTACGAATTTTAGAAATCCGCCCACAGACACGCCCACAAACTCAAAAAAACAAAATTTTGGAAAAAATCGAATTTTGAGCTAGAAAGCTGAAATTTTTTATATATGATGACTCCTAAAACTGCCCACAATTAAATTTTTTTTTTTTGAAAATTCAAAGTTTGGGCTAGGGAGCTGAATATTATAATATATACTCTCTAGGGGCCCTTTATGCTCATGTGTTAATTTTTTTTAAATCCGCCTACTGACACGCCCACAATTAAATAAAACAATTTTTTGAAACACCCAAGTTTGAGCTAGGGAGCGTTTTTTTTTGATAAAATCCTTTAAATGTTATATAACAAAATATGTAGAGCGTTCTTAACAATTCAACCATACTTAGACTTTTGTCACGCCCACTTATGAGGGATAGGAATAAGAATAGGGTATCCAACAGTTCGCCCAAGCGGACTGTAGCCCGTCCCTATGTTTGTTTTACATTATGAACACTAAACAAACATCAGATAGCAAACGATCCGATTTATTATTATATATTTCTATATCTTAGCACATTAAAGAAATTATGAAAACTCAGATAGCTAACGATCTGTTTTCTAAAATACCATGCAAGCTATATAACCAACTGACTCAGTGAATTACTCACCCCTCTTAACTTTGTTCTTTTTCCCAGTTTGGTTTTCAATACTGAATTATGTACTATCACTAACCCACTTTTCAATTAACTACGCCCACTTGTGTGGAAAGACACTCACAGACTGGTTAATCCTTTACTTTCCTTCCGACAACTCAACGATCATGCAAATTGGGGATGTTGCCAGAAGGATTACTTCGAACTACATACTACATCTAGTAAAAATATAAATATTGCCATGACAACATTTTCTGTCCTGTTTACCAAAGTCTTTTACACTTATATAAATTAATGATCACTTCATTACAGATCATTTAGTGATAATAAAAAAATTCCAAAAAGGATATCTCCCACAGACGTCGGTGGTGACATATAAGATATTTCGGGGCGGGTTTCCAATATGGGAAATTCGCTAAAAATCCAAAAAAAAAATTTTTAAGAGTAATAGGCCTTATTACAATAAAACAATAAAAAAAAAATTTTTTGAGAGAAGTTAATAATACTTTGTGAGATTTTGTCTTGAACTTGTTTTGCTGTTACCCAATAGAAATCGGAAACAAATCGGAAAACTAAAAAAAATGAGTGTAAAATAAAATTCGCATAAACAAAAATAGTATGTTTTCAATCATGTTTATTAAAATCACCGTCTACATTTGGAGTAGGTGCGAGGCTGGGTGAATGCAAAATTTCTTTAAACTAAAGAGTGGAATATAGAAACAGTGGAATATGTATGGGGGGGCATGCTGCCCCGCTGCAACCCCCCTGCTTGGGGTCACTGTTGGATTTGGAGTAGGTGCGAGGCTGGGTGTATGCAAAGTTTCTTCAAATTAAAGAGTGGAATATAGAAACATTGGAATATGTATATGTTTGTCATTTCTTATGTTATTATTGAAACTTTAGGGGCGGGCCACGCCCAAACGGTAAGAAATCGCTGAATTTTTTTCAAGATTTGAGTTCAGCGCATAAAAATCAACAAGACTGCAAAATATGAGTGAATTTGGACAAAAAACGGTAAATTAAAGTATGGGTAACATGCATTTTAGTACTCAAAACCGAAAACTTCAAAAAAAAATTAAAAATAAATTTCCTCTCAAAATTTTTTGTTTTTTTATTGTTTATAGCCCTTTTTACACTAAAAAAAGTTTTTTGGATTTTTAGCGAATTTCCCATATTGGAAACCTCAGCCGATATTTCTGTTTATGAATTGTTTAAATTATTAAAGGATATTGAAAGTGAATTTTGTTACGGAATAAATGAATAATTAAAATCGAAGCATAGTTGAAGTGAAAAAAAAGAACAGAATACAGTTTTGTCATTTCAAATCCCACGCTGAGTGTTACACTACGAAGGAAAACAAAAACATAAATACGGTGCAGATCTCGGGAAACTGTCAAAGAATCGTTTATCAAAAAACTAGGGATGCAAATGCAATTAGGATGTCGAGCGACCGCTTGAAGGCGAGATAAGCAACTACAACAGGATTGCCAGAGGGAGATTTTGTGTGGCTATACAACGCTCATCGCTACCGACAACAACGAATTATCTCTGCGTGCCATGTTATAGGCTTTCAATGCGATTGAAGAACAGGCAAAATTGGTTGGCCTTAAAGTCAACGAGTACAAACGAAGTACTTGCTTTCAGCAAAAAACATCTGTTCACCGACTAGGAGAAAACGTCACTGTTGATAGAAGCAACTACGAGGTAGTAAGAGAGTTCACCTACCTCGGTGTAAATATCAGTTCACGAATGACACCTAAGTAGAGATCCGGCGAAGAACTGCCATAGGTAACCGTGGCTATATCGGTTTGGCAAAACAAATGGGTTCCAAACTCGTAATCCGGAAGACCAAGTGTAAGACCAAGTATTACTGATAGTGCCAGTTCTATGGCGCCGAGTGCTGGTCGATAAGTAGGAAAATAGAGCTTATATTTGGTTCTTTCGAACGAAAAATACTCCGTTGGTTATTATGTCCTGTGTGCAAGGAGGCCGAATGGAGGAGAAGATACAACTGCGAATTCTATGAGCCGTACCAATATGTGAATGTAGTCCTAGAAGCTAAAACACGTCGATGACATTGGCTCTGCCACATCGAGCGAATGGAAAATAATCCTCCAGCGAAGAGGATCCTCGACACCCAGCCCCACATTCGAGACGACAAGGAAGACCGAACCTCCGTTTTAAAGACCAAGCCATCGCGAATGCCAGAGCGCTTGGTCCAGACAACTGGAAGCAGCATTCACGGGATCGTCGAGAATGGAAGGCTGTAGTGTCTCAGGCAGACACTCCACGGGTCGGGCTCCCGTAATACAAGATATCCAAAAAGGCATGCCACCCAAATTCCAAGACTGGGAAGGACCGCATAAAGTTGTAAAGCACATCAATGAGCTGAAGCTGGCCATGTGGAT
This sequence comes from Portevinia maculata, assembly GCA_949715645.1. Taxonomy (NCBI): domain Eukaryota; kingdom Metazoa; phylum Arthropoda; class Insecta; order Diptera; family Syrphidae; genus Portevinia; species Portevinia maculata. The sequence continues at coordinate 299,196,097 of OX454525.1, forward strand.
CGATCGTCTTCACCCCTACAGTGGTGAGAATATCGATATACATAGATACATTTTCGGGACAGTAGTTGTAATCAAAATAAAATATGTACTGTAAACGATGGTGATAAATAAGAGATAGGAGTGTTTGTAAATTGTTTTAATTAATAAGGATATTAAAAGTGAATTGCTATAATAATCGAAATCGAAGTATAATAAAAGTGTAATAATAAAGATTATTCAAACTGAATACAGTTATATCATTACGAATCCCAGTCCGAATGTAATAATAGATTTGAGTGCAGTTTGATATGGTATTGGTTGAGTCAAATGAGTGCTAATCTAAAACGTGGATAGAACAATGTTCTTCCTCCTTTTGAAGTCCTCCGGCCGTAAGAAAGTAACCACTTTCCATATGGTATTAAGGTATGAAATGGTTTGGTGTTGAACGTTTCATTCTCTCACAGAAACGATCGTTTGCACAATTTCGCTTTGAAAGATGTCAAAGTTAGTTGATAACAATATCAAAATTCCGAATCCTTTAGATGCAGTGAAACACATTACACGAAATTCTTTACAATTATTTGAATACGGTTTCAGTGAAAGATATGAAAGACCTGGCTATTTTCGCTTTAAAATTGGTTGGGAATGTGGCTTGCTTTCACGAATTTTCCAAAAAAAATACGGTTTAAGACGAAATTTTATTTTTGCATTTCGATTTAAACCAATCGCTTCCAAATTATTTTTAATAAACAAATTAAACATTTAACACCCATCCCCTTATAATATAATCGACTTATATTGTTCATATTCGGCGAAGTAGTCCGCGTGTTCTTCTACTATTGCTTTCCACTTCATTGCCAGCTCGTTGTACGACAAACCTGTACCGCCCAGGTCTTTTGGTAGATTAATTTTAACTTCAGAAGATTGCTTACGCACAACCACCCGAGATTGCATTTTTGAAGTCATAAAGAATCTAGAAAAGGAAACATTTCATACTGACATCATCGTTCAGAGAGACAATCACCTAAATGTGCTGAGAATTATATTAACATGAGTTGGCACATTAACGAACTCGAGAAGTTTCGGTTTGCATGGATATACCTGCCAACTATCGACAGATCGTTTTATCAATTTCGGATTCAGCTGCAAAGCATGACCCAATTGCACCTTATCCATGTCGAAAATGGCTACAATCCCCTTATTTGAAATGTCTGGTTCGAATTGAAGCAACAAATCCAAGATCATTTTGCTCACCTAGAACGACAGATAATATTACGAATTCAAATAAAAAGAAATATCTAACCTTAAATACATTGTTCTGCGTGTGAATCCTTGGATTGTGCGCTGATGTTCGTATGATCACCACCTGTCGGTTATGTTCGTCTTTTTCTTCAAGTGGTAGAAATACTCCTAAACTGAGCAGTTCTTGGATTTCTGGCAAAAATGGATCTCTATTTGCGAACCACTCACTTCGTTCGGCTCGCATTTGGTAGAAGCTGCAAAAGTTATTTATTATTTGTACATACTGACAATTTATTGTCGCTTTGATAGTAAATAAAATTGAGATTACATAGGATTACAATTATAGCAAGGTATTCGACTTTAGATAACCGTCAAGCAATGTAAACGTACATATTATCTTTTTGTTTTATTCAGCATGTATAAATCTATTGATATATACACTATTCAATTGATCTTCATACAGTTTTTACAACACATTTTGACATTAAATATAGCACAACCAGTTTCTTATTCGATCATTTTGAGAAAAATATGCCAATAAAGGAAATTTACAATCTCTCCGAGAAAGAGTCACATTTAGAAACACTTTGAAACTCATAGTTTCAAGACTAAGCGACATCAAAATTATAAAACTATAAACTTAGATAAAGATAGATTTCACCGTGTTCAACTTCACCTTTGTAATAAGAACATTAGTTGAAATTAAGATAGAAAGGAACTTGTTTGGTAATCCAGGAACTACAATAATTTCTCCTTTATAGCACTATATTTGGCGGTTGAACTCACTAGTAATTTAGAGGCCCTTAATATATTGTAAATCTGGAAATTCCAAATTATAGGTACTTTAGTCCTCGGTGCAACTGAGCGCGATCTATTTGCGACAGTTGCAATGTCTTAGTCTTCTCGGATACTCAACAAAGGAAGAAGAGAAGCTACAATTAGTAGATAGAACTTGAAATTGTCACATATTCGTATTTTTCATGTAATATAGTAGGTAAGTATTTATCCATTATAATAGGTTTTATTGTCCAACATAACTAAAAACAAAAGGTGCCTATTCAACTGCATGTGAACCAATATCACACCTATTAAATCAATAAAGTGCAATTATTTTGAATTATAGTTCAGTCAGGAAAATAATAAAGAACTATATTGGAAAAACTACATTCTTTGTATTCTTACCTTTTGATCTTCTTCTTTGTTTTTTCAAGATCGTATTTGCAACTACGGAGAAAAAACATCAAATGATTTGTCTCCCGACACGCGTTGATAAAGGGATTATCATCCAGCCATTGGTGGATATGCTGTAAAGAACTCACTCTTTCTGGACTTTCACTTGGTCTTATTTTGCGTTTTATGTTTAAATTCATTTTGTTACGTGCAAAATTAATGAATTATTATTATGAATTCGCAAACAGTGTCCGTCGGTATTCTTTTTAATTGTTATTCCCGATTAAATGTACAATAAATGATGAATGAATAAAATCGTTTATGGTTTGTGCATTAAATCAAATATGAACAGATTGCACTCTTTTGTCACGAAAGTTAGCTTTGTTTTTATTTGAAAATGTACGAGACCGATAAGAGCAATCGGTAGCGATAACAGCATATCCCACCAATGATGTGTATTTCAACATCGAATGGAATCCACGGATCCGCGATATACGATGGAACTGCGTGTTGCCTGTTTAATTGGATTATTGCACTTACATGTTAAACCTGTGGGTGGTTTGAATATGATTGCCCCTTCGAAATAATATGCTGACTTAACCGCAACAGTTGCACCACGGACGACGCACGAACTCTGAACTTGAACATGAACTGACGGATAAATTAGTCAGCAATTTATTTAATATGTTTGTTATGTCTTGCAAGCTGGGTAGTAATATATCCTAGTCTTTGACTTTGCACAGTGGTTTTAATGGGTAGGTACTACCATTCTATCCATTGCAGATAAGGTGGCTTTAACAAGTACGATTTTTCTACTCGATGCATTGTAATTGTAATTAATTGTCGTATGGACTATTGAGCAAGAAATGTTGTGTTTTAAATAATAAATATATCAAGAGATTATTATTATGGAACGCCTTATCGGTTTCAAGTTTTTCTCGATACTTTGGTCGTTGGTGTCTCTGCTTTGTGGAGAGCGCTATCTAGATCGAGTTCATTACGTATATGATGGTGTCACGTGTCACATCGCTTCTCTTAATTTTGATGTGGTTTCTCTGCATCCGACTCTGGATGCGTTCGCAAATTATGTCAAAATACGTAATAGGCGCGTCTCACGAAGAGAGATCTCTGAGCGCACAAACATTTTATAAGTGCCACAAAAGGCGTTTTTCTTTTTTAGCTCCGAGCGGGGCACTGAGCTGTCAAAAAAAGAACTGTGTTACTTTTTTAACTCGGAGCGCTCTGAGCACAAAATTTGTATTTCTTTGTTAACTCTGAGCTAGCTCAGGGCTCGCTCGATGAGCTCGATTGAAAATGACCGAGCACATCGAGCGAAAAGCTGAGCGCGGCTGACTTCATTCATTATTTGTGCTTTTTCCATAGTTTATTTACTAGAAATTATAATTTAAATGGAACAATCCTTGACAAACACCAATTTCAGAAGCAAACCTGACTATTTTGAAAATTAATAAAAAAAAAATTATCTAATGACAGTTCAGTGCTCAATTCTGTTTCTTAATTAGCTCGGAGCGCTCAGGTTACGTTCAGCTCGGAGCGAGCTCTGATCGCTCGGGCCCCGCTCTGTTCCCCGCTCGGGGCTAAAAAAGAAAAACGCCTAAAGAATCTCAGCTGAGCGCTCGGTTTATTTCGGAATTTTCTGAGACAAACATTTTATACCTCATTTCACCATTTCTTGCCCGGCCGAAACAGCTGTTTGTTTGACATTTGCTTGGCATTTGTATTTTGTAAACTGTTTATTTTGCGCGTGTTAATTGGGGAAGGTAAAAAGCTGAGAAAAATATAAAAAAAATGTGCAATAATTTTCAAATGTAAAACTGGTTGAAATCTGGTCGACACAGCCGATGGCTAGTATGTGGGACTACTAATTGAAGAGCTAGGTTTTCGTTTTGTATTAGTATGTATTTAGAGCGTTTGACTCGCTTTATTAACCATATAAACTATATGAGGTACAAAAGAAAGATTTGTATCCATAATACGATTTCCATATCCTTTTTCTGATCAATTCGTCCTAAGTTAATTTATTCTACTTTATGATTAATAAATAGGGGTGGTGTGCCTGAAACATGATATAATTTGACATTTAGATATATTTAAATGAGGAAGCTGATGCGAGACCACTCAGTCCAACTCAACAAATCTTCCTGCAGCAGATGACAAACAGCTAAGCTGAATCCTGTTAGTCATACCGGATTTCAGCTAACTCAGGATATTGGAGTGAAACCCAAGACAAGATAATTTGTGCAAAATACCTGATGGTTTACAACATTAAATATGTATTCGCAAAATAGGTTAATATAATATCTGTTTTGAAATTGTTTTCAAACTTATCGATAATCTAGAAGCTGGCTCAGTTGGAAAGTCTCCAGCGAATTGACAACCTCCGGCGAGACCTTGCCGGCAGCGAGTGAACCACATCATCTTTCAGGCGAGTGGAATTTAGGGTCATCGAAAACCTATCAACAACCAGGAATCTGCCGTTCTTGCGGAAACGAATGATGACCTTAACGATGAAGATTTTGGACAGTCTCTAATAAAGTCAAACTAAGTGCACACATTTTATAAAACGTAATTGCTGGTAGGCTGGTTAGTTTCATGCAAATATCAATGTTACCTAAAGACATTCAAGGCGAGGATTTGCGTATTCTAGTTATCGAGGGGCTAGGGAACGTTGATTTATGCTTACGGTACGAACTTAAGATCGCGGGAAAAATAAATAAAATCCCACTTATGATTATTCCAGGTGAAGCTACACCTTTGTCCCTTCTGACCGGTCGGTGTGTTCTTCAAGTTTGTAACACAAGCCTTAGAATGATATAAAAGTTATTGAGATACTAATAAAAAGTTAATTTTAAGCCGTTTGTATTTCTGAGCCTATTTTCCCATTTCTATAGATAACGCAACAGAGTTAAGTGTTGAAAATAATGTGAGCGGGTAGAGAGTTGATCGTTGTGCTTTCTTGGCAAACGGACGTGTCTATTAATCTATCTTTTCAAATCTCAAAACTGTCTTAATCTTAAGAATTTCAGATATACGTGTATACGTACATGTCAGAGTCGTGTGCTATTAGTAATTTTTCTAAAATTAGACTGTATTCTCCCTTAAAATTATATTGATTGCAAAAAAAAACCCTCCCTTTTTTAAAAGAAATAGGTGCAACAAGTTTCGAATCCCTGTTACTAATTTAAAGTGGTGGGCTAACAATGCTATTAAAAAAATTGTCCATATTGTTACATCCAGGCTAGGATTCGAAAAGATAAAACGTAATTGTAGTTTAATTAATCTTTTATTAATTCTCTTTCAATGTCTTTTAAATCTTGATTATTATTTTAATAATTCACTTATTTAATCCACTAATTCACTTTCACAATTAATCACTTTAAATAAACAATCAATTTTCTCTTATTCAATACTTCCACTCTTCTCTATATTTTTCACTACTGTCATCTATCGCACTTCTTTATCGCGGTTCAAAACTAGAATGTCTTGGGTGCTCCTGCGACATCTATTTATATCTCCTAGTGACACCTCTCGAAATTTCCAGATACGTTGAGTTCAGAAGATTCGAGAACACAGATGTAATAAGTATTCCATAGCCACTCAAACTACTTTTCAAATGCTGCCAAATATCGGTTAGATGGCGGTGCAAATTGACCAATTGATGCTGAATGCCGCAGTTTGAGCAAACAAGCAACAATATCCCCCTCTAAAACTTGTTCGTCCAGAACAAGCACGTCAATATTTTCACCACGGTAGCGATGGAGACGATCCACATGGACAACTTTCAGCTTGCCTCTTCCGCGCTGGATCCGGTAGACAACAGCGTTGATGCGCTTCACTTCTTATAGGGTCCTTCCCAATCCTGCTGTAGTTTAGGTGACATGCCTTTTTGGCGATGAGGGTTGTATAGCCATACCAGATCTCCTTCCTGGAATCCTGTGGTGGTGGATGTTTTGTATCATACCTCGTCTTCATGAGGTCGCTGGATATCCGAATCTTATCTCTAGTTTTCTGGCAATCGCCAACGACCTTAGAAAGGTGTTCGTTTAAGGTTCCATTGAAGCGTTCCAAAATTCCGTCCGATTGTGGATGAAGCGGGGTTGTTCTTGTCTTCTTAATCCCTAGTAGCTGGCATACTCCTTCCATTGGTAAGCCAAATCTGCTTACCCAGTTGTGGATAATCTGCTCTACCACGGTTTTAGCTTCTTGGTTAGGTATAGCAAATGCTTCAGGCCATTTAGTGAAGTAGTCCATCACTACGAGGATATAGCGGTTTCAACTGTTGGTTTCTGGAAACGGTCCTGCGATGTCAAGTGCAATCCTTTCAAAGGACGCTCTAACGTTGTATTGATGCATCTTGCATTGCATTTTTACTCTCGGCACCAGTTTTCGACATCGTCTCTTGCGTGGATCCAGTAAAAGTGTTCTCGCACTTTTTCGAGTGTCTTATTTAGTCCCAAGTGACCTCCGGACACTCCATCATGCAGTTCCCTAAGCACTTTGTTGACTTTAGATCTGGGTACCACAAGCTGCATCACGGCTGATGTTTAATCCGAACTTTCCCATTTTCTTCTCAAAATGCCATCCTGAACATGCAGTGAGTCCCATTGTGCCAAGTATGCCTTCAGTTCCGGACTCTTATTGGAGATCTGCTGCCAGTCCGATTGCCCTCATGTTCCTTCCAGGCGAGAATCGGCTCGATATCCGGATCTTCCTGTTGAGCATTCCGGATCTCCCGTGCACTCCAGCCGCTAATGGGCTCAGCTCTCAACCGTTGGACTGATAATTTATCTTTTTCCTCCTGGCGTACGCAATGTTTACAATCAGCCTTGCAGGGTCGCCGGGAGAGGCAATCTGCGTTGGAGTGAAGAGTTCTCTTTCGGTGCTGTATCTCGTAGTCATACATCTGCAGCCGTTCAGTTCACCTCGCGACTTCTTAAACTGCAGCAGCCACTTTAGAGACGCATGATCTATACGCAGGATGAATTTCTGCCCATATAAGTACTTGTGGAAGTGCTTTGTTGCCACAATCAAAGCCTGGAGTTCCCGCCTGGTTACGCAGTAGTTCCTCTCCGGCTTGGATAGCACTTTACTGAAGTAGGAAACTACTCTCTCTTGGCCATCATGGATCTGCGAAAGAACGGCTCCCATCCCAACATTACTAGCGTCGGCATCTACAATAAATGTTTTTCCTGGAGTAGGGTACGCTAGAATTGAAGCATCGCACAGTTGGTGTTTGAGACTCTTGAAACTCGTTTCGCATTCACCTGACCATTTGAATGGTTTTCCCTTTTCCGTTAGTTGATGCAAGCTCTTTGCGATCCTTGCAAAGTCCTTCACAAACCGTCTGTAGTAAGTTGCAAGTCCCAGGAAGCTTATCAGTTGGTGTTTGTCGTTGGGAACGGGCCAATTGTTCACTGTATCGACCTTCTCTGGGTCAGTCCTTACTCCCTCGGACGAGATGATATGCCCCAGATATTTTACCTCAAATCTAAAGAGATCACACTTTTTCGGGTTAAGCTTTAATTGTGCACTTCGTAGTCTCTGGAACACTTCCTTCAAGTTATCTCGATGTTCTTGAAACGTTTTTCCAACCACGATGACATCGTCCAAGTAGACCAAACACGTTTTCCATGTTAGCCCCAACAAAACACGCTCCATTAGACGCTCAAAGGTGTCCGGCGCGTTACACAGTCCAAATGGCATTACTGTGAATTGCCAGAGCCCGTTTCCTGCTGTGAAAGCTGTTTTCTCACGATCTTCCGGATGGATCTGCACTTGCCAGTAGCCACTCTTCAGATCTAGAGTGGAAAACCATCGGGCTCCGGACAGCGTATCCAGCGTATCGTCAATCCTTGGTAGAGGGTAGCTATCATTTTTGGTGACATTATTCAGTTGGCGATAGTCTACACAGAACCGAGTGCTGCCATCTTTCTTTTTGACAAGGACAGTTGGAGATGCCCATGGGCTTTTAGAGCATTCGATTACTCCTTCCTTCTCCATCGTCGACACCATCTCTGCAACCTCCGTCTGCTTAGCCAATGGTAATCGTCTGGGAGGCTGACGAATCGGTCTTGCATCTCCAGTGTCTATCCGGTGTTGTACAAGGTGTGTTCGGCCATACTCGCAGTCCCGCGAAGCGAATATGTCAGCAAACTCGTTGATGAGGTTCCCTGCCATGGCTTGCTGCTGCTGATTCAGATCGCAGTGCTGGAATAAAGTTCTTTTCACCTCAGTCATTCCCATTGGTGAACGAGGCTTCGCAACACCTTCCTGTGATAGTTTCGTGACGGCAGTAACCGGTACACACTTTCCAACCAGCTCACCTTGCTTCAATTTGACACTTTTGTGTTCCGCATTAAGAACTCGTACGGGAACCATATTGTTCTTCGGCTCGACAAGCATTTTCCCAATCACGCAATTTCGGCAGTGGTTGTCTTCTGGCTCAACTAGAAAGAATCGGTGGGCCCCAGGATCACCTTCCAGCTTTGTCCAAATCAGTGTATCTGAAGAAGGTGGTAGGACCTCGTCCTTACTAATGACTGTCCTCAGGGATACGGCGTTCTCGTTCCCGTACACCATCGGAATCTCTACGTTTCGATACTTGAGTACTTGCATACCAATGTCCAATACTACATCATGCGCCTTCATGAAATCGATTCCAATGATGCATTCGTCACATATATCAGCTACTAGGAAAGCGTGGGAGAATGCTAATCCTGCCAAATTTATTGTTAGTATGACCTCACCATACACTTTCGCTGTCGCTCCTGTTGCTGTTTTCAGACAGTAACTGCTGGTGTTGTGCAACCAAGACTGACGGACGATGTCCCTCCTTATAATGGAAGCGGTTGCATCGGTGTCAATGGTTGCCACGCACTTATTTCGACTGATGTAGGCTTCCACTGTTAGACTCTGGTTTCCTCGTTTGGTTTGGGAGACTTGAATTGTGGTCCTGGGGTCGTCGATTCCGGAAACCAACTTCTGCCCCGCGAAGCTTTTCCTTACACGTTTTCCCGACTGCTGGTTCTGCGAAGCTATATCTGCAGGATGGATGTTATCCCTGCCAGATGCTTCTTCGTTGCACCTCCTAGGCCCGAAATGTGGACAACTGCCTTGTCTGGGTGGAGCTCTGCACTGTCTCTGTAGGTGCCCTATTTTGTTGCAGTTCCGGCAGCGCATTTGACCTCTGTTATCTCTGTTCCGGTCTACGATGTCTGTTCTTTGACATGAGCATTCAACGGCTGTCATTTCCCTTACGCGGTGGAACACATGCGATGCCTGATCAGCAGCTTGCATTGTCAAGGCAAATGCTAGGGCCTCAGCGAGAGTTCTCTTTACAGCCATTCTTACGGCCATTTGCAGTTGTCTATCTTCAATGGCTTGGATAAACGCCTCCACAGCCATTTCATTGATGAGAACCTCACCAGCATTAGGATATGACAAATGTGCCAGACGTTCGATATCTGCTTGCAGCTGTTGGAGTGTTTCTCACCTCTCCTGGACTCTGCTGCGTAGCTGGACCCTGTACACTTGCTGCATATGCTCATCACCGAAGCGCATCTCTATAGCCTTGACCAAGGCGTCGTAGTTGTGTTGCTTCTCTTCTGAAACGGTTTGGAGTAACTCCGCAGCTGTACCTCTTAGTGCGAGCGCAATCGACTTTTCTTCGTTGTCCCAGCTGTTCGTCATTGCAGCTGCTTCAAACTGTTTCTTGTAAATTGGCCATGACGTTTGACCATCGAAAACAGGAGGCTGCATCTCTTTCCTTCTCGGGCAGCCCGCAGAATATTCTCGAGCCTTCTGCTTCTTCACTTTCTCGAGTTTTTTGGCCAAGTTCTCGAAGTTTGTCTCATGCTTGCAAAACGTCTGATGGATTTCGTCGAATTTCGTTTCAACCTTCTCGAACTTGTGGTCAATTTCTTCAAGTTTTCCTTCGAGAAAATTTTTAAAATCTTCCACAGCGCTCTTTTGGGCAGCAAAATTGATTGCAATTTGGAATCTAGAGAATTCTTCTGTTCATCAAATTTAGAGTCCAATTTGGAATCTAGAGAATTCTTCTGTTCATCAAATTTAGAGTCCATTGATTCCAATTTGGAATCTAGAGAATTTGTCTGTTGTTCTAGGGAATTCTTCTGTTCATTGAACTGAGAGTCTATAGAATTCTTTTGTTCATCAAATTTGGCCAGAAGTAATTCCATCATAGCAGTCATATCAACGCCTGTACTTACTTGTTCTTCTGTTACGTCGAACAAAACGGACTTGGGGTTTTCTCCTTCCTTTTCAACAGCTTCCTGCAGTCGAAGCACCAGATCACTTTTTCCTCCAGCTGTGGAGAGATTCCGCTTTTCTAGTTCAGCTTTTAACTGCGGTATACTGAGCTGTAGCAATTTCAATGTGCGGCCCATTATTGTTTTCCTTTTTTTTAACTAATTCACTTCAAGTTAATTTCACACTGAATACGTTTTATCCCACTTCTGACACCAATGTTACATCCAGGCTAGGATTCGAAAAGATTAAACGTAATTGTAATTTAATTAATCTTTTATTAAATCTCTTTCAATGTCTTTTAAATTTTGATTATTATTTTAATAATTCACTTATTTAATCCAACAATTCACTTTCACAATTAATCACTTTAAATAAACAATCAATCTCTTATTCAATACTTCCACTTTTCTCTATACTTTTCACTAGTGCCATCTATCGCACTTCTTTATCGCGGTTCAAAACTAGAATGTCTTGGGTGCTCCTGCGACATCTATTTATATCTCCTAGTGACACCTCTTGAAATTTCCACATTCGTTGAGTTCAGAAGGTTCGAGAACACAGATGTACTAAGTATTCCATAGCCACTCAAACTGCTTTTCAAATGCTACCAAATTTCGGTTATATGGCTCTCTACTAGATGGCGGTGCAAGTTGACTAATTGATGCTGAATGTCACAGTTTGAGCAAGCATGCAACAATATTTTCAATATTGGTCAACGAATGTGGTAAAGCAAGAAACAGAATTAGAATCTAGACATATTTATTTGATCGCTGTAGGCCAACCCGTTAACCGACGAAAAGGTTTAGCATGTCAAAAAACAACAATTTAAAACACAAAATTCACATAAAACTAACAACAACTAACATTACAATAAATAATAACTCTCACCACTCATACTCTCAAAAAATGGCGCCATACAATTCACTAATCTATTATAAGGCGGAGTTATAATATTAATGTTTTAAAAAAATTGAGTCACTCATTCTAAATTGTTTTTTTTATTTATTTTTACTCTGATTATAAATGATTATAGAACGTGGATATGACCAATGAAGTCAACTCTCCCCTTGTCAGAAACTCTCCTGTAAAGAAATAAAGAAAAGCCTATGAATATAATCATCCACACAGGCGTCTACTTAATTCGAATACTCTTAAATTGTACGATACATAATTTCAAAGCAGGTACTACTACTCATACTACCACTGCACCAGGCGGCCGTCAGTCAACGGACTTACACCATTTCCAGGATTCTCTTCCTTCGCCAGGCGACCAACACATACACCGTTGAGCATCACACTCGCAGGGTAGTCGATGGATGTTACACCAATGCTGTATCCGAGAACCGAGACCTGTAAGCCAAGCGACCACCTCACACACCATTGAGTATCACTCTCGCAGGGGAACCGGTGGATGTTATGCCAATGCTGTATCCGAGACTTGTAAGCCAGCGACCACCTCACACACCATTGAGTAATACTCTCGCAGCCACCTAACTGGTGGATGTTATGCCAATGCTCAAATATTATGAACCAGGAGACCAAAAAAACACACGATCGAGTCTCTCACTCAGACGCCGCTTGTTTGGTTTTATTCCAATGTTCAAAGAAATTATTATTCTACTTCAAATATATACAATTAATACTATTCTACAGATAATTAATAAGATTAATATTCAGCAAGTTAAACTCACCTCTCTTCAAATTCCTTCTTTTCTTTTTCTTTCTTTCAATTTTACTTTTTCACTACTCGCAAACCACTTGCTCTATTTGCTAACAAATCACAACTGACTGAGAAAGTCAACACAGAGAGAAAGGGTTGTGAGTAGTGTTGCCACTGGCAAAATTTGAATCCAGCCGAATTTAACTGGTTGACTGGAATTCATTTTCTTCATTTCCAGTCAAAAAACCAGTTAAATTGACAAAAACCGTTTATCATAATATGAAAATGAAAAAAAACAATAAACTTTTTATTTTATTGAATCAACTTTTATTTTAATGAAAAGATAATTGCACAGTTCTTGTGTTTACATTAATTGTATCTAAACAAATTTTGTTTGCTAGATAATTTTAAATTTCGGTACTCAAAGTAGATGAAATTGAAAGGAACTTTGTTGTATTAATTCAAAGGAGTAGGATATGCATATATATATGTATTATCATAGACTAATTAATAATAAGACACCCCGCTTCATACAAAGAAAAAGTCGCCACTTTTGAATTTCCTACAGCGGGTTGCTGCTACTATCATTCATGTTTTCTTATTATATTTCTGTGTTGCAAGTTGTACCGATCTATAAGAACGCAATTCATATTCAGTTCAGAGTATGTATATATTCCGACTACTAATGGTACTAGTGGTACTACACACATAACACAGTACTCAGCCACTATACAATTACTCTCGTACGATCAGCGAAGCACCGCAACAACGTGAAGATGCGATGAACCATAAAGTTCGAAAGCAAACAACACACACACAAACACAAAACAGTTGCAGTTCTACGTCGGTCGGTCGCTTCGGACTGTAGAGAAAGCATCCGCCACGCCATACGATCATCGTTCGTTCATCGTTGTGGATGGAGGTCTTTATTGATACGAGATATTATTCTTTTCATGTGTTTATGAGGTAGATAATTTTAAATTTATTCACTTTACTTCACTTTTTATGAGATGGCTCAAAAAGTTGTGGTGTGAGATGCGCTGTCCCTTCTTGTCGGAAATCGAAGCGTGACAATCCAACGCTATCTTTTTTTTCAGTTTCCCAAAAAGGATTCGATTTTTTTCAAAATTGGATGGATGCATGTTCATTAGAAAAACTTCCTTCAGGTAAATACCCATACATTTGTTCCAATCATTTTAGCCAAAATGATATAGGTAAAAAAAAAATAAAAAACATAGGGACGGGCTACAGTCCGCTTGGGCGAACTGTTGGATACCCTATTCTTATTCCTATCCCTCATAAGTGGGCGTGACAAAAGTCTAAGTATGGTTAAATTGTTAAGAACGCTCTACATATTTTGTTATATAACATTTAAAGGATTTTATCAAAAAAACGCTCCCTAGCTCAAACTTGGGTGTTTCAATAAAATTGTTATATTTAATTGTGGGCGTGCCAGTAGGCGGATTTAAAAAAAAAATAACACATGAGCATAAAGGGCCCCTAGAGAGTATATATTTATTATAAATTTCAGCTCCCTAGCTCAAACTTTGGATTTTCAAAAAAATTGTTTTATTTATTTGTGGGCGTGTCAGTGGGCGGATTTTGAAAATATTTATACATGAGCTTAAAGGGCCCCTAGAGAGTATATATTATAAATTTCAGCTCCCTAGCTCAAACGTTGGATTTTCAAAAAAATTGTTTTATTTATTTGTGGGCGTGTCAGTGGGCGGATTTTGAAAATATTTATACATGAGCTTAAAGGGCCCCTAGAGAGTATATATTAAAAATTTCAGCTCCCTAGCTCAAATTTTGGTTTTTCAATAAAATTGTTTTATTTTTTTGTGGGCGTGGCAGTGGGCGGATTTTGAAAATTTTATATCCCGACCAGTTTTAGGAGTCATAGATCATATATAAAAAATTTCAGCTTCCTAGCTCAAAATTCGATTTTTTCCAAAATTTAGTTTTTTTGAGTTTGTGGGCGTGTCTGTGGGCGGATTTCAAAAATTCGTAAACTTGATTATTTCGGGACCCTAGAGAGTGTATGGTTAAAATTTCAGCTCTCTAGGTCCAGTTTAAAGGCCTAATTTTTGCCGACGGACGGACGGACGGACGGACGGACATGGCTAGATCGACATTACTATCGATGCTGATCATAAATATAGTAACTTTTAGGGGTCTACGGGCAATATTAAGGTATGTTACAAACTATGCGTCAAAATTAATATACCCCTAGAATAGGGTATAAAAACAGCAGTACCTTCAATTTTTTCAGGTGATATTTTGCTTGAAAATAATACACCTTCTGACAAATAATTATAGGTATACCTACAGGGTGTCCCAGTTAAGCGGTATAATCCTTTAAGGGGTGATTCCTGAAGTTCCGCCGAACAAAAAATAAAAAAGTTCTGCCTCCTTGAACTCATAATTATGAAAATTGTTTTACTAAAAATGCATTTTCCCCATTTTTTTTTTCAATTATGTATAAATGTTTTTTTTTATGAAATTTTTATCCTTGAAAAATTTCCTATATAAATTATGTTAAGAAACTTTTACGTACGATCAACAGAAGTTGTAGTAAAAACCATTTTTTGTCAACAAACAACAAACAAAAATTGCCAAAAAGAAGTGTACCTATACTAAATTACTCTTAAAATCTCTTAGAATATTTTTTTCTGGTCCTGAAAAGGACGGCAATAAAACCAAAAAATGTTTTTTACTACAACATTTGTTGATCGTACGTAAAAAAGTTTCTTAACATAATTTATAGGAAATTTTTCAAGGATACAAATTTCATAAAAAAAAAACATTTATTACAGAAAACATTTTGAGAATGCTGCGAAATGTTTCCTAAAGCGATGTAAGAGATATTTTACCCCTTCTGATCTGGCTTCAATTTATAAGGCGTATATTCGCCCTAAGTTAGAGTACAACCCTCACGTCTGGTCAGGTGCATCAAAAACCACATTGCACTTGCTAGATAGAATACAAAATCACGCGATAAAGCTTATAGGAGACACGAATATTGCGAGCAGTATTGTCTCGCTTGAACATCGCCGAAATGTCTCCTGCCTATCATTGTTTTATCGATATTTCAACGGAAAGTGCTCTAATGAAATAGCCAGTAGCATTCCTCCCCATCATCACTTTAACCGCAATACTCGCCATACCTCGAATGCTCATCAGTTTGCCCTAAAGCCTATCTTCGGACGTACCGTGAAATATAGAGATTCCTTCATAAGCCGCTCAACACAAATGTGGAATGCTCTTCCAAAGTCCGTTTTTCCTCTGCTTTATAATCTACAGACATTTAAGACCAATGTGCATCAGTACCTCCTTTCTCCCTATCCCCAATTTCACTATTGCTCACGCTGTGTATCTTATAATACATGAAAAGGGTAGTCATAGCGCGAGTGCATTGTAAAAAAAGGTGTGAGCCACGCTGCACTCACGGTATAGTTGATGTGTAAACATGTAGGCACAGTTGCCCGTCAGCTACCTAATTTGTTATCTAGCTAACGCCGTAACTAATTAACTAACGTAGTTAAAAAAATTGAACATACATAATTAATAAAAAAAAAAACAACGACACGCGGTTGTTCTCAAACGGTCATCCATCTACGTACTAACCGCGCCAAACGTCGTCTAATTGCGGTGATCTGTCGAGCAGCGATTAACTCACGTGGTAATGAAAATTAACGAGAAAATCTGACGATAACGGTGACGCTAGATATTTCCAACTAGCCCCTACCGAGAAAAAATATATTTATACATCAACGAGACCAAAAATGTTTACACATTAAAAACAATTTTCATAATTTTGAGTTTAAGGAGCCCTAACTTTTTTGAAGCTACACAGATGTAGCCAAAATATTTAAGACTTATATGCGCTACTAAATTGTCTTTCTAAAATGTGCAAAACAATTTTTGTAGGTGTAATATGTAGTTTAGAAGTTATAGCGTTTAAAGTGATTACACATCGAAATTAGAGGTCACCCACTTTATAGCCCATTAACTGTAAATGGGGTGAGAATAGACCCCCCCCCCCCCCCCCTGCCGTACAATTTTTTGTTTCGGCGGAACTTCAGATTATAAAGGATTATACCGCTTGACTGGGACACCCTGTATATCACCTGTCAATAATTTTGAAAAAAAGAGGATATCATACAACATCAACAGCTATCAGCTATACATATATTAGTACACGGATTTTTCTTTAAATCACAGGAAAAATACGGAAAAATTACATAGGTACCCTTAATTAAAAGCAGAATACCTACACCTAGGTACTTTCACGAAAAATATTCGAAACGCAAGAACTAAATACCACTTACAGAGTAAAAAAAATCATCCACCAGTCATCGCAGCAAATATGCTATAATGTGTTCGATTGTAACAACTTTCGTCTGATGCAACTTCCGAACTTCGTGTCGTTACACAACACGCATGAGATGGAGGCAATCTCCATGGAGGCAATCTCAAAGTGGTGACTTTTCCTTTATATGAAGCGGTGCGTCTTTATTATTAATTAGTCTATGGTATTATGTAAATAATGCTTCCTTTTAATTAATAAATAAATAAATAAATAAATAAATAAACTTCCGCGTTGGAAATAGGTAACACCAGAACGGAAATGGTAAAGTATGTAAGATGGAAAAAGGGATTTTCGCCTGTAGCGTCCTTAAAACTAAAAACTTCACACCAACATTTTTCAGTGCTCTGTATGTTCTGCCATTTGTTGAATAAAAGAGTGATCCACTGATTACATTTTTTTTCTATTGTTGAAATATCGAATTGCATCTCTTGTAGTATTGGGCTAAGCGACTATTTTTTTAACTTTCATGCATTCTTCGATGGACAAAAAACTGATTTGTTTTAAGACATTTAGATTAGATTAGATTATTGGGGGGAGGTGGGATACTGTAGCCAGATCACTGCGGCCGCTTGTGGGCCTATTGTGATATCCTCCATTTAGAGCTCGTCCGTTATGCCGCAATTTTTTAGAAAGGCGGCTAGTTCTTTGGGAGAGCTGGCAGCTATGTCTGCTGCTTCAAGGTAGAATTTTACCTAGATAACGATAACGCGTATTGATTAAGCAGTTGCATTCACATAATATATGTTCTGCTGTTTCAACGTCTTCGTTGCATAATCTGCAGGTATTGTCCTGTGTTATGCCCATAGTCATCAGGTGTTTTTGGACACGGCAATGCCCTGTGAGGAAGCCTGTGACTAGCCGAATCTGACTCCTACTTAGTTGTAGTAGTTGTTTCGTTTTTTGGTGGAGCTGTTTAGCATAAAGTTTTTAGCTTGCCTGTTTCCTTCGGTTTCCCTCCAGAATTGGAGCTTCTTTTCTTCAAGCCAAGTTTTGATGCAACTTTTAATGGTGCTTATTGATAGGCCGCAAAATGGTCTTGGCATCATGAATGGGGATGCGGATCCTGTTCTGGCTAGTTCGTCTGCTTTTTCATTGCCTTCATATCCACTGTGTCCAGGCACCCAGATTAATTGAACTTTATTTGTGGTGCCCAGTAGTTGTAGGAGTTGGAGACAATCCCGGACCAGTTTTGATGTAATTTCAAAGGCGTTAATCGCGAGTAGGGCCGATCTGCTATCGGAGAGAATGTAGATGTTTTTATTTTTAACAAGCCTGTTTAGATTCTCCCGAATGCATAGCTCTATCGCGTAGATTTCCGCCTGGAATACGGTGCTGCTAGTGTCCCTACTAGCGTATAGGCACGTTTGGGTGCAGGGGCCGTATACTCCTGCTCCAACTCCTTCTTTTGTTTTTGATCCATCTGTGTACCATACATGAGAGTCTTTATCAAAAGTGGGTTTATTCTGTTCCCAGTTTAGACGGTCTGGGAAGGTAACCCTGAAGTTGTGTCTGAAGTAGACATTTGTCTGTTAGGTGTATTCCAAGTAGTTCGTGTTCTCTGAGTTCCCTTAGTACTGCAGAGTGAGCTATATTGGAATTTGATTCATCTTCTGTGATGAGCGTATAGGCGTTTACCATTGCTTCTTTCATGAGTTCTAGGTGAAGTGGGGGAATGTTTAATATAGTTTCAAGTGCAGCTGTTGGTGCAGTTTTCATTGCACCTGTTGCACAGACATTTGGTATTTATGAAGGGGATTCGTTTGAAGTGCCCCGTCCCTGATATGTCTGTCAAGTATTTTTTCCATGGTTTTGAGGAAAAAGGAGGTGAGGCTTATTGGTCTATATGATTTTGGTAGATCAGACGGTCTGCGTCCTATTTAAGACATTTAAGTTTTTGGGCATTAGTTGCTGCAATTCCTTAATGAGCTTAACAATAAAGCCTTTGCAGTTTGACCTAAAGACTTCAAGTTGCTCATTACTAATTACCTTTTTTTTTAAGTTCTAAACGATTTTCGTCACAGTCAACACCCAAATGAGGTCTGATTTGCAGCTGAACCTTATCGATATCAAGCTTAGTGTTCATAAATTGGCTTTCGTCACTTCTCATAACTTTGTTTATTAAAACCAAGATGAGTAGCTCCAGATCTCGTAAGACTTTTGCAAAGTCGACAGTCTCGATTTCAAACATTTTGTTCACACGTTGAACTCGTTGTACAAGAAAATGTGTTCGTTTAGTGAAAGGTTCTTCTAAAGCGTTCTTGTTTGCAAAATATTTTATACATATATTTTATTTATTTTATAAACAGTCAAAAGCAGTCAAATCTAGTTTGTGTTCCAGTCAAGAAACCAGTCGGCTGGATTTATTATTTTTCTCCAGTCAAATCCTTCAGTTTCCAGTCAGATCTGACTGAAAAACAGTCAAAATGGCAACAGTGGTTGTGAGTATCGCGAAATATAACTAGGTATACATTAATGAATTCTGCGGCATTGGCAAATTAGTAAAAGCAAACCTCAAACTATAATTAGTATTACCAGATAAACAATATAATTAAAGTTTTACTTTCAATTTACCTGACTTTCTTACACTATAGACTCCTCAACATACCAATGGACAAAAAAGAATATCGTCGAACTCGGCACAATAAAATGCATAGGACAAGCGAACAGCTATAACCCTTCAATAATACTTCACAAAATGAAACAAAAAATAAACAATAATAAAAGTAACAACAACAAACCAACAGAACATAAATAAGCATCCATAACGTACACCAACATTCTTCCACAAATAATACAACAATAATGTAAAGAACAAAACATAAACATCTCATTTAGAACAAATAACAATATAATATAAAGAAAAACTTTCCGGAGTATATAAAATCAGCTGCACCATTGCGAAAATTTTTATATAGGCCAAACAGGAAGAACATTTAAGGAAAGTGTAAGCATTGTGTTTTCATTTATTTTTATTTGTCACTGAACACATTCCTTTGACTAACGCCATCTGCGTTCTATAAATTGTAACCAGTTTAAGTTTAAGAAAAACTGCTACACTAACTGCAACCAACTCAGGGAGAATATATCCTACCTTTTTCTGTCACTTGAATTGTAAAAACCGACAGCGTTGAGTGTACGCAGAAGACGAAAAATAAAGATAAGGAAAATTATCCAGAGTCATCGGTATTTATTTGCGACAAATTCCAGGTTTAGAAAAGGTTTAAAGAATATCAAACATAACACAAAATCAACATACGCTCAACACCTAATAGACTAGGTACAATAATTTAGAGACAAACTTAATATTTGCCAGAGTTTATTTATTGACGCTCGTGTACATCTTGTAATTTATTTGTCTTAATAAATTGCCAAAGGCCTGATATGATTACTGGACGAGTCTGAGTATACACTCCCAGCAAACTCGCCAAACTTGGGTCCAAATTGAAATGCAATGGCATATAGAAAGCGAATTGTGCAATGTAGTGATGGGTAGGACACGAATTTCAGATGAGTTTGTATGAGTTGCTCTTTTTCCGAAGTGTAGTGGTACATTGTCCCACCTCCACCTCAAATGTCCCACTACAGATAGAACTTTTTTCACACAAGGCTATTTTAATGGGAGTTTTGTCCTTTTTCAGCAAAATTAATAATAAAAAAAAATTTAACATACAGCGAAACCTACACGCATAATTGCCTAAAAAAAAAGTTAAAACAAATAAAAATCTGTTTGAAAAAATGTTCTTGATTTTTTTTGAATTTAAAATTTGAAAATGTAAGTTTAAACGGTGGATCTTCACCCCGCTACTACTCCTATCTGATTTTTTTTGGTTGCGATATACACAAGGGTTTTGTTATTTGTCACCCTGCTCGTACATATAAACAAAATTAGTGCTTGTCTATTCGAAGCTACGTATATTTTTCAATCGATTGATAAATAAAAATACGCTTGAAGTTTCTGTCTGGCTACTTGTTGTGATTACACACGTTTTCTCTTTGTATTTGTTTATTATAACCGACAAACAAACCATGAAAATATGAAATAATAAACACAAACAACGAATAAAAAATCTATACCTATTGCTTCATAGTTGATAGGTAGGTATTTTCTCCCTCCCTTTGTTTTTGGTTGTTCGCACCCAACCCGTTATACATAGATAAAAAAACATATTCATTGCTCTGCTCCGGTCTCCATCTCATGCGAGAGGCGATTGAAAACCGTTACCGTTAGCCCGTACCTATAGACATTAGAAAAACACAACCGACACTTAGAAAAAAAAACATTCTTTCTACAAAATTATATACCTATGTAGGTGTTCGTTGTAACAGAACAAAATGTATTTAAAAATAATTTCAATAAGTAGGTACAGTTTAATAAAAAGAAACATGGGGTTCAAAGACTAAGTACAATTAACTAGTTAAGCAATTGTGGTACCTACACATACCTTATCTGATAACAATCGCTAAATCCTCACTTTTCAGAAATTTTCAAAGTACATACCTAATAACAATAAGTCACTGCAGACGTCACTGATAGTATTTAATTTTAATAAAAAAAAACTTAAACTGATCAACTGAAAACACTTAAGACTAAACGCACCTGAACCAATGACTTGTTTCTCACTTCTCAAGCTCTAACCAAAACAAAAGAAAATGCTTTCATGTGCACGTACATTTGTATAATAAACTCTAAGCAAATCTCCTTCAAACGTACGGAAGATACCTTCATTGTTGCATTGGTGGGTAGTGCAAGTCATGCTGATGATCATTACTCAAATGTCCTCCTGCTCCTATTTCCTCAATCCACCATATAATACAAACAAAACACATTCCTCAAATGTCCTATTATTTCCTCAATCCACCATATAATACAAACAAAACACATTCCTCAATTAATGTCCCGCTATGGTTTTGGGTAATTATCAATACAAAATTGCACGCATTCCTTCATTCTTTTTAAGCCAAACGTTTTGTTGGTGGGAGAGAGTATGTAGTGAAAGTGAATGCGAGGCATATCGCAAACTTCATTTCTTTATCCTACATACATCCACTTTCATTTTCGACTCAATCTCATCGCTTCATCCCCTTAGAAGTAAGAACAACAGAAAAGAGAGAATTGTTTTTTTTTTCGTGGAGACGAAAGAGAAGTATTTTGTGTTGCTTTTGGTGAGGCATGAAGTACTACATTTTGTGGATTTGAGGTGATGGTACATTTTAGAGCGGTGTATGCGACTTTTGTGTTGCCTCATTCATGAGATACCCATCACTAGTGCAATGGACGTTAATATCACAAGGTCGTTTCTCTTGGACGGCATCAGTTTCTTGAGTAACAAATGTTAAATGTCAATCCACGAGATGATAATCGGGTCCATTTAGGTCTTTGTCAAGTTAATTGACCAGCCGTTTGAAAAATGATGAGCATTTTCTCTTTATTTTGGTATTAGGATTACCTTTATCTTCAAGAAGACTGTCTTTAACTCTGTACTGCCACGAAGCCACAGCTGCTTCTGATCTGAAAGTTTGCAAATAAAGAGAACTTTGCAGTAGTTCTTTTTATTTACTGCTTCCAACTTCTTTGCATATTTAAATGAATGCATTTTCCTGAAAATATATCGAGAAACTATTGATTATTAATAAAAAAAACTTACTTTTGTATGCTGATTCCTATTATTTTCCCGCCTATCGCTGATAATTATTTTGTTTGTTTACCTACCCTTCAAATTTTCGTTTACATTCGATTTGGCATCGATTTGGTATCTGTCAAAAAAGTCCGGATCTCTATACAATGACACCACTACACATCTGCCAAAAAGGTAAACAACTTCACGCAACGAAGAACTTGTTTGTATTTTTGGCTCCATCTTGTTGCCAGAGAAAATATGTAAACTGAAAACAGCTGAAAAACTCCACTAAATGGGCGCTTTCAATTTACAACTTAACTACTAGTGACTACCTTTTCTCATTGATCAAATAACTCACGTGACCATCGTTTGGCAAGTGATAGACAAGGTGTGTTTAATGAACCTGAGCTGCACAGAAAAGTACAGAAAAGATCTGAAAAGTACAGGATTTTGTGTTCCATGAGCAAAAATCTTGCCCCAAAATGTTTTACATTCTGTTTTCTGTCACTTTGTGTTCCATGACGCTGTCCAGCTCAGTTAAGATCAGAAAAGTACAGGATTTTCTGCACCTCCTTTTGAGGAAGGGCAACTGCGTGAAAAGTGTCAAATTGAAGACGTCAAATGTCACTGATGTCAGCTGATTTGTTTGTTTGGCATGAAATTTTGAAAATTTTTGAAAATAAATAAAAATTTACAACCACAATAATCATAAGAAACTATTTTTAACTAATAAAAATAGTGGTCACGATTCGGACTATGAAAATAGTCAAAAAATAGTCATTAATGACTATTTTTTTCTCTGAGTCTGTTACTGACGATCACACACGCAATGTGCTTGCGCCTTACGATATGATTAGGCCGAAATGTACATCTACCTGATTACCATCATTAAGGACGCCATAATCGCTTAGCTCACCGGCACGCAGTGTGACCAATTTAGCATATTTCCTGCTAAATTTAGCAGGATTATTCTATTTTTAGCCTTTTATTTTTTCAAATCATGCCAGCATTTTTTTTAGCATAAATTCATGCTGTAGCACGAAAAATTAGCAGGATTTTGGTTTAGCCAAACTATGCATTAAAGTAATAAAATAAAATCAAAGCAGACGAACCTTAGTGTGAACAAGCCATTACAATTCTCATTTGACTGTGAACACTGAACACAGCCATTCAACGAATTCAGCAAGCTTGCAATTGCAATCAACTTTCCAAACATACGCTTTTTCTTTCCCTTTCGTACTCGCACGCATCGCATACGAATTATATTTATATATTATTTCATGTTTCGCGAATGCGAAAGGCGGCTGGGGCTGGGGCTGCTGTTACGAGAATATTATAAAAATGGAGAAGTAATTATTATTTTGTTAGTTCAAATAATTTCAAGTTCCTAATGATATATCTATTTTTAATTTACTCAAGGTATTTCCCTGTACTTTCATCGAAATCAGTGGAAAAATCGCGGAATGAGGGCGACAATAATTCCACCATTAACCAAAATGCCACCATTTCCATAATTAACCAAAATGCCACCAATCCGATGTGGCCTACGCCTACTACTACGAGTACATCTGAATCGGAAAAAATTAAACGCAAATATTGTCAAAAAGCAAGGGTAGTGTGGACTACAAATCCTGCCTATAAAAGTTGGTTGCTGATTGTGATTGATAACAAAGACGAGTCATCTGTGAAATGTAAATATTGCAATTGTATTTTAAAGCCAAAACTTTCTGTGATAAGAGAACACAGTCTAACCCAAAAACACAAGAAAGCAGCCGAACCTTTTTCCACTGCACGGCAAAAAAGAATTGTGTTAGTGAAAACCAAATTAAAAAGTGATATACATGAAGCAGAAGCTCGTTTTGCGTTATACATTGCAAAACATACAAGCATAAGATCCGTCGATCATTTAACAAAAGTCAATAAAATCAATTTTCCTGACAGTTCGATTTGCACTAACATAAATCTTTCGAGGACGAAGTGCTCGAAAATAATTGAAAATATTTGGAGTCCATATTTTAAGAAAGAATTGAGGGAGGATATTGGTAATGGACCATATAGTTTATTAATCGACGAATCCACAGACCGAAGTGTCCTTAAATACATAGGTCTTGTAATAAGATATTTCAATAAGCGCAAGTCAAAGTGTGAAACCAAATTTTTGAAGCTACAACCTATTGAGCAATCTGATGCTGCTGGTATTGTATCAGGAATTAAATGTGTTTTAGACGAATTTAAGTTAGAGATTGAAAATCTGTGTGGTATTGGAACCGATAATGCCAACGTGATGACAGGTGCTCGTAGTGGCGTGTTTAAGAGGCTACAGGAAATCAATCCTAAAATGGTTTTGATTCCCTGTGTCTGTCATTCATTGCAATTGGCAGTGTCTGCAGCTACTACAGCAAGTATTCCAGAAAACATCGAGTTTCTTGTCAACGAAACATACAATTGGTTCGCTTTATCCTCACACAGACAATCTGAATATCGAAAGTTATATAGTCTTATCAATGATGACCAAAATCCACTAAAAATAGTTCAAAAAAGCGAAACTCGCTGGCTTTCAATGGAAGTTGCAGTATCAAGAATTTGTAGACAGTACGTAGAATTGGAAACTCACTTTAAACTTGCTGGAAATGGAAAAAAATGTTACAAAGCACAGATACTTCGTGACTTGTATGAAAATAAAGTAAACTTTCTATACCTTCTGTTCCTAAGACCTATTTTAAAAGAAGTTCAAATAGTCAACAAAGTTTTTGAAAGTAATAACGCTGATTTTGTGAAAGTTTTCAATGATTTATCTTGCCTTATTTTATCCTTGATTAAAAAGATAGCTATGATTCCTGAAGGTGAACTGAAAGCAGATATGGCTATTGAGAAACTATTACCAAATCCTTACTTTGGCTTTGAATGTGAGGAGAAATTACAAGACTACAAATCACAACATTTAATAACATTAGAAGACGAAACCATATTTAGAAAAAACTGTCAAAATTTCATTTTAAGGCTTATTAAAGAGCTACAGGCAAGGACACCAAAAAATCTAAGAATTTTGAAACAAATCAACTTCTTTTCGGTAAAAAAATGTTTGAGACTGCATAAACAACCGTTAACAGATTTTTTCAAAGATCGAAAAATGAATTCAGAGCTTGTATCTAAAATAGAAACACAATGGAATAATTTACACTTAAATGTCTGGGAAAATGTGGAAAGTACAGTTGAATTTTGGTGTGAGGTGAACAGATTTACAGATGCCTCTAATGAAAATCCGTATAAAGAGCTATCAAATTTTGCTATTTCGTTTTTGATTTTGCCCATATCTAATGCTGCTGTTGAAAGAGTTTTTAGCTTTATGAATTTGGTGAAAGATCAACGGAGGAATAGAATGAAAATAGACATGCTCAACAGTATTCTTCTTACGAGAGATAGTTTGTCAGAAGTGTGTTGTCACAGTTTTACCATTCCTGACCAAATAATAAAAGAAGTCGGAGTAACAAAATATTACTATCCACCTGAAGAAGAAAAAGGTATATGCGATGTTTTTGAAGAGGCTTTAAACGAAGCCCAACAATATTAATTTATTTCAAAACTAATAATAATATTTATTTTTATTTATTTAACGACTGAACTTAATTGAATTAAAATAACTATTACATAGTTAGCGTCACGAAGTGATATTTATTTAATGATATTTTTGTGAAATATATCTTATTTTTTCTGAAAAACTGCTCTTTTGTGAATTTTTTGGGTTTTTTGCAGGTTTTGATTTCAACAAAATATTTAGCATGATTTTTAGCACTTTTTTATACAAAAAAAAACATGCTGTACTGCTGAACTTAGCATGATTTCAAATATTGAATTGGTCACACTGCCGGCACGTAGCAGGCAGGCTATAAAATAAGGAACACAAGCGCAAAGGATATCAGTTCAGTATAGACAGTGGAAATACGGCAAAGGCAGCAGAATTTTTTAGTTCGTTTCAACATTCAACATTTATAACAGCCTTTGAATCGCAACATCAGCTATTTTTGTTAAAATGGAAAATGTACAAATCGAAATAAAATCAGCGTCGGGTCAAACATTGACGGTGCAATGCTCACCCAAAACCGGAAGTTTACTTGAAAAAAGTGAGTAGAGAGTTGTCTTATCTAGAACATGTAAATCATGGATTTCTTTCAGATGAAGAACTTCGCAACCAATTATGGAACCAGAAGTTCCCTCAAAATGAAAACGTGGACGAAGATTTCAAATTGAATTCACCGCCCACAGAAAAAACAAAGGCGGACTGGGTGGACAAGGACTGCATGCTTCTTATAACATTGTACAAAGAAGCGCATCCCAAAATTGGGAAAACATTTGAAATTAGCTCTAAAAGGAAGCTCTGGGTATACATTGCCGGTCGCATGAAGGAACTCGGCTGTACATATACTCCCTTCCAAATTGAAGGAAAATTAAAAAGTTTGGAGCGAAGTTTCAAAAACAAAACTAGTCACAATAAAAAGACTGGAAGAAATAGAATGACTTGCGAGTACGAAAAGTAAGTATATGTGATGAACTCATTTTTGTAAACGTAATGTAATGTTTAAATAATTTTAGTGAACTTACGGATATAATGGTGGAACGACCTGCCATCATTCCTACGTACCAGCTAGGCAGTGCTTCTGGAAGTGGTAAGAACCGAGACGAAGTTTTAATGGAAAAAGGACTAGCTGAACCAAATACGAATGGTAAAGATAATTATAATAAAGTACATACACATTAAATTTCGCCTTTAAAAACCATAATGTCGGATGGAGAGAATTTTTTGGATACAAGTCAAGAGGAATCGTTTGCAGAACAAAGAAAACCGACAAGAACGAATACTGTGGCAAAAGAAATCCGCGAATGGAGGGAGTTTCGTTCTTTAGAAAATAAGAAAAAAGAAAAGCGAAAAAAAAATATCACCCCTATCGGGAATTCCGAGGGAAAAATGTTTCCCCCGAACATGTTTTGTTCGGAAAGTTTTTTCCCCGGGAATCAGAAAAGTACTTTCGGAAATATGTTCAAATGTTTGTAGACAAGATACGGGAATGATATTTGTTGAAAAAAATTAAAAATAATAGTTTAATATGTTTAGAAGTGCGCATTTTTTAATATGTTTAGAAGTGTGCATTTCTTATTAAAATTTAAAAGAGCTTCACCAATCTGGTCTAGTTCACGTTGCAGTTGAAGCTCTTTTTGTAAAATATCAGTGATTTTAGTTGTTTTCTCTTGGCCTTTTTGTTTCGTTTTATTTCTTCTATTTGCATTTATATCCATAGCTCTTTCACCCGGGGGTACGCATCATCAGAATTCAAAAGCAATTCAGTTAAGTACGATTCGTCGAAATCTGAAGATAGCTCATTGGATTGCATGGTTTTTTTGATTTGCGATGATCCTGTGTCTGTTTTCTTTTTGTGAATCACCGCATTCCTCCTCATTTCGTGTGTTGATGCAAGAAGCCAATCCGAATCGGTTTGCATCTGAAGAACCTTCAACCGACACACTCATAGCATAAATGTTGATGACTGCTTCTTCGATGGGGGAATATTTCTATTCTTTGTAAGGACCTCCCCCGGTTGCATTTTTAGCTTGAGGTTCTCGGACATCTTCTTGCTGATGTTTTTTTGTCACTCCAAACCTTAATTTGGAATTAAAAATTAAACATACGTCTAAAATATGAAACTTACCTTTTTCCACTCAAATACAGACTTCATGAATGTTCTTTTTTTTCTCCAAGGCTCTCCAAAAGCTGTTCACTTTTTTTCTTTGTGTATATCGATTTGCGGATATTTTTCCATATGATTTACTTATAATAATCTGCATCTGTTTTGTATTTGTTGCGTTTGACTTTCATCAAAGCTAACTGCATTATTTTTCTAAATATTTGTCAGAAAAAAACTTATATTGTTGCTCTTTAGCTAAAGTTCCCAAACGAAATGGTAGCGGAATATTTCGGGGAAAATTACGGCAATATTTCCATCGGATATTCATTCACGATACCTATTTTTTCCGACGGAATTTTTTGTTGATATCAGTTCAGTATAGACAGTGGAAATACGGCAAAATCAGCAGAATTTTTTTAGTTCGTTTCAACATTCAACATTTATAACAGCCTTTGAATCGCAACATCAGCTATTTTTTGTTAAAATGGAAAACGTACAAATCGAAATAAAATCATCGTCGGGTCAAACATTGACGGTGCAATGCTCACCCAAAATCGGAAGTTTACTTGAAAAAAGTGAGTAGAGAGTTGTCTTATCTAGAACATGTAAAATCATGGATTTCTTTCAGACGAAGAACTTCACAACCAATTATGAAACCAGAAGTTTCTCAAAATGAAAACGTGGACGAAGATTTCAAATTGAATTCACCGCCCACATAAAAAACAAAGGCGGTCTGGTTGGAAAAGGACTGCATGCTTCTTATATAATTGTACAAAGAAGCGCATCCCAAAATTGGGAAAACATTTGAAATTAGCTCTAAAAGGAAGCTCTGGGTATACATTGCCGGTCGCATGAAGGAACTCGGCTGTACATATACTCCCTTCCAAATTGAAGGAAAATGCAAAAGTTTGGAGCGAAGTTTCAAAAACAAAACTAGTCACAATAAAAAGACTGGAAGAAATAGAATGACTTGCGAGTACGAAAAGTAAGTATATGTGATGAACTCATTTTTGTAAACGTAATGTAATGTTTAAATAATTTCAGTGAACTTACGGATATAATGGTGGAACGAGCTGCCATCATTCCTACGTACCAGCTAGGCAGTGCTTCTGGAAGTGGTAAGAGCCGAGACGAAGTTTTAATGGAAAAAGGACTAGCTGAACCAAATACGAATGGTAAAGATAATTATAATAAAGTACATACACATATTTCTTTAAGACAAAAAATTTCGCCTTTAGAAACCATAATGTCGGATGCAGAAAATTTTTTGGATACAAGTCAAGAGAAATCGTTTGCAGAAGAAAGAAGACCGACAAGAACTGTTGTTCTTTGAATCAGAATTGTTAAAAGACAAAATAAATAAATGCAACACGTTTTAATTAAACTCTTAATAATGTGGCTTGTCTGCCAGTCACCATCTTTATTTGAATGAAGAAACAAAAGAAAAGAAGGAAAAGATAGATTAACAAGAAGGAGATAGATATAAGATAAAAGATGATACAGATGTATCTAACCGGTGTTGCCACTATATTTTGGAGTACAGTAACAACACCCGCTCTCAACGCCGGTTATTCTGCTCTATTATAGAAACATCAAATCCTTCAATACATTTTCGATGAGAAGGTCCAAACAAGCTCTTTGCCAGCACGTCGGCAATCATCTCGTTGGTTGGTATGTATTCGACGTTTATATCGCCGCTCTGAAAAAACTTCCCTGATGAAGTGGTGTCGAAGTCCACATGCTTGGTTCTTGAATGAAATGTTGGGTTTTTCATCAGTTTTTGTGCTCCCTGATTGTCGCTATAAACAGTTGTTGGCTTCGCATTTTCATTTAGAAAACCAAGTTCTTTCAGCAGATTTCTAAGATATATTGTTTCTTTAGCAGCTTCTGTTAGGGCCATGTACTCAGCTTCTGTACTTGATAAAGCGACTGACTTTTGCTTTCTAGATTCCCATGTCACAGCAGCATTTGCAAGTTTAAAAACGAATCCTGTATACGATCGTCTATGTTTCCACCCCAGTCTGAGTCGACAAATCCAATCAATTGTGGCCTATCAGATTTCTTAACCACCAGCCCAAGGTTTTGAGATCCACGCAAATATCTACGTACCCGCTTTGCAGCTTTCCAGTGCTCCTGTCCCGGATCAGCATTGTATTGGCTTAAAACACTGACCGTATGTGCAATGTCTGGACGAGTTGAAACAGCAAGGTACATGAGTGAACCAATCAATGATGTATACGGAATATTTGCCTTCTCTTTCTCAGTCTTTGGTCCCATCAGCTTGCTCAATTTCACGTTGCCGTCTAATGGAGTTGCCATAACTTTTGATTCCTCCATGCCGTAATCAAGTAAAATGTTTTGATGTATTTTGTTTGGTTCATTGTCACAATGTTTTGGGATATATTTTGTTTAAATTCAATTCCAAGGCAATAATGTAACTTACCAAGGTCTTTCATTTTGAATTTGTGTGACAAGTGCTGCTTTAGTCTTTGATACGCATCTAAGTTGTTGGTTCCGATTATAAGATCATCCACATAGATGACGACTTTCATGTAGGTGTCTTCTGTTTCCATTAAGTATATGCTCTTCTCGGTATTCAGCGGATTTAGTCCAAGTTCCAACAATTCCTGCTCCAGTTTCATGTACCACCTTCTCCCTGACTGTTTCAGTCCATATAACGCCTTCTTTAGGGAACAAACAAGATGTTCTTCTCCAGCCTTAATAAAACCTTCAGCCTGTTCCATGAATAAGTCTTCTTCTAGTTCGCCATTTATATACGCCATCTCGACATCTAGTTGGAACAATTCTAAATCGAATTCTGCTGCAAGCGCCATAAGAATCCGAATTGAGCTTTGCCTTGCCACTGGCGCAAATGTCTCCTGGAAGTCGATACCTGGTTGTTGCGAGCAACCTTTAGCAACTAACCGAACTTTTCGTCTCTCTATACTTCCATCAGCATTAAATTTTGTTCTTAAGACCCATCTGCATTCGATGACTTTTTTGGTCGTTGGACGTTCAACAAGTTCCCATGCTTTTATGTCGCAAAGAGCATTAAATTCTGATTCCATTGCAGCTCTCCACTCGGTAGCATTTGGTCCATTAATTGCTTCTTTCACCGTTGGGTTGATCAGGACGTTCACTTGGTTTGCTTCTTCCGCTATCTCAGCTTCAGGTTTAAATTTCGCTTCTAGCATATTAAACAACTTACGTGGTCTGCCTCTTTTGCCAGTCCTTTCAATGCTTGGCCTTCCAGCCCCCTCTTAAGTGGAGTTGGTTTTATCTCGGTGTCTGAATTATGATATATTTCTACTTGTTGATCGTTGCTTTCTTTTTGCTCTTCAAAAACTTTTAGTTCATTGCTTTTTATATCCAGATGATCAATTTTGTCAGTTTGCTCCCTATGTTGTAAACTTTCGTCTTGAGTATCGGCCGTCTTTCCAAATAAAGTTTAAATTCCATAAACTCTTTTGGATTTACTACAGCTTCAATGCATTTTGACCCTTCGATGAATTTGACGTCTCTGCTTACTATTATTCGTTTAGACACTGGATCCCATAGGCGATAAGTTTTTGACGTGGTTGAATATCCGGTAAATATGCATTCCGTTTACCTCGATTCAAATTTACCTTTGCCTGGATTTTTATTTAGGACGAATGCCTTGCAGCCAAAAATTTTAAAATATGAAACGTCTGGCTTATATCCGTACCTCACTTCAAATGGCGTCACGTTCTTAAGTTTCCTTGTTGGACATCGATTCCTGATGTACGCAGCAGTTGATATAGCTTCGCCCCAAAAGCTAGGCGGGAGGTTGGATTGCAGCATTATACATCTAGCCATTTCTACAAGCGTCCTGTTCATCCTCTCCGCAATCTCATTTTGCTAAGGAGTATGCGCTACTGTATGCTCCCTCCTGATTCCTGCTTGTAGTATACATTTTGTAAAGTCATGTCCACAATACTCCAGGCCATTGTCTGTGCGTAAAGTTTTTATTTTTTGTTCAGTCTGATTTTCGATCAAGTTCTTGTAGTTTATAAAGGCTTCCTTGACATCACTTTTTGCCTTCAGGAAACTAACATCAACGAATCTTGATTTGTCATCAATGAATGTTGCGAAAAATGAAGTGTTTCCAAATGTCTTTGTCCTCATTGGTCCACATACATCGGAATGAACTAACTCGATTAATTTTGTGCTTCTTGTCAGAGACTCCTTGGGAAATGGCTGAGCACTCTGCTTACCACGGATGCAAATCTCACATGAAGATAACTGGCCAGCAGCTAAATGTGGGATTCCTTTGACCATTCCTTTCTATACAATTTTGGGGTCCTTTTCGTTGAGATGACCATAACGCTGATGCCATTCCTTCAGTTGGTTTGGTTTGTCACTGACAGCCAATGAAGACTCTGAAAACGATTCGATGAAGTAGAGATCACCTTTTCTTGCTGCCGTTATAACGATTTCGTTCTTGTTGTTTTTGAATACCGCTCTGTTTTCATCAAATTGAATCTTGTATCCATTCGAGACTGCCTTGGAGATGGATAAAAGATTTGTATTCAACTCTGGAACATATAAAACGTTGTTCAGTCGAATGGTTTTGGAATTGCTTCCGTGTTGAACATTTAAACGTACAGTGCCTTTTCCCAGTATATCTGTGGTTTTATCAATCGCAAGCCTTACGCTTTGATTTTCGATCTCAGTTAAGCAGATGAATTTGCTTTTATCCTGACACATATGCGACGTCGCTCCACTGTCTATGCACCAGTCTGTTATCGAATGTGAACTAGCCTGCATAGCGATTCCAAAAGATACTTTTTCTGCTGAATTCGGGAAACTATTTTGAAGAGTTGATGGTTCAGCCATATCAAGTATATTTGTTGGATGATTTTTATTAACAACTGCTACAAATGCATCTTCTTCGGCCTTCTCAGATCAATAATTTTTTCCATCTTATTTTTTGCCATTCAAACAACCAATTTGAGCATTCCAAAGTTTTTGATGCACTCTGCTTTGCTGTTTTGGTTTTACTGCCCTTGCTCCAACAATCTGCCGCCTTATGCCCAGCCTTTTTGCAGAAGTTACATTTGTATAACTTCCTGTGACTGCTTCCACTGCTGGCTGCATTACCTGGATATGTCTGCGAATCGTTTTTACGCTGGAAGAACCGATTTTGTTTTCCAGATGATTTTGCATAAAATGCATCTGCATCTTGTTGTTGTTGCCTCGCTTGCGTTGTTTTTTCTTTTCTGGCACTGTATTCTTCCAGGAGTTTTATTTTTAATGCCTCAGGTGTTGGCAAATCGTGTCTTGCCTCAATGGCACATCGAAAATTTTCGTAACTCTCTGGAATACTATACAGGAGTAGTATAGTGAGAAGATCTTCAGCTATGCCTATTTCCGTTTCAGTTAGCTTGTCGATTGTGCCGAAGAAATTATTGAGGTGGTCCATCATGCTTTCACCCTCCCTCATTTCGGTGAACAGCAATTGCTTCAGCAAAGTGGCTTTACGTGCCGCTCCTTTTGAATGGTACACTTCATCGAGTTTCATCAAAACATTATTTGAAGTGATGCAATGCTTAATGTGGCACAGTTCAGATGGCGACATAGATAAGATAATAGGTCCGTTCGCGTACTTTATGTGTAGAAAAATGAAAAGTGTCAAATCTCCAAAATCGAGAGAGAATTCTAAGCAAAGTACGCGAACGCTTTTGTGTAAAAAGTTGAAAAAACATCTTAGTTTGGCTTGAAAAGAATCGACAGCTGTTTGTTTTGCTGGCAAACTAATAGGATTTCATCATTTAACAGCTTTCATTTTCTTACCAGCTGAAATTCTGTGTGAAGAAAAATGAACGAAAGTACATTTTTCTTTCGTTCATCTTTTCACCATTTTCTCAGTACGCGAACGCGTTTGTGTAGTTTTGCACGAAAGTTTATATAAATTTACGTTTGCATATTAGTTCGCGAACGGACCTAATATCTGCCCTTGCTTTTTGATCAGCAACTACCCAGGCATTAATGGCTGCTGTGTTACTCACTACGCCATTTTCGATCACTGGTTCTGGTTTTTGATTTAAACCATTTACGTATTCCCAATGATCATTTTTTATCAAAATAGCACACATTTGGAGTTTCCATGTGTCGAAATTGACTTTATGCAACTTCTCGATATGGGCAATGTGCCCGACATGTTTTAATTT
This sequence comes from Portevinia maculata, assembly GCA_949715645.1. NCBI lineage: Eukaryota > Metazoa > Arthropoda > Insecta > Diptera > Syrphidae > Portevinia > Portevinia maculata. Next base: position 299,230,296 of record OX454525.1, read on the forward strand.
CAATTTATTTTTATTATAACTTAACTGTGCAGTTAGGGTCTGGGCCCATAACCTGTTGTTCTTTGAATCAAAATTGTTAAAAGACAAAATAAATAAATGCAACACGTTTTAATTAAACTCTTAATAATGTGGCTTGTCTGCCAGTCACCATCTTTATTTGAATGAAGAAACAAAAGAAAAGAAGGAAACGATAGATTAACAAGAAGGAGATAGATATAAGATAAAAGATGATACAGATGTATCTAACCGGTGTTGCCACTAGGGAGTTTCGTTCTTCAGAAAATAAGAAAAAAGAAAAGCGCAAAGAAAAAGAATATGAAGAAAAAAAAAAACTACCAGGAGAAGAAACTAGCGGCATACAGAGAAAGAACAGAGGAAATAAAAAGGCAAAATGATCTTTTTGAGAAACATTTTGGCACAGCAGGAAAATAAGTTTCAGTAAATACTCTGCTCTATATATATATAGTAATAAATGTTGTTTTTTAAGCTTTATGCTTTATTTTAAAGTAATAATAATGAAGTAGTGTTTCCTTAGTGGCTTTATTTTTAAGTAATAAAAATGAATTAATTAAAATGACGTATTTTTTTTATTTATATTCGGTGGTATAGGGTGACATGGTCATAGATGCACCACCCCTTTTCAAACGATCATAAGTCTTTTAAAATAAACTCTTGGTGCTCGGTTTTTTTATATTCATTCGATGGGTTATTTAAGTAGAAACGTACAAACTTAAATTTTTTATAGCGTCTGTCTTCTGAAAGTTAGCATACATTTTTTGGAAAATGTGAAATGGTGCATGGTGCACTATGGTATGTACTGAATGCACCAACCGCGTGTGCAGAATGCACCAGGAGGGTGCTAATTGCACCACGGATTGATTTTAATAACTAAAAACACATAATTTCAATTAATATATCGAGTTTTATTGGAATAAAAATAACATATAGGATAACTAAAACACAATAAATAGAAAAATTTAAGTTTAATTAACATTAAGAAAATGAACAGAAAATTAACAAAAATAAATTATTACCTAAAAAAAAAAATATCATATAGAAAAAAATAACAAAAACAAGTTGTTCGAACATAAAAATCCTTTAAAATTAATAGAATTAACGAATATTTAAATTGCCGAAATATTCGGCAAATTTGTACGATGATTGCTGTCGTTTAGTTAGCCCCAACACATCAGGATCTTTCAAAGCGTATCTTATATCATCCTCTTTAACCATTTCTTTTTGATTTGAGCCGCAAAAATGAAATGAACCATTCATTACAGTTTTGTTGAAGGATTTTAAATAGGCTGTCAAAAAACATTTCAACTGAATATTTGTTGAATGATGTCGCTCGTGCTAAGCTGCATGCTTCAGGTTTTTTAACGACAATTCTGGGTACCTTCCCCGGAAGCCCCGAAGCCAATCTAGTCCAGCAATTGAATTAGTTTTCCAGCTGGCTGGTACCTATATTTTGCATCTGATTAATGGATGCTAGTTGAAAAGCGAACTTGCTGCATTCGGTTGCTGTGGTTCCATAAAAAATTTTGGCGCAATAAGTAATATAGGATTTTAGAGATTCCCCCTGCCGGTCAGAAGAAAACTTTCGTATATTTTGCAGTCAACGATATTGTTGAAGCTGGACAACTCTTACATTTTTTGTAATATCGTCGAACAGTATGGTACGACAGACCAACTTCTTTTGCAGCTCCTCGGAGAGACATTCCGACATCGATTTTTGTGAGTGCTGCTCTCATCTGGTCTTTCGTATGAAAGCCTTTTTTGCGTAGTAACACTGGTTTTCGCGGCATCCTAAAAAAAGTTTGCTCTTAAAAAAAGTTATTCTTCGCAAAATCGCTAAGGTGCACAATGCACCATGGTGCATTTAGCACTATGCTTATGTGGAGCATTGTGCACCAACATGTATTTTTTGATAAAAATTTGAATATTGAGGAAAAAACACAACAAAACTATTAACTTCTTATTTAAAGTATAAACGAAATGTCCCAATTAAGCGATTTAATAATTTTAAGTGAAGAAAAATTCGATTTACAAGCAAATATTAAAAAAGTAAACTTACCTCGATTTGTTTGGTTTTCACTTGAATTTCACAAACCACTTTGCACACTTGCGCCAACAAGCACGGACACGACCAGACTGAATCCTAACGCAGTTGCTTAATGTAACGGGCACATATAAATGAGGAGACACCAATACAGCAGGTTGCTGGATATAGCTGTGGTGCATTTTGCACCACTGGTGCATTTATAACCACCTCACCCTACGGCGTAAACCTTCTCGCATAATTGGTTTCGTAGACTTGAACCTTGTTGCTGATCTGCTGCATCGGGAGTACTGTTATGGTTCGAGCTTTCTTCGTTGCTGTCGTTTGTTTCGGGGTCTAAGATTAATCCATCCACACCACAAAGATTATGTAATACAACACTAGCACGTACAAAATGGCAAAGTTTTTCTATACTTCGCATCTTGCAATAATACAGTTGTCTAAACCTTTGCTTTAGAATGCCAAATGAGTGTTCAATGACAACTCTTCCCGAACTAAGCTTTCTATTAAAAACCTTTTGCTTGGTTGACAAAATGGCCATTGTCACGATAAGGTGTTATAAGGTGCCTTGTACAAGCGTATGCAGAATAAACAATTCTCCACATAAATTTGAGAGCTCAGGATATATGTCGGAATTTTCCAAAACTCTATTGTCATGACCTGATCCTGGATAGCCAACGAAGATGTCAATAATTTGCTTCCTTTCGTTACAGATAGCTTGCAAACATATACTTATAACGTTTTTTCTATCTATGTAATCGTCCTTGGCTCGCTTAGGAGGGTCAATCCTTATATGGGTACCGTCGATAGCACCTAAATAAAATATATGAAATTTATTTCGGTTAGATTAAATAATATTAACATTACCTATTATCCCCTGAATACCACTTTTATTATACATCCATAAGGTAGTTCTACCTTTTTCTTCCTCTGTAGGCCACCGAATAACTGAATCTGAGAGGTTGCTCAAAAAGCCAAGCGTGCGATTTATTATTCGGCATACTGTTCCCAAAGAAAGATTGAACCTATCTGCTATATCTCTGAAGGAGCACGCTTCATGTCCAGCGAACCACAAGAAGAGTGCTACATGAATTTCTGGAGAAAATGTTTTGGCCGCTTCCATTGCGATGTACTCATTCGATAATGCAAATTGTTGCACTATGCATTGATACAAATCGCGACTTACTCGAAAGTGGGTTATAAATTCTTTTTCAGTATAAGAATTAACTACTTCTTCTAGATACCTAGAAATCGCATTTCTGTCGTCCTTTCCAACGAAAAACAGTGGCAAATCTTCTTCATCATCGCTATTGCTGGTATCCGATGTTGTAATATTCGACGAACTTAACATGATGCTACTGCCAGAATCTTAGTTTAAGAATTAGTAATAAGTGCAAAATATAGTACATATAAATTATTATACATAATATTGATTTAAATCATTTATAATAATTGTTTCAGACAAATAATAGTAAAAAAAACTTTATTATAGATCACAGCATAAACGAAAATAGTTTAATTTTGTCCTCTCTGTACCCCCTGAAACAGTAGCAAGTGGATACGCTTGTCGTATATAGGTCGAATACATATAAAAGTGTTTGCGTTGCTTCTCCTACATGGTCAATAACAATAGGCGTTTTTCTTTTTTAGCCCCGAGCGGGGAACAGAGCGGGGCAAGAGCGAACAGAGCTCGCTCCGAGCTGAACGTAACCTGAGCGCTCCGAGCTAATTAAGAAACAGAATTGAGCACTGAACTGTCATTAGATAATTTTTTTTTTATTAATTTTCAAAATAGTCAGGTTTGCTTCTGAAATTGGTGTTTGTCAAGAATTGTTCCATTTAAATTATAATTTCTAGTAAATAAACTATGGAAAAAGCACAAATAATGAATGAAGTCAGCCGCGCTCAACTTTTCGCTCGATGTGCTCGCTCATTTTTAATCGAGCTAGCTCAGAGATAAAAAAGAAATACAAATTTTGTGCTCAGAGCGCTCCGAGCTAAAGAAGTAACACAGTTCTTTTTTTGACAGCTCAGTGCCCCGCTCGGAGCTAAAAAAGAAAAACGCCTAATGTTTTTACAAGGAATGAGGAAACTCTCCACTCACGGCAGTCATTAGTAAGACCTGATTACACCAACACGATAAATATCAATGAAACTATGAAAATAATTTTGAATTTATGACTTACAATAATCGAATAGTTATTGTGTGTAGATTGACGTTCGTATAAATAAAAGTGAACCAAATAGGCAATGGAAACACTTCGAACCCTTTTTATTTTGTTAATACTTTTGTAGAAACATATGAGTGTCTGCAAAATTAATGGCCATTCATTACAGAGCGACAAAATCAGTGCTATCGTGAACAAAATTCCCTCCGGAATATTTCCCATTTTTTCAAAAATAGGTATCGGCATGAATTTCGAAAAAAGGGAAAAAATTCCCTCCGGAATAAATTGGTATCGTAGACAAAAATTCCCCCCGGAATTTCGCGAGATTCCCTCCGGAATATTTCCTTCGCAAGTATGCTGGTGGAAATTCAAAAATCTAAGCAATTTGTATGTGGATAAGTAGTCGGTTGCTTTTAACAGCGACTGATCAAGAGTTCTGACCGCCCTAGGCTAATTATGAGGACGCGCCCCCAACAGGTGTGTTACGGCCTAAAAAGTAGTAAGTGAGTAGAGTAGTAGTGTGAAAATGTTGACATGGGTCATAGTACCTATAAAAGTTTTCAGATCGATCTGCAAGCGAAACTAACGTTGTCCTTTAATCCTGATGACATTCAACCTTACGGTGGCAAACCATTTTTTAAGCTGACCGTACATAAAGGCAAAGTACCTCACGCATTATAAGACCAAAATCATGACAAGTGACTGCAGGCTACCAAGTAGAAAACCAAATCCATGTCGTGTTTGGCCGCATGACTTGTATTTTCTTAGTTTCTATAGCCAACTAAGTTGCCATTGACCAGGAGCGTGGTCGTCTAGTGTGTGAAGTTGCTTCGACTTGAGTATTTTTTTTAAATATTTACACTTCTGTTATTGTTAAAAAAAAAAGACGAGAGCATCATACAAGTGAAACATTTTTGCAACTGATTAATGATTTATTTGAAAATTATAGTAATTAAGTAATTATTATTAGATTATAAAAAATTCCTTTTTCGTGCTTTAGCGTTTGCAAATCTTTCCACAATTTTTTCAAATTTAATAGTTTGTAAAAAATCGCTTTCTATATACATTAGCGAGAGCGCTGCAAGTTTTTGCTGGCGGAGTGTGGAGCGCAAGTAATTTTTTACCCTTTTAAGTGCTGAAAAAGACCTTTCGCCGCTGCAGTTGGTAACACTCATTGTCAAAAAAATTCTTAATATTATCTCCACATTCGGGAACATGCATGATATATTAAAACTTTTTATTAACTGCAACAAACCCTTTGGGGTTCTGGCAGAAATAGAATGCTCGGCCTCGGTGTCAGATTTTAAAAACTGAGCCAAATGGACGCATTCTTCTGCAAAGGTTTCTTCTAAATCAGTGGCATATACGAGTAGTTGTTTTAACTCTAGTTCATGCAGTTTCCATAAGAAACCAAACTTTGTGTTTACTGTATTATAAATAATTTGACGGTTTTTTAAGTGCACTTTAAGACAATCAATAGCTGCATAATAATTTTCAACGATAAAAGCTCGTCTCCCTTCTAACTCAATGTGTCCCGTTTTAACTTCATCAAAATGAAATTTTGGTTTCTTTCTTCTTCTTACATCTTTTTTGTATGTGGTCACTTCGCATCTCTTGATCTGATTCAAAATTTTCGAACTCTTTTTCGTCACGCAACGTATCAAGATAAACATTTAATGTCTCATAAAGAGTAACAACGTTAGATAAATAAACAGAACTTGCTTGTAGCTGTGCACTAACGATTTGAAACTTTACGAGCACAGAGTTCCAAAAGCACAACATTATTGTAATTTCTAGAGTTTTAATTTTTCCCAGTATTCCTTTTGCTTCTATTTTGGTCTCTTTACTTTGATTTTCATCTTCGCAAATAGAGTTTAATGTTTCCAGAACTTGTTTGTATGAACTGTATAAGGCTTTGCTTGCATCTGCTCGCGCAATCCATCGAGTTCTCGATAGATTTTTTAGTACCGTCGATTTTTCATCCAATTTGGATAACAAAATTTGCCATCTGTTTGTAGATCCAGAAAAAAAATTGTATAATTGTTGTTCCAGTGTAAAAAAAGCAGCTGACTCGTCACTACTTTCCGCGGCAGCAGATCCCACGAGTTGTAGAGAATGGGCTGCACAAGGAACAAAAGTAGCCAATGGACTTACAGCTTTAATTCTTGACTGAAGACCTTTGTATTGACCAGACATATTGCTAGCATTATCATAACTTTGGCCACGACAGTCCTTAATATCAAGTTCCAAAGTTTTATCAATTGTCGCAAGAACAGCCTTCTCCATGTCTTCACCTTTATGACCGCAATTGGGTAAAAATGTGATAAAACGTTCTACAGGTTCTCCGTCAGGCAAAATATAACGAATTCTAAATGTGTGAAATATCTGGAGTAGAATCAATGCTAATCGAATAATATTTTGCTTTTTTTATTTCTCCTATAATCGAAAGTCGAATTTCGTCAGCGAGAAGTAAAATAAATTCACCGATTACAGAGGATGACAAGTACGATGGAGAACCTCTGCCTTTTTGTCCAAATCTCACCAAATGTTCAGCCATGAAAGGATCAAATTTGGAATAAGCTCAATACAGCCAAGAAAATTTCCGTTTAGTGCAGATCCAATAATTTAATTTTGACCGTGAAATGGAAGCCCACGAGAAGCTAAAAACTTAATTGTTTCTATTACCCGTAGTAATACATTTCGCCAATAAGTTATTTCTTCATTATATTGTTTGACTATTTGGGTATCCAGTCGTTGTAAAAGTTTACCTCTACATACATATTGTCCCAAACATTTACGATGATCCGGAGAGTTGTCATGATCAGTTATTAAGTTACAATTTGTCCAGTCATTAAATCCACTTTTGGCAAATACGGATGTTCCTCCAAATAATTTGCAAGGACCACAAAACACGTGACCTGTGGATTCTGAGTATACTAACCAGCTTCTTTTCACATTTTCGCCATTAACAAGCTTTTTCTCAAACATATTTTTAGATAGAAACCTTTTTTGATTTTTATACTGCCTTTCTGATCTGGAAAAATCTAATTCTTCGTTTTGTTGCAGTTCATTTTTAACAATATTATCTCGAAATTCATCATTTACTTGCCACAGTGCAGGGTCACTTGACGGAATAGACGACTTTTCTTCTTTAAGAATTTCGTCTTCATTGGAGATCGTCGCCGTCGTCGGCATCGTCGCTACTATAGGGCTAGTGTTGGACGGAGAAACGTAACAGTCCGCGGTAGAGGAACCAGGGCAAGAAATCGCTGGCGATAATGCAGCATTCGTCACCGTTTCATTCCTTTCTGCAGAGTTCGTAAAAAATGTTTCTAGTTTACGAGTATGTTTCAAAATGTTTTCTATTTTCTTTTGCCTTTTTTCTGTATTTTGCTCCACTTGGCTTTTTTACTATCGAACTACTCTCATTACCACTCATAGTCTTAAAAAAACACGGAAATACTAATTATAAGAACAACCACTCGCTTTGACAACTGTTTTAATAATGATGTCAATAATTCTTTACAAAACTAAGGTAATACTAATAAAGTATTTCTTAGAATATTACATTTTATGATTATTGCTTATTAATAGTTCTTAGGATAACAAAGGGTTAATTGCTGGAAATTATGCTGACATGTAGGTGTTAGGTATTTATTGGTGGAAATCCGGTGATTGGGTGTTCGGTCATTGCGGAAATGTGCACTTTATGATTATTGCTTATTAATAATTCTTAGAATTACATAGTTCTTCTTACGGCTGGAGATATGCTGACATGTAGGTACTAGGTATATATTGGTAGACATCCTTTGATTGGGTGCAAAGTATACTAACTATTAACCACACCGGGGAGTGGGGAGTCCCCGCCAGAGTATATCCATATAACGAAGTTTTCTTTATCAGTTCTTATCAGCAAGTACGTCTGTGTCACACAGACACTAGAAGTCAATGGATATATTAAGTACTGTGTAAGCTAGAGATACACTCAAGCGCATTTAGTTTTAGTGCTTTGTCTCGGTCTAGTAGAAATATGTATGGTAGATAAGTCCATGCGAAGACACGATTTCAGCGCCCCCCCCCCCCCCCCCCCCCCCTATCCTCGCACCCTACGCTGCAGCGTAGTTAGCCCAAGGGGTTAATCAGGCCCTGGCTTTTAAGTTTGTATTTTAAATCAAAAAAAGTGAAATAAGAGTTGCATGTTTGTTCTGGCTCAAATAAAAAGATTTTAAATCAAAAAAAACTGAAATAAGACTTGCATTGGTTTATTGTGGCTCAAATAAAAAGAAACTTTGGCTTTAGAAAAGAAGAAGAATTTTGTCTTTATGGAAGTATTTTTTGTTCAAGTGTTATTTCGATAATTTTGTAAAAAAATAAACATATAGGTCTAACTAAACTAATCAAAGACAATTGGAGATGATGGTACATTTATGTGATGGAAACCGCGACATTGCCAATGGCTTCACTGCGAATAGGAGCAAAGGCGATTTGAATACATTTTGGAAAACAAAACGCCATAACATGGAGATGGAAAAACTAAGAAAAAGGGAAATTGAGGCAAAAATAGAATTTAAACAGCGTCTTATACAAATTGAAGGGGAGAAACTTCAAATAATGAAGAATTTGTTTATGTCACTTCACTAAACCGAACGCGAGTATAATAAAAAAAATTAATAACATTAACACAATTTTCTGTTAAAAAAAATACCAAAATCTCCAGAAATTATGAGCTTATAAATTGAATTATTTGCGTTTGACAACTGTCAAACGCCTTCGAACATAACTTCGAAAATTCCGGGGAAAATAAATTCCGATGGAGATTCACGATACTAGGAATAATTTCCAAGGAACAAAAAATGTTCGGGGGGGAATTTTTTTCCGCGGAATTGCCGATAGCCCTGATACCTGTGTCCGAAGGAATAATCACTTATTTGTGCACCGACAAAAAAATCTCAATAACATCGAGAAAACATTAACAACAAAAAATATTTATTTATGACACTTTTGTCAAGTCGATTTGGAACGTGCGTTTCTTTCGTTATGTCCAAATGAGTTGCGAACGCTATGACACTTGACTCAAACCGAAAGTTCAATTTTACAAAAGGCACAATTCCTCATCAAAAAATAGTTTGACAATGCTATTCTCTACCTTCGCGTTGATACATGACGCTTTATAGCAACTTTAATTTAAAGTTGAGGCAGAGCGCAGCTTTGTGATAGCTGATTTTCTATGGTTCAACTTGAGGCGTCTTTCAAAGCGACGCGACGGTCCAGTGTGATTGGGTTTCAACGCAATGCGTTTTAAAGTTATGTTCGATTGAATTATTCTCATCGTTATGTTGACGTCCAAAAAAATCATTATAAATTTGTTAAAATATAGTTTGCCACTTGTTTAATTGATTTCCTATGGTCCAATTATATTTGTCTTTCAACACGACAATGTTTTAAAGTAATGTTTAATTGAATATTATTCTCAATGTTTATTGCCAAAGCTCCAAAAGTATTCAATATTTATTTGTTATTTGACAAGATGTTTTGTCACTAAGCTACATCATTAACTTTAAAATATTTTTAAGCTAAACCTATTTTGTCGTATCAAAAAATTGAATTATTGACACAGATTCATAAATCAATCTATTATCCTGCTAATAGTAGAATGTGAAATTTTGTGTTCATAAATGCATTAAAAGTGACTTTCTGTCACTGGGTTTTTTTTTCGTTTTAATGTACATGTGGCGTTTGCTTTGATAGAACGTATGTGACGGATCAGATATTTTACTGACTATTCTGGCTCATTCGACTATTTACTTAGAATTATACATTCTTCTTCTTCCTTATCAGCGAAGTTAGGTCACACTCTTTTTAATGCCTACTCATTCATTCACTTAAAAACTGTTTAGCATTAAAATGTTACTGGCCAATATAACTCTCTTGAACGAGAAGGAAAATACAATTGACACTACGTAACTGCTATTAGATTCCAAATTGGGCTATTGTTATCATGACGTCATCCTCGTTGACAACCAATTCTGTCATGTTGTAATACGTAGCGTAATTCCGGATTCATTCGAACATCTTGCAAAATCGGGTCACATTGATTTCTTAGGCGCATATCCATCTAAAAGCTCTTAGCACACGCACGTTTCTGGTCATAGGGAAAATAATAAACTTGGAGCTATTCCGGGCCATCGAAAAGAAGTTACTTTGTGAGAAATATAAATTTCGCTATATACCTAATAAGCGTGCAATACGCTTGTGCCGTCAAACTATTCTTTTTGTTTTATAATCCTATAACTGAAATAATATGCAATGGGTTACGTTGGCTTTGCTGGCCATAAACACTACTCTGTTAAAAAGAAAAGTAAATACAGGATATGGTTTTATTATTTTTTGTTAGAGCGTACGTAATATACTTTCTGTTTGATGTTATATTTATTTTTGCTCTTTAAAAGTGCTTAATTTAATTGAATTTAAATTTTGTTTATCAAGCGAACATATAAAAAGTAAAAAGAATAAGAATACTTTATGCAGTGTCATTTAGCAAGCACAGCCTCCTTCAGGGTCTTTCGTTTCATGAGGTGAGTCCTTGAGTACTACCTCCTGCATATCCTCCGGCGGTTTATTGTCCATTGAATCCATTCCGGGTAGGGCAGCGGCGACCCTTCTAAATAATTGCTTGACATTGTAGCCAGCCTTGGCGCTAGTCTCAATGAACATCACATTCAGTTCTTTTGCTTTTCGTTCGCCCTCCTCGGTGGAGACCTGCCGCTTGTCCGACAAATCGGTCTTATTGCCTACCAACATTATTATGACATCGCTGCCGCGTTCCGTGCGTACATCATCGATCCACTTGGATGTCTGATGAAAGGAATTTGCATTTGTAATATCATAGACTACCACAGCTACAGTTGAGTCGCGAATATACGATGGAATGAGGGATCGAAATCGCTCCTGTCCCGCGGTATCCCACAATTGTAGACGCACTGTTCTATCCTCCAAGTACATGGTTTTCGATAGAAAATCGATGCCAATAGTTGCCTGATACGTATTATCGAAGCTGTCATACATGAAGCGAGTGATGAGTGAGGTTTTACCCACACTTTGTTCGCCGAGGAAAACCAATTTGAATTTTCTCAAGGGATTACCAAAATCACCAGATGATGACATTCTTTAAAAGAATTCTGCTTTTGTTTTCCTCTAGTTTGAAAAAAATTATCTTACGATTGGGCTATTTACGATGCGAAACGACACCTGTAATTTGGATTCGGTGATATTCGCGTTCGTTTTTTGCACGACTGATTCTGGAACAAAAAACTCTTCACCTCCACACCAGATCTCACACAAACATAATACTCTTCGGGCAGTTTTCAAAAAGTCGATAGAACTTTTCGCCTACGTACACACAACCACTATAGAGGGGATTCTAGAAAAAAATGATATGATCGTTGGAAAACTTTGACTTATTGATGCACTGGAATACCTTGAGGATTTTCTTCAATTCACATTAAGTCTGTATAGAAAACTGCTTTATTATTCATGGAGTATATTTTAATAAAACAACTAGAAAGTAATGTTGTATACTTTTTGCGGAATAGAACTAGGTGAGTCACCAATGAAGGAGTAGCAGAGGGGCAGTGACAGATTAATGACACAAATGGCATGACAGATAAAATGGGATCTTAAGGTGATGTTACATGCAGCTGATAATATTTGACCCGGGACATTTTGACTTGCATTTAATGTACGACTGCACTTAAATGTTCTTCACTCGAAACATTTCGTCTGTGTCCTCTTTGGAAGAACATATTACCTATGTATCTGCACACAGTCAGCCTTATTGTGAGTTTTGGCGAACAATAACCGATATTGATATTTCACTTTTCGCATATAATAATTCCGGGCGAACATTTTTTGAGGTTCGAAAGATTCCCCTTATTAGCAGAATTCATTTTCGGCGAGATATACAAAAGTTCACTTATTTTTTAGAAGTGAGCAGGATAACAACAAGCACCACCATGTTATTTAATAATTTTCCTAGGAGAAACGAAATTGAGTTTTTCTTTTATTGCAGCAGCAAAACCATCAACAAAAAATAAAAATTTAGAACTCTAACAATGGTTCGCGCTACTCCAAAGGATTGGATTGATTTCTCAAGTGCCTTTGAATAACTTGTTCGTCAGTATTTTTTTGTTTTGTTTTAACAGTCGCAGCGCTTTGCTATGCGATTTAATTCAAAATATTCTTTAACTTTCTTATTTCTTTGTTGAAAAGCGCGACTCTACAAGAGAAGTAGGTACCACCGCCTAACACTACTTTTTTGGCAATAAATAAATCAAAAAAGTCGGTATTCACTAATGCTGCATTTTTTTTACAATAAAAAAAGAAGTTAAAAGTTTAATTTAGAAATTCAATAGATTTAATCCGAATAAAAGGCCACCTCTTGGCAAAGAAATTGAAAATCTATTTCCAAAAAATAGGAATGTAAATCCAATAGAAATCGAAGCCCGAGCCAAAGAATCCATTCCAAGTGATCCGTAAGCCACCGAAAAACAGAAGAAGGCCGAAATTGAATCCTGGTCTCAACTTGGAACTTCCAAAGAAACAATTTAATTCATTTGAGATAGGGAAGAGCTTTTTTTCGTTGATTGTAACGCTAATGATATTTTTTTGGGTTGAGCTAGTTTTGAGATCAAATTGACCAAAGCAGACGAAATTGAAAAACAAGAATGTCAGGAGGATGACTTTGTATTGGGATCTGCACGTTTTCCGGTTTTCAACTTCCAAATTTACAAGGTACACCCATACCCATAAATACATTAATCACGTCGCCTGAACACCATTCAAGTAGTCATGATTTCATGGAAGCAATTTGTCATAGGTTTCGTCGCAGGCCCCAAAAGATACCAGCGAGGCAGAGGTCACCGTTGCCCGTGAAATGTCCATCATTGACACAACCAAAAGCAAAATTAAATTCAAATCGAATTTATTTCACACGGATTACATTAAAATTGAGGAACTGTCTACCGAAAGGAAATCACCGTAGATGGGCAGTATATAAGAGGTCGACGCGAGATATTAAGAACCAAATAATGAAGTCTTTATTTCACAGGAACAATGAGAAATACATTTTCGATTAATCAAATGAGGATGGTCTTGCCATTACTTTAACCTCAAAATGATTGGATTTTATCGTCTCTGAGATTTAAGCAATTTTAAAGAAACACACATCTCTTCTAAAGATGCGAGTTACAAAGGCGAGAAGTTACGTACATAACATATGATTTTTTTATTGAGATCTAAATTGAACATCACTACCTCGTTTAGCAATTTAAATGCAGATCAATCAAGTTGTTCTTTAAAGGCTTTACTCGGACCATAATAGAATTAAATGAAATTATAATGAGTAAAGAACCAAAGTGTTTATTTGAATATAAAGGGTCGTTCATTAAGGACTTGACAACTTCTTTTTTAAATAAAATGCAAACTACTTGAGATATCTAAAAAAAAGTTATTGGCTTGAATTACTTTTAAAACATTTATGAATGGTTAGTTCATATGTCCACCACGTGAACGTATGCTGCGGTCGATACGTTGAACCAAATTTTCAATGACTCGGCCGCATATTTCGACCGATACAGCCGCTTTTTCTCGTTCAATATTGGCTCTTAAATCCTCTAACGTCGCCGGGTTGTTGGCATAGACCAATGATTTAATGTAGTTCCATAAAAAAAAGTCTAGAGGCGTTAAATCACACGATTGCGGAAGCCAATAGACGGTTACGATTCCCTCTCTCGAGATCATACGTTCACCGAACTGAGACTTCAATAACTCGATTGTCGCATCCGCTGTGTAGCTTGTGGCACCGTCTTGTTGGATACCACATAACACTGATGCCCAATTCATGCAATTGCTCAAAGAAATAACGTTCCAACATGTCTCTGTAGAATATACCATTTACCGTAACGTGGCGGTCATTTTCATCGACGAAAAAAACGGCTGACCCCACCGGCATGAAAACCGCACCAAACAAACACTGACATTTTGCGGATGACGTGCTGTTTCATGAAGCACATGAGGGTTCTCACCTGTCCAGTAATGCATATTTTGCTAATTGACTAGCCGTTTAACCAAAAATGCGCTTCATCGCTGAAGATGATTTTGCGATGAAATTCTTCATTTTCTTCCATCATTTCCAAAGCCCAATTCGAGACCTTACGTCGCTTCATATGATAAATTGGCTTTAGTTCTTGAGTTAGCTTGATCTTGATAGGGTGTAGCCCAAGATCCTTATTCAAAATTCACTATAATGTGGCCCAATTTAGAGGATGGCGTGAAATTGACTGATTTGGCCGGTTTGCGACGGACGCCTCTGCGGCAGCAGAATATTGCTGCACTTCAGGCAAAACGTAGTCTTACTGGCACGGCAACATCGAGCAGCGATTATTCTGACTCAAATTTTTTCACTAGACTATGAAATGCTTGTCTACAGGGACAAAATCACGGCCGAAAATTGGCGTTAACGCTTATAAAGTTTCGACCACCGACTCGGAATTTCGGCAGTAAATTTTAATTATTTGTAAACGTTATTCTTTCGTGTACCTCACCATGATAAAAACGTTCATTTTACTGAATATTTTTACATTAACAGTTCGGTAATCGGTTTAAGAGTGCGTTCACACCGAAAGTTTAAAGTTGTCAAGTCGCTAATGAAAGAGCCTTTATTATGGTGGATTTACACGGTCACACATTCCTAACATGTAAGATTAAAGGGATGCTAAATACTAAATATCCGTGTGACTGAAAGGGACAGCATTACCTAACATGCAAAAAAACGTGACACGTATTGAGGTCGGCCATCTTGTTTACGTGGTAGGAATTATGGGAAAGCTATGCATGTTGATATTTTTATAGCGATGTCTTACGAAATTTCGATTTCCTATAAAACAAAATGGGCGCTGCTATCATATGTTTTAATCGCCATAATACATTTTTGACATTTCTCTGCTTCATATCGCCGATTGTACCTACTCAAGATGGAAAACACTATTAATACGGCAGCCTTTACGAGATCCATGTTTTTATTTATTTTTTAATTCTACTACAACAAAACCGATGAAAATAAATTTGTTTGTTTACATGTGATCTGTCAAATCTCCATAATAATGTTATAGCAAGTTAAAGTAAGTGATCTCACTCTTACACCTTATTAGCATTGACTGCGGATAAACGGATCTCTCTTTTCGGTTTTGTTGCAAAAATGCGCGTGCGTGATGGTGTAAGTCCACCATTAGATTCGCCAGTGTTTAAAGATAATTACAAATGATTTTATGCAGACACAAGTATCTTGTTACCAGCAGTCAATTTTTCGATCATGCGATTCGGCTTTGGAATTGTCTACCCCTGTATATTAAACGTACGGACAACACGGTAACTTTCAGGACGGTGATTTTTGAATATTTTGCCGAAAACTTTTGACGAATGTACTCACTTCTCAAACTCTTTATCTGTTTTTTTTATCTTTTTCTCTATGTTTATTTTCAATTTCATCTACTTTTACTTTTTTTTTTTTTTTATAGAAAACGGAAATCCAAATCCCAGAGCACTCAGACTCGGTAACGTTCCATTGTACTACCAGGCAGAAATCCTCCTTTTGGTGTAGAGGCATGTGATTGGGTGGCGTATGTTGTTTCCTTTTACCTTTGTATATACATTCCTATAGTAGCGCCAAGAAATCGAATCATAATGTTGTACATGTATCCCGCAGAAGCTTTGGCGCTTCAATCGATCAATAATGAAAACTGGTTTGTGTCCTTAATTAATTTGGATGGAGATTTAAGTTCTTATGAAAGTTTTCGTCAAAACGAAAGCTATATTAAACGAAAGTAATTGAAGTGATGAACAAAACAAAAGTAACATTTTTCCGACCAGCGCCGTTATATTTGAAGATTTTCATAAGTGTGTAGTTTGTCGTTTGTTTATTGAATTTTTTTTTATACTTCTCATGATGGGGATATGATGTGTGGGTGAGAGGGTGCGGTATATGGTTTATAAATTATTTGTTGTTTTCAATGGAAGTTTGGGGTAGGTTATGGCATATTGCAAGGAGGCCGTAGCATTCATCAAAGAAAAGGGGTATAGTATTCATTCATAATCGGTATCACAAATCATATTATGTACATATTGCGATTGCATTTTGTTACACAATCTCCGAATATAAGCAGAATTTGTTCATTCGGTTTTTCACAAACAACTGGTTTGGGACTTTAATCGACACAGAGATTGCATAACTTACATGTTTTGGACATGTACTGAATACGGATTTTTGCATAAAGGCTGGGAAAATATTTATACATTGCATAAGAAGGTATGCAATCATTTCGAGATGTTAAGGCGAATTCTATTGAAGAATGTTCTAAGTTGTTTGCTTTGATGTGTGTGTGGAGTAGGTAGGGAACCGGCACTAGCGGTTGGCCACTTCAAATCCAGAAATTAGTAATAATTACTGTAGTTTATATTCTTTTTTATAATATCCACGGTTGAAATATCCAACCTTCAGAATAACCTTTTTTGTGAGTCGAAGACGTGTCCAGAGTTTTAATTTTTGTGAGTCTATCCCAGGAAAATATCATCCCGCAAAACACCGGACACGCTTTCAAGATATTCTAATACGGGACTTTTGTTTGTTGGCGGAGATTTGAACGGTATGGTCGGTTAGTCAAACGAGTAGTATGAAAGCTGCCATGGAGGACTGGGATACGGCACCAGGAACTCTCCGGGTAAAGATATCCTGAGAATGTGCAAGTCATAAGGTCTTATCGTTCTCAAACAAAGCCGTCACCTGGTCACTTACAGCAGTGGCGGAAACGAATCCCAGATTGATTGCCATAATGGTAGCACGTTTCATGAAGCCTCGGGTTAAAGATAGCAAAGTGATCCTGGAAGAGGCAATCGCCCAACAAAACCGCCTCCTCCTGACAGTAAAGTGTTTGTGAGAATCAAATGGTACAACCTGGACAAAAAAGTCATGCATTTATTGCAAATATGAAAAATTATCTCCATCGCATCATCAACAAAGTTGGCAATACGGCAAAGAAACATGGTGGTGGGCAGATGAAGCTAAAGCAGTGATTAGTGACAAAAAGGTGTCAGAAGGCTCTCCACGAACTCCAACAAAGCAGCTTGAACAGAAAAACAACTATTTTCAAAATTTGCCGCTGAGAGAAGGGGGAATGCCCAGGAAATCCGTTCGCCAAAGTCCATCAACAATGCTTAATGCTTCTTGTGGATGACGAAAAACTACTACTCGTAATTAACCAATTTCATGGGATATATTTTCCGAGAGCCGTTTCTAACACTGAAGAAGTACACGACATTGCTGTTGAAGAAGTTATGAATGCGGTCAAAGACCTTAAAAATCGAAAAGCAGTTTTGCCGGACAAGAAACCCTCTGAGTTCTGGAAAAAGATGGCAGACATCGGGTCCAAATGGCTCATGATTCTCATCTGCAAACTGATGAGTATAGTACCTATACTTTTACGACAAACGCTGGTTGGAGGGCGCTGTAGTGATTTTCTAAGCTGGTCCCTGCATAGGCAGATGTACTTTCCCGCCTACTTCTGGCATTTCTATTCTGTTAGAAGGAACTTCCATTTCTTGTTCTTCATTCAACGTGCTATTAGGCTTCGAGCTATTTCATCTTCAAATTCTTTAGGAATGGCAGACGTTCGACCAGCTCCAAGATTAGTAACAGTCTAAAAAGCGATCAACTCATAATTTCTTATTTGAGGAAAAAGACTGAAATTTGATTTTATTAAAATTTTCATTTCAAAACTTTTCGTCCCTTCCATCATCCCCCTCTCATCATACATGCTACTTGAAGTGGCGACGATGCAATGTTAGTTAACTCCGACAGCATTTTGGGCGCCTTAATACAATACATATATTCAACATTTCAGCTTTCTAGCTCACAAATTTGTTCTTTTATTCTTTAAAATTATTATTTCGGGCCCCTAGAGATAACATTGCCTAAATTTCAGCTTTCTAGCTCCAGTGTAAAGGCTTATAACCCTAGACGTAAAAAACGCGTTTAATTCGGCGAATTGGCAACGCATTATAAACTGTCTTTACCGGATTGAAATGCCAGACTATCTCCGTAAAATTATAAAGAACTACTTTGTGAATAGAGTCCTCCTCTATGACTCTGATGAGGGAGTTAAAGAGTACGAAGTTACTGGTGGTGTACGACAAGGCTCTGTCCTAGGTCCCTTGCTGTGGAACGTCATGTATGACGAAATTCTTCGCCTGGAGATTCCAAGAGAATCGGCAATTATCGGCTTCGCAGACGACATCACCGTGGTTGTTGTCGCAAAAACTATAGAAGATGTCGAACTGCACTGCAACGAGACAGTTGCTACTGTACAAAGATGGCTAGCTAGCGCGGGCTTGCAACTCGCAGAACATAAGACAGAAGCAGTGCTTATTACGAGTAGGAAAGTAAGGGAAACGATAACGTTTAGAGTAGGAGAGCATCTAGTTGTTTCCCAACCGTTCATTAAATACCTCGGAGTGATTATTGATGCTCGTCTAAGCTTCAAAAATCACCTAGAGTACATATGCAACAAGTCTTCAAAAACTGTTAGTGCACTTTCAAGGTTGATGAGTAGCATCGGAGGACCAAGGCAGAATAAAAGAATGCTTCTTGCAAGAGCTGCCGGCTCAATACTCATGTACGCAGTAGAAATATGGTCGAATCCCGCGAAAGTTAAGTCTTATGTGCGGGGAATCAAATCCGTCCACCGCCTTAGCGCATTAAGAGTCGCCTGTGCATTTCGAACTGTTTCGAACGATGCTGTACTAGTCGTATCTTCAATGCTACCTATCGACATACTTGCTGAAGAAACAAAAACTTTAAGAACCGAGCGAGTCCGAAATGGCCCGTTAGATTCCGAAACAAGGAAACTCGAAAGAAATCGCAGTATCGCAATCTGGCAAGAACGTTGGAACGAATCCTTAAAGGGAAGATGGACATATCGTCTCATACCAGTGATCGACGCATGGATTAAACGAAGTCATGGCGAAACAAACTTCTACCTGACTCAGTTCTTGACGGGTCATGGCTGTTACAGAGAATATCTCTTTAAACGCGGATATGAATCCATCCCAAACTGTCCACATTGTAAAACAGTTTCGGAAAACGCGGAACATGTGTTCTTTCATTGCCGACGATACGAAACCGAGAGGATCACCCTACGGGATCAATTTGGGGAGTGGCCCACTCCCGATAATGTCGTTAATCACATGCTTCAGAATGCTGAAAACTGGACCACTGTAAGTAACGTGGCGGTGCGCATACTAAGCGATCTAAGGCGTTTAGAGCGCCAACGTAAAGCGGATAATGCAAATCATAGAGTTAGACGAAGCTAAGGCTCCATACCGACCCCCGTGAAGTAATGCCTAACGGCGGTTCCGCGGGGGATATATAAAATCGGTCTGTTCAGGAAGGGTGGTGGTTTTAGCCGGTAAGAATCCGGCACTACCAGTGGACGTCGGAGCATTGGTGCCTATGCAAGGTTTCCACCTTCCACCGCAAAAAAAAAAAAAAAAAAAAAATCCTATCCAACAACTATTTCCTTGAATAACGGCTGATACAACACAAATTGAATATTTCCGAATCAAATACTGTAAAAATTATATAAATCGGTACATTTTTGGACGAGATACAGCGAAAATAGCTAAAGTCTAAAAATCCATTAATTCATAATTCAAATACCTACCGAAATAGGCTTTTATTCAATTTTTCTTTTCAAACGAATCGCCTCTTCCATCATACATTCTACTCGCAGACGACAAAGCCAGATTTCTAATTTTTCCATGATCTCCCTCTATTCATCCTACATACTATTTGCCGAAGCGACGCACAACGCAAATCTTCAAAAAGTATTTGGCTTTTACAAAGAAAAGTAAATACTTACATAATATCAGAATGATTCGATAATGAGAGACAAAGCAGTTTATTTCTTCGTTTCTTTCTTTCTCTTTTCTCTTCGACGAACGACGAACTATAATATTGAATGATTGAACGAACAAAAATCTCAACGAATGCTTTTTTTATTATTAATAAAATTATCAAAGGCACAAAAGCTCTCAGCCAACTAATTCTCGATTTGGTATGAGTAGCGACACCTATTAGGATACTGATACTACTGGATTGGCGCTACTATAGGAATGTATATACAAAGCTTTTACTTACTTCGCACTATTCAGTTTTTCCAATATCTTCTTGTGTTTTTCTTTTTTTTCCTGTTGCTCTATATTTTATTATAGGCGTGTTCTATTAGTTAGTGTATATCCAGCTCAGCAAAATTGTACATCTTAAACCACAATAAACCAAAAGTGAAGACAAATTGGTCAGCACAAGAGTAAACTTATAAAGTGAAGATAGAGATTTTGGAGCCTCTGGAATTGAATGACATATAAGCGGGTGTCCGAACGTTAACTACAGCAAGTGAAGAAATTTGTTTCATATGTATTCACTCGTCTGACATTTCTTAAAAATTAAGGCTGTTTGGGCATTCAGTGGGAATTATGTTAGGTTAGGTTAGGCAAACGCACGACATGACATACAGAATGCGCCCAATGTCGTTCAAATGGTGCATCGCGTACGTTCTTTGGCGGGCGAGGTGTTTAAAGTAAACAACTGTTGGTATTTTGTTAAAATTTGATTGTACATTAAGTAAAAAGAAAAATGGATCAGAAACCAAACGTAACTTGTACTGTTTGCGGGGAAAATGATTTTCACCTTAAGGAGGGATATTATTACTGCAAGGAATGTGGTACAAAAACTGAACAGCTTCGGGCTGTTGAAGTCGAAAGGGATAATGAGTTTGAGGAGCCCAAACACCGAACGACTTTGAAAATAAAAACCGATAAATCAGATAAACGTAAGTCTTGCTTAGCGTCGGATTCTATTGCGATCACAAAACTTGTCATTTGTACAATAGCTCAGCTAACTTCGTGGGAATGCTATAATTATATACTGCGTGGTATTGTCCAGGAATTGCTCGATATGGGAGCTAAAGAAGAACTCAAAGTCGTGGTGCTGCAGATATGGGCGGCTTATCTAAGAACTATGGAAGTTGCCTTTTTCAGTCGAAAGTATCCTGAATTGCCGAAATTGGGTATTCGCTTTGAACGAATGTAATAAGGGAATCGAAAGCGTTTAGTTTTGTTCTTAATTGTGTTGTCTTTGAATAACTAGGGACGCAACTATACTTTACAACCATGCTCTGAAACGAAGGAAAGCTAAGCGAGTGTCAAGTGTAACATCCTCTACCCCTGCCGGCTCTAAACGGGAATGGAGAAAACAAGTGGTAAATTTTACGTACTCACATTTTGACAATGTGGGCCTTTGCTGTTGTAGATAATACCCCATTTTGATTGAAAGAATCGGTTGTTACTTCACTTCTCTTAGAACTACAAATGGACAATAGAAAGCCTAACACCCCATTCAGAAGGGGCTGACAGTCGACATCACATGTAAAGCTATATGAGGTGTTTGTAATTAATCGTGTTATTACTACTTTTCAAACCACCTTCGCTATTGGGTTTATTCGCGAATTTATAAGACGCTCCTGAATATAATGTCTATTAACTGAATAGTGTGTCCATATTTCCAATATTTCATTACGTAATTTGTTTTTATTGATTGTTAATATATCCATATTTCTTTTAGAAAAAATTTAACCAATCCCAATACGAAGAAAGTATGTCTCAATCAAAAGGTTCCCAGTCGGCCGCATCACAGTCGTCTTTTGGCGAAACAAGTCTCAATTCATCCTCATCGGCGCCAAGTAATCGTGCAATTCGGCTAAAATATTCCACCGTGGCGCGTAGACGGCTTAAAAAGAAGATGACGGTGTCGCATTTAAAGAAACACGAGGACGATTTCACTCGAGCTTTAGACTGCCATGTTGTTCATTTGAAAGATCTTCATTACTGCGATGTAACAATGGAATTAAAAATGAAACAACTGTACGCTATCGTAGCAGTCGCTCTTAATCTCATTGAAGACGATATACAGGTAACGGACCTGATGCGTTTTGTCGCCGAAGGTCACATTTCTTCTTCAAAAGTGGAACAATTCTTTCCCGACAATATAAGCGCACACCTTAAGGAATCTCTTACAATGCTCCGCTTTAATCTGAAAAGCATGGAATTCACAGTGGCTAGCATTCGGGAACAATGCAGTTTTTTGTGCAAAGCCGTTCGTATTAGGTACCTAAAAAAGCCTGATATCTCTAAAATGGTCCAACGGTACATTACAGAGCTATGTTTACCTCCAGAGATTTATACATTAATTGAGCGTTTAATTAACCTCTACCCACCGAAAATGGAATGGAACAGCCAAATGAATATACCATGCTACGAGAGTCGTGCAATGGCCTACATAATATTCACTTTGAAATTACTTTTCGGACTTGATGGCCGTAAGGAAAAGCAGATCTCCATGTCAACAGTAAAAGTGAATAGAGAACTCGCTAAAATGGGACTGGAAACCAATGAACAACTTTTTGTCTGGCAAGAGTGGGTGGAATATATCGAAATGAGGAAAGTGATCCTCTGTAATCACAATTTGTCCATTTGCAAGCAATTTAAGCAGGTTCCGCCGCGCGATTTATATTTAAAGCAGTTGGACGACCAATTCACAACCGCAGAGAAAAATCTGTCCAAAGATCAAAAAAAGAAGCAGGAGAACATTGAACTCGTTTTTAATAATTTTCTGAAGAACAAAGTTGGTGGTGAAAAATTATCTAATGTAGCACAAGAAACCAAGTTCAGCCCTTCGTTCACCCCATGCCATAATTATTTCAAGCGCATCCAACTTGATCCTTTAATTGACGCAACGATTCCGGACTTTATGCGAGTGGACCACTCCAAACGTTCACTCATGCCACTTCTACAACCAAAAAGACTCGAAACAATTTTTGCAAATAATGGACAAAAACTGAACGTAATTCGCATCGGTTGCACCGCTAAGCTAAATCACACTGGAACATTTAGAAACCCCTTCACATGTAATCGCTGCAAGCAGTCTCGGAAAGTGAACTTTAACACCGACGAAGCTGAATGGAATTCGAAGATGAAGGAGGAAAAGGTAAATGATACTATCTTTAAACCGGCCATGGAAAGATATTGCAAAAAATCGCTGCAAAACGTGGAAAAAAAATTCTTTAGACAAGCAGTTCCTGTGCCCATAAATATGGGAATATCACAAAACGTACCTTGCTGCAATAAATCTACTGATTTGTTTGACGAAAGCGACATGGAACCAGCTGACGTTTGCTTATCAGCCCCGCGCCGAGACTTGGGAAAGATCAATATTTTTGCCGACATTAGCGACGATGAGTATGAGATCAAACAAGAACAGAATCAGGAAGACAGTTTCTTGCAGGATGCTGCAATAACAACATTATCTATCTCAAACTTGGATTGTTGGGTACTAATGGGTAAAGCTTTTGAGTTGTCAGTAGCACAATCTGTCGAACTCAAAAGTAGGCTGCCTTTGACGTTTTTTTGGCTACTGGAAATCTGTGCGAACACCTTATCTGTTGAATGGACGGAATTGTATGACCAACTATTGGTGCTAGAGACGTTTTTCACGCATGCCATAGAGCCGTTAAACGAATTGGAGGATCGAATCATTTTTAAGAAAGACGACGAAATAAAGGACATAAATAAAGTTGTACGCCATTTTAAGGCGTGTTGGTAATCGTAATTGTTAATTGCAAATTTTGAAAATACATATTTTGTCAACCATTGGTTTTGTTTCTTTTGAATAAAGTGTATTATTCTATTTGACGTCGGTGGATGAAATCCGTGCAGGGACGTGGTAGGAATACCACACATAGGCCCAGTTTATTCACTATTAATTTTTAATAAAATTAAGAATGGGAATTTAGAGATTTAAGGAATTTTGATTTATTTACACTCGATTAGAGATCAGGGCTGCAGCAATTAACTATTTTAATCCGATATTAGAGCTCAGTTAAAGCAATGCTTAAAGGTGGAACAGTTAACACTTTGAAAAGAACGCATACACATTTGTATCATTTCTGCGAATTGACTTAAAAGTTGAACAGAAAAAGTTGTCGGTACGGAAAAATGTATGAATCGTTTTATAGCCAGTTTTATATTCAATTTCTCAATTATTTTGATCATATTAGTTTAATAATTCATAAGCAACACGTATGGAGCCAGTAATAGCCATACGTAAAACGAAAAATTACAAACACGAAATTAAAAAAGAATTATTGGAGAATTAAATATTTTTCCCATGTAGGAACGGGTTAAGAATATCACTACAGCGCACCGTGATAAACAGCGTTTGCCGTAAAAGGCCACTAAGGGGGGATATCACACCTAGGCAATTTAAACATCCAGTTTTATATTTTAAAGTTTTCCCACAAGTGTGCATGCAAATCCGTCGGTTGTTTTAAAAGAAAGAACAAATAATAGTAGAATGTGCGTGTCGAACTCGTTTAAACTAAAGCACTATGGAAATGTACGCTTATAGAAAATGCACTACCCCGCATGCACTACTTATCATGGTACTAATCCTGGGACGAGCAGAATTGCTCGGGTCAGAGCATTGGTCTCCAAGCTTAGGCGAAACCTTAGGGTCGCGAGCTGGAACGTTTGAAGTATGAGTGGTCGTAGCTACGAGCTTAAAAAGATGAAATTTCTGTTCAAAATTTACTCAGTTCTTGTTTGAACTCACACCTTAAAACTATACGTATGATTATGAACAAATTGCCATATTATTAGTATGTGCTGCAGTAAAAAAATATTTTACTTACTATTCGTTCGACTAAAAACAAAAGGTAATCAACAATCATCAACAACAAAAGATACCTATTTTATTCAGTTCTTTTTTGAACTTAAATACCTTACCTTATTTTCGATAATTAAAAATACTTACAAAATAATTGCCTTAACCCTAAACCAAACCAAGATCTTAATAGAAGAAATACAATTGATAAATTATGGTTTTAATCTAATCCTATCTAACCTAATGTACTTCCTAAGTGCGGTTTAAAAATTAACCTTAATACCGAGTAAAGTACGAAAATACAATTTCGAAAAAATTGTCGCGCTGAAAAGCACGTTTTGTCTTAAAAAAGAATTCACTATTTAAATACTATCATACATTTATCGTAACTACTTATAAGTACGGATTACGTTGTCGCGCTGAAAATCACGTTTTCATTAAGTATTGTTATTTTCCTCGCTAGAGATAAACGCGTGCGATCGCTGCTAATCATAAAGTGCTATAGGGCGAAGCACGGCATTCGACGCGCTATTTATAGACACGCGCCGCCGCCCCCCCGCCGCTACCGCAGCAACCGCTAAGTCCCTGCATTTTAAATCTGTAATATCTTCGAAAATATTCATTTAAATTACAATCTGTAAAGAGCCATATTGATCTATATTAAATGCGCAATGTATTAAAGGTACTTACTTGGAAAAGGATTGATCCTGTACTTATTGCTTAAAATCGCTTCGTAAAAAGGTCATTATTTTTCGTAAAAAGTAAGGGATAAAAAATGGTTATTGTGGGTTATCCCTAAGAGATAGACATATACCATCGCGGACCTTTAAGGTGTACTGTAGTACATTATTTTGATCTATCTCGTAGGGTTCAGCCAGCGTTTACAATGTAAGCTCAAAAAAATGTGTTTATTTACGACATCACATTAGAAACCTCTCAAATTATTAGTGTTTCCCTACTATATTATGCATTTATTATACATATTTATAAACCTTCCTCTTGAATCACTCTATCTATCAAAAAAAAAAAAAACGCATCAAAATCCGTTGCGTAGTTTTAAAGATCTAAGCATACATAGGGAAAGACAGGTCTGGCCTCAAGCTTGAACTCAAATACTCCTTGAATTTAAATCTCTTATATTGGGATTTGATATAGGATTGTTAAAAATGAATCCATTTCTGGCCAGTTGGGAAGGTTTCGGGGTTTATGAACGGAAAGAGTCTTTTCCGATAGACGGCTTGAACACAAAAATGCACGGATAGGATCCCAAGATTTCGTTTCAACTTGACTAGCTTTAAGGATTTATTAGCAATCATTGAATCCACTTTGAAGCTGTTTTATTCCATTTCCACATTCAACACTGACTACCGGTAGATTAAATAAGCTTTGAGTTGGAAATTGATCAGAAGATGCTTATTGTCATACTGTTCAGACAAGGCTGTCCAGGATTAATTAAAATGATCATCAGTCAGTGGAAATTTGCAGACTATATTGTGTGCCTCTCCCTTTGTTTTGGCGCGTAGACCAATTTTTGCACTGGACACAAGTTTGGATAGTTTATATATATATTGCTCTAAGTATAAATGTCGAAATGACGGCCAGGACAAATAGTCCCCATGAATCGTTTTAGTATCTATTGGAGTACCATTTATGCTCGGTTGAAAATTAGAACTACCTTATTGATACATTTTTCTTGAGCACTTCCCGATTCCGACTTTATAATTTCAAGAATTCGAATTGAATCAATTTTTTTCCTGAAATATTTGATATAATCGAGTATTTATATCACATTATAGTGACCTATATTATGCCTTTGCGTCTAAATCCTCTTTGAAAGCGGAGTTATTAGAAACCAGAGAAAGGGAGTACGACTTTTTAATTTCTGGTCATAACGCAGAACGCAGTATACAGACACGGCAGGAATATTTAAATCAACCAGACTTGCGATTACAAGCACTATACAAGCGACAAATATCTTTTTACTTTTTTGTAGTTGTTTTTCCGTAATTTACTTATTGAAATAGCAAAAGCTGGCAAAAAATAACTATGATCCCAGAAGTAATTCAAGTATGTAGTTAATAAACACTTTCGACTAAAATTGCTATCCAAGTACAGCTTTCGATGTGGATGAGGTTTCTTGTGTAAAGAGATTATCCAAGTTGTTTTAGTTGAAATTAACCGAGTTCGTGCGGTCTGTTGAAGATGAAATGAAGCGAACTTGTAGTCCGATGAGACGATTAATTAAACTGATGGATAAATAATCTCTGCAGCAAGTTCACTTGATTTGTTGATCGTGGACTGTAGAAATCGATGATGTTCAGCAATTCTGAAGAGATGATATCTGGAGTTAAAAATGGCGGGCGGTGTTTATGAACTGTTCTTTTTCATCAAAGAAAGATATAGAAGATTCCTATAGATAATTAGGGTGAACATATCGAGATATCTGGCTCGAAAGACCAAATGATCGGACCTGGTTCATTTTCTGATTAGGAGTGATACTTGATCACGTATTGTTAGGGAGAAAAAAAAATATAATTTAAGTCCAAGTTTTGGTGGTTGGTACCTCATTTGTGAAAAGGTCTTGAAGGTACAAAAAGAGAAAGATTCTATGTCTTTAGATACCTTATTGGTGAGTAAAGTTTCGCCAATCAAAGATTTAAGGATACTTACCTCTTCGGGTGAAATATGTTATTCAACGTATATTTTATATATCAATTTAAGGGGTGTTTAAACTTACACATTACATGCGAATTAAATTCGACCGCACTGGTTCTACTTGCGTGGTAAAAACTTTGCATACTAGTAGTTGTTAAGAAAATCTTTGTCTTCATACTTCGGGAAGAACGCGACCTTCATTTTCTTCAAATTTTTCGATAGATAATTTTTGGTATTAAGTGTGTGGATCTAAAAAATCTTTTGACTTGATAATTTTGGGCCCCTAGAGAGAGTAGGCAACAAATTTCAGCTTTCAAGCTCCAATTTAAAAGATTCAAAATTGATGATAAACGAACGGACGGATGGAAAAGTTAGATAGACCTAACCTTCGGCACTGATCACAAATGTGTTTGCTTTTAGAGTTCAAATATACCCGTATTTACTCATGTTACAAACTTTGATTTTGAGTGAAACTTTATATACCCTTAGATAAGGTTAAACGGAGTGAATGTGATACAAATTTTTATACAAGTTTTGGACCTTTTGGTTAAAAGTAATTGTCCAATCGCCATTACGCAAAGCTTATTAATTTTAAGTTTCCGTTAGTAATAATATTAATTGTTGATTTATATGCATCTGAGTTAACTCGACATGACATTACTGTTGCTCCACCTAGTACATATAAATACAAATAAGACCCTATCTCAAGGCTTTTATTACATAAAATAAATTGAACTGATTTGTGGTTGGTGAGAGCACGGCCGGCGGTGTATCTCTGTCAGGAGTGTTTATTTGGTATAATACTATAATATCATGCAGGGATGAACTGTACAGTTACATGACGGAGTGTTACCAGTGCTGCCACAAGAGAAAAAATTTGCGTAGCAAATTTGTGTAGCAAAACTTAATTTGCGTAGCAAAACTCAAAAATATCATTCTTTTTCGAAAACAAACACAAAAACGCTTAATTCTTTATTCAAAGTAAATACGTTTTTAAGGACTAGTACAAGTATAGTTGGTAAACTATATATTTTACAAAACTATAAACAAACAAAAAAAAAATAACATTAAAAACTGCACTTATTGCCTTAGCGCATGCATTGCCTTAGAAAAAAAAAATTGTTCATTTATCATAAAATTATAAATGTAGGATCTTTGTACCAATAGCAGAATTAATATCACATAGAAATTCCTGCAAGTCTTTTAGATTAATACAGTTTTTTTTAAAGTTCAAAAATTAAGTTTTTAAGTACCTTTTAGAAAAAATCAAAGATTCGACACCCATATTTCGTTTCTTTTTAAAACCAAACATTTCGCAGCCATTATTTTATCTACTGTCTCTATTTTAAATGAGTTGTGGGAAATTAAGTAAAGATTGAATATACTTTCGTTTGTTTTTTTTTCAAGAAAAATTCCAAGATTTATGTTGACATTTCGTGCTTTAAAAAAAAGTAGCAAAATAGACGTTTTTAGTGAGAGTGCGTAGCAGCGTAGCAAATTGGATATCGCATAGCAGTTTTGCTACGATCGTATCAAAGTGGCAGCGCTGAGTGTTACTTAGAAATAGTGTTCGCAAAAAAGTTTACGGCTGCACGACCCAGCGGCCATTATCATTTTTGTTAGACAGTAAGTCCGTTCGCGTGTTAATAGCAAACGTAAATTTATACAAGTGGGCGCCGTGGTGGAGAGGTCTCAGGTTCAAATCACGCTGGGGCTAAGTAGGTAACACCTTAAAATTTTGTCCACTGTCCCACCTCTTGTGTCGTCTGAAAAACATCCAAAAGTATTAATTGTCATGAGAAGCAGGGTTACCGATGGGCGATATACTCGTATGTCGCCAAATGGCGACATTTCTGCTCTCGGGACGCATGCACGTTTTTCCTCCCAAAAGAATTTTACGAATGCGTGTTGCATAATTGTCGTACCAAAAAAAAAAATATAAAAATCTTAATCCCTACCGCGAGACAGGAACCTTCCATTCCATACGTCAAACAATAGCCAACAAAACTGAAACTGAAAACATGTATGTATGTATTTTTTTTAGTTATATTTTGCTACTATAACTTTAAGTTTTGTGGTTAGGAAAATGAAATTTAATTTTTTATTCTTGTACTACCTATTTTGTAAAAGTTTCTTTTAATAGGAAATAAACTGTTTTTTACGTTTGAAGTCTCTGTTATTAACAAATCAAGTGATATTTTTTTTTACTTTTGTACTGTAGTAGAGAAACGAACTGTTTATTTTACCTGAAGTTGATTTAACCCAAAAATTGAATTGCGGTTTCTTTTTATGAATTGCTTTGTTTATGTTAAATTTTAACCTTACCAACAATATAAAAAAAAACATGTATACATTTTGTTGATTTTTTCTTTGTGAGACGCTTTTTTTTGGCTCGGGCGACTTTTTTTGGCGACATTTTCAAATTGGCCATCGGTAACGCTGATGAGAAGTCGTTATGATTCGTCTTAAAATTATAGGTCCCTTCCACTTTGCACAAACAAATGGTTGGAGAACTTAGAAGTCTAAGGAATGGGCAACGCCCAATTTTTTTTTTTAATTTATACAATCTATTGTTCAAAACTACACGATCGAAAAAAATGCTTTCATTCACACAGAATTTCGGATGGTAATAAAATGAAAACTGACAAATGATGAAATCGTATAAAATAAGCTTAAATTTGACGTTTTACCAATTTCTCTGCGAAAGCGCTCGCGTGTTTTTCTTTGACATGAGAGGATTTTCTCTCGATTTTCGAGATTTGACAATTTGAATTTTTATTCATATTAAATAGATAACGTTAATTAATTTTGACATTCTCTCTCATTAGGTCCGTTCGGGAACTATGCAAACGTAAATTTATATAAACTTTCCTGCAAAACTACACAAACGCGTTCGCGTACTGATAAAATGGTAAAAAGATGAACGAAAGAAAAATGTACTTTCGTTCATTTTTCTTCACACAGATTTTCAGCTGGTAAGAAAATGAAAACTATCAAATGATGAAATCCTATTAGTTTGCCAGCAAAAAAAAAAAAAACAGCTGTTGCTTCTTTTCAAGCCAAACGTAGACGTTTTTCATCTTTTTACACAAAAGCGTTCGCGTACTTTTCTTTGAAATGAGAGGATTCTCTCTCGATTTTGGAGATATGACAGTTTTCATTTTTCTACACATAAAGTACGCGAACGGACCTATTATTTTTGTTCGTTATCCATGTTTATCACTTAAAATAATTAACAACTTGAATAATGATTTAAATGCCACACAAAGTCTATAGTTTAACACTCCCATTATCATGCAAACATTCCATAATATTTGGATGACAATTTCATTGGATGTACACGCTTTAAGACGTCCAAGGATGAATTTCTTCTTCCTGCCAGGAAAATGTGATTCATAAAGAATTTACACATTAAAGCAATGTTGCTAAGACTTGCGTAAGCTAAACACCTATATTCGCGTTTAGAGACTGTTTAACAGGATTATTAATTATGAACAATTAACTAGTTGTCAAAGTTTCCAGATTACCAACTAATATTGTTTTTTGTAGTTATTAGAGAAATTTTAATTTCATGTTACAGTATGTAAGTTTTATATGATCGCTAATTTGTGAATAAAGTGATGAAAGTGTCCAAACTGTTGGAGCTTAAATGAGAAGATACCTGTAGTGTTCAAAAAAGTTGTGTGAACGGTTAAACCTTGGAATTAAAACTAATAAATATATTAACGAGTATATATATATAGCTAACAATCAAAAATCTACATGGTGATATTGCAATTTTGATTGTTTTAATTATTCACTTCAATATTTTTGTAGAGCAGTTTCGTGTGGCCGCTATGCAGTGAAGTTCCAAGCCCCTACTAACTCACTCAACTTCTTCGCATTAACCATACATAATATGTATATGTATATATCACTTCAGCTATAATTTCCAATGATTTTTTCCGTTATTGGGATTTTTTTTTATCTGTTTATTTGTCTCTAAGTAAACGTCAGTTAGTTATATTATGGACAACATTTTATTATTAATAATAAAACTAAGCAAATGGATAAGATCTTGTAATACCTCTTTTGGCACATTGAGGGTAAAATTTTAATTGTAACGGAAGCTTAGTAAAGGGAGCATTGTAGCGGAAGCAAACGGATATCGAAGCCAACTTTAGAACTATTAGATTTTGGAATCAGACATTTCTATAAAGGAAGCAATTGGGTTCCGAAATCCGCGAATTGCGACAGAGAAAATTGATAAATACGACTAATAGCGGTAAGATATAATATATATAAGTAATTTTCGGGGCTTCCAAATAGTTTTATTTTATGTAAAATCTTCTCCTTCACTGCTCCGTTCCATTCTCTGAATTAAAATGTTACGAAATATAAGTCACCCAAAAATAACCATGGCACCAAAATGAAAAAAATTTTTAATACCTTCGAGTAGGCAATGATAAATTACATTGAACTTTAAGTCTGAAAATTGTAAACTTTTGTGGAAAACCATACCGGTGTTTGCATTATTTGTTGTTCCGTATTTCCTGCTTTTGGCCTTTTTTATAGGAAATAATAATGGCGGCTATTGACTGTGTGTGCCGGAACCAGCCGGATGTCGAAGAAAAAATAGGGATAGGCTACAGTCCGTTTGGGCGATCTGGTGGATATTTCAGCTTTTTAGTTCAAACTTAGATTTTTTGATCTAACAGTTTTTTTTTTTTAAATTGTGGGCGTGTCAGTGGGCACATTTGAAAAATCTTCAAACATGAGCATTAAGGACCCCTAGAGACCATATATTAGTGTTGGCGACGGTGTAGAGGTTAATGTCTTGACTTGTGACCCGTGCAGTGCAGGTCCAGTCCCCATAGGGAGCAACAACATACGTAACCCATTATTGGAGAAAAACAAATGATACCTTGTTTTCTCCAACCTCTACACGAAAAATATGATTTCTGCCTGGTAGTACAATGGACGGTTACCGAGACAGAGTGCTCTAGGATTTGGATTTCCTTTTCTTATAAAAAAGAAAAAAAAGAGTTTATATTATAAAATATAAAAATATAAAGTGGGCGGGTTTTAAAAATCTTAACACACGATCACTTTAAGACTATATATCAAACATTTTAGCTTTCTAGCTCAAAATCGATTTCGATAAATTTGGTTCTTTAGACTGTGTGCGCAGTGGGCGGATAATAGGAAATTCTTAAACTTGATTATTTCGGCGCCTACAGATATGGTAAAAATTTCAGCTTTCTAGATTGAGTTTAAATGCCTTATTTTTGCCGACGGACGGACATGGCTATATCCACATTATTATCGTTGCTGATCAAGAATATAGTAACTTTAAGTGGGCTACGAGCAATATTAGGGTATATTACAGACTATGAGTCAAAACTAATACAGCTTTTAATAAGAATATAAAAAGGATAATTTTCAAAGATGTCCTTAGAAAGCACGCAATCTTTCTGTACTCAAGGTTGTTTTCAATCAATTGAAGTGATTGCTGCTAAATGAAGTGAAAAAACAGCTAAATCAACGCAAGCTCCTCCATGAGCAATAACAGATGATAAAGGAGGGTAAACGGTTCAACCTGTACCAGCTCCATTTTCTACTATTCTTCTTACTAATTATAATAGAGTAAGAGAAGGAGGTACAAGTCAAAAACTTATATTATTTTTTCGGGGAAAAACTATATCGGCAGGACCTTATATTAAAGGTACCAATCAATTTCAAAACTCACCTATTATAATTGGTAAAACTACAATCTGTATACACAACACATCATATTATTTTATTCGTATACATTATCAACAAGTACATATACGAGTATATTTACATTAATATCATGCCAAAGAAGTATAACTTCTAACGCGCCTACATAAGTACACAAACCATTTACCCACGTCAACTCTTCCTTCCTGCTTATCGTGCAGCACTTAACGCCATAAATCAGAATTGGTAGGACTTGACTGGGTAGAGGTAGAGCATACATTCGTTTCAGAAGTTGTAAACTCATTGGTTTTATTAAACCGAAGTAGCGAAGCGGTTCCCTTAGGGTAATTCAATTCTCTGTCGGATCTTCACATTACACCGCATGTTTTCAAGTGTCACGCGATACGGCTCTTGACAATGAATGCTTTCATATTCTGTTTTACAGTCGATGACAAATTGGTGAATCTTGCTTGAAATTCGTTGGTGTTTTCCAGGATTTGCCAATATGCCGGCCGATAGACACACTGCTTACGTGCCGATTAGTAGTTGCACAGTACGTTGGAAAAGATATTATATTCGAAATTAACAATGCATCGCTTATTTGTTATAAAAAAATAAATATTAGGCATGGCCTAAAACCTAGCTTCTCCAACCATTTGCTTGTGCGAACTTGAAGTGAACTACAATTTAAAGCCGAATCCAAACGGCAAATTTGAGAAGCTTTGACAATTGATGCTCTTGGAAGTTTTTCAGACGTTCGCAAAAGGTGGAGCATTGGAAAAAAACGTTAGACGTTACCTGGCTCCGGCGGGCTTTGAACATGAGACCTTTAAATTAGTAGTTCAACACACTAATCTCTGCGCCCACATTTATTCTATGCCCGCTACAAATAGTGCCTTGATGTATACATTCTGCCGATTTTATGCACACTAACTGCATTGAAAAATAAATAAGCCAAGAAACGAGTTTGGGCTCGCGCAGGTCTATTTACATGTGCGAAATTATCCTTGTACACAATTTTGCTGCTCTTTATCGAATCATGTTATTAGATAGTTTATTAAAGTTGTATAAGTGTTTAAGTTAATATTTCATTATTATCTCAGAAATTCAAAACTGGAAATATATATTAAAAAAATTAAATATATTTGATGAAGATCATTGACAAATAAGATGAGTGGTAGGAGGCCAATATGACTTCTTTACCAAACGCCAAAAGGAGCTTCTATTATGCGACGTTCCAATCTATCGCACGATCAAACAATTTATTATTTCGAAAAATGCCTTAATTCCTTTGAATCACCCTATCTAAAGATTATTGTCCCTCACACATAGTTTTGCTTTTACCTTCTACTAGAGGGTGTGTTTGCGAATTTACGAATTTAGTTCAGCTCTCAAACTCATCCAATCTGCGCGTGTGTATGATTTTGTATAGTTTTGTTTGCTTTTTATACCCTATTCTAAGGGTATATTAATTTTGACTCATAGTCTGTAACATACCTTAATATTGCCCGTAGACCCCTAAAAGTTATCTACTATATTCGTGATCAGCGCATCGATAGTAATGTCGATCTAGCCATGGCCGTCCGTCCGTCGGCAAAAATTAGGACTTAAAACTCGAGCTAGAAAGCTAAAATTTGAACCATATAATTTCTTGGGGCCCGAAAGTATCAAGTGTATCACTGGCTTTCTTTTTCGGATATAATCTTTTAACTGTTGTATAACGAAATATGTAGATCCTTCTTAACAATTCACCCATACTTAGATTTTTGTCACCCCCCTTTACGAGGTATGGGAATAGGAATAGGGTATCCAACAGTTAGCCCAAGCGGATTATAGCCTTTGCCTTTGTTTTCGCTTTGAATTGGCGCGCGCTTCTTTGATTGCGTTGTGAATCGCTTCGACTGCGCCAGCGTTTAGGTTTCGTGTTGTCGCCGCTCGAAATTGTCGTTTACCTTAGTTTACCTTACAAATAAGCGAAATACTAGCTTCATTTTCATCGTAAAATGGCTCACAACAAGCATAAAGCAGCAACAACAGCAACCACAATGCAACGATTTTGAATGAAATATCCAATTTGAACAAGCATGCTTGTGCTGTTAGCAGTGGTGGTGTCGGTGTGTGTAACGAGCTAGACCAACAAGGCGACAGGTGACCAAATCATGGTCGCCCAACATTTTAGTTTCGATATTAGTGCAAAACGGCCAGGTTCTGCTGAGAAACTTATCGTCGTTGTAATGTTTTAAAATCATCTTCTATTTATTTTTCGTTTTTTTGTTTGCTGTTTTCTTCGCTTCTATCTGCTTATTACTTTTGTTAACTTGAATTATTAGTTTGTCCGTCTTACGGATGCGAATGATAGGCACGGTGAGAATGTGTGATTTCAATTCAAAAAGTGAATCGACGTTTCTTTGTAAGGAAAATAATAAATTACTGTGCGATTTGGAAAAAGTGTTTTCAACGAAGAAATGTCAATAAATGTAGAAAAGTTTGCACACTGGAATACCATCAATAAGAAATCAATACTGAACCAATAGATACAAATATAAATTGGATAACAACAATTTAACGTTTCATTGTGGTAAGTGACTAAATAAGGGGTGTGAGCCGTATTTTCAATTTGTCCAGCGGGGGGGAAGGGAGGCGTATGCGTAACATTTTTGCAAAGAATTTTTGAAATTAATTATCGATCTCATCGTTTGTAAATTTACAACGTGCACCAACAATCATCAGTTCAACCTGTAGGCGTCGTTTCGTAGTTCAAGATAAAATTTCAAAATCTGCCTGCCAAAGTGAATTTAAAATGGCGCTTTAATTATTGTAACTAATGCCAAGGGTTGTAATTTATTATTTCACAATGAAGGAAACGTCAAGTTTTGTTTTGAATTAGATGACTGCCAATGATATGCAATATGGCGTTGTTTTCATTCAACATACAAGTGATCCGGTTTATATGGTTGGTGTTGTAACTGTTGTTAATGCTTAGTGTTTTTTCATACGAATTGAATGATAGTTATACAGTGCTTAAATGATTGACTAGTGGAAATTGTAACAGGCTTTTACAATGAGTGATTTTTGATACTACTTAAATGCATTCTGTGGTAAAGCAAAGTTTGACTAGGGTAGATATCTTCTCGTTAGAAAACGTTCCCACCTTACCTTTTTGCCAATCGCCTTAGTTCGAGCTGGTCATGTCTATCAAACGTGGCCGACGAACGTTTGGGCACCATCTCCTTACCCTCTCTTCATTTCATTCTAGGTAAATTAAGTTGAGTGTCTTGCGAATAACGTTATTGATTCAGATTTATTAACGGAGCTTAACGTCGAAATGTACGTATGTGTATTGATTATCGTGTCCATGTTATTACAATGCATCTACAGGTCGCCGTTTATTGAAATGTCAAGCGAAACAGCAAACCCCCATTGTGGGAATTGTTCCACTTGCGAACAAACAGCCTTATCTCTGGACTTTAAATTGTAGTTTAGAGTAGGGAGTATTATAATCTAAATCAATACAAATCAAAGAGTATTGTGGTAAGCTGCAGCGCGGTATTAGGTTGGACTATAATTAATCGTTCCACTTCACAAGGTCTAGATGTTGTCTCTTTATTTACAAAGTTAACAAAGGTAAGTTGTCGGTCATAAAAGGTCAACTAATTTGAGGAAAACTAAAAAAAGTTCAAGCATTTTAGTAATCCAATTCCCTACGTAATCGTATCAAATCCTCCTAAGACCAAGAGTTAAAGCAAAAAACTGCAAAATCTCATGGGTATTAATAAATTTTGGTCGTTTGATAAAAACATCCATTTACAATGACATTCCAACTGTCACCTCTTTGCATTAAGCCTGCGCGCTGCTTACTTTGTAACCAGGGCCAGCCCAAACATATGTGAAAGAAGTGCAAATGCACAGGGCGCCAAATTCCGGGGCGCATGGCCAGAAGTAAGAAAAATTAATTTTTTCTTGCGCGGATACTGCCATTTGCATTTAAAACAAAACTTGTTCAAATAAGCCCAAAATAGCAACATCCATCACACCTGTGCTCACATCACTTGCAATATTGCAACTTTAAGAAGAATCTAAATCAAAATAAGGCGCTTTCTGTAAATCTTGCACAGGGCGCTTGTTTGGCTGGAGCCGGCCCTGTTTGTAACTATAGCCTAATTGTGCTCCCGGATTGTGCTTTTATATCCCCCTGCACTTTCGCACTCGTACAGTGGCAAGAGGATTTCGAAATCTTAATATACACAAGTCCGCTGACTGGTCTAAATGGTATATCCCCCCCTCATTTTGAAGAGATTCTCTTCCACCATGCTAACAAAATCACCGCGTACGTTTTCCTATCTTTCCTATAGTTCATGGCTCTTTCCAAGAAGAAAGAAAAAAGAATTTGTTCAGCTCATCAACAAAAATGAAGATGAAACCTATCTCTTTACCACGGTGGTGTTGCGCTTAATATTTCTTATGTATAATACAGAGTTTGGCGTCAAGATCTTTTGTCGGAAATCGAAGATACCCTTCTTTAATGAATACAAAATTATCTTTCGGACCATTGTTTTAAATGACTCTCTAATTTTTATGTTTCCTCTCTTCTACTTCTAATCCAATTCCGTTCTATCGCTGATGACAGTAATTTTAGCTTCATCTTGGGATGTGAAACTGGAACGTCAATGTATATATCATTAAATTCCGACCTTGACAGCATTATTAAGTGGGGTACAACCAATAAAGTTGAATTTATTGCTTGCAAAACACAATGATGTTTTCTGTTAATTTAGGAAAACCCTAATAGTCTGCTATTATCCATGAATGGCAATTGCATCGCTGAAATCGAAAGACTTTCCAATATCGGTATTTGTGTTAATGACTATCTTCATTGCAATGACCTCATAATCGATGTGGACAAGGTTAGGTTATGTTAAACTGACATGTTTAGAACAATATGAGGTCCTTTGTGTTACCACGTGAATCTAGAAGTTATCCCCTTATGGCTGAACTAGTTAGAGCTCACGATAAAGCGCAGATGTCTCTAATGGCGGTGTTAGTCAAGTTACTAAAAACGTTATAGTAGAAGACTTCAAAAGGCAATCCCATTTAATTTTCAACTGTTTTACCTGACACCCCTGGACATCTTTAGTAAGCAAGTGGCTGCTAGTGCGGCTGTCCGCCTCAAAACAACGTTCCAATGGTCGGAGAATGAAATCGGCAATGCATCTATTCTAAAAAAATCTGGAATCCTCCCTAGCAACATAGACTACACCAGCCCTCAGACCCGTTTTGACAAAAACTTCAAGGTCAACATCTCTCCCAGAATATTCTGGGAAGTGGGTCCCCTGTCGAAAATAAATCCATCCACTTCTATACCGATCTATCCAGACTGAACCTCAGCTTCTCCTTTCGCCTCCCTTCCCTGATCACTGAAGAGGAACGTGATATCCGCTATGGACATCCGGATCTTCTCAGATAGTTAAGCTGCGCTAAAATCTCTGAATTCGGCTTCCACAAACTCCATCGTATTCCGTGACTGTCGATCATCTCTAGTGGAGATGGCGGAGCAATTTAAAATTCACATATGCTGGGTGCCAGGACATACAGACATTCCGGGGAACTGTGGGGCAGATGAACTCGCCAGGAAAGGAACATGCTACATGCAAACTCATGTTTATGAGGGAGACCATTGAGAAAACTAATCTTAGGTGGACAAGTGGCAACACTTGTACAGATTTTTCCAAAGCTGGATCTGAAACGCACTAAGTGTTTGATATATCTGAACAGACTGCACATTGGTGCTATAATTGGTGTAATCATCGGACACTGTTTCATAGGCAAGCATGCAACAAGGCTTGGCGTCTATACAAATGACTTCTGCAGAAGCTGCATGGACGAGGAGAAGGAGGAGGCAATTCTCCACCTTCTCTGCACATGCCCTGCTCTCTCTCAAAGACGAAAACTCCATTTAGGATCTTTCTTTTACAATGATCTTAGCGATCTCATTAACACTGACATCAAAAGTCTGTCAAGCTTCATCAAAAGCACCAACTGGTTCAATGAGTAGAAAGATGATATATCCGTGTGGTGTCACAATGGACCTTTCATGATCTAAGTGTGTCGGCCTCTGCCGACTGCCACTCTGCCGACTGCCACTATAACCTGCCGCTATAACCTAACCCAACCTATTATGATTATGAATAACAGACCCTAGTGATGGCAGATATTATCAGGCAATGAATGTCTTGAAAGCAGTTTTAAGACATTCAAATTTGTTCGAGTACTGAATTTACATTTTGAAAATTGAAATGAAAGAATCACCTGATATTCGATTTCGTAAGTAGTTCACCCAAAGACAACAAAACCTTCACTTCAGTGTACGCAAATCGAGTACGATGCACTGAGAGTACCTACTCTGAGTACTCGTTGTATTCTAATTTAAATTCAGTATACTCAGTGTACTCAATGACAATTTGGTATTTCTGCTGAAATTGAATTCTTACAGAATGGGTTCTTGGCACGCAGCACAATATTATGTTCTGCCAGGTCACACAGGTGTGCCGGGTAACGAGGAAGCTGATGAGCTTTCCAGACAGGTTTCATATCTCGAACCAAATCAGGCGGACAATACATTGAAGATTCCACATCTTAACCTTAGATAGATAATCGGGAAAAAAATACTAGTAGCGACTGATGAGAGATGGAGCACGCTCGAATAATGTACGAGTACCATAACCAAGAAAATGTGGCCACTGTATGACAAACGACACCCCAAGAGATTACATCAAATGGAAAAACTTTTGAAAT
This sequence comes from Portevinia maculata, assembly GCA_949715645.1. Classification (NCBI taxonomy): domain Eukaryota; kingdom Metazoa; phylum Arthropoda; class Insecta; order Diptera; family Syrphidae; genus Portevinia; species Portevinia maculata. The sequence goes on from OX454525.1 coordinate 299,270,494, forward strand.
ATTTATTGCTTATAATTTTTGTTTACATTTGTAAAAGTTATTGAACAATTGTTGTATACAAAATGACTGATAATTTTACGGGTAAATACATTTTGGTGGGATCATCTAATTATGAGTATACCTTTGAGCTACGATTAAATATTTTTTTCGTTAGCTGGAATGTCATGTATTAGAACACCTTAAAGTTGTTTCCACTGCCCCACCTCTTGCGAACGCCTGACAAACATAAAATAATATCACTAATTGTCATGAGACCCTTCTCAAATTCGCCGTCCTGATTCGGCTAAGAGTGTAGGTCCCTTCCACTTCGCACAAGCGAGTGGTTGGAGAAGCTAGGTTTTAGGCCTTTTATTGTCTAATATTTACTTATTTATTTACTTACAAGGAAAGGGGAAGCAACATACCAACCAACCTGCAGTGTTAAGAAACCTATACATGAGGTATCTGAAATGTCATCAAAAAATGGTTTGCCTAGTATGTCTAGATGTCTGTTCTCTTGAGTAGTGGTGTCAACGGCGCTTAATCGCTAATTCCGTGTTCCTAGCAGTAGGCCGGGCGCTAGTCACTTTACGTAAATACTGTTGCATGTTTGCTCAAACTGTGACATTCAGCATCAATTAGTCAAGTTGCAGCGCCATCTAGTAGAGAGCCATATTACCGATATTTGGAAGCATTTGAAAAGCAGTTTGAGTAGCTATGGAATAACTAATACATAATTATGTTGCTCTCGAACCTTCTGAACTCAGCGAATCTGGAAATTTCGAGAGGCGTCACTAGGAGATATAAATAGAACTCGCAGGAGCACCCGAGACATTCTAGTTTTGAACCGCGATTAAGAAGTGCGATAGATGACAGTAGTGAAAAGTATAGAGAAAATGTGGAAGTATTGAATAAGAGAAAAGTGATTGTTTATTTAAAGTGATTAATTGTGAAAGTGAATTGTTGAATCTTAGCCTGGATGTAACAATACCTAAGGTAAATAAACGCCTAAAATGAATTTACCGTATTGAAATTTGTAGGTACGATGAAGGACATAGAAGGAAGCAAGAATAAGAGTTTACATTAGGAATGAGATGTGGAAAATAACTTCGTTTTTAAGCAAGTGGTATTTGAAATTGTTCTTATATGTATTTATCGAAAAAGAGTTTCATATTTTTATTGCATAGATACAAAATAGACGGGTTGAGTTTAAATATTGATAACGAGAAGGAAGATTGAGTTTGTCATATAAATTTCAAGATTGGTCCCAAGCATGTTATCTGTATAATTTGCTATATAGCGATCACTATGTAAGCCATAAACCTACCTAACTGCATCATTTGATTCACTTGTAATTTGTGCTGTGTTATGGAATCTTAGCGAGTGCTACAGGAAACAGTTTCAGCATGAGTTACTAACTGCTGAATCAATTGGAGTTAAACCTGCAGTTAACCAGAGTTTGCGACTTAGTCGAATTTAGAAGCAAACCGTTTGTTTCAGACAAGGTCTGAATGCTAACAAGATCCTGATTTTTGTTATTGATAAGCTCAGTTACATTAGACATTGGACTAGCTAAGTAAAGTTGAACGTCATCAGCATAAATCGATGAGGTGCATACAGACAAATTAAAAGTCATTTACAATTATGCCAATAAGAATCGCGCCAAGAATGGATCCTTTTGGTACACCCTGCTTCACTAGTAAAAGTGCTGAGTAGGGCACGAAAGTAACAAATAAGCAAACAAGAGATTTTTCAATTTCTAACAAAGGATTCCATGATCGACACTGTCAACGGCCTAAGAGAAATCAAGCAGGCAAAGGAGTGTATCATATCCTCTGTCAAAGCTTTGCCTTACTTCTTCAAATATGTTGACCATAGCAGTGGACAAACTGTGGTTAGCTCGGAAAGCAGATTGCCCTTCATAAATTGAACTATGACGCTACAGCGGGTGACGAAGTACCTGTTTTGTAAGTTTCTCTAAGACTTTTGGTAAGCATGACATTTCAACTTATAGCCCATCAAAGTGGGTGACCTCTAATTTGAAGGTGTAACCACTTTAAACGCAATAACTTCTAAACTACTCGTATTATAGGTACAATTCGTATTTTATGCATTTTGTAAAGACAATTTAGTGGCGCATACAAGTCTTGGGTACATCTGTGCAGCTGCAAAAAATGTTATGGCTCCTTAAACACAAAGTTGTGAAAAGTTTTTATATTTGTTACAGAAAAAGCCATTTTTTTCAGACAAAAATGGTCAAAAAGAAATGTAGGTACCTACTGAATAGCCAGCTATATCGCGTTCTACGATTTGGGGATTTTAAGAGTAATTCAGTAGGTAAACTTCTTTTTGACCATTTTTGTCTGAAAAAAAGGCTTTTTCTACAACTTTTTATTTTTTACAGACGTCGGGTAGAATTCGATTAGTCCATCTGCATCCTGGAGAGTCATGCCAACTGCAATTGTGGTTATATGAAACCCAACCATCAACGAAACCCCTGACCGAAGACGCAGGCAGACATAACGCCGGTTCAGGTCCTGAGAAGTCTTCCTCTGAGTCCTACCGGGACCCAGATAATCTAAGTGTATTCAGCCTTCCAACCGAATTCAGAGAGCTCTTGCATTCACGAACTACAGGGTGGCGCCCCAATTGTGCTACAATAAGAAATTCAAATAACTTTTTTTAATCAATTTAAATTTTTTTTATATTGTATAGAAAATTAAATTTTATTTTGTATAAATAATTGTTTTTGAAGATGATAGACCATAAATGATCTTAATGCTCATCCACGCATATGCGACACCTGATCAGAAAATTCTTCATTGCGGCCTGAAGGGTTGAAGTCGGAATCGCCTTAATTATTGTTTTAATGGACTGCTTAAATTCAGTCAAATTCCTTGGTTTCGTTTTGTACACCTCTTGCTTGACGCAATCCCATAAAAAAGTCTGGTGCAGTCAAGTCAGGTGACCTTGGGGGCCAGCGAAAAGTTGAGTTTCTGGATATTAAATTGTTTTTCGATTTTCGTTGGAACTCCGGCATAACCGTTCTGGCTATGTGTGCAGTTGCTACATCTTGCTGGAACTAAATGCTGTTGAACGGAGTCTGGGTAAAAAAAACTCCTTCAACTTTAAATAACGGTTCCCATTCACAGATACTGTTACACCGTTTTCTTTAAAGAGGTATGGCCCCACAATGCACCTTCATGAAACTGCGCACCACACAGTGACTCGTTCTGGGTGCAGTACCATCTCATGGAGTATTTAGATTCACTCCAAATACGGCAATTTTGCTTATATATATTGCCGATTAGATCAAAATGGGCCTCATCAGACATAAACATGCAATTTAACAAGCTGTTGTCTTCTTCGGTCACTTTAATCATTTTTGGCAAAATTTCAGGCGAATATGCAAATTGCTTGAAATTTGGACTTTGTACGAAAACAAGTTTAAGTCATCATGAATTAACCGTCTGCTAACTCCAATTTGCGCCGATAAGTTTCGAGTCGAAACGCTTGGATTTGCCTGAATTGAAGATGCTATAGCCGCGATTGCGTCTTGAACCCGAACATATGGATCTCGATTGTACTGTCTTCGTGCGATGACTCCAGACTCGGCAAACATGTTTACCAGTCTCATAATGGTCCATCTTCATGGGGGAGTGCCGCCAAACTACCGCCTAAACTCCCTTTGAACGGAAATGAAATGCTGCAAATCATGGTGCCGCTGCTATCCAAATCCTCTTTTCGGTATCCCAAGCATTCATTTTAATAAACCTAAATAGTAACCTGCCAAAAAAAATAAGCCGATTACTCACACAGAAAAAAAGTTATTATACCCTATTCTAAGGGTATATTAATTTTGACGCATAGTTTGTAACATACCTTAATATTGCCCGTAGACCCCTAAAAGTTACTATATTTATGATCAGCATCGATAGTAATGTCGATCTAGCCATGTCCGTCGGTCCGTCCGTCCGTCTGTCGGCAAAAATTAGGCCTTTAAACTGGACCTAGAGAGCTGAAATTTTAACCATATACTCTCTAGGGTCCCGAAATAATCAAGTTTACGAATTTTTGAAATCCGCCCACAGACACGCCCACAAACTCAAAAAAACAAAATTTTGGAAAAAATCGAATTTTGAGCTAGAAAGCTGAAATTTTTTATATATGATCTATGACTCCTAAAATCCTGCTCGGGATAAAATTTTTTCAAAATCCGCCCACTGACACGCCCACAAATAAATAAAATAATTTTTTTATACCCTATTCTAAGGGTATATTAATTTTTGAAAATCCAAAGTTTGAGCTAGGGAGCTGAAATTTATAATATATACTCTCTATGGGCCCTTTATGCTCATGTGTAAATATTTTCAAAATCCGCCCACTGACACGCCCACAATCAATTTTTTTTTTTTGAAAATTCAAAGTTTGAGCTAGGGAGCTGAAATTTATAATAATGTACTCTCTAGGGGCCCTTTATTGTCATGTGTTAATTTGTTGTAAATCCGCCTACTGACACGCCCACAATTAAATAAAACAATTTTATTGAAACACCCAAGTTTGAGCTAGGGAGCGTTTTTTTTTTGATAAAATCCTTTAAATGTTATATAAAAAAATATGTAGAGCGTTCTTAACAATTCAACCATACGTAGACTTTTGTCACGCCCACTTATGAGGGATAGGAATAAGAATAGGGTATCCAACAGTTCGCCCAAGCGGACTGTAGCCCGTCCCTATGTTTTAGTTTTGTTTTTGTAGCACGATTCGATTCCACCCTTTATTTTGGAGGTGGTTAAAGGGTTGAGCAAGGCCTTAAGCGCAGCCTGACTGTCGCTACAGACGCAGATACTTCGCCCCTCCACCTGTTCCTCACGGCATAGTCCATACCCATTAGGATGGCATAAGTCTCCGTTTGGAAAACTGACGCATGTTTGCCAAACGAGGAGAAAAGTCTAATATTGTCGCTCTCCATGAAAACACCAGCACGAGATCCTTGATCGGTTTTGAAGTTATCCGTGAAGATTCGAAGGCAATCCTTTCCAGGCTCAGGTCTGGCCAGAGCCAGTCATGGACGCGAGGAAAGTCGACTTCGTAATTGCGCATCAGCCGAAGTTTGTTAAATTTTATAGTCGGTAACAATGTAGACATTTTAAACAAGGGTTCCAAACCAACCTTCATAAATTCGATTCGCGGAGAGGTACTTGACCTCACACTCGCTAGTCCATTTATGGCAAACTTCATTTTAAATTGGCACGTGTCAGATGAGGCCTCGCTGTCGGTTCGACCTGCCCGGTCAACTGTCACAGGCCACAATTAGATACGATCCTAAGTCGACGGACTGGAATACGTATCGAGGACTTGTCCTCTCAAAAACGGATATGCTAATTTCGTCAATCGAGTCCACTTGGGACCTTGACGAAGCAGCACACCAGCTCAACAAAGTGTTACTAACCTCCTACCAGAGCAGTTGCGTCATTAAAACCAGCATAAAGCGACGTAAGGTCCCCTGGTGGAATGACAAACTTGCTGAATATAGGAGGAAGGTTAGGAAACTCTTTAACCGAGCCAAACACACCAAAAGGTGGGACGATTATAGGATCGCTCTCACAGAATACAACTCAGAACTGAGAAGATCAAAGCGTGCTACATGGAGGAAGTGCTGCGAAGACATAGTAGATATGCCGGTAGCAGCTCGCATCCACAAAGCGCTAGGCAAAGATCATAATAACGGTGTAGGTTTACTAAAGAAACCAAATGGCACCTACACGACGGACCGAGAAGATTCAATCAGAACGCTTCTTCAGGTTCACTTCCCAGGTTCGTCTATTCGCGACATAGGCGGTAACTCTAACGATGTGGACCCCAAGGTACATGTAGATAGTAGAGTAAACAGCTTATCTGGAAAAATGTTTAGTCCAGATAAGGTTAGATGGGCAATTGGCTCATTCAAACCATTTAAAGCCCCAGGTGGTGACGGCATTTTTCCGGCCCTTATCCAGAGGGTTAGTGATGTCATACTGCCGATGGCTATTGCTTTATTTAGCGCTAGTTACAACTGGGGATACATTCCACTTTCCTGGAGACAGGTCAACGTGATTTTTATCCCCAAAAATGGCAATAGGCCAAGTGAACTGCCTAAATCATACAGACCCATCAGTCTAACATCCTTCTTTCTAAAAACCATGGAAAGACTTATAGATGTTCATATTAGGGAGCAGATAGTAACAGCAAGCCCCCTGCACTCAAGTCAATTTGCGTACAGAAAGGGCAAATCCACTGAAGGTGCTCTTCACTGCCTTGTCAAAAAGGTAGAGGAGACTTTCAAGTCTAAGGAAACGGCACTTTGTGCCTTCTTGGACGTTGAGGGTGCCTTCGATAATACCGGATACGACTCGATTGCCAGGGCGATCAGTAATAAAGGTATCGTAGTATCGACGAACCAATGGATCAGAGCCATGTTGGAAAGTCGTATAATTACCTCCTCCTCTGGAGGTAATTCGGTGTCTGTGACAGCAGCCAAAGGCTGTCGCCAAGGAGGAGTACTCTCTCCCCTCTTGTGGTCACTTGTCATCGACAATCTACTGGTCAGTCTACACAGACTAGGCTTTAACGCCATTGGTTATGCTGATGACCTGGCGATAATTATTAATGGTAAGCGTAGCGCAACCATTACTGATAGCATGCAAAAAGCATTGCTACATGTCTCAGAATGGTGTATTAAGGAATTACTTTCCATCAACCCTCTTAAAACCATCCTAGTACCTTTTACGCGAAAAAGACTGGTTAACTTCGAACCGATCACCGTAAATGGTACACCCCTGAGCTACTCCAATGAGGTCAAATATCTGGGAGTCATCCTGGACAGGAAACTAAATTGGAACTCACACGTAAAGGCCGCCACTGAGCGTGCCACAAGGGCCATGTGGGCCTGCAGACGCCTATACGGCAGAACTTGGGGTCTAAACCCCAGAATGATATACTGGATGTACACCATGATGGTTAGACCCATCATCACGTACGCCTCCATCGTGTGGTGGCCAAAAGTACTTGAACGTACTACGGCTAACAGGCTCCAAAAGCTACAACGTGTTGCCTGTCTGGGAATAACTGGTGCCATGCGCACATGCCCTACGGTAGCACTTGAAGCCATAATTGGACTGTCACCACTACAAGCATTCATTCAGAAGACGGCTGCCAGATACGCTTTTAAGCTTCAGCTTGAATATAAGTATAACTCAAATGACCATGTGGGTCACCTGAAGATACTCAACTCTATCCGAAACTTGGATATGTTTTACACCATCCCTGACTTAATGGTAAGGGAATATAGTTTCGATAAACTATTTGAGGTAGAAATACTAGACCGTTCTAAATGGGTCTCGGGAGTTCCAGCTGTGGACCCAAAAAGTCTGGTATGGTACACCGACGGATCAAAAATGGAGTCTGGAGTTGGTGCTGGTGTCTTTGGACCCAACACCAAGGTCTCGATAAGTAAGCCCCATGTCCTGCCGAAAATGCCTTTGCACTGCCAGAAAACCGACAGCGCCTTGGCAGTCTTCAGCTCAACATGATTGGACCAAAGAAGTTTGCTATCCAGGATTACTCCCAGATATTTTACTTCATTGGAGTGTTAGATTGCGACGCCTTTTTGCACTGGCTAAGCCTTCAGCCTCCTCCAATCTCAGTTTTAAGAGAATTGACTGAGAGCCCATTCCTAGTGCACCAATCACTATGAAATAAGTCCCCAAAAAGCAATGAAATAAATCCCCACCTCCATACAAATTGGGGTGTTATTTCCTGCAGCCATTTTTCCCGCTCAGCTACAGATGGCCTTCGGAACAACACGACAGAGCCTGTCGTCCATTGTCTGTCTGTCATTGGGAACCATACCCGAAACCTGGCCTGGAGAAAAAAACTTTTCTCATAAAAATGGAACATGCTAAACTGAGAAACTCTCCAAAAGCGGCACTTCAAACTATGCTACACCTCCTTCCCATCGACATCATCGGGAAATGGCTGGCAACTCAGCACTACGACTGAGAGACTCTCACCAATGGAGAGAGCAAAACACTTGCCAGGTCGTGCCGTAGTCTTCTCAGAAGACCTGTGCATACACCTCTCCTTTAACCTCCCAAACTATTGCAGCGTCTTCCTACCCGGAAACACAATAATTCGGCAGGTCGCTGACTGATTGACGGTAAATACCATACCAAAGTGGTATGGTCATATATATCGATAGTCGGGCAGTTATCAAAGCCCTTACATCCAGCACAATAAGATCCAAGGCAGTGAAGGCCTGCCGCGTATTTCTTAACGAAATAGCTACAGAGTACAACATAGCCCTTTGCTGGGTACCAGATCAAAGCGATGTTCAAGGAAATTGTGAAGCTGACGAATTAGCTAGACGATGATCCTCTGGTACAAATATCATAACAATGGACAACATTGATGTATCAATGTCCTCTACAAGGAACCTCATCCACGCCAATGCGCTTGAAAAGCAAACCTCCAATGGAACCAGCCTAGCCAGTATAGCACTGATGAACAACTATGGCCAAAGCTAGACCAGAGAAGATCCAACGAACTTCTAAGGCATAAAAGAGGAACATTTTTTCCCCTTACAAACACAATCAATGGACACTGTGCGTTGGGTTGACATGCTCAGAGATTGGACATCCCCCACAACGATTTCTGAAGAAGTTGTAGGGATGAGGAAGAAGAGTAGACAGTAGGAAGGACACAGGAGGAAGGAGGGCTACTTTAGGTCCATACCTCTTCCACAATCTGGATGATCTCAACAATGCCAGCACGGCTGATATCAACAAGTTTATAAAGAAAAGTAGATGGTTCTAGGAGCGGGCAGCGTGACCCACCTTCCTGTCCCTTCCAAATAACATCACAATGGACCAACTTTGGTCTAAGTATACCTCATCGAGGTCCATTTCTAAAAACCAGCTAACCAACATTAAACGTCGATGGCCGAAGAAATGAAATAAACATTGATGGTTGCAAATTAACTACAATTTTAAACTTAATAGTGGGCCAAATCAATCTTTAAAAAAAAAACAAAATGTTTTGGTAAAATTCAATCAATAACCAAAATACACGTTTCAATGTTTTAAAGACACAGACAACATCCAATTTCTTTAGGGTGTGAGGATGTGCGAGTGACTTTATTAGTATCGATCTAAATTTAAATATTCATTAACTAAACTTGAATGGACATGAGCGTATTGAAATCGACCCTATGCAAGGAGAATTTTTTTCAGCCAGATACGAGAATGTACGAGCACACTTCCTAGTCATTCTATTTTTATTTGATTTATTTTAACTTGGGCTTATTTCATCCCAATTACTTGAAAATCAGTTTGGTTCAACAATTTTGCACATGTGCGTCTGTGTAACCAATTTCTTTATGTCAACAGACAACTTTGCCAGCGAATGTTTTTAGAATGATTGATAAAGTGGTTTTGGATTTGACATTGCTTGATATGCTTTATCAGTGCAGATGAAACCATTTTTTTTTTGATGTGGAAATCCTAGTTCATTCCAAATCAGTTGGTGGTAACTTTCCATGCAAAATAACTGGTTTTCTGTTGGTGCTTGAATTAAAGTGATTTGGATTAGACTGTATGTGTATCTTAAATTAGGTTCCTACGTGCTAACTTGTTGAATGGGCTGTCGATCCGTAAAAAGTCGCTGCTTGAATCACTGCACGATTTTTTTTTAAGTTAAACTTCTTTACGCACGCTTGACTTGGGGAGTAAGCTGGTGAATGCGTTACGGAAGTGTGATCGGGCGAGGCAAACGGAAGTTGGAAGGGGAAATATAAGTTAGCGAAGATAGAAAGAGAGAGAGTTACGTTTCGTTTATTACTGTAGGGGCAAGAGAGAGAGAGGTGCGAGCACACATTTTCTTTCTCTCTATCTCTCATAGCCAGTTACGTTTCGTATATCTAAGGCACAGTGCAGGCCTATTGCCTGTATCACACTGTAGGAGCAAGAGAGAGCATTGCGCGCGCACATTTTCTTTCTCTCTTCCTCTCATAGCCAGTGCATAAAATATATATATTTATATCAGTCATTAATTGGTGATATATGTGTTACTCACTGTGTTTTGGACGATGGAATAAACATCATAATGGTATTTGTTTACATTTCGCCCAATAACACAGTTATTAATACATATTATAAAGTTTTTATATAAAAGACTTATGATTTACGGTTGAGTAGGCTCTAAAGAATTGGGAGAAAATTATCATACGTTGCCATACTAACAACCTTGCTACGTCGAATCAATCGGTTCTCCTGCGGTTTACTACCCCAATGAATTGTACATAGAGAGTACGCTCCGATCTGGCTTTATCCCCCCAGAGGCATTCGTCCATATTGATGCTAAAGGGCTGGTCCAGACGAGGGATGGTATCCCCGTATTATACCACCGCTACCGCAGCGCGAGAGATAATAATTTGACGAATTTTGGTGGTTTTTTGAGGGGGGAGAGGTCAACATGCTATCCCAAGACGGTGCGTTACTCTAGGTAACATCCTCTTAGTTTATAAGTTAGACTAAGTTAGCTAGGGCATTTCAGTCAGCACACGGCAGCGCGTGTGCACGTTGACGACTGCCAGGCGCTCGGAAAGCAATTGGGATTTTGACCACTTTTCGCGCAAGGCAACGAGTGCTCAGAATAATTGACTATTTTCAATGTGTGCTATTGTGAACGAACGATTCATTTGGTATTTTTGTCAATCGCATTTTTTTAATTGACTGCGATTGACAAAATCCTTTAAAATCGTTCGTTCACAATAGCACACAGTGAAAATAGTCAATTATCAACTGTCGATTGATCTTCGCAATAAGGCTCATAAAAATATAAAATCTCAATAATGGTACCGAGTTTTATTTAATTTTCTCGAGGAATACATACACTTCGCTTCAACTGAATAAGCACAAACATTTTCTAAGCTACGTTGTCCATTTTTTCAAAACCTTGTGCCGTAATATATCATTTGATGATGCTAACTGTTTGCTTATGATGTTGAGAAAATAAATCAGAAAAAATAACTCAAAAGGTACCGCTATATGGAAAAATGCAGTTTTATTTTGCGTCAACTGAATAGACACAAGGTCATTATTTTCACTGCTTATGAGTATTCTCTGGAGATTGACACATTAGATCAACAGTTGAAGTGCTTTAAGTGAATTTTATTTGATTAATTGTATTTCCGTGAAAAATGGGTAGATCAAAATCTCTAAATAGTGTTGAAAGAGCTAAAATCGATTTACTAAAAGAACAAGGACTAACCCGGCGTTCAGTAGCTGCCAAAATTGGATGAAGTTTTAGTGTGGTCTATTCTTGTTTAAGAAGGAAAGATTCGTACGGAAAAAACATGAAAGGAGGTCAAAAAACGGCAACAACAGCAGTTGATCGAAGAGCAATTTCAAGATCTGCTTCCAATTCCTGCGACTCTGCAGCAAAAATAAAGCAGAAAGCCGGTGTTATTGCAAGCGGTTCAACAATGCGGAGGGTTATAAATAGTGCCAAAAATCTAAAACGTATGAAAATTCAAAAGAAACCACTACTTAACGAGAAACGGAAGTGTATGCGCTTAGAATTCTCTAGACTCCATAGGAGATGGAAAAACAAATGGCGTCACGTAGTTGTTTCGGATGAGAAGAAGTTTAATTTTGGTGGCCCTGATGGGTTTAAGTATTACTACCATGATGTAAGGAAAGAAGAACGATTTTTAGCGCGGCATCATAGTCGAGAAGGTGGTGTTATGGTATGGGGAGCAGTTAGCTACTATGGCACTGTTGAGCTTGAGTTTCAAACTTCAAAAATGACTGCATTAAGTTATCGAGGAAATTTAAAAAGAAATTTCCCAAATTTTCAGGCATTTTTGGACCCATAAACTGAAATTTCCAGCAGGACAACGCCCAGTAAAAAATTGGATAGAGGAGCAGAATGTGGAATTGCTTCAATGGACGCCGTACTCACCGGACCTGAACCTTATAGAAAACGTTTGGGAATGATTAGTACGAAAAGTTTATGAGTCTGGCCAACAGTTTGAGGACAGAGAATCCCTTATTGCAGTCATTAAATTGGCCTGGAGGGAAATTTCGCTGGACTACATAAAGAGGCTGTACGATTCCATGCCGGATCGAATTTATTTACACTATCAGCTCTGTGTCGTGGAGTTCTTAAGGCAAGCAACTATCACGAGCAGAAATTATCCGTCACTAAAACTGCTCTCCCAGGCTCATCATTTAGTGCAGGTGTTAGTAAGGACAAAACAATTAAAAACACAATAATTATGTACCTATAAAATACTAACACAGACACAAATCATGCAAATAATATGCATTATTACGCAAAATATTTTTAAGCTTAGTTTTACTAACATGCAAGTCAATCACATGATCATTTAGATTATAGATTCTACTCATGCGACTAATAGGCTCATGCCTCCCATAATTCGTTCTATGATGGGGGCTAAACAATTATTCAACCCTGCGTAAATTACGGGCACCACCACGAAAATTAAAGCCAATAGGCGAGAGCAAGTCAAGTGCATCTATTTGACCGGATATAAGCTGCTGTAAAAAAATGATTTCGCTATTAAGCCTTCGTTGAGAAAGGGGTAACATTTGAAGAAGCTTGATACGTTGACTGTAAGGAGGGAGGTTAAATGGATCATCCCATGCGAGTCCTCTAAGTGCAAATCGAATAAATTTACGTTGAATGGACTCTATTCGATTTGAATGAATGTTGTAGAACGGTGTCCAAACTTGTGAGGCATACTCTAGAATCGGACGGACAAAACAATTGTACAATGAGATAGAAACGTATGGGTCATTAAATTCTTTGGCCCACCTTTTTACGAAGCCCAGCATGGAATTAGATTTATTAACAATAAAATTGATATGCTTAGCAAAAACCAGTTTGGGATCGAAATAAACCCCAAGATCCTTAAAGTTATCAACTTTACAAAGTATATGTTGAGACAAAGAATATTGAAAGGTGGAAGGGATATTCTTCCTAGAGAATGTCATATGTTGACATTTAGTAGGGTTTAAGGATAAGCCGTTTTTATCACACCAATTGGCGAAGCTATTAATGTCAGATTGAAGTAAAATTCTGTCTTGCTGACTAGTGATAGATTTATATATTTTCATATCATCCGCGTAGATCAGGATATTACTGTGATTTATACATGCCTTAACATCATTGATGGCTAGTATAAATAGAATCGGTCCGAGGTGACTTCCTTGGGGAACTCCAGACTGAGCTGTGAAAGATACAGATAGTGATCCTCTAAATTTGACTTGGTAAGCCCTTGATCTAAGGTATGAATTAGCCCATTTTATGAAAGATGGTGGGAAACCAAAAGCCCTGAGCTTAAATTCGATTAATTCATGGGACAGCTGGTCGAAAGCCTTAGAGAAGTCAGTGTATATGCAATCCATTTTGTCCTTATTCTCTAAGGCATTAGAACAATCATGCAAGAAACTAAACAGATTAGTGACAGTGGATCTGTTTCTTACAAATCCATGCTGTTCATTACAAATTAAATTGCGACAAAGAAATATTAACTTTTCGCAAACAATTTGTTCAAAAAGCTTAGGGATACACGAAAGCTTTGAAATAGGACTATAATTAGTGATATCACCACGTTCGCCATTTTTAAATACAGGTGTGATAAAAGCACTTTTCCATAGCTTAGGGAATTTACCAGTATTAATGGACAATTCAAACAGATACTTAAGATGTGGAACAATTGCATGACTACTTTTTTTTAAGAACTATCGGGGCAATGCCATCAGGACCTGATGAATAGTCATTCTTCAGAGAAGAAACACATTTTAAAATTGTTTCCAAATCGAATGAGATATTATTAAAGCTTATTTGTGAACAGACAGTTAGATAACTAAAATATTGATCATCTATGTGAAGAGGGGTCTCCCTAAACGACTTACTGAAATGATCTGCAAACATATTGCTTGCATCTAGCGAATCAGCAGTTGTAGAACTATTGTAAGTAAGCTTCGATTGATAACCATCGGTTTTTAGAATTGACAAATCCCCAGAAAAGTTTGGGGTCCACTTTTAAAGAGCATTCCATTTTACTTATATAGTCAATATATAAGTTGCAGTATAAAGATTTGAATTCGTTGAATAATGTGAGATAGAGCTCAAGATCTGAATGGCGGAGACTTTTTAAATAGTTCTTCCAAGCCCTATTACGTCTGTTTCGTATTGATTTGAGCTCTTTAGTAAGGATGGGACGTTTTCAGATTCCTAGAGGATTTCAGAGGAATCAATTTTTCATGCAGTTATCCATCAAAGAATAAAAGGAAACTACTGCGTCTTCAATATTAGAAAACGCAGGAAGATTAAAATTAAAGCTGGAAATTTCATCAGAAAGCCTTTGAAAATTTGCTTTCCGAAAGTCAAAAGATTGCGAACGGTCATACGAATTACTATTTTCGTACAAATGTGCGCCTAATTCAATAAATACATCCAACGATGGATGATTATTATCTATGTTTGTTATACTGAAGTGGGATTCCAGAAACACAGTACTAACAGAGTCAGAAGAAAAAACAAGATCGAGAGTTCGATTTTTGAAATTTTTTATACAGCTAGTTTGCTGTAAGTCAAAAGACAAGATGTTGTCCAGTAAAGCGAGCTCTTGTTGGGCAGAGTCAAAGGATGGGATGAGATGAGAATCATCCTCAGAAGGTACCCATCCAATATGTGGCAGATTGAAGTCGCCTATAAGTAAGACAGTGCTGTCACAACAAGATATGTCAAAAATATGGTCTAGTGCCAAAGAAACTTCCGAATACAAGGAACACAGACGATACGATGGAATGTACGCATTAACAACATATAAATGCTTGTTCTCAAGTGTAATTTTTACACAGATAATTTCGACGGTTAGTGGAAATGGAAAGTCAATCTTTCGTGACTCAAGGTTGGAACGAACAGCAATCAGGACACCTCGTCCAAGTGCTTTCAGGTCATTTCGATGACGATCGTTTCTGAATACGGAGAACTCATGATTGAAGAGTTCCGTGTCTAAGATTCCGGCATTAAGCCATGTTTCCGTCAAGGAAAAGATGTCATGAGAGAGGGCTTGGGAGTTTAAATATACTTCAGCGGTTTTTGTGCGAAGTCCCCTTACATTTTGATAGTAGAGGGACAGCCTAAACTTATGAAACTTATGACACTATTACGAATAAAGGCGGCAGTACCCACTACTAAAATTAACCAATAAAAAACTATTTTAAGAAAAACTTGTTTGATTTAAGTCCATAATATTTTATTTCTAATTTCAATATTTGTGTCTATTCAGTTGACACAAAAAAAAACTGCATTTTTGCATATTGAATGCTTTGCAAGAAAACCAGCGAAAAAATAGCGGTACTTTTTAAATTATTCTTTCCGTTTTATTTTCTCAACATCATAAGCAAACAGTTAGCATCATCAAAGGATATATTACGGCACACGGTTTTGAAAAAATAGAGATCGTAGCTTAAAAAATGTTTGTGCTTATTCAGTTGAAGCCAAGTGTATGTAAGGTTAGTTCGTAAAATAGTTTTTAGGCCGAAAGGCAATAATTATAAGATATAGTTAAGTTTAGGGCGTCCACATAAGGAACAATAATCTGAAATAAGTATCCTGTTAATTATACCCTATTCTATGGGTATATTCGTTTTGACTCATTGTAACATACCTTAATATTACCCGTAGACCCCTAAAAACTACTATATTTATGATCAGCATCGATAGTATGGCGATCTAGCCATGACCGCTAGTTCGTCTGTCGGGAAAAATTAGGCCGTTAACCTGGACCTAAAGAGCTGAATTTTTGAAATCCGCCCACAGACACGCCCACAAACTAAAAAAAATAAATTTATCGAAAAGATCGAATTTCGAGCTAGAAAGCTGAAACTTTTTATATAAGATCTTTGACTCCTAAACCTGCTAGGGAGATAAAATTTCTAAAATCCGCCCACTGACACGCCAACAATTAAATAAAACAATTTTATCGAAAAGTCAAAGTTTGAGTTAGGAAACTGAAATTTATAATATAAATTATCTAGGTGCCCTTTATACTTATGTTTAATTTTTTTTTAAATCCGCCTACTGACACGCCCACAATTAAATAAAACAATTTTATTGAAATGCCAAAGTTTGAGCTAGGGAGCTGAAATTTATAATATATACTCTCTGGGAGCCTTTATGCTCATGTGTAAATATTTTCAAAATCCGCCCACTGACACGCCCCCAATTTAAAAAAATAACACCTTTTTGAAAAATAAAGTTTGAGCTAGGGAGCTGACATTTGTAATATAGATTCTCTAGGTGCCCTTTATACTTATGTTTAAATATTTTTTAAATCTGCCTACTGACACACCCACAATTAAATTAAACAATTTTATTGAAAAACCAAAGTTTGAACTAGGGAGCGTTTTTTTTTTTACAAAAGCTTCGTTTTTTTCGATTCAATCCTTTAAATGTTATATAACAAAATATGTAGAGCGTTTTTAACAATTCAACCATACTTAGACTTTTGTCACGCCCACTTACGAGGGATAGGAGTAATAATAGGGTATCCAACAGTTCGCCCAAGCGGACTGTAGCCCGTCCCTATGTTTTTAAGTTAGATTTAATCATTTTTGTCTTCAATAGCAATTAAAAATGAATTTAAAAGTCAAAAGTCAATCGGCTCTCGTTCGACCACTGCAATTAAACGACGTAGGGCGTGGTTAGTACCTAGATGGCGGACCACGTGTTGTTGGCATCTCTTGCGAACGTCTGACAAACATCCAAGAGTATCAAATTGTCATCAGAAGCTTCTCAAATTTGCCGTTCGGATTCGGTGTAAAACTGTAGGTCCCCTCCACTTCGCACGAAAGTGTTTGGAGAAGCTAAGTTCTAGGCCCTGTATGGGCCTTTAAGGCCTAATATCCTGTATGGGCCGTTAAGGCCTAATATCCTGTATGGACCTAATATTGTTGCCACTAATTTTAGCAGGAGATTTCAATATTAATTTCGCGTCCGAAAATGGACAACTTTTGGTAAACTGCCTACAAGATAAATTAGAACTACAAATGAATAATAACCGAAATGAGCCTACCACAAGAAATGGAACAACAATCGATGCAGTTTTCTCCAGATATCTTTCTAATTTTCATTCGGAAACATATGTATCTTATTGTCTCGGTCTTACAATCAACCGCAGTAATTACTGATGTATCCGATAATGAAAATAATGAATAAAAATAAAAAATCTATTCAAAAATATTAATTTATCAATGAAAACCCATAATAAATTTACATGTATATATTATACATATATACATATATAAACATATATATATACATACATATAGATGGAGCTAAAACAGTTCTACTTCAGACGTGTGGTCTAAGTCACACTCGTTTTTATATTTAATTAAATACCCTTGCCCAAATGGCTGACACTGCGACCTGAAAAATCGTATCTATCCAAAGGGTTTTTTATTCGAGGAGCCGAACCGCTTCCCTTATGATGGTTAGTATGTTAGCAGGATTTGAGAACTTTCCTGGGGTACGCATTTTTCTGTGGAAGCTATAACCAATGTATCAGGAATAATCCTCCAAAAAACAAAATCTAGGGTCTGTCTCTGAGCATAGGCTTAATTTGTTAAGATGATATCTTAGTTGTTTTCAAGATGTTACGTCGATACTGCATCAAAGTTTATAGTGTTCGATGCTACCATTAACAGCTGTTTTTGCTTTGCAAATGAGGTGTATGGTTATAAAAACTTAGAGGATTATTAAAGCCATCCAATGACACATCTTTAAACGCGTATTAAAACTACCAGTTAATATAGCGAATTATGCCTTCTATGTGGAGTCCGGGGTTCCCTACACCTACATTAAAAACTTAAAATCTACTGCAGATTAATATGTAAAGTGTTCCGTATCTCAAAATTCGCCCCGAAATGTTAGAGCTGAACTACAGGCCTAGTTGCGCCCTTTGTCATCTCAAACAACGGGAAGATGTTCTGCACTTCTTGGTGGTCTGCCCGATACTTCAAGAAATCCGAAGACTGTATTTTGTGAATGAAAGTGGTGGTTATAAGTTTCTCGTTCGTTTCGTCGGAAATGGCTTTAACTATCGCAATATGTTCATCTATTGACATGAATTTATCAACAGTTCTGAAGTTTGATCGAATTGCTGTTTCCACCATAATTACAGAAAGGCTATTCTTTCTCCATTGTTTTAGCTAAACTAAAAGCAATTATCTATTAATGCATCTCAACAAATTGTATTTTCAATTAAATTATTCCTTTTCATTAAGTCATTCCTATTATTATTATTTTCGATTTAATTAATAAAAAAGTCCAAGTTATTTCATAAGTATAGCTCTCTTTAATAAGTTAACCAATTAATTGTCAAATCTGCAGACGGCGTTTTTTTCGCCATGTGTAATGTTTATTGAAAATCATTGTAACTTTTTTAGATGAATAAAAATAAAGAATTATAAATATTTATAATAAAATAATAAATAAATATCTGAAGTCACAATTACCTAACAGTAAGCTCACCAGCTTTGTTATACTCGTCTTATCTAGTATAAGAGTCTCCTGATTTAACTTTTGGACTTTTTGTAAAACCTACAAATTTTCCCAATAATCTAGACGAAGTTGGATTTTCCAATTATCAATCAGGCGTAGGCCGTAGTCCAGTTGACTCTGCAATAAGTGTCTGGAATTAAGATCACGGGTTCTCTGCCAGCCGTAACAAGCCCATCCGCATATTCATTGCCTGCAATACCCCGGTGGCCAGGTAATCATCCAAGTTAAACCTAGTTGTGTTTGGCTAGGAATCGCAATGCATAGTAGCAGCACTTTACTGTTATAGAGTCAATTGAATTGAACCGCAGTGCTTGAAGTGCAGCTTGACTTCTGAGAATATATATATTCTTGCGCCCTTTAAACCCTGTTCCAGATTCATTGTAGCCTACATTTCCCAACAGTTTTTCATTTTGTTGGGGTCTTTGACCGCTTTTCTAAATTCTTGGACAGTAATGTGGTGCACTTCTCCATTATTAATAACGGCTCTTGGAAGTCCTTCACAATACTGTTGCCACCTGTATAGTATTTTTTCGTCATCCACAAGAAGCAGCCCTTGAGCATTGTTGATGAACATTGGCGAACGGATTTCCTGGGCGTTTGTCTTTCTCTGAGCATCTATTTTGAAAATGGTTGTGCCACTGTTCAAGCTAGTTTGTCAAAGTTCGTGGATAGTCTGGTTTCTAGTCTGGCCGAAGAAAAAAATTCTTCTAACTGCCGATACAAGCCCTCCAAACACTTTGCTTGAATTTGAGCGCACTTTCTCTTTGCGAGTGCCTTACAAGTTCTGTATTCCAATTCGAGGCGAGCTTTTGTATCTTCATTATTAGTGGAGCACTTTGACCAAGCTTTGAATGATGCTTTCTTGTCACTTAGCACTGATTTAGCTTCATCTATCCACCACCATTTTTCTTTGCCGTGTTGAAAGTGTCATTTTAAAGTCCCTGGCAGTGATTTTCCTCTATCGAAGGTTGTTGTGAGAAATTACACGTATCTTCTGCTCTGCACTCTGCATCCTTTACTTCGTTGATGATGTGATGGAGATCATTTTGCATATTTGTAATAAATGCTTCGCCTTTCTCTTTGCCCAGTTCTCACACACACTTTTGTTTGTTTAGTTCTGTTCGTCCCCGCCGTCATAAAAGTTTCTGTCAGGAGGAGGCGGTGTTGCTGGGCGATTCCATCGCCTATTATCACTTTACAATCTTTAATCCGAAGCTTCATGAAAGTTGCTACCAAATGGTAATCGGTTTGGGTTTCATTTCCACCACTGCTGTAAGTGACCAGTGCCGGCTTTGTTTGACGAACGTGGTATTTGGAACGACAAGACCGTATGACCTGCGGAGCCGTATCCCAGTCCTCCGTGTCAGTTTTCATAGTTTTCGCTTGACTCCCCGACGTGACCGTTCAAATATCCGCCAACAAAATAAAGTTCTTCTTTTGCACTCCCATCCAACTTGGGGAGCATATGCACTGACAATATCCCACTCCTCATCTTGTATCACCAGTTTGAGAGACATCAAACGATCACTACACTTTGAAATGGTCAAGACGTTGGCAAGTAGCTCTGCCGCAATGATGATACCGATTCCATTTCCACCCTGTTCCGTCCCATAGTAGAACATCTTGAAAGCTTTCGTCCTAATGTCCAAGAAACGCGACCGATTTCAGCTGTTTTGCCATTTCGTTTCTTGAGCTCATAAGATGTCAACTCGCCTTCTAACCACCATCTTCTTAAGCTCGTAGGTACGACCATTCATACTTCCAACGTTCCAACTCGCGAACCTTAGGTTTCGCCTAAGCTTAAAGCATTTCTTTGCTATACCGCATATGAGCGACTAGCCTAAAAAAGTCCATAACTACTTAATAGACGGATGAGAAAGTACTTTATGCCCTTCGAATGTAGTTACTTCGTACGCTTTCATTTCTCGTGTTTTTTGGTCCTTACCAGGATTAACCTCAGTCTGCAGAATTGAGCTATAGTCAATCTGCCGGACGGGAAGCCGCTCTGGTGTTTGCCGGTTAGTATGTTGTAGAAGGGCTTGAAACATTCACACAGTACGTTTGATAGAAACTTATATGCAAAATTGAGCACGAATATGTCTTGGTAGTTATCGCAAGACATAGAATAGAAGATGGTAGTTGGCGGCCTTGTTGTTTTTAACCTTTTTATTAAACTAAGCTTACCTCTTTTAATGGATGGTCGAATTGGTTTTTAGTTGACTGGAAGTATGTTCGATTTTTTCCTATCACTTTCTCTATATCGTGCCCATTTAACAACTGCTCGAAATGCCGCCAGATTTCCTTGAAAGAGTATGCGTTGTAGTCTTAAAGCCAGTAGTCAGTTTAACGGCTTTCTTTTTCTTGAGAAAGTATGGAAGGAGTGTAATTGTTATCTTAATAAGGCGAAGTTTTTGGTCATTTGTATAGGCTTGGGAAATAAAAACAACAAGAACTAAGCCCGTTTAGGATTCGTTATTCTAAATACCTATCTATCCAGGCCTACATCGCTAGCCTGGATACAAAATGTGACTAATAGCAACGAATTTATTCTCATTTATATCGAAAAATGCCTAAAATGCATGTGTAACAATTATTGTGGCCAGGAAAACATCTGTTCGAACGTGAAAATGCAGCTACTGACTCGTATGTGTGTAGGCATCTATTTTCATTTCATTTCCTTGTTTCTTTAACACGATTTGTGACGATTATTTTAGATTTCTGCTTGTGAGATTTTATTTATGAAAACAAAAATAGAAGTGCACAATTTCAGTTTTATATTACTGCCAAACCACCGATGGGCGTTCTTTTTTGTCTCTTGATTTAAGCCTATATTGGGACTCCGTCAGTTGCATTGCACGCCATTGGGCGGATTTTTTAGAAGACCTATTATAAAATAAAACTCTTACATTTTATACAGTGCTTCAAACTTTATATTTTCAAATGGAAAGTAGTTCAAGTTTTATTTGATATACAACCAGTACCTACGAGACCTACGAGCAGCTACCTGCATGCATGTGTAACTAAAACTAATGAAACTTCTATAATTAATTCTCTAATTAAATAGAAACATAAGGAAAAGCTGCAGTTCGTTAAGGCGAACTTATAGATACCCTATAAATATTTCTATCCCCTAAAGTGGGCGTGGGAGATTGTTGAGAGTCCTTGTTCATTTTGGAAATTTTTTTGTTTCTAACAAAATAACCAAAATTTGAAATTTTTTCCGAAACGGAAGGCGTGATAAAAAACTTTGCTGAACCAACTTTTAGAGAAGGACATTGTCTACATATTTTGTTTATAGGTAGTGTTATTTTCATGTTTAAGAAATTATACGAAAAAGAAGTTTTTTGTCAAAAATGTACCCAAAAAGTGGTTGTGGACAACTTGTTAAGAAAGTCTTTGTCTAAATTTTTTGCAAGCAACACAACCTAATTTCCATCGACTTCTTTGATAAGTTGGTTGTTTTTGAAGTGGGCAGATTTTATCTCATATTCCTCCAAAACTAAATGGCAGAAATTTTCGTTTTTGTATTTTCAGCGTCATTTAGGATAGATTTTTTTAAAAACATACACTTACTAAAGTGATTTATTAGGACCCTTATAATGTAATAGCTACACAGCACGGGCGTTAAGGAAATTAGTATGAGAAGAAAAGAAGAGATTCCGATGCACGTTGGTTTTGAATGTGTGTGTTTTTTTGTTAATGTGAAGGAAAAACAATGCGTGAAGAGTATTCCACATTCGTATTGTACGGCTAAGGAAAGATTTTTTGAACTTCACTGTACGTCCGAACACAAACTTGAGGGTGGCCTGATGAGCAATCCTTGCATGGCGGGTATTGCGATTGAAATGTTCAAGTGGATGAATGCAACTGGCTATTTCGTATGAGCACTCATTGCGGAAATAACGATAAAATAACGAAAGGCAGGACACATTGCGAAGATGACTAAGAGAGCCAATCGATCTCGCGATGTCTCGGTCGCTAATAAGTTTTATCGCAAGTTTTTGGATTCTGTCAAGTAGCTCCAAATAAGCTATTGGTGCACCAGACCAGATACCAGTTTCGGGCGGATAAACGCCTTAAAAATTGTATCCAGATCAGAAGAGGTGAAATATTTCGTCCATTGCAAGGAAGCTTAGACATTTCGCAGCGTTCTTGGCGACATCGAATATGTGGTCATTCCAACAAAGGTTGTCATTAACACACATACCGAGAATGGAGAGGCTTTCGGTTTCAGCGATGCAAGTTCCATTCATGGATAATGGCAGTGTGTGTGGGTTTTGCTTTAAAGAGATGAGGCAGCGTTGTGCTTTAGAAGCATTAAATTCCACTCTATTGGTTTTCACCACTGAGTTATGCTGTTCCGATCGGAATTTAATGAGCTTCATATACGTTTCTGTTCCAGTTCCACACCCGAAGAAGAGGGGCGTGACCTAAGAAATGAATATGAGAAGCTGAGGATACTGTCAACAACAAAGGAATGGATTGGATTAGAAGTAACAGACAGGGGATCATTTATAAAAATGTTAAAGAGAGTTGGGGACAGAACAGAGCCCTGAGTAACACCAGCATTTATTTGGTAAGTTGCAGACTTGAAACCCACCAAAATAACTTGAATTGGTCCGAAAGGTAATTTCTAATATATTGAAGAAGAGTATCATCGATTCCAAATGCACGCATTTTCGACAAGAGAGCTTGATGCTAAACTCTGTCCAATACCTTTGAAATATTAAGCACAACAATATTACTTTCACCACCTTGGTGAAGAGATTGGTTCCACTTTTCGGTTAGATATGTCATCAAATCACCAGTGGACGTGTTGCTGCGAAAACCATACTGCCGGTCATTAAGAAGTTTTCGGGATTCAAGATATTTCATAAGCTGATGGTTGATTAGCGTTTCGATTACCTTAGAATGAAGGGACGCATGTGCAGTTGGTCGGTAGGAGGAGGTTGAAGAAGATTCGCCCTTTTTTTGGTAAAGGTTGGAGAAATGCTTTTCCCAGCTTCTCGGAAAGAGCCCTGAAGAATAGGACAGAAAGAAAAGCTTTCGCAGTGGTTTTGCCAGACTAGAAGAACACCACTTTAGAACGATAGGGGAAATACCATCTGGACCAGCGGATTTGTGTATGTCAAGATCTCCAATCACTTTACCCACTGCACTGCGGAAGTGGTAGGGTCCCATGAAGTATTCTACGCGCTCGAGTACAGGGGAGACAAAACACAATCTGGGAGCGTGAGCAGCAAGCAGATTGTCCTTATCTATAGAGCTGACAGCGGAAATGTCATTGTAAATGATAGATGATGAAGCCGAATTCGTGATGTTTTTAATAAATGACCAGAAGTTTTTGGGGCTTTGTAGTATTTTTGCCTCAACTTTTGGTCATAGGAGAATTTGACACAATTAATGTGGGCATTGTAGTCATTTCTGACTCGTTTAAACTTTTTACGGCTTTCCTCAAATAGGATAGCTTTGAATAATCGAAAGCTTATCTCTTTCAACCTGGGTGTGATACTTTTTATCCTGTTAGGGATGAAAGACTTCATGCCCAGGGTAATTATATTTGTGACCATATCAGCAGCAGCATCCACGTCCAGGAAGCACAACGACCAGTTGAAACTCTTAAAGAAACCGTTAAGTTGTTCCCAATTGGCTTTCTCGTATTGCCATACGGTTCTTTTAGGTGTTTGTTCTTTAACTATGTGGTTGGAGTACAGGAAATTTGCTGATATGATGCAATGGTCTGACGTATCTAGGGGCGATAATACTTTCAAAACGTATTTATCGGGGAGAGGGGCAAGAAACCAGTCCAGTGTATTGGCAGTTTGACTGCTAATGGCCGGTATTCGTGTCGGCTCAAGTCAGGTTATTTACCTCAGCAAAGATCTTGACGTACCTTCCTTTGGGTGTTGTCTGACCAGAATGCCGAAGCCCACTTGAATTGCGTACATTGAAATCGCCCGCAATGACGATTTCAGACAGGGCATCGAATTCATTATAAGTTGAATGTCTGTCCAAATTGGGGCTTCTGTAAATAAAAGAGTTGTAGATTAATTACCTACGGGCATGAAATTTGGGTCATATGAAAACGAATTCCGGAATGGAACATTGACCATATTGGGGCTCAAGTTGGTAGGCAACGTCATAACGTATATAAACGGCGAGACCGCGACGGGGAAAGAATAATGGCACTAAGTTGTACCCAGGTAGACTAAACTCTATTAAATCAGAGCCAACGCTCACCTGGGTTTCATCAAGTGCCAAAACAGCTGGTTTGTCGGCGTATAATGAAAAAAAAATGTTTCCTCAACCCACGAATGTTACTGACATCCACTACAAAATTGTTACACATTATAAAAAACAAACACAAATCTAACACTACCAAAGCGAAAGCCGCGAATTGAAGATCTGCGTTAGAATACCGTATGCACGTACGGTAACTTGTTTTTGTCCACCAACAAAATCAACGACCCGCTATCCGCCAAATGCTGCCTCTACCCCACCATTGACATGTACACACACAAAAAATCGTACGACACATGCAATAAACAAGCAAAATAAGCAGCTATGGAGTGGGATGGGGTATGATGGAATACCCAACGCTGTGGCTTTTTATACCCTATTCTAAGGGTATATTAATTTTGACGCATAGTTTGTAACATACCTTAATATTGCCCGTAGACCCCTAAAAGTTACTATATTTATGATCAGCATCAATAGTAGTGTCGATCTAGCCATGACCGTCCGTCCGTCGGCAAAAATTAGGCCTTTAAACTGGACCTAGAGAGCTGAAATTTTAACCATATACTCTCTAGGGTCCCGAAATAATCAAGTTTAAGAATCCCACAGACACGCCCACAAACTCAAAAAAACAAAATTTTGGAAAAAATCGAATTTTGAGCTAGAGAGCTGAATTTTTTTTATATGATCTATGGCTCCTAAAATTCATCTTGAGATAAAATTTTTAAAATCCGCCCACTGACACGCCCACAATTAAATAAAACAATTTTATTGAAAAGTCAAAGTTTGAGCTAGGGAGCTGAAATTTATAATATATACTCTCTAGGGCCCCTTTATGCTAATGTGAAAATATTTTCAAAATCCGCCTACTGACACGCCCACAATTTAAAAAAAAACTTTTTTGAAAATGCAAAGTTTGAGCTAGGAAGCCGAAATATATAATATATACTCTCCAGGGGCCCTTTATGCTCATGCGTTATTTTTTTTTTTAAATCCGCCTACTGACATGCCCACAATTAAATAAAACAATTTTATTGGAAAACCAAAGTTTGAGCTAGGGAGCGTTTTTTTTTACAAAAGCTTCGTTTTTTTCGACAAATCCTTTCAATGTTATATAACAAAATATGTAGAGCGTTCTTAACAATTCAACCATACTTAGACCTTTGTCACGCCCACTTAATAGGGATAGGAATAAGAATAGGGTATCCAACAGTTCGCCCAAGCGGACTTTATCCCGTGCCTATGTTTTTGTTTCGATTTAGTTTTTTCTTTCCTCACTACACAGGTAGTGGCACTGAGTGGATTATTATTTTATTATACCCTATTCTAAGGGTATATTAATTTTGACGCATAGTTTGTAACATACCTTAATATTGCCCGTAGACCCCTAAAAGTTACTATATTTATGATCAGCATCGATAATAATGTCGATCTAGCCATGTCGGTCCGTCCGTCCGTCTGTCGGCAAAAATTAGGCCTTTAAACTGGACCTAGAGAGCTGAAATTTTAACCATATACTCTATAGGGTCCCGAAATAATCAAGTTTACGAATTTTTGAAATCCGCCCACAGACACGCCCACAAAATTAAAAAAACAAAATTTTGGAAAAAATCGAATTTTGAGCTAGAAAGCTGAAATTTTTTATATATGATATATGACTCCTAAAACTGCTCGGGATAAAAAATTTTCAAAATTCGCCCACTGACACGCCCACAAATAAATAAAATAATTTTTTTGAAAATCCAAAGTTTGAGCTAGGGAGCTGAAATTGATAATATATAGTCTCTAGGGGCCCTTTATTCTCATGTGTTAATTTTTTTTTAAATCCACCTACTGACACGCCCACAATTAAATAAAACAATTTTATTGAAACACCCAAGTTTGAGCTAGGGAGCGTTTTTTTTGATAAAATCCTTTAAATGTTATATAACAAAATATGTAGAGCGTTCTTAACAATTCAACCATACTTAGACTTTTGTCACGCCCACTTATGAGAGATAGCAATAAGAATAGGGTATCCAACAGTTCGCCCAAGCGGACTGTAGCCCGTCCCTATGTTTTTATACCCTATTCTAAGGGTATATTAATTTTGACGCATAGTTTGTAACATACCTTAATATTGCCCGTAGACCCCCAAAAGTTACTATATTTATGATCAGCATCGATAGTAATGTCGATCTAGCCATGTCCGTCCGTCCGTCCGTCCGTCCGTCCGTCTGTCGGCAAAAATTAGGCCTTTAACCTTTACCTAGAGAGCTGAAATTTTAACCATATACTCTCTAGGGTCCCCAAATAATCAAGTTTACGAATTTTTTAAATCCGCCCACAGACACGCCCACAAACTCAAAAAAATAAAATTTTGGAAAAAATCGAATTCTGAGCTAGAAAGCTGAAATTTTTTATGTATGATCTATGACTCCTAAAACTGCTCGGGATAAAAAAATTTCAAAATCCGCAAATTGACACGCCCACAAATAAATAAAACAATTTTTTTGAAAATCCAAAGTTTGAGCTAAGGAGCTGAAATTTATAATATATACTCTCTATGGGCCCTTTATGCTCATGTGTAAATATTTTCAAAATCCGCCCACTGACACGCCCACAATTATTATTATTTTTTTTTTGAAAATTCAAAGTTTGAGCTAGGGAGCTGAAATTTATAATATATACTCTCTAGGGGCCCTTTATTCTCATGTGTTAATTTTTTTTAAATCCGCCCACAATTAAATAATACAATTTTATTGAAACACCCAAGTTTGAGCTAGGGAGCGTTTTTTTTTTATGAAATCCTTTAAATGTTATATAACAAAATATGTAGAGCGTTCTTAACAATTCAACCATACTTAGACTTTTGTCACGCCCACTTATGATTGATAGGAATAAGAATAGGGTATCCAACAGTTCGCCCAAGCGGACTGTAGCCCGTCCCTATGTTTTTTCCTCACTTTGATACAGTCGGTTTTGAGAAACTGATTGCGGTCAAAAAAATGGATCACGTGCTCAGGCGACGAGAGGCAGTCAGCAACTGAAATAAAGCGAATTTGTTTAAAATATTTCCGTGGCTTTTTTTTACAGAGGGGTCTACCCAAATTGGTACACTGCGTACATACAAACAACACTTAATTTGTATTGAAGTTTTCAAAGTAACTTTTTGCGACACATAAGGTTATTAAAAATTTCTTGCACTTTAACAACACCGTAAACGGTTTTAATTTTTTTTTTTGTATAAAATTACCGATATTATCATACGTCAGACCTATGAGATCGTCCTCTATTGTCTTTGGCGAGTGGAACGAATGGGTTTTCAACTCCTAACACAGAAGATCAAGTTTAAGCTCTACAAAACACTGATACTGCCCGTTCTACCGACTACTGGCCGATAAGTCGGAATTGAAAGCTGAGGCAGAATGCCCGTGATCGTAAAGGAGGAAAGAATGCTTCAGCCGTTAAAATTCAGATTTTCTGTTAATTCATCTGGTTCCGGAAGCACAATAAGGGCATCTGCTTCCTCAATGCCTTGATCCACAATGCACTGAGTCATTACAATATTTGCGGTGTGGTTCTTAGGTCTTGGATTCAGTTGTCCAAGCGATAGCTAATCCAGTTATTCTATTCGTTTAATTTTTTTAACAATGGGTTGGGTGGGTTGTGATTAGCGTTGCCAGACGTCCCGATTTTTAAATCAAAATTAATGCCCCTATTGTGTAAGACAGTTGAGTTGTCTCTTGGTTGCAATTCAAAATTCGGTATTGTCAAACACAATCTTAACACATTAGGTCTGTTTCTTTGGGAAATGTTTCCCCAGCAGTGCTCGAATTTACACGTTAAACAACAACAACATTGTATCGCCAACACCACTGGGGATAACATCCCCTGCGGTGGATACATGCTGCAAATATTGCTTCCGAAACTTCGTATCTAAACATTTTTCATCACAATCAGGGATGGGACTTTTTGAAAAAATGTCCGCAGTAGATTTTAAAAAAAAAAACCGAGTAGATTCAACTGTTTCGCAGTAGATTTTTATATTTTCAAAATATAAGGAAGACATAACATATATACACATAAATAATTTAAAATAATTAAATAAACATTAATTTTTCTTTAAAACATAACAAAAACAGAACAAAACCAAAATTCATTCATGTCATAATTTTTCTTTTAATTTCTAATAATTCTTTGTTATGATTTTACAGCAAAAGTAATCAAATTCATTCTTTAATATATAATATATAATTATACATTTTCATTTCAAAATTATTACAAAGGTACAAATTGGAAAAACGAGAAATAAATTGTTGCTCCAGGCTCTCTATCGCTTCTAAAAACTCTTGAGAAGAGTTTCTTTGAAATCTGTGAATATGGAGGAATCACTAGGTTTCTGACTTAATTTCAGCTCACACTAGTGTTTTTGACGTTTTTTTAAATGAAGCCTGGAAAATAATAAAACGCATTTTCGCTACCAAAATCAACAGTTTTATAGTCAGACTCGGGTTTGAAAATGTTTTTCACATTGTCCTTCTTTTTGAGTTACTGTTACTGCATTTTAATCTCGCAAGCTCTAAATTCACAGTTGGCTCGCAGTTTCCATGAGTTTCCTCCGTGCACTTTGCTGAAAAGGGTCTTTAAAAGGAACAAATGAATTGAAATGGAGTCAGTTACTTGTTATTTCCCCCTCAGTTGCGTAAATCTCGAAGGCAGTTTCCAGACAATTTGATTTTCCTCTCGACCGCAGGCCAAATACTTTAAGGTATGTTATTAAAAAAAAAGTTGAACTTTATCTTTTAAAAAACACGTACACTCTTATTTGTTTGCTCTGAGAACAAACAGTATTGCGTTTTCTTCACTTGTTTCGCACGACTGACAAGAATTTAAGTCAATACGCCTTTAAAAATACATTATGAAAAAACGCACCGCCCTTCCCAACTAATTGCAAAACCAGTGTGACCAACAACCATAAAAACTAGCAAATAATGATTCAAATCATTCTTATTGTTACTAGGCGAACACCGGATTGCATTATTTTTAGCGAAATCAAAGCAAAGAAGAAGCATTTATTTTCATATTTTTGACAAGTATAATTGTAGGGGTTCATAATTAGGTGTAAACAGTAAAAAAATAATCAGAAAAACCAGCCATAAACCATTTTAAAAAAAGCAAAGCAGGTAGCACTGCATGAAGTGAAAAGATACACACAACGAGGATCAAGTCGATACGCATTTAAAAAAGTAATATGAAAAAACCCACAATCATTCGTCTTAAGAAGCATGCCGCATGTAGTGAAACAGGCAAAATATACTGTGTACCATAAGCGTTAAAACACATCCTTTTGACTTGCTTCCACATATTGTAGGGTTTTTTCAGCATTTTGCTTTGTAGTAGTAGCAAATGCATATGTAGAGAGAGTATCCCTACTCATTATATGGATATACTCTGGTCGCTTGCCATCAAAATATAGCCAATTGCCGAAAGAAGTAGCTATGAACATTATAATTAGGTAATAGTTGGATTTCATAAGGAAGAATGGGACTGACTGCATTCAGTGATAGAAATAAACAAATATTTTGTGGATTACATTTACATATTGCATGATTTTTTTTCGTATGACCAACAGTGCAGTAGATTTTATTTAAAGGCAGTAGATTTATTTTTCGAAAAAAGCAGTAGATTCACTGTAATTGCAGAAAAGTCACAACCCTGATGACAATCTGTTCAATGTTTTTTTTGACAGCTTATGTCAGCATCACGGTTAGAAAAAGGTGTACAGTTGTCCTAAATTTCCAGGTACGAAAGTACCATTTCTCAATATTCAGTGCTATTTTCTCAACGCTTTAAAAGTTGAATTTTATTTTTACTTTTAAATAAGGCAATATATATATTAACAGTTGAGTTTTTACAATACGTTATTTTTTATGGCAAAAAGTACGTTCTAAGAACTTAAATGCAAATTTGACTTTTCTGACATTTGTAAGAACTGAACTACTCAAGTAGAGCAGGATAAAGCAGTACATACTGAAGTCCAATCATTCTCGCCTAAGGAAAACGAAAAATATTTAGGTGAACTTGTGTTCTAAAGTTCTTTTTCACCCTAATACTTGGTTTGCTTTTTATCTTATTAATAAGTTTTTAATTATTATTTTTTTTTGGTTTTAATAAAATATTTACGTACTTTTTTATCTGTGTCAGTACTATTTATTCCATCACTGGTTCAGCATAGTTGATATATTAGTGCCAGCATTTGAAAACAAAAACGCTGCTGCCTATGTTGCTGGGGATCGATCTTTTGGGCAACCGCGGATACATTTCCCAAAGAAACGCACCTATTGACTGCCAAGCCAATTTTCGAAAAATAGCTAAAGGTGAACAAAAAAATGCTTAGGTGTTTCGTCGTCAATTTTAATCTTCAATAAAAACCACATTTTCGCAGATTTGATTTTTTACATTTCTATTCAGTTTGTTCCTAGTGTCATTCATTTTTGAATGCCATGGCATGCAGTGGAATGTTTCCGTCATACACATATGAATGACGTGGCCCCACGGAAACATGAGTGTCATTCATATTTGAATGACGTGGCAGTCAATGTGTTAAGCGAAAAGTTGACTGTCAACAGACAACCAAGATGGCGGTGGTTGTCTGTGTGTATGCAACTACTTTCACGATTACAACTGAAAAAGGTTGTCTTGCATAATACGAAAAAATAGTTTGGTTGTGTGAAAGTTGAGTTGTATTGAAGACAACTCAACTAAGTTGAGTTGTGTTATACAATAGGAGCATAAATGTCCCGCGCGGGACAGCCTCAGTCCCGCTTTTCGGGGAAATAATTCTGTTTTCATGAATCTCGTTGACAAAAACGAAAAACTATTAAAAGCTAACTGTTCAGTTCACATCTTGCATAACATGAGCAAATTTGCATGTGATAGATTAGACATCGATGTAGAAGCTATCATCTTAAAAATATACGGCCATTTCTCACATTCAGCTAAACGTCGTGCGGAATTGAAGAAGATATTTGAAACTACGGAAATGGAGTTTGTCGAATTATTACGTCACGTAAATACAAGATTTCTGTCGCTCTGTCCTGCTGTTGAGAGAGTAATCAAGGTTTGGCCTGCTTTGAAAAGCTACTTTGATAAGCAAGAATCATGTGCGAAATCCATTGAAAAGATTTTTTACTCTGAAGCAGAGGAACCGAAAACTCTAGCCTACTTACATTTTGTTAAATGTGTGATGAGTGCTTTTGGTACATTAATAAAATAGTCTCAGGGAAATGATATTGCCATAACAGAAATTCATGAGTCATTGTGCCTCTTCCGCTCAAGGTTGACTCAAAGGCTAAAGGATGGGTTTTTCGGCTACCAGCCAAAACAGATTTTAAATAAATTGGTTGAATCTGAACGGACCAAAGCTATCGAAGACTTCAAAATTTGTTTGCACAAATTGCAACAATAACAAACGTTATAATTTTTCAGATGAAAATATTTTTTCTAGACTTAAATTCATAAACCTGGAAAGTGAAAAGTTAGTTTTGACATGATTGAAAATGCTGTATCTATATATATAAAAGAAAGTGTCTGAAGCGATGTAATCCCATAACTCGAGATTGGCCGAACCGATTTTGATGATTTATACTTTGTTGAAAAGGTATTTTCTCAGTACGGGTTAAAAAAAAAAAAAAAAACTGAAACTCAGTACGGGTTTAAAAAAAAAAAAAAAAAAAACTGGAGAAGCCAATTTTGTTTCATGTCTGGTGGCACTGTCCACGTGCCATTATATTCCCATACAAAAGATTCGTAATAATACGTAAGTCAATTTGAACTATAATACCATACCATAAAGTTTAAGTGTTACTGTTAGTGGAGGGGTTCCGGGAAGGCAAAACAATTGAGTGATAGTATCGTATAAATATTAATGTCAATATTTGTCAATATTTATACGATGGTAACATTACTCAAAAACAAATTGTCTATGGTAAAGTGTAAATTGTCTGTGGTAAAATGTCACTTGAAATGTAAACGTCTCTTTGCTGTACATCTATAATATTACTAAATCTAAAAGCCACAAATTTCTATAAAATTAAAAAAGTGTTGTGTACTTACTAAATATGTCTCCTATAAGGCGGCGGACAATTTTAGGCAGGAGAACCCGAAATGCAACGAATCAAATTAATTATTAATCTAATCGTACTGCCCAGGAACGTGAAGATCGTAATGAACGTGAAAGAATTCGGTTTTAAACTTTTCACCTTTCCTTCGAGTTTTTGTCAATTAACGCAATCAAAAGCTGAACTCATTCAAAAAGTGTTTCCAAATGTTGCTCAAAATTATTATTCCATAATTGGTTGAGCGAACGAGCTATACTAGCTGCCAAAGACACTGATGTAAATGTATTAAATTTCGAAATTCAAGATGACATTCCTGGCAAAATGAGGACATATAAATCAGTTGATATGGCAACTAACGAAGATGATGGCGTGAACTATCCACCGGAATTTTTAAACTCACTTGATTTGCCAGGATTGCCGCCTCGCAATCTTCAATTAAAGGTTGGATTTGTAGTTATAATGTTGCGAAATATTAATCAACCGCAACTTTGTAACTGCACACGATTAGCGACAAAAGAATTACTGAATAACGTAATAGAAGCAATCATATTGAAAAGAAAGTATAAAGGAGAAGACGTTTTGATACACCGCATCCCAATGATTCCGACTGACGTACCATTCAAGTTTAAACGACTACAGTTTCCAGTACGGCTTGCTAACGCTATGACTATAAACAAATCCCAGGGGAAGTCATTAAGTGTTTGTGGTATTAATCTAGAAAATCCATGTTTCTCGCATGGTCAATTGTATGTTGCCTGTTCCCGTGTTGGAAAACCATCTGCTCTGTTTGTTTACGCGCCAGGTAATCAAACAAAAAATATCGTGTACCATAAGGTACTACAATAAAAATGAAACTTAATTTAGGATAAGTAAAAATAAAATGAAATATAATAAGTAGGTATCATAATAAGAAATCAGAAATTGTAATTTTCATTGTGATTTTATAATTTTTATTTTTTGACATAATGTAATTGTTGACTTATCTACTTTTTTTTTTATTTTTACTAGCTGACCAGGTGCACCGAATAGCAGAATAAGTATTAAAAAAAATTTAAAATTAAAGAATCGACTGTTAGGCGGTACGAAGTTCGCCGGGTCAGCTAGTCTTTAACAAAATTGACAGGCGATATTTCGGTAGATAACTTATATGAAGAATTTAACTTGTTAAAATCATCCTTGGACGTATTTGTAGGAAATTGCAAAGACACCACTGCCACCACCGCACAGAAATTGCACCAGCTCTTTCAACAGTTTCCAAAACAAGATACCAGGAATATATTTAAACTAGTGTCTTTCATATTAGGTAACGAACCCGTTTTTTTCCAGATGAATTTAAAATGGTCGGATGCCAGAAATAAATGCTCCGTAAATTTAATGAAAGCAGAATTACTCATCCAGTTTAATCTACAGCTATCCTGTGAAGAGTTCTTCATCTTTATTAAAGAGAAAAAGGAAACTTTAAAAGAAGTTAAATCTTCACAGAAATATCATGAATAAGTAATTCTTATAAATAATTATTCTCTTGTTGTAAGTTGCAATTTGTAACACTCACTCCAAAGACTATTTTTTAAAACGCCATATTTCTCTAATGAATAAAACTTTTTTGATCTTGATTTCTGTTTTTTTTTTATCCTGAAGACGAATAAGACTCATCTATTTAACGATAGGGTGAATCTGATTTAAAATATTATATTTTTATTAAAATACATTTTCTATGGCTATTTTTGCTATCTATTGTCACGTAAACATAATTTTAATTCAATTAAAAAGATAAATATTTGAAAACTTCTGATTATGTACGTCTTTTAACTATGTCCCGCTTTCGACGAAAGAATCCCGCTGTTTTCACTCAAAAAGTTCCAAAATCCCGACTTGGCAAAAACAAAAAATGGCAACGCTGTTGTGATACTCTCTTGTATAATAATACTGCCGTGTATATTTCCAAGTGCTTGATATTAGGTGCGTTTCTTTGGAAAATATATCCACGGTTGCCCAAAAGAACGATCCCAGGTAACATAGCCAGCAGCCATACCTTTTTGTTTCAAACACAAATTATTGTATGTATTTGCAGCAAGTACATATCTAAAGCAGCCCTGCTGTGGATAATATCAACAGCTATCCCCAGTATTGCTGGCGATACAATGTTGTTGTTGCTAACCGTTTAAATTCGAGCACTCCTGTGGATACATTTCTCAAAGAAACGCACCTATTGACTTCTTCGTAAAGATGACTGCTGCGCACGTGTCCATCTCACATTGGATGAAATTGGAGTCCAGTGCATATTCTCAGCATTTTCCTCTCGAAAATATTCCTTTTATACTTAATTTGGATTCTAAATCCACCAATGATCGATTTGGATACATATGTACAACGGTAAGGTATTGAAAAATAGTATTTAACAAAAAGTAGCAGTGTTGGTTATTGTTGATATTGTTCTTTCTTTACGACGATGTTATGATCAGGATTAGGAGGATCATAAGCTTCCCAGTTTACTGCATTCTTAATGGTCCGCCTGTGGGCTTCACCGATTTGACCTCAATAAAAATCGACGGGCTTCCTGGTTTCGGATAATTTTATCACTGAGGCCATTCAAATGCTGGCATTATTGCATTTGTGTGATCCAGGAGTGGCCGGCATCTTTTATAAGATTTCGATACATGCATGCTTCCATTATTGATGATTGTTTGATCAACCTTTTATAACATCATCGGTAGTCGTGTCAAATCACGGATTTGCATTTACACTTGCGGGACAGCTTTAAGATGTTGAATGTGTCAATCACCTGGATGTTAGAATTGCCTAGAAGTGATTTTTCCCCCGTATTTCTCAGCCAGCGCCACGCGTCATAACTGGATCAGTTTTGCCGATATCCCGAATTTGGCAATTATCACAAAGCGATCCTAATGACGAGTGCTATCATATGCGGCTTGAAAGTCGATGAAAAGAACATTTAGCAGGGACAATGCCTCGATAGTTCTTGTAAGACTAATGATCGCCGTTCTTGTAGATGGGCATATGGAGCTGATAGTCCAGTCCCAAATGTTTTAGCACCCATATTTGTTTGATGATTTGGTGCATGCGCCCTATCAAAACATCACTAGGTTTATCTTTTGGTGGAAATATAACATAGGTAGTATTGAATGTCAGATCAATATTATCAAATATAATCCAAAAGTTTGGCTTCGCTGCGTCTATTTTATGTTAAAACGCTATCACTTGCCAAACGATGGTAACGTGAGTTATTCAATCAATGCGGAAGGGTAAAATAGTGAGGACTAGTAGTTTCCTTGCAAATTGAACTCGCCCATTATCACATCCAAGCACTACCCCAATTGACTTCATATTCACAACAAATTAGACCTTACCAATAACGAATTTAAATTGGAGTTTAAATTATTAGTCCCCTTCGTTTAAATTTCCTTTTGCATAGGAATGAAAAGGACTACAAATTTAAGATTCACATTAAATTTGTTATTGGTACCGGCCTATATGCTATTCGTTTTATATATATATAAATAGCCTGCTCTAAAGGGTTTTCTTTTTCTGTAATTGATGCAGTACCCTTATGATGCATGAAAGGCACAGCGCAGCGCAGGTATTTTCAATTCTGCACCTACAAATATAATGCCATTGTTGGCGTTTTCGTTGCCCACTATTCGGTGCTAGAACAAGAAAGAATTAAAACAATACAAAAAATTGGTTTGTGCATTGCGTAGGGTTGCGGAAATGGTTGATATTTAGGTGTAATGCCATATGCCAACTTTATAAATTCTGATTCTAAAAAGTCGATTTTCAAAATCTCAAAGTAAAAATGTGACTGGTCAAAAGACGAATCAAAATATAAAACAAAACATAAACTAAAAATTGTGTTTCTGTAGTTAAAAAAATTGCTTTCCTCAAATATTTTGACTTTTTGTGAAAACAACAGCAAATTTATTTTAACTTTTTTTTTTACAAAAATGCGAAAAAATCGTTATTTTAAACAGTTGGTTTGTTTTTGGTCGATCATTCATACGTAACCCAGCGTCACAATCTAATTCTTTTGGGAATAAGAATTATATTATGACGCTCTATTGAGCCCATACTCACACCATATGTAAACAAAGCCTTATAGGAGGGTGCTGCTCCGGTAAGGGGGGCAACAATCGAACTTAAGTTCAGTTGCGCGGATTGCATCCAAATAACAAAAGATTTAGTAACAAAAATGATATAGACAGCGATTTTCATGAGCAAATTTAAGAAAAATATTTGTTAAATCAAAAATGTCGGCACCAATCAGACCAACGCCATTTCAATTTAAACATTTACAGTTCCCTATTCGTTTGGCATTTGTAATAATAATAAATAAGGTACATCGACATATATGCTTATATATGCACTAAATTTAGAAAATACATGTTTTCTCACGGCCAAGAATGTGTTGCCCCTTCACGTGTTGGAAAACCATTATTTGTTCATGTACATGATTTTTATTTATAATATTCATGAAGTGGCATAATATATGTACTCGTAAATCGAAATATTAATTTAAATACATTTTTTTTGTATTTAAGATTTAAAAAAACATAGGGACGGGCTACAGTCCGCTTGGGCGAACTGTTGGATACCCTACTCTTTTTCTTTTCTTTTTCTTAATGAACACGCACTAAAGGGGTTGGGACCCTTATAATGTATTAGCTACACAGCGCGGGCGTTAAGGAAATTAGGGTGAGAAGAAAAGGAGAGATGCCGATGCACGTTGGTTTTGAATGTTTGTAGGTTATAATGTGAAGGAAAAACAATGCGTGGAAGAGTGTTCCACATTCGTGTTGTACGGCTGAGGAAAGATTCTTTGAACTTCACTGTACGTCCGAACACAGGCTTGAGGGTGAAATGATGAGCATTCCTTGCATGGCGGGTATTGCGGTTGAAATGTTCAAGGGGAGGAATGCAACTGGCTATTTCGTTTGAGCACTTATGGTGGAAATAACGATAAAATAACGAAATCGATCTCGCGATGTCTCGGCCGCCAATGAGTTTTATCGCGCGTTTTTGGATCCTGTCAAGTAGCTCCAAATAAGTTATTGGTGCACCGGACCAGATATGAGCGTTGTACTCGAGTTTTGGGGCGAATTATAAATTGTAGCCAGATCAGAAGGGGTGAAATATTTCTTACATCGCTTAAGGAAGCCTAGACATTTCGCTGCGTTCTTGGCGAGATCGAATATGTGGTCATTCCAACGAAGGTTGTCATTAACACACATACCGAGAATGAAAAGTCTTTCGGTTTCGGCGATGCAAGTGCCATTCATAGATAATGGCAGTGTGTGTGGCTTTTGCTTTAATGACAGGAGACAGCATTGTGTTTTGGAAGCATTAAATTCCACTCTATTGCTTTTACCCCACTGAGTTATGCTGTTAAGATCGGGATTTAATGAGCTTAACATGCGTTGTTGTTCCAGTTGCACACCCGAAGATGAGGGGCGTGACCCAAGAAACGAATGAAGCTGAGGGTACTGTCATCTGCAAAGGACTGGATTGGATTAGAAGTAACAGACAGGAGATCATTTATAAAAATGAGAAAGAGAGTCGGGGACAGAACAGAGCCTTGGGGGACACCATCATTTATTTGGTGAGTTGCAGACTTGAAACCGTCCAAAACAACTTGAATTGAACGGTCCGAAAGGTAATTTTTAATCTAATGAAGAAGAGTATCATCAATTCCAAATGCACGCATTTTCGACAAGAGAGCTTGATGCCAAACTCTGTCAAATGCCTTTGAAATATCAAGCGCAACAATCTTACCTTCACCACCCTGATGAAGAGATTGGTTCCACTTTTCGGTTAGATATGTCATCAAATCACCAGTGGACGTGTTGCTGCGAAAACCATACTGCCGGTCATTAAGAAGTTTTCGCGATTCAAGATATTTCATTAGCTGACGGTTTATCAGCGTTTCTATAACCTTAGAAAGAAGGGACGTAAGTGCAATTGGTCGGTAGGAGGAGGGAGAAGAAGATTCGCCTTTTTTTGGTACAGGCTGGACAAATGCTGTTTTCCATCTTTCCGGGAAGAGTCCTGAAGAATAGGACAGATGGAAAAGCTTACGCAATGGTTTTGCCAGCGAAGAAGAACACCTCTTCAGAACGATAGGGGAAATACCATCTGGACCAGCGGATTTGTGAACGTCAAGATCTTGAAGTACACTAGCCACTGAACGAGTGGGAAAATGGATTGGTCCGATAGAGAATTCTACGCGCTCGAATACAGGGGGAGAAAAAGCACAATCTGGGAGCATTGAGCTGACTGCAAAGTGAGCAGCAAGCAGATTGGCCTTATCTGTAGAGCTGACAGCTGGAATGTCGTTGTAAATGAGTGTCGGGATAGATGACGAGGCCGAATTTCTGATGTTTTTAACAAATGACCAAAAGTTTTTACTACCAGTGGGACTTTGTAGTATTTTTTGCCTCAACTTTTGGTCATAGGAGAATTTGACACGATTAATGTGGGCATTGCAGTCATTTCTGGCTCGTTTAAACTTTTTACGGCTTTCCTCAGATGGGTTGGCTTTGAATAGCCGAAAACTTACCTCTTTTAACCTGATAGCCTCTTTGCAGCTCGAGTCACACCACGCGTTAACCTTGGGTTTGATACTTTTAATCCTGTTAGGGATAAAAGAATTCATACCCAGGTGAATTATGTTTGTGACCATATCAGCAGCAGCATCCACGTCGCTGTCGAGGAAGCACAGCGACCAGTTAAAACTCTTAAATAAACCGTTTAGTTTTTCCTAATTGGCTTCCTCGTATTGCCATACGGTTCTTTTAGGAGTTTGTTCTTTAACTATATGGTTGGAGTACGAGAAATTTGCTGATATGATACAATGGTCTGACGAATCTAGGGGCGATAATACTTTCAAAACGTATTTATCGGGGTGGGAGGTAAGAAACAAGTCCAATGTGTTGGCAGTTTGACTGCTAATGTCCGGTATTCGTGTCGGCTCATTTACAAGCTGAGTCAGGTTATTTACCTCCGCAAAGATATCGACGTACCTTCCTTCGGGTGTTGTCTGACCAGAATGTCGAAGCCAGCTTGAATTGTGTATATTGAAATCGCCCGCAATAACGATTTCAGAACGAGGATGAAGGGTCACAATTCTTGTAATGGAATCAGACAGGGCATCAAACTCATTATAAGTTGAATGTCTGTCCAGGTTGGGGCTTCTGTAAATAAAACAGTAGTGGATTTATTGCCTACGGACATGGAATTTTAGCCAAATGAAATTAAATTCTGGATTGGAACATTGGCCATATTGAGGCTGAAGTTGGTAGGCTACGTCACTACGTATATAAACGGCGATACCGCGATGGGGAAAGAATAATGGCACTAAGTTGTACCCAGGTAAACTAAACTCTGTTAAATCA
The DNA here is from genome assembly GCA_949715645.1 of Portevinia maculata. Taxonomy (NCBI): domain Eukaryota; kingdom Metazoa; phylum Arthropoda; class Insecta; order Diptera; family Syrphidae; genus Portevinia; species Portevinia maculata. The sequence goes on from OX454525.1 coordinate 299,310,851, forward strand.
GATCCAACGCTAACCTGGGTTTCACTAAGTGCCAGAACAGCTGGTTTGTTGTGAAAAACATGGGCGTATAATGAAAAAAATTGTTTTCCTCAACCCACGAATGTTAGTAACATCCACCACAAAGTTCCCACACATTACAAAATACAAACATAAACGAAAACACAAACTCTGACGCTACCTAAGCAAGAACCGTGAATCCGCGTTAGATTTCCAAAACAAATTACCACGGGTGTTATGCCCGTACGGTAATTTTTTTGGGCCACCAACAAAATCAACAACTCACGGGCCGCTATCCGCCCGATGCAGCCTTGGCCTAAGCATTGCAAGTGCACAAACGATAATAACCGAACGACACCTGCAATAGTCAAGCAAATGCAACAGTGATGAAGTGGGATGGCGGACGGAAGGAAAACCCTACGCTTTTGCTTTTTTCGTTTTTTTTTAACAGCACTGCCGCCGGCCACCTGCACTCTCTCTATGTGGATTTATTTTTTTCTTTTATCACACACACATTACGCGTATTTTTTCTTCGCGTATTTTTTTCTTCTTCACTGCCACCGGCCACCGGCACTGGCTCTATGTGGATTTATTTTTTTCTTTTATCACACACACACTACGCGTATTTTTTTCTTTTCGCGAACCGTATTGGCGAGGCACCGAAATTGCAAGCAAAAAAAGCAACACGTCCGCACGCGACGGGGGGCAAACAACAACTCCTGAACTCTTGTTCCTATCCCTCATAAGTGGGCGTGACAAAAGTCTAAGTATGGTTGAATTGTTAAGAACGCTCTACATATTTTGTTATATATAACATTTAAGGGATTTAATCGAAAAAAACGCTCCCTAGTTCAAACTTTGGTTTTTCAATAAAATTGTTTTATTTAATTGTGGGCGTGTCAGTGGGCGGATTTTGAAAATATTTACACATGAGCATAAAAGGCCCCTAGAAAGTATATATGTATGTATTATACATTTCAGCTCCCTAGCTCAGACTTTGACTTTTCAATAAAATTGTTTTATTTAATTGTGGGCGTGTCAGTGGGCGGATTTTAAAAATTGTATCTCCCGAGCAGTTTTAGGAGTTAAAGATCATTTCTATCTCAAAATTCGATTTTTTCGATAAATTTGTTTTTTTGAGTTTGTGGGCGTGTCTGTGGGCGGATTTCAAAAATTCTTTTACTGGATTATTTCGGGCCCCAAGAAAGTATATGATTAAAATTTCAGCTCTCTAGGTACAGTTTAAAGGCCTAATTTTTGCCCACAGACGGACGGACGGACGCACGGACCGGATATGGCTAGATCGACATTACTAACTTTTAGGGGTCTACGGGCAATATTAAGGTATGGTATAAACTATGAGTCAAAATTAATATACCCATAGAATAGGGTATAAGAAACAATAAATTTTATGCATCACCGGCCCCAGGGCTCAAAACCTAGCTTCCCCAACCACTTTCTTGTGCGAAGTGGAAGGGACATACAATATTAACCCAAATCCGAATGGCAAATTTGAGAATCTTCTCATGACAATTGCTACGCTTGGATGTTTGTCATACGTTCAAAGAGGTGGGGCAGTGGAAAAAAACTCTGGAAGGGTTTGAACCGGGGACCTTTCGATCAGTAGTCCGACACACTAACCACGGAGCCACTGCGCCCGACAAGATTAAAGCTTTTAGGATAACAAAAAAAAAACTATTTCGATAGTATTACATAAAAAGGTTCAAAACTCAAATATTGTATAAACAAAAGGGCAAATCAAAAATCGAAATCTATAGCGCCAGGTGTTAATAGCCACTCTCACCTTAATTTAGCTTATCAAACAAAAATATTTTTTTTTCAGTTTAATTCAGGTAATTGTCGAACTTTTTTTCTTCAGTTTGCGAGTGTAACAGAGTTAAATATTATTTGTGGAAAACTTTTAAATTAAAAGATTGCTTCCAACATCACACTTCCAATTGGTCAATAGTATTTTGTTGTACGAGGGTGTTAACTAAGTGCACAACTGAGCCCATGAATTGCCTTTGACTTGCTATTTATTTATTTTGTTAGCAAAAGTGCAAATGAAATAAATTTAATGATGAAATTTTCCATTAATACGCGAACATTTTATCCCAAAAACTGGTATGCCAAAATCGGCCACTTTTATATACATATCCAAGTTCGGATAATTTTAATTGGGAACCAATAGTCATTTATCATAATTATTTATTGATGAAGTCAAGCTAAAAGTTGACATTGATAAGAGGTTTAAACCACCTAAAAATTGAAGAGGAAACCCCCACTTAATGAAGAACGTCGAGATTAGCGCCTTAATTTTGAGAAGTAGCATATCCGGTGTGATAGAGAACGGCATCAGTTCGTTTTTTAACGGCTATAATTTACCTTGCATGTTTTGAGAAAAGATGATATTTTTTTATTTTTTTTTTACATATGGACTTGCAAAACGGATTCTAAGCACCCTTATAATGTACATAATTACACAGCGTTAGGGCTTTGAATGTTTGTAAAGCAAGATGTGTAGGAGAAACATGGCGTGATAGGACATTCCACATTCGCGTTGTACGGCTAAAGAACGACCCTTTGTATTTTAGCGTACGTCGGAAAGTAGGCTTGAAAAAATTGTGCGAAACTCGCAAGCCAACACTAGAGGCACAATTTTCCAAAAGTCTGTGCAACTACTTGCATATGCTGACGACATTGAAATAATTGGCAGAACAAAGCGAGCCGTCACTGGTGCGTTTGCAAGTATTAGCACAGAAGCTGCAACAATGGGTTTAGTGGTGAATGAGGGCAAAACAAAATATATGCTGTCAACAAGAAGGGACACACAACATCGACGAATCGGACCGAACGTCACAATAGACAGCTACAATTTTTAGGTAGTTAGGGGCTTTGTCTACCTCGGCTCCGCTATTAATTCTGATAATAGGTCCGTTCGCGTACTTTATGTGTAGAAAAATGAAAACTGTCAAATCTTCAAAATCGAGAGAGAATCCTCTCAGTTCAAAGAAAAGTACGCGAACGCTTTTGTGTGAAAAGATGAAAAACGTCAAAGTTTGGCTTGAAAAGAAGCAACCGCTGTTTTTTTTGCTGGCAAACTCATAGGATTTCATCATTTGACAGTTTTCATTTTCTTACCAGCTGAAATTCTGTGTGAAGAAAAATGAACGAAAGTACATTTAAGGAGACTCTATATAAAACCCTCATCATCCCAGTCCTGCTCTACGGCGCAGAAGCTTGGACATTAGCAAAGGATGAAGATCTTCTTGGTCGTTTCGAACGCAAAATTCTTCGAGTGAGCCCGTTCCCGTTTGCGTTGACGGGCTTTGGAGGAAGAGATTTAACAGCGAACTCTACGACCTGTACAGCGACATCGACCCGGTCAATAAAGTACGTATCAGTCGACTAAGATGGCTAGGACATGTAGAGCGAATGGACACCAACGCTCCGCCCCGAAGAGTCTTCTATTTCAATCCGGAGGGACAACACAGTAGTGGAAGACCTCGCAACCAACTTGGAGTGCGCAACTGGAGGCAGTTAGCCAAAGATCGTGCTAACTGGAGAGGCGTATTGGTTGAGGCCCAGGTCCAACCCGGGCTGTAGGTCCACCTAAGTAAGTAAGTAAGTCGGAAAGTAGGCTTAAGAGTGAACTGATGCGAATTCCTGGCATGGCAGGCATTGCGGTTGAAATGTTCTAAGGGTGGATTGTAGCTGGCCATTTCCGTAGAGCACTTTCGGTGGAAATACCGATAAAACAACGATAGGGAGGTGACTTTACGACGATGGCTCAAAGAGTCAAGCAATTTCGTGATATCTCGATCACCAATGAGTTTTATCGTGCGTTTTTGTATTCTGTCAAGCAGCTAAAAATGTGTGATTGGAGCACCAGCCCAGATATGAGCGCTGTTCTCAAGTTTGGGCAAACACGCCTTATAAATTTTAGCCAGATCAGAAGGGGTGGAATATTTCTTGCACCGCCTAAGGAAACCAAGATAATTCGCAGCGTTCTTGGCGACATCGAATACGTGGTCATTCCAACGAAGGTTGTCATTAACGCAAATACCGATAATGAAAAGTCTTTCAGTTTCAGTGATGTAAGTTCCATTCCTTGATAATGGCAGACTGTTAAGGTTTTGCTTTAATAACAGAAAACAGCATTGTGTTTAAGAAGCATTAAATACCACCCTATTGGTTGTACCACATTGAACTATGCTGTCAAGATCGGAGTTTAATGAGCTTAACATACATTGCTGTTCCGGTTCCACGCCTGTAGATGAGGGAATTGGATCAGGAAATGAATATGAGGAGCTGAAGGAACTGTAACCAGCGAAGGAATAAATAGGATTAGAAGTAACAGAGGGTAGATCATTTATAAAAATGATAAAATGAACATTTTCGAGAAAAGAGCTCAGTGATAAACTCTGTCAAATGTCTTTGAAATATTTAGCGCAACGATCTTACTTTCACCACCATTCTGAAGAGATTGGTTGCGCTTTCCGGTTAGGTAACTCATCAAATCCATTTTGATTGATATCCACCTTCGCACTAACATTGATGCACAACTTCTATATGTTGCTCAACATGCATACTGGCGTACAGGTAAAACAGTGCCCAGATTGCAATTTTTTTCAGTTTTGTTATTTAGTAAATTTCATCAGTTGTTATTGGATTGCCTGCTGAAGTAACCGAAATAAGTGAGCACTAGGACACTGTTGCCAGCCAGTTGTTGGATCTCTAAAACAAGCGGTGCAATGCTGCCGTAGGAGTGGTACGGAAACACCACCGATGCTTGAATGGGAATGCCAAAAGAGACTTAATAAATTAGACGAGAATAACAGACTAACCGACTGCTGGATACCTGGCCACGTAGCCATTAAAGGGAAAAAGGCAGCAGATTCTCTGACAATACAAGGGGCAGCCATTCATACGTCCTGTACTATTCGGCGGTAGAGCACACCTCACACGAAGAGTCTGAAAAAGAAAAAAAAGGGTTAAAACTTAAAAGGAATAACCTACGAATCTTGATAGATCTTCTAAGTGGTTATTGCAGATTTAGGGAACACCTAAGGAAAATAGGTATGTCAGAGAAAGATCTCTGCAGATTTTAAAGGAATACCACTGAAATTGCAATCCACATTCTAGAATCCTGTGAGTATTAACTCACAAGATGATCAAATATTTGGAAAACCACCCATCAATAGAACTGGAGTGTAGGATGTGCTCTAAGGTGAGGCTCAGTCAGAGTAGAATTCTCAAATACAATTCATAAGGTAAATAAATTTCGAGGGGGCTTTGGAAGAGGAACAAACCTCTTTAATAAAAAAGCAGAGCACACAATAGATCATAAGGTCGCAGTATACTATACCCTCATTATTATTTAGACATCCTTAGGTATTTTGACACAAAATTTTTCCAGTGATGTTTGGTCCCGTTTGCGTTAACCGACTTTATAGGAGCACATTAAAAAACTAGCTCCAAAATTATATTTATTTATTTATTTCAATATTTTTTAATTCAACAATTATTGTTACATAGGTATATACTTAATCTAACAAAGTTATTAAAGCCGGAGCGAGATCGACCTAATCAGAATATCACATCAGTCGTTTAAAATGGCTAGAAAGAAGTGAAAAGCCAACGCTCCGGCACAAAAAGTCAGCAATTCCAGCTCGGGGAAACAATACTGAAGAGAAAGATCTTGTTATATGGGTCAACCCACTTGTGGTGCGCACACGTACTTCGAAAGACAGCTAGCCAAAGACCGCACTAACTGCAGATGCCCATTGGTTGAACTACAGGGAACTACCACTCCCCCGTGGCTTGTCTACATTAAAATCCCATACTTGAAATGAATGACGAATGTTTGACAGATTTGGTGACTTTGAATGTGTTCACAATTTGCAAACGGCTTGTGATTAATTACTATCGTGTGGATAAAATCAGGACTGAAGTTAGGAGAAATAAAAGAGACACAATCAACTCTTTCCACTTTATAATAAAGAAGAAGATTTATTGTATTCACAATTATTTGCTTAGAATTATTATTAACATGATTGTGTTGCCATATAGGCAAGAAGAAGGTGCAAGATTGGAGTTAGTTGGTTGGTTGGTTGGAACCGGCCCTCGATGAGGATGCACTTAGACCAGAGGTAGGTCCATTGTGCTTCCGATATGTAAGGTGGGTGGGTTACCCTTTTACGCAGGGAACCATGTGCTCCTCTGAATGAAGGAGCTAATCATTGCTGTGTAGGTGTTGTTAAGATCGTTTAGATCATTGAAAAGGTATTCACCCAGTGTAGCCTTCCTAATGTTGGCGAGTGTAGGACACGTCCAAAGGAAGTGACTGATAGTCTCCTCTTCCTCCTCGTCCCTACAGCTTCTGCAGAAGTCATTGTAGGGAATGCCCAGCCTTTGAGCATGTCTTCCTATAGCACAGTGAGGGCGTTTACTAATTTGGAGAGGATTCCTCTCCTATGCCTCAGAAGTCCGATGGTGCTGGGTTTATTTAATGTCGGCCAGAGTAGTCTTGCGGTGTTGCACTGGTCGAGTTGGTGCCAACGATGGTTGGCTTCGCTCACCGCCTTGGTGTCTATGAGGTGTTTAACATAAGACGTTGGCGCCTCGATGTCGGTGACGCTTATGCGGTTTAAACCAGAAGAGTCTCGTCGAGCCAGATCGTCAGTTTCACAATTCCCTGGTAAGTCACAGTGACCCGGCATCCAGCAAAGGGTGAGGCTATACTGAACGGCTATCTCGTTAAGAGATACGCAGCAGTCTTTCACTGCCTTGGGTCTTGTAGTGCTGGATGCAAGGGATTTGTCGGCAGCCTGACTGTCGATGTATATTACAATATCTGATTTCGATATCGTATTAACCGACAGCCAGCCAGCGGCTTGGCGGACGGCGGTGACTTCGGCCTGAAAAACGCTGCAGTATTCAGCGTTCTGTGTTCTCCGTTTGTAAAAATTGACAGCGATTCGTGGTGTAGGACGTGACGTTGTGTCCACTCGGTTCTGTCTGGGCTTAGATGTTGGTACCCCAAGTTGAAATTGTATTCACTGGGCAGGTGGTCGGTGACCTTAGGAAGATGCCGATACATCGTTAGTATATTGGGATGTCCAGTGTGTTGCTCTTTTCATTGTTTGGAGCTTCTCAGTCTTATTTCTGAGCTGGCAGCCAACTATTTGCCGACGATGTCAGTCGGGGGAAGGTGGAGAATGGCTTGGATCGCTGCAGTGGGAGAGGTTCTCAGTGCACCGGTGATTCTAATGAATGCAACTCGTTGAGTTTTGTCCAGCAAGGTTAGGTTGGACTTCTTCTCCAAGGCGATTGGAGTTAGTTAGCTTACTTTAAACTGTAAGATGCTATTTGATTAGAAAAATTTATTATTAGCTTAAACTGAATCAATAGACTCCAAGTACCTAGCACAGCAATGTAAAGTTCAACCACTGCCATCGTCGCGTCGGCTATATACTCAGTTAAAGAAGATGGAAAGACCAAACCTTTATTTTAAAATAATAAATTGGTATCGATAGAATAAAACGCTGGAGCCAGAGGCTTTCTACAAGGTCACAAACCTGTTTAGTAGGTAAGTAAATAAGCTCTTCTATGGTTACAACACTTCCATATGAAATGATTTTTTTTTTTGAATTGAAATGAATTTCTCTGAATAAGCTGGACAGTAATTATTCAGCGTACAATATCGACATAAATACCAATTCGAGTAGGTACCATAAAATGCCGAGTTAATAATTAACTCGTCCAAAAAAAATCGTGATTGATGCAAAATGTAAAGCCAGGCCTTCATTTGACTCACTTTATGTTTGTATTGAAAATTTTGAAGTACATACCTACCTGCTCGAATAATTTTACTTTGATGTTTGCGTTTTTCTTTATTATTCGTGGTGTGAAATTTAACTATATCTTCGATTCACGACTGGTTCTACTCCCTAAAATATATGAATTTAAGATCAATTTGAATTTGTGTATTCTTTCGGTTTCTGGAAAGGTAATGCTTCGGGTCTTTTTCCAATTGTATTGATATAAAGCGTACTTGGATTTGCTGTATACAGTACTTTGTCGAAATCTTTGTTGTGTAGAGAGTTAATATAATTTTCTCTCTTGTTTACAACCATTTCTTGTTTCGGTCTAGAAGTTGCATTTATCTATGTGTTTGACTCGACTTTAAACGCTAAAGTTCTCGCTCTTGTCAAAGTCGAAGGGAAGTCGAAGTTGAAGCCTTGATGTATTTCTACCATAAGATGAGCGGCGTGGTTGTGAAAGTTGACGTCGAAGTCGAAGTGTTGATCTGTTTCTACCATTTGACTCGACTAACGGTGAATTTCTCCCTCCTGTCAAAGTGGAAGTTGAGATGTTGATGTGTTTCTACCATAAATTTTTGAATGAGAACACTGGGTTTACATGCAGGTGTTAAAAAAAATATTTTAAAGGATCAATAGGTTTAATGTAATTCTCTTAAAATTTAAGTGGATTGAAGTAGGGGTTTTTAAAGCGAAGTAGATATGGGGAATTCGTTAATAGTGCGAATTAGGGAGCAAAAATTCAGTTAGATTTGCTTCAATTCAAACAAAACTGGTATCGCTGGCCAAAAGTCATTTACAGTTGTTTTTTCGTTTGGGAACAAATTGAGAGACTCTCTCAGTCAACTGTCTCTTATAGCTCATCTGTAACAGGGATTTAATTACTGCACATGATTAAAGCTAGGTTATAATATTCAATTTAAAATAAGAATTTAGAATTTTTACATTCTGAGACAGCGTCGGCTCGATGACATCATTAATGACTGAAATTCTTCTTAGCTGCGCTCAATATATTTTTTATTTTTTTTGTCCTCAGATCGAAGACGGAAACTGAATACGGGCCTTCGAAATAATTCCATTATGGGCAGATGGGGAAGACAAAACCCTGCACCCGAACCTGAACCTCCACCGCCTCCGATTCCGCCTAGAACGTTCATTAGACAGACTAGCTTAACTAAAATAGGAAATATGTTAAATACAGCGATGAATATAAATGGAACCAAAAAATTGCCAGGTAAGATAATTTTAAGTAAATCTTCAATATTAGCATTATTAACATTTTCCGCATTATTCTGCACCCTTTTATGCGTAAACATTTTTCAACGAAAAACGTATTCAGACATTTTCCCATTTCTGATTGTGATCATTGTTACATCCGAGATCCATTGGGATATAAACACTCAGTTCTTCTGGCTGCATTTAACGAGTTGAGCAGTGGTGAAGAATTATATTTAACACAGACGGCCAGGCTTCGACTAAGGATGGCGAAAAGAACAATATAACTTTGAAAATGAGATAATCGGCCGTTTTGCTAGAGAACCAAGGCAGGTGAAGTTCTTTTTTTTCTTAAAGAATCAATGCTTGAAAATATCTATGTATTATCTTGTTTGTAGCCATTATTTTTTATTACATAATCAAAACAACTAACTACTGAGAAAGAAAATCCATCAACGTATTGTTCTTTATTGTGTGACTGGACATTGAACTTTTTTATTGTAATATGCAGGGTGCCAGTTAAGCAAAATAATCCTTTAAGGGGAGATTCCTGAAGTTCCGCCGAACAACACTGAAAAATAAAACGCCTTATGGAACACGTAACAAGAGACTGTCTAAAAATAATTTTAGGCTGATGACAAAAGGAGGATAAATATATTAATATTACCGCTGAAATTCCATCTACACAAAAGCGCGGAATTTACTAGACTTATTATGTCATGATATCAGTCTTGACTAAAATTCTCGTGGAGACTGGGTGTAAAGAAGACAAATACAATGTGGAGTGACAGTTACAATGCATACTCGTGTTGTTCTGATTTATTTGAATTGATTTGTTATGAAGTAACAATAATATGTTGTAACGGACTGCCGTTACATTACAGGTTGGTTTCACCATGCGGCTGAACGAGGTGGACTCTTCCAACAGAGCCATGCTTCTTTGGCCTTGGTGTAACTGGCATCTTCCAAATTCTCGTCGTGTCATACGTTGCCGCCACCTGTAACATAACAGCCCCCTTTCCCTTTATCGGGGATGATGATGGATTATCATCCTACCAAATGAACCTTACCTTATCCTCTTATCCAATGAAGAAAAAAAAAACAGGACCAATGGTGCCCCACTGTCCCCTACAGCTTCGCTGCACTGGAGAACTGGGATACTACATTTGGGTCGACTGGTCCCCGCTTACAGGCGACTAGGACACAGCCGACCTTAACGACTGGGAAGAGGGGTGTTTGGCCACTCACAGCCAGGCATGGGTACCGCCCCGCGCTAGCTCGCCGGCGGGCGTGAATCCTTGTCTGTGAGCCCAAACAGGGGTTACCTCTATTTTTACATGCCTTCAAAGAACAGCAGCTCCTTTCTGGAAAACCAAAAACCAGAAAAGGAGCTCTCTTCCTCCGTATCCAATGGACCGATGGACTTCCATTGCTAACCGTTCGCGGAGAGAGAGAGAGTGCGAGAGTGGTATTGCTACCACGGTCGCTTTGGGTGGCCCGAAGGGCCAGGAGGCCTGGGTAACCTTGAAAAGCGAATGAGAGACAGAGCAAGCTGGATGAAGAGTGGGTGAGAAGTAATAACGCCGGAAGAGAGAGATAGAGAGAGAGGGGAGAGAGAAGGTGATGAATCTCCCCTGTGCTGGCCCGCCCCGTCACGTTTTCACATGAACTCCATGGTCACCGCGCCGCACCATCGGCGATGACCCCTAACCTGAAAAGGGAGATAGGCCTCTACAGCCTCTGTTGACGCCTACTCCCGTTGGGTTGAACTTCCTTCAGCTCACTTCCCGTTGCGGACATACGACCCCCTCCTTAGAAGGATTATTAAACCGCCATACCTAGACGTTCGGAATTCGATGTAGATAAGTCCATCCAAAAGAAAATAATTAACCAAAGAATGAACACAGAAAAACTAAGAATATGCTTTATCATGAAAACGCTCTAAGCGCGTACTAATATATTCGATCATAATTCAGGAAACGAAATCAGAACAAACTTAAGATAAAACTAAAAATCTGTCTTACGTCTAGATCCGCCTCAGAGACAGAAAATCAAAATGAAATTGGAAAAAAAACTTAAAGCTACCTTAAATGCTTCCGAATTCTGGAAAGTATTACGTTAAATCGTAAAATGCTTATGTACTGCACTTCGGTCTTTCTCAATACGCCCTCTTATTCAAACGATTGAAGCTTGAATAGAAAAGGACTCGACTCCTTGAGTAGGATGACTTACACCGACACAAAAAAAAACTTTGGACGCGATCACGATTCTTACCATTGCCCTTCGGTGGTTGGGTATATACCGAATGACAAGCTATCTTCGAGATATAAACAACAAAAACACGAATGATTATTGAAAGCCTTTCCGGATGCCAAAAGAATGGAAACAAACCGTCCACAAAACAAAATGTAACCGAAACTAAAACGAAATAAATTCGCGATGGGACGTTCTTTACTAAACCTCTACCCGAAATTCAATAGAGCGTTCTTTAATACGCCTGACCCGAAGAATTATAAATATATTTATGTATGTTTATAGGCGAAAAGATGTATATATATATATATATGTAATGTTATCAATATATTTAAATGCCAACACTAATGACTTTTTTTTTTTTTTTTTAATTCTGGCTCGCCAAGGCGATTTATAAAAGGGGGGGGGGGGGGGGGGGGTATTTCGACCTAAAAGATCTTTTGTACCGTATGGGCCAGAAAAATTTTAAACTAGTAATATTTCCACTTTCCGTGTAAAGCGGACAATTTTGCCAGTAGAAGAATTCTTTATGTCCTCGGGGCTCAATTGTTCCCTGAGAAAGATCTTCTTTCTAATTCCATTAAGGAATGGGCATTCACATAAAATGTGTTCAGCTGACTCGTCCTCTTCAAGACAGAGTCGGCACTCAGGAGAATCTGCTATTCTCATTTTGTGTAGATGATATCTTAAACCGTGGTGACCAGTAAGGTAACCTACTAGGTTTTTGATATCATGCCTGCTTAGGTTTAGACATTTGCTGGCATTATGATTGAAGGGCCGAATGGCTCGTTTGGCCTGTCTTAGACCTGGGATGTTATCCCAATGATAGATACATTTTCTATGGTCCCAGCTTTTAATTGCTGCCGTTGCTGCTGATCTAGGAGTGCAGCAGAAAGGTTCGGGACCTATGAAAGGTGTTTCTGAACCTTTTCTGGCCAGTTCGTCGGCCTTTTCGTTACCTTCTACCCCGACATGACCCGGAACCCACCATAATTTGGTCTTGTTTCTTGCTCCGAGTATTTGTAGGGTATTGAAGCAGTACATGACTGATTTGGAGTCAATGGTATACGAGCTAAGGGCGTTTATAGCTGCCTGACTGTCCGTGAAAATATGAATGGTTGCACCTTTTATGCCAGATAAGATAATGTGGATGGCGCATTCTTGAATGGCGTGGAGCTCCGCTTGAAATACGCTGGGACTTTTTCCCATGGGTGTCGTAAAGCGTTTGTGTGGTCCGTATATTCCCGCTCCTACCCCCGTTTCCATTTTAGAACCATCCGTATACCACTTTATGCCGTTATGGCTGTTTGGTGGGTTATTGCTAACCCATGCTTCTCTTTTGGGTATCTCCGTGGAGAACCGTTTGTTGAAGCATAGTGTTTTTTGAATGCGGTCTGTGACCGCGCAGTTCATGTTAAGTTCTGGCAGTTCATCGAGAAGGGTCTTAAGTTCCGGATGATCATTAAGACTTATCTCGTTTAGCTGTATTAGACTTATTGCACTGCGGATCGCCACTTTTTGGACGTATATGTGGAGGGGTATAATTCCTGTTATTGCCTCTATGGCAGCTGTTGGACAGGTACGCATGTCTCCGGAGATACCAAGGCACGCAAGCCGTTGTACCTTTTTGAGCTTCTCTATTGCGACCTTTTGTGTGGATTTTGTCCACCATACTATGGAGGCGTATGTTATGATGGGTCTTATCATCACTGTGTAGATCCAGTGGACGATCTTTGGAGAGATTCCCCAGGTTCTACCATATGTGCGACGACAGGCCCATAAAGCTCTATTAGCTTTACTGATTTTGTTGTTTATGTGAGAGTTCCAGTTAAGTCTCTTGTCCAGGATTACTCCAAGATACTTGACTTCGTCGGAATACTCTACGACCGTGTCGTTTATTGTGATTAGGCCTAGGTCTAATTTCCTCCTTTTAGTGAAAGGAACGATGACGGCTTTACTGGGATTTAGGGAAAGATTTTCCTTAATGCACCAGTCTATGGCTGTCTTTAGAGCATTTTTCATTTTTGATGTGACTCCTATTGAGTCTTTGCCCTTAACTATGATGACAATATCATCGGCGTACCCAATTGTGGTGTAGCCCAAACTGCTCATCTTGTGTAGCAGGTCATCGATGACCAATGACCACAGAAGGGGTGAGAGTACTCCCCCTTGTGGGCAGGGCAGCCCCTTACGGCTGTTACTGATACTGAGGTCGTTCCTGACGAGGAAGTTATTTTGCGACTTTCCAGCATCGCTTTGATCCATTTAATAGTTGGTTTATCTATATTTCTATGGTACAAAGCATTTGATATGGATTCATATCCAGTGTTGTCGAAAGCACCCTCTATGTCCAGAAAGGCACAAAGTGCGATCTCTTTGCAACGGTAGGCGTTTTTTATCTCTGTAGTTAGTCTTAACAGAGCGCCTTCCGTGGATTTGCCCTTTTGGTACGCATATTGGTGAGGGTGCAGAGGCATGCTTTTTGATATGCATTCTCTAATGTGAATGTCAATAATCCTTTCCATTGTTTTCAGAAAAAACGATGTCAGGCTTATCGGACGATATGATTTAGGTAATTCTCTCGGCTTGTTTCCCGGTTTAGGTATAAATACTACGTTTACCTCCCTCCAGGTAACTGGTATATACCCCCAGTTGAAGCTGAACCTAAATAAGGCAATCATGGATGGTAGTAAAAATTCTATTCCATTTTGAATGAGGGCTGGAAAAATACCGTCTGTACCTGATGCCTTGAATGGTTTAAATGAGTTAATTGCCCATTTAACCTTATCCGGAGTAAAAATAGTTCCGGATAAACTATGAACTCTGCTGAGGTTTCTTGGAATTGAGACCTCCGCTGTATGGTCGTCTGTAATGACCATCGTGTGAGAACCTGGGAAGTGAGCCTGAAGCAAAGTTTTCAGCGTTTCTTCCCGGTCGCGTGTGATTGAACCATCTGATTTAATTAACAATCCCATGCCTTTTTCTTGATCCGTTGACAGGGCCCTTTGGAGGCGTGCCACCTCTGGAAGTTTTTCTATCTTCTCACAGTTTGCACGCCATGAGGCTCTTTTGGATCTGCGCAACTCTAAGTTGTATATGGTCAGCATGGATTTATATTGTTCCCATGTGCCGGTGCGTTTGGCTTTGTTAAAAAGCTCTCACCCTCTTTCGAATAGACTCAAGGTTATCGTTCCACCATGGTACGCACCTTTTAACCACGGTTCTTTTAACCTTGCAACTATTTTTGAATGAGGTAAGAATAATATCATTCATTTGACATTGCGCAGCATCTGCATCAATTGTATTTGATGGTGCTTCTGGCAGCATGTCAGATCTGACCGCAAGATTTTCGCGGTAAGTTCTCCAATTAGTCAGTCTGTTGTCATAACGGACTGACGCGTGTTCGGCATTGCATCTTATCTCGAAACGGATGTGCATATAATCCGATAGAGATGCCTCGCCAGACACGTGCCATCCCTCTATAATATCCTTAATAAAAGGAGATGATATAGTAAGGTCTAAAACTTCTTCTCTTATAGAATTTCTAAATGTAGGACTATTTCCCTTGTTTAGAAAAACGAGGTTATTGCTATATATATATTCTAATAACGACTCATCTCTGTTATTTGTATCTCGGATGCCCCAGATGGTATTATGTGCGTTTGCGTCGCAGCCGATTAGTATATGTACTTTCTGGTCCTCACAGTACCGGACAAGTTCCTGTACTGGTAAGGGAGGCACTGCATCCGTGTCTCCAGGAAAGTACGCCGATGCGCATACAAATTTATGCAGCTCTCGGCTTTTGTGGCGCTCTATTAGAACCGCCACCAGGTCCCTAGTTGTGAAACCTGGAATGAGAGAACATTTTATATCTTTCTTAATAGAGATAGCCGCCCTTGGTCTGAAAGGACCTTTGGCGAAAATTAGCTCTCTGTGTTTACAATTTAATCCGGATATCTTACCATTGGTTGCCCAAGGTTCCTGGATTAGTCCAATAGCAATGTTCCCTTCGGCACATCGCTGGCTAAAGGTGTCCGATGCACCCATAGCCCTGTGCAGGTTGGCCTGCAAAACGCTGAGACGGGTGGCCATTTGCGTCTGTATTCAGGGTTTCGTACTCTATTGGGCTTGTTATCACCTCTCCTACGTACGATACCCTGTTGAGGAGTACCACTTTGTCTGCCTCTAGGACTTTTGTTTTTATGTCCTTCTTGTGCCAGTGCTTTCTTACGATCCATACCTAACTTAGGCCTGAATCGTGTTTGGCTTTCTCTGGCTGCGCTTGACTTCGCGCTTGTAGCTTCTTTTTCTGGCACAGTTGTTGCCGTACTTGAAGCTGCAGCCTTAGCGGCAGCGCTGGTGTTGGCCCCACTTGGGTCAGTTGCGGTGCTGCCGTGAGCTGTGACATCCTTCTTATCCAAAACGTGCTGTTTTTGATCTTTAGGGCCCTGTGTGGCCGTCTTGTCAGCACTTTTTAGGATAAGTTTGGTCTGTCCGAATCGGAAAGAGACCATACCCTTTAGCTCCACGAGTCTCCTCATGGTGCTGTCGTTTATGGCAAAGACCATATGTGCGATGTCTCGCTCATCCGATCTTTGCAGAACCCTCCACGTTCTCGTGTTCAGTTCTTTGTTTTGGCCATCTAATAGGGCTAGGATCCTTTCGCTAGCTACGCCGGTACTCTGTGGGAAGAACCCTCATGTGGTTTTGGAAAATTTTCCTCTCCCACAAGCATCACCTCTAACCCGCATTTCTCTTTTAGCTTGGCGAAGGTTGCCTTCATCCACTCTGCAGTGGTGGCGTCTGCACATACGATCATGAGCCATCCGGCTTTGAACGTAGTACCGCGGAACCTGCCCTCCTCGTCACGCTGTTCGATCGTGATAAAATAATCCTCTCCTGTATCGAACCCATTTGTTCGTTGGAGAGAGGATTACGATCGATGTCCACCGGTACAACACCCAGTCTTACATAGCTCGTTATATTGCTATACGAGACTTTGTCGACGGTTGTCTTCCCAGTGCGACCTCGCTTCGCTTCGGATTGAGGCGGGGTATTATCCTCGGATCGCATTCGCTTCACCTCGGGACACTAATGACTTACGTGGATACTCCAGACGATGTGCGCACACTGCCGACGTTCCTGTTGGATTTTGAAGAGTGTAGGATGTTACTTGCATATATATAAATATAATTCCCTAAGTACTTGCATCGACATGCTTAAATCAATTAAAAATTCCTCGCTCTAGCCGAAGCGAAACAACAAAAAGAAAGCTTTACACAACCGATCGCTTTTCCTTACTTTTACGTTAACTTTTTTTTTCTTTTTTTCTTTTATCCACACCCAGATGTATCTGCGGGGGTGTAAGGATCTGAGAGATGGACCATACTACTTCTTCTAGTTGGTTGGTTATTAATTCTGCACTTTTTCTTTCATTATCCACCGCTCGTACGGAACGATGTTCCTTGGGTGAATCAAATATACCGCGTTACTGATGGAAATTCCCGGACTGGAACGCCACCGATGGCTGCTTAACCGCGCTACTAGGATGCTGTTCTATCGACGAACTAAATCTGAGTTCCCAGAGGGGGAGATAAAGATCTTGGTTCGCACTTTCTTTCGTTAGGTATGTACGTCGTACGTATATTTTAAAAGCATAGCTACTCTACGATAAATTATTTGTATATACGCTACTCTACGACAAAGCACAATAAAAAAATATTGATGAATGCTGGACTGCGGGTGTTGGTGCGATGGGTCGCTTGTGACCTACTGCGCTGATGGTGGAGTCGCTTGTGACTTACGCCTGCTGATGTTGGAAGGTAGGGTCGCTTGTGACTCCTGGCTGTAAAAGGGCCTTGCCGAACGGCTGTAAAGGGGCCGTTCTGGCTGCTGCTTGTCGCAAAGCGATACTAAGCCTGGGCTGATTGTTGCGTATGAAGGGCCCGCGTAACTTTTTATTAACTCGCCTGATCGCGAAGCGATTCTTCGAAGGGGCCGAGTAGTATATTCGGCGCGAAGTTTATGAAGGGCCCGCGGAGTATATTCGGCGCGAGGTTTCTGAGCAGGGCCCGCGTTATTTCGCTTGGAGCTCGCCTGCCTACCCCCTCTCGCTTACGCTAACTGTGCCGACGACGTGAATGTCGTGTGACGCCACGTGCCTGCCGAGCCTGTGTGAACAAAATGGGATTAATAGAATTCTTCCACGGGGCTGAACAATCACGAGGATTCCCTCGACACACGACGTGATGAGGCTGTTGTGGTGCGGAATAGGAGGAAAATTAGTTTTCTTCCTTCATGCGCGTCACACTAACTCACCTTAGCCGTTTGCTTAAGGGGGGCCGCTGGGATGGAGATGCCCTCTGAAACCGCTGGAATCTTCTTCCTGCTTCCTGCGATCGTTCTGACCGGGATTCGGTAGCGGTCTAAACGTCTGGACAACGTTGATTGCCAGTCGCGGAATCCGAAGAAAAATTTATTTTCCTCGCCCGTTCCTGGTGAGATGGCTCAACGGTCGAGGGATTATTCTCGTTCTCCAGCGGTGGGATGACTTATTCCTCGGTCGAGTTCTTTTTTCGATGGCTGTTGGATTTGAAAAGACCAACGAAACCACGAGATGATGGGCTGCTGGTCTGGTTCGTTCTCGAATTTCTACTTTTTCGTTGACATTTGACCGAAGGCCGGATGATTGCGTTCAGCCGTCAAATTCCTTGATTGTTCGTTGATTCGAGGATGTGTTCGCTTAAGGGTGCGTGCGGTGCTGTGTGAGACAGCAACTTTTGCTTATTTGCTGCTGTGCCGTGGATATTCTGCTGTAATGAGCGCACGGCAGGAATTCGTTACAATGTATTGGATATCACATTTCCGAAACTAAATTTTAAGAAGCTACAATAAAAACCAAAACAGAAAAGATAGGAAAATGTAAAAACCAATAAATAAATAAAACAATATCAGACACTAACTGCTTATGCAGGGCCTAAAACCTAGCTTTTCCAATAAGTATTTTTATTTTTTGCACGAGTGAAAGGGACCTACAAGTTTCCGCCGACTCCGAACGGCAATTTGAAAAACTTCCCATAAAAATTGATGTTATTTGTTTGTCAGAGTTTTGCGAAAGGTAGGGCAGGCGAAAAATCGTTTGGTGTTACTGTGCCAGGCGTGATTTGAACTTCAGCCCCCCTAGCTCCACGCAAAACCACTGCACTAAGGTACTGCGCCCAAAATCAAGCACATCACGTTTTGGCACCGTGTGTGAAAGCAAAGGTATTAAAAAGGATGAACTTTCTAGCGTTTTCTTGGTAAAAGATACGAGGCTTCGGTAATATTTGATATTTTGGTTTGAATCAAAGGCCAAAGCGCACGTAAAGCATTTAGAAGTAACGAAAGCAACACACGTGCCAAAACATGATTGTGGCTTAGGCATCATATTTTTTGACGTTGCATTATGTTTTCCCATATTTCCCTACGTTTTCACTGAATTTTTTACATTTTTGTGACTGGTTTTTAAACTTTCCACTCACACATATTTGAACTTTGTAATGCAAAAACGCACTTTAATCACATAACATATTATTTGCATTAGCCCAAAGGAAAAAGACTACCCTGATAAAAAGTATGTATACTTACAATGCATATGTATATTAAAAATACCTTCTTCAAATTAACAAAATTATACTCGTGTGCACCACCATATGTTTAAAAACTGCAACTGTTTATTCATTTAACGGGGGAAAAGGAAAATGTTTACATTTTCATCCCGAAGAACTATTATATATTCGTCAAGTTCATCTTATATTTCATGACCGCCCTGTAAAAGAGACTACATTATCACAGGCTGGACACTTGCCGCATTTGCTCATTCTCACGAATAGATGCCGCCCGAATCGATTAAAATTTGGCGCACTACGCTAAAGTCGCAAAACACGCACACCACGAATTTCTCACGTCAAATTCCTATGAATGTGTGAAACCCCGCCATCACAAAATTCTATTCATATACGCAGCACTGCATCATCACGAATCCGATTTTTGAACACATTCAGCTGCCGTGCTGTCAAAGTATGCGTACGTGTGTGTTTTCCCTCAACCGACTGTGTAGAGCCAGCATTTTAATCGTGAATTTGCAATAAGAAATTCCTTCTGCAATTTTTAATTTGTTTGTCAAATCGAAATCCGTTTAATCTTCAACGTTATCCCCATTTAAGTTCACCTGTGCATATCCACATTCGATCGTAAAAGTGAAAAGAACTTTGAAAACCCCCCCAATTTGAGTGTTTCTTCTGGCGGCTGGCTGGTGAATCGCATCGCAAAAAAAAATAAAAAAAAAACCAAAAAGAAATATTGATCTCGCCAGTAGTAGTTGAGACTAAAAAAGTGTAAAAAAAACACGTAAATTCGAGGCTTTAAGGCTAAACAAAAGAACATAAACTTCGTACCCGATTGCTGCTGGGTTCTGGGACGAAGGAGCGAACCATAGCACAGGAATAGGGCCATCGCCGTTTTGTAGCCGCTGCCAAAAGAGTGGATTCGTTATTTTTTTTTGTACATTCTCAGCCCATAATCGCCGCTCCTGCACTGCCATTGCCGCCGCCGCCCCGCGTTTGCTGAATGATTGTTTTATGAGGTGTAGTGGAAAAGAGGCGACTGACTGTGCGAACTGTTAATTTGACATGGCCGGTAAGTTGTGTGTAGTAGAAGCCGCTGTCGCGTGCAAAGTTCCTTAAGTTGAGATTCTTTTGTTTTTGCAGTTTTATCGAGTTTTTTTGTACGCCAAAAAAAGTATTGAAAAATCGAAACATTTACATGTGACTGAGTTTCCGTTTTCCTTGTTGAAATTCCTGAAGATTCCATGGTATTTGTCAGGGGTGAGTGAATCAATTTCACTTTCAAGCAGGCGTTCTACTTCTGCCACTTGTTCTACTTACGTTGTCTTGTATTCTGCTATTCTCCTGTAATCATAAAACGGTGGTGTTATTATCATTTTTCTCCGTGGCCGTCTCATCTGCTCACCCCCCAACCAGCCGCGGACGCACCATACCCATACGTCGTTGTTGTTTTCTCTGGGGCGGACGACATTGAAGATTTTTTTCTTTGAATACAATATAATTCAGTTTGGCTTCGGATTTTAACATTTGAAAGAGTTAACAAGTCGATAAAATGCTCAATTTTTTCATGTGCTACTCGTCAGAGCAGGTTACGAAAACGCAAATCATGATATTTGTCTAAAAAGTTAGTGCGGTTCATTATTTGGATGTACATCCTATACAGTCTGGTAGAAAACTTTTCAAACTGACGTTTTTTTTGTATTATGTTTAATTTTTTTTATTCATTTAATTCAAATTTTTAATAACCTCCAAATTCAGATTTATTGTTTATAAGAACGTTGGCAACAGTTTTTTGAATGAGTTTAAAACCAACAATTTCCTTGGCGTTCCCAGCAATGAAGAAGTAAACAGCATTACTGTCAAAGTAAAAAGGTGGTATTCGTTTCTCTCCATTTATGTTGTTCCCCATGTGGATTGAAACTGCGCCGCACGGAACACAAGCCAAAGCGCTAACCTCTACACCTTCGTCACCGTCGGTTTCTCCGACCTCTACACCAAAAAGACCGTTACCGAGTTTGAGAAATGAATCCATACAAATCTCCAAAAAATAACGGAGGGCTAAGCTGAGATTTTTTGTCCCACTTAAAATAAATCTCTGTGAGTTCAGAGATCTTTCTTAGTGGGTAGCGCCTAATCTCTAACCAGTGAAGAAAACGCAAAACAGTGATACTTACTGTTCTCTCAAGCTGATGTCACTCACCATGACAATCTTTGAGCGGGTATTAGATAGCCGATTGCGGAAAATAATACGGCTATCTGATTACCAGTGCTAGTTTGTCGCAGGAAAATCAACCAAAGATGCTATTATAGAAGTTAGGAGGATCTGAGGAAGCATTCACGTAAAAAACCTATCTCAATTTACACTTATTTGTTGAATGAACAGCAACTTGCAATTGCTTCCACGTGAAGAGGGGAATGTAGCAGTTTGTCACAGCCGACCATCGGAATTTATTTTGTGCTGCTCTAGTCTTTTTTTATACCCTATTCTAGGGGTATATTAATTTTGACGCATAGTTTGTAACATACCTTAATATTGCCCGTAGACCCCTAAAAGTTACTATATTTATGATCAGCATCGATAGTAATGTCGATCTAGCCATGTCCGTCCGTCCGTCCGTCCGTCCGTCGGCAAAAATTAGGCCTTTAAACTGGACCTAGAGAGCTGAAATTTTAACCATATACTCTCTAGGGTCCCGAAATAATCAAGTTTAAGAATTTTTGAAATCCGCCCACAGACACGCCCACAAACTCAAAAAAACAAAATTTTGGAAAAATCGAATTTTGAGCTAGAGAGGTGAATTTTTTTATATATGATCTATGGCCCATAAAACTGATTGGGACATAAAATTTTCAAAATCCGCCCACTGACACGCCCACAATTAAATAAAACAAATTTTGGGAAAAATTGAATTTTGAGCTAGAAAGCTGAAATTTTTTATATATGATCTTTGGCCCATAAAACTGCCTGGGACATAAAATTTTCAAAATCCGCCCACTGACACGCCCACAATTAAATAAAATATTTTTTTTGAAAAACCAAAATTTGCGCTAGGGAGCTGAAATTTTTAATATATACTCTCTAGGGGCCCTTTATGCTCATGTGTAAATATTTTCAAAATCCGCCTACTGACACGCCCACAATTATTTTTATTTTATTTTTGAAAGTCCAAAGTTTGAGCTAGGGAGCTGAAATTTATAGTATATGCTCTCTAGGTGCCCTTTATGCTCATACTTAAATTTTTTTTAAATCCGCCTACTGACACGCCCACAATTAAATAAAACAATTTTATTGAAAAACCAAAGTTTGAGCTAGGGAGCGTTTTTATTTACAAAAGCTTAGTTTTTTCGATAAAATCCTTTAAATTTTTGTCACGCCCACTTATGAGATATAGGAATAAGAATAGGGTATCCAACAGTTCGCCCAAGCGGACTGTAGCCCGCCCCTATGTTTCTCTTCCAGCTTTAGTCTATGTTTTTGATTAATATCTATTCCCTCAGTCCAGATTATAACCTCGTCGTTAAGGAGAAAGAAGAATGAACAGATTTACAATTCTTCTAAGCACTCACATGTGTATTATAATTCATTCGGCTTCTTTCTATTTCCCCACAGGATTCAATTGCCGACAATTCGTCGCACTGATTGAGGAAGGGAAGATGATGAAAGAGCTGACACGGGTTTTGTGTATTACACGTGCAATTAGGCTGCCAAGCAGCTGCCAATTATTATAAACATAATTGCTTTAATGGTATTCACTTGCGATACTAAAATCTTGCATTAACGTGTGCTATGGATTTAACGCAAGATTGTTGTGGACGGACGGGCTAAGATTATAATTGCAAATTTCTTGTAGAACGAATTAGAAAGTCTGTCAAATGAATAAGAGTTGTCATCTGATTTGAAAACAAATACAAAAACTATTTTATTCAATAAACCGAATTCCAAAGTGAAGCACTGGGTCCATTTACATTAAGAGGATACATAGCAAAGACTAACTTGAGATATTTAGAATCAACCTTTAGACTTAAAAAAATATATATTAGGCATTAACGGCGCATACAGTGCCTAAAACCTAGCTTCTTCAACCATTTGCTTGTGGGAACTGGAATAGCCGAATCCGAACGGCAAATTTGAGAAGCTTCTCAAGACAATTGATACTCTTGGATGCTTGTCAGACTTTCGCAAGAGGTGGGGCAGTGGAAACAACTTTTTTTAGATGTTGCTTGGCCCCTTCGGGATTTTAATCTGATACCATTAGATTAGTAGTCCAACACACTAACCTCTGCGCCACTGCGTCAATAACCTTAAGACTTCATTTAACAAAAACATACAAGTTCACACATTGAAGCAACTCCTTTGACTGAACTTCATTATGCCATTAATGATTACATCCGCATAACATCTGAAATGCTCAAAAATCCTTATCAGAGACTTCGTGCTCATACGCGCCACCACATCCAAGAAAAAAATATATTTTTTAGCTTTTCCACGTCCGCCGCCTTCAGCTTCTGGTTTATCTCTATAACCTCATTGGTTTTCGATTAACTAAATATCTTTGGAAACGTCGACGAATAGCACTCAGCGCAGGTACCCAAATTCTTTTGTTTACCATTAAAAATTAATATTTAAATCTTTAATTTTTAACAATTTACTACTTTTGACTCCAAAAGCGTTTTCTAACTGTTTCGCAAGTTTCTCTCTCTGTGAGAGAATCCATGCCCACCACTGCCATTTTGACGGTCTTTTCAATTCTCACCAGGTATGGAAAATGACATTTCTGAGTTGTATCTAAAACTGTTCTAAGATTGTACTGTAATGGAGCCAATTGTATTGAAAACTGTTTTTCGCATGAACAAATAATATAAAGTGAACTCAAAGTATTTTTTTTTTCAAAAACATAAACAAACAAAAATAAATAAACAATACACTAACAAAATTAAACATAAGTAACTTCGTAACAAAACCTTACAAACAAAAACAAATTATTTGTTACACATCTTCAGTTTATAGTTTTTACACATCCTCTATGAGCTCTTCAAACAGAGATGGCTGAAATGCATTTTTTTGGGAAAAACTACATTTGCAACGTCTGCTACATATTCGTGTAATTATCGTAGAAAACGTAGATAACGTAGTATACACGTCATGTGTAGTTTTTCAGTTGTCAACTTAACATCTTAACGTCACTGACATTGACAGAACAATCAATTTGTTAAACAAGTGGTACCCGTAGTTAAAGGTAGTTTATCGTGGAAAGTAGTTTACATATTACCTACGCGTAGGTAAGTTTGAAGATTATGTGAGGTAGTTTACCCTGTCATCTCTGATCTTCAAGCTCAATGCCCTCATTTTGCACATTTGTGTTCCAAATATACCAAAATGTGCATTTCGGTATGACGACTGGAATAATGCGTTCAGAGTGGTATGTCGTAAAAAATTGTATACAGTCAACCTCTATGTGTAAAACTTTAAACAAATAGATATGTCGATCGTTTATTGTTTAGATTTTCTTTTTCTTTCTTTTTTTTGAAAAATACGGATTGCAAAATTGAAATTGGAAAATGCAGATTGATAAATTGTACCTATCGAATAAAGGCAAATTGTACTTTTGTGCTTGAACAAATTCATTTGTATTGAATTCGATACAATTGTACCGACCTTTTCATCCCTGATTCTCACTACAAAAGTAAAGGAACGGCAACAGACCTACAATTTTGTCAGTGAGAAATTGGAAATTCTGACAAACGATTGAGTTTCGGGCAAATATTAATACTGAAGTGACAAGTACGATTTAAAACGCTTATCACTATTTCTTCAAGTAAAAGGGATGAAGAAACTCAGAGGCAATTTTGTCTAGTACGCACTCGACACTTTAAAGACAGTATAAATAATTATTTTATTGCAAAAAGTAATTTTCGATTTAAGGAAAAAATTCGTGTTGGGAAAACAGCAGTATTTTGTTAAAAATTGGTGGAATGAATATGAATATTTTCATATTGTTCCTAATAGGTACATGTATTTTTGATCGTGTTGTTCCATCCGGATCAATCATGGCGGATAATAGGTGTAGGTATTAAATGAACTTGAGCTGCAGAGAAACATTCAGAAAAGATCAGAAACGTGCAGGATTTTGTATTCCATGAGTAAAAATCTTGGCCCGTGTTTTACATTGTCACTTTCTGCTCAATGAAGCTGTTTAGCACAAGATTTTCTGCACTTATCTTTGAGGTGAGTGATTGAAAAGTGTTAAGTTTGAAAATTCAAATTGAACTGATGTCAACTGATTTATTTGTTTGATATGAGATATCATATCTCGAATAGCGGCACGAGTACGATAACTAGGGCGCAAAGAATTGATAACGGTTTTCTGTAGAAGGGTAAAAAACAAGCATTTTTTACTATGGGAGAGAGGGGGAGGGGCCTATCTCGCCCCGTTTAGGAGGAAAGGCAATTTTAGAAAAAAATAATTAAATTGAAAAAAAAATTATTAAAAAACAAAGGCAACACTTACAATAAAGTGCTATACCGGTTTTGAAAGCCAGAAATCTATTCTATAATCCTAAATTTGAAATAAATTATTTATGTCAATAGTTTTTGAAAAATTCGCATGCATATTTGATAACAAAGTTTTAATTATAAAGTTTAGACCAATTTTTTTCAAAATGGTGCGAGGTTGGGTATATGCAAAGTTTCTTTGCATTTACAGAATCTGAATTTCAAGAAACTTTGAATGCTATCCAAAGTATAAGGATCACGACGAAAAACAACGTGATTCCTTAAAGGATTTGCATATGTTGTTGGTTGATTTCGGATGGCCATTTGATAGACAACCAAGGGATCTAATATGGGTTGCATTAAGACAACGAAGAGATCCAGAAATCTACGTACAGATGTTCATGGACATGTACGAGTGAGTTAAGACAACAGAAAGATGCGCCGTTGGCGTCACCGAGGAGTTCGCAATCAAAGTCGCTACACCAGTGAAGCGTCTTAAGTTCCTTGATATTAATAACAGTCCTTAATTATCTGCTTGATGGAAACATAACGAACTCCAAAGTGCATCACTTATTCTTCGCTGACGATGGAGTCATCATTTGCGATGATCAAACGTTCCTGCAACGAGCCCTTGATGGTGTATGGGTGGAAGTTTAAGACTGGGGTCGGTATCATATTAGTCTAATAAAAAACCCGTTCTCTGACCCATTCCGACCTATTCCAGACATTTACATGAATGGAAGACTGATTCCCAAGTACAAAAAATTCAAATATCTGGGATCTATGATCTATAGCGAGCAAGCTGTGATGACGACATCAAGCATCTCGTATGCGTAGGGTGGATGAAGTGGCGGGAAAACTCGACTAACTTGTCTGACTGAAAAATTCACTGAAATACTGAAAGGAAGGCTATACACCGAACCTGTGCGCGCCGCCCTCACATACGGTTCACAATGTTAGATAGCGTACAAAAAGTATGAGGGAAAATAACTGGCAGCTGAGATGAAGATGCTTCGCATGACAGCAGGAGTAACAAAGATTGATCGAATAAGAAGTTCCAAGATCCGAGGACACTTTCACGTTGCGTTCTGTTCCGATCTAGTTTTCGTTAATTAAACACAGCTAATAAAATACAAGCTAATGTTGAGTCTTACCAATAACAAATTTAATGTGGAACTTAAATTAGTGGTCCCAAAATTTGTTAAGCCAGTCGTGTACGTCACGACATGTAAAAATATAACAATGACAACAAAATATGACAATAAGAAATGTGTCTGACAAGGACAAAATTGTCACGACAAATTTGTCGTTGTATTGAACAGACATTTATGTCACCTGTCAACATTTTATGAAATGAATATTTGCCAGACAATAGTGCTACAAATTTGTAGAATTGTAATCTGCCAATGTTTATGAAATAGGACCCAGTTATCGCAGAAGATTTTACTATAAAGCGGTGTCCAAAAGTGTTTTTTGTAGCCTCATTTTATAAATTTGAATTATTGGCAATATTCTGGTTATTTAACCATCTAAAAGTAGGCAACACTTTTCGCAATTAAACTCAACTGAATCCATCGATACAATCGACAAATATCGAATCGATGGGTAATCGACAACCGCAATCGGGGCATATGTGTTCATTATGTTCACCACCAGATGTCACAGAAGGACGTTTTTAATCCCACATAGTTTTTGATTGTATCCTGTCTGATGAACATGCTCCTAGAAACAAAGATACTTAATACAACTCATACTGTTAGCAATTTGCATGTGTTTGTCCTTTTTAAAGAGTATGTTAACTTTGACCAACGAACTTGCCACGTCGAATCAATCGGTTCTCGTTCGATCACTTAGATGGGGGACCACTCGGGAATACCGCGTGTTGTTGGCATCTCTTGCGAACGTCTGGCAAACATCCAAAAGTATAAATTGTCATGAGAAGCTTCTCAAATTTGTAGTTCGGATTCGGAGTAAAACTGTAGGTCCCCTCCACTTCGCATGAAAGTGGTTGGAGAAGCTAGTTTCTAGGCCCTGTATTGGCCGTTAATGCCTAATATGTATGTATGTAGGTTAACTTTGAAGTTCAATTCTTTTGTATTGCACGAATGCAATCTTAAATTTGTTTATTGTGCATTGCCTTGTTCATCTAACATTAGAATCAATTTGGAATGAATTCAATTTGATTTGCTGCAGTTATTTAATATTTGGTCAATCCCTGAGCATTAAAAATAGGGTATGATTAAAGAATTAGCTCTCAGCCATGATTATCGCCAACCTTTATGAAATCCATTCGATGGAAAGTATTCATTTTTATACCCTATTCTAGGGGTATATTAATTTTGACGCATAGTTTGTAACATACCTTAATATTGCCCGTAGACCCCTAAAAGTTACTATATTTATGATCAGCATCGATAGTAATGTCGATCTAGCCATGTCCGTCCGTCCGTCGGCAAGAATTAGGCCTTTAAACTGGACCTAGAGAGCTGAAATTTTAACCATATACTCTCTAGGGTCCCGAAATAATCAAGTTTACGAATTTTTGAAATCCGCCCACAGACACGCCCACAAACTCAAAAAAAACAAAATTTTGGAAAAAATCGAATTTTGAGCTAGGAAGCTGAAATTTTTTATATATGATCTATGACTCCTAAAACTGCTCGGGATATAAAATTTTCAAAATCCGCCCACTGCCACGCCCACAAAAAAATAAAACAATTTTATTGAAAAACCAAAATTTGAGCTAGGGAGCTGAAATTTTTAATATATACTCTCTAGGGGCCCTTTAAGCTCATGTATAAATATTTTCAAAATCCGCCCACTGACACGCCCACAAATAAATAAAACAATTTTTTTGAAAATCCAAAGTTTGAGCTAGGGAGCTGAAATTTATAATATATACTCTCTAGGGGCCCTTTAAGCTCATGTATAAATATTTTCAAAATCCGCCCACTGACACGCCCACAAATAAATAAAACAATTTTTTTGAAAATCCAAAGTTTGAGCTAGGGAGCTGAAATTTATAATATATACTCTCTAGGGGCCCTTTATGCTCATGTGTTAATTTTTTTTTAAATCCGCCTACTGACACGCCCACAATTAAATAAAACAATTTTATTGAAACACCCAAGTTTGAGCTAGGGAGCGTTTTTTTTTGATAAAATCCTTTAAATGTTATATAACAAAATATGTAGAGCGTTCTTAACAATTTAACCATACTTAGACTTTTGTCACGCCCACTTATGAGGGATAGGAATAAGAATAGGGTATCCAACAGTTCGCCCAAGCGGACTGTAGCCCGTCCCTATGTTTGTATCCCATTATGGCGCAAACAGATGTGCAGTGGTCACACTAGGCGTTTTTCTTTTTTAGCTCTGAGCGGGGCACTGAGCTGTCAAAAAAAGAACTGTGTTACTTTTTTGGCTCGGAGCGCTCTGAGCCCAAAATTTGTATTTCTTTTTTATCTCTGCGCTAGCTCAGGGCTCGCTCGATGAGCTCGATTAAAAATGACCGAACACATAGAGCGAAAAGCTGAGCGGGGCTGACTTCATTCATTATTTGTGCTTTTTCCATAGTTTATTTACTAGAAATTATAATTTAAATGAAACAATTCTTGACAAACACCAATTTCAGAAGCAAACCTGACTATTTTGAAAATTAATAAAAAAAAAATTATCTAATGACATTTCAGTACTCAATTCTGTTTCTTAATTAGCTCGGAGCGCTCAGGTTACGTTCAGCTCGGAGCGAGCTCTGTTCCCCGCTCGGGGCTAAAAAAGAAAAACGCCTACTGTGTCGTAAGAAACTGTCATCTTTCAATATGCTTTTTGCCTAAACCAAACTATCACTGAACGACCAAACAGACTAAAATGTTAGGTAATATCGTAGAATTTTACAGCACGAAACGTAAAAACGGAAAATTTGTACTGCATGGTTTTTGCTGCATATCTGTTTCAGCCATTAGCGTGCCATTTTGCTGGCAAACTCATAGGATTTCATCATTTGACAGTTTTCATTTTTTTTACCAGCTGAAATTCTGTGTGAAGAAAAATGAACGAAAGTACATTTTTCTTTCGTTCATCTTTCGACCATTTTCTCAGTACGCGAACGCGTTTGTGTAGTTTTGCACGAAAGTTTATATAAATTTACGTGTGCATATTAATTCGCGAACAGACCTTATATGTGTAGGTATCGTCGGAAACAACTGACTGTTGAATGTTTGACCAAAATTAATGGTTTTGAGTGATGAAAACGATTAAATTTCGTGGCGCATCCTCTTTTGTTTTTTCCTTCCTTTTCTCAATTCTCCTACCAAGATTATTGTTGATTTGTTGTCGTTGCTCCGCATTGTATGCAAAAATGTAAGTTGTTTTTTTTTTGTTTTTGGAGTTACGAAAATTGAATACAGCTCATCAGGGGTGGAATATATGTTTGTTAAATTTGCATTTACCTAAAGCAAATGTCGATTGTGGTTGAAAACTGCTGGGAGAGTACAATGACTTAAGTGTAAATTACTCTGGCGTGTTGATAATATGGTAATCTTTAGCCATGATAAACATTCTAATGGGCATGATTGAAGCGTGAACCAGATAAAATCTGCATTCCTTATTTACAAGTATATGGACAACTTATTTATTTGAATTTTTTATTTTCGAAATCATAAGCTTTATAATGATAGGCCGAGCTTAGGTTAGGTTAGGTTTAGGTGGCTGTCGACAGAAGCCGACACACTTAGACCAATTTAGGTCCATTGTGATACCACGTATAATTATCTACCTCAACTCTATAGATGGGACTGGCCAACGACACGCGGTTGTTCTCAAACGGTCCCCCATCTACGTACTAACCGCGCCCAACGTCGTTTAATTTTTGTGATCTGACGAGAACCGATTACCTCGACGTGGTATGGTCGTTGGTTAGGCCGAGCTTAAAACATCTATAGAACGCCAGTAGGCAGAAATGCAAATGTCTTCGCTCATCTTCTGTATCAAAACAGTAAGTTTAGATATAAACAAAAATACTTATATATTTAATGGTCTCCATACCTGTGAAGAGCTCTGCCTGAAACACTGCAACCTTCCATCCTCCATATGCCGTACACGTACTCTTCAGTTGTCCTGACCAAGCGCTCTTTCATCCGCGATGGCTTGGTCTTTGAAACGCAGGGCTCGGTCTTCCTTGTCGATTCGAAAATACATGATGCCCATTTAGCAGCTGCTGGAAATTCTACTTAAACACATCTACTATTCCCTACGCTTTGGTGAAGCGGCTGTTTTGAAGAGCCTGCGTTCCGCTTTCTTTTAAAATACCCGGCTCTTGTGGGTGGTGAGTGCACAGAGGAGGGTCTCATCCGCCGATGATGTTTTTAGGGCGGTAACCTAAGCATTAAAATCCCCGAGCAGGCTCCGTTCAGGAGGTCATAACATTCCTCCTTGATGGAATCTTCGCTATCGTCGCTAGGGGCGTGTGCACATATTAGGCTAATATTTTAGAATGTAGCTTTGATGCGGATCACACCCAGGCGATCAGTTATCG
This sequence comes from Portevinia maculata, assembly GCA_949715645.1. Classification (NCBI taxonomy): domain Eukaryota; kingdom Metazoa; phylum Arthropoda; class Insecta; order Diptera; family Syrphidae; genus Portevinia; species Portevinia maculata. Next base: position 299,341,771 of record OX454525.1, read on the forward strand.
ACTTGAAGTCTATAACTTTTGTCCGGCGCTGATTTTCCACGACGAATCCGCACCCTAGCATCTTTAATGGCAGCTGCAATATTGGTTGCAATTTCTCCTTTTCATCTTACCTGATCCAATCCATCGTATCTCCTGGATCGCAGATTGTGCGTGGTCTGCTAGCTTCAATTCAATAGCAGTACGAACTTTATGAAATGTTTCCATGATATCATGGCTTAGTGCATTTTCACTATTGCAACACGTTGTATATGGTATATCGATCCATATTTTTTACTTGTCAAAAGTCATCACAACGATAGTTGAATGTTGACAGTTCAACAATGGCTCGAAATTTAAAATTACCAACAAAACACAACACTCGATCGTAAATTCCATGAACAGCCGATGGCGGATATGATTCTTTTTCCTGCGGAAAAAACACTTACTTCCTATAGATCCAACACTGAATTAGGTATGTATTTTCTTGCCCAGAAAGAGCATGCTCGAATTATACGCAAATTTCCATTACTTCAAAACTTTACGACGTGGTGAATATGTTGTGGTGAATATGTTGTTTAATATTTTACAACATGGAGGTAAACTTCCGAGACGAACTTGGTGTGCAGATCAATATGGTAAACGTGGACAACTTTTTCAACCATTCCGCGGTCGAGCTGCAGTTAAAAATACTAATTGCCCTATATGTCACACTTCACAAATGAAACAGAGGCGCGTAACTCATTGATTGATTGATTTGATTTACCCTCACTTACGCAAGCAGGTTTTATTTATGTTCACCTACACTTTTACGAAGATAATAAACTTAAGAGGTTGGATAAATACCCTTACTATATTTGTGATCTGTAGATTTCGGATTATATGCAACATAAATAGATGGAAATGTGCATGAAAAATGTTAAAATTTTCCATAAAAAGTGTCAAAATATGCAGCATTAAATAAAAAAAAAATTATTTTTTTTTGTTTTAAAATCAGCATAGTGTAAGTCGTTAAATAACATTCTTACTATTACAAATTATTTACCATTTTGCTACATTTTGTGTCTTCGATCGCTCAAAATATTGTTATAAGTGAAAAAGAACGGTTCCACATCCTCTGAGTTAACTGGGTAATATTTGAATTTGGCTGCTGTTTTTAAGCAGTTATTGTTTCTAGAAAAAGTTCACCTGTCCCATTAACAAAACTGGACACAAAGGTTTAAAGCATGGTTTATTGTTCAAAATATTTTCAAATTTTCTTTACTAACTCATTTAATTAATTAACTGAATAGACTCAATCAACGCTACACCTTGAGTTTCGAGCTTTTTAATAGTCGCAAGTAGTTGCGGAAAAATGAGACTCAAAGCTATATTTTTTTAATGGAAGAGTCGTTAAATGCTTCCTTGGACTGACAAAAAACTACAGCCTCCTACTATCGAAGTCTTTCACTAAACCATTGTTGGACTCGAAATGTTCATTGTAAAACAGTACAGTTTTAATCCACGTTCCTCATGAAGGAGTAACCACTGGTTCAGGAGATAAAGCCACATTTGGTAGATTTTCTTTTTAGGCTTTAATGCGAGCAGGCGCCTTGAGAAACACTGTTGATAAAATCAGTTTATTAAGCAAAGCACGTCACATTGAACAGATTGAGATAGACAACTTGGAGGGCTTTGGCTGCCTTGATCATATAGGGAGCAGCATCAGAGAGAAATATCGACACTCTTTCATTCAGGAAATATTTGTTTGATACCCTCATTCACAAATCCGGCGATCGTAGAATGATTTGCTTTTTCAAGTTGTTTGCAGGCCACGAAATAGGAACAATAAGGAACTAAATTCACAATGTAACGGCCACAAATCGGTATTAAAGCTCAAATTAGCTAAAATCCAAATAATTCTATCCTTGAGTTCATTGCGTATTTCTTCCAGAGCATGTCGGCAAATTGTTGGTATGCTATTTTTACGCAATGTTGATTCATCTGGTATGTTTGATACATGCTATATTTTCACAGAAAACCTTTGAAAGTAGGATTTTTAAGATTATGAAAAGGAATATTACTTGCAAACAATGCTTCACATCCCATGTAAGAGGCTTTCACGGCGATTGAAAAACAGGCGAAATTTATTGGTTTTGAAGTAAAGGAGGACAACACCAAGTACATGCTATCAATAAACAAACAAACATCTCTCCAACGCCTAGGACAAAACGTAATTGTTGATGGCTATAACTTGGAGGTAGTTAAGGAGTTCATCTACCTAGGAGTAAACACCAACTCCACGAATGACAGCTTAGTGAGATCCGGTGGAGAATTTCCTTAGGAAACCTTTGGTTTGGCGAAACAAATGGGTTCAAACTCGTCACTCGGGTCGGGAGCCCGTTAAGTAAGTAAAGTAATAAGGTAGTAATACTTCACAGGCATATATCCATGTTAAATTGTAGCGAAAATATGCATCATCGCTATATTTTAGGTAAAATATGAATATGATGAGAATGGGCAAAATATACGAATGTATATAATCCGGTCTTTAGTGATCAGCATCGAATGTTATGTCGAACTAGTCATGTCCGTCCGTTGACAATTTTAAGGCCCTAAAATTCGAGCTAGAAAAGCTGAAATTCGATACATATACAACTCTCTAGATGCCCGAAATGATCAAGTGTAAAGATTTTTAAAATCCGCCTACTGATACGCCCACTATTGAAAAAAAAAAACGCTTCAAAGAAATCAGAATCCGAGCCGAAATTTGGATGATCACCTCTCTAGAGGCGAGATATATATAAATTATCTAGGGGCACCAAATGCTTAAGCGTAAATATTTTTAAATTCGGCCCACTGACACGCCTACTATTTAAGGAAAAATGCGGCTTTATTGAAGAAATCAATGGAAATGAAAGTCCTGCTTTTCGCGAAGTATGTAGATAAAGTCGTTTTCAACAATTCCTTAATTCAAAGTTTTTTGCCGCTCCCATTTTTTAAGCAAGTTTTTACCAGAACAGTATTTTTTTGATAAAATCTCGTTAAACTCTTCAAAATCTGCTATTTGGTTTCTCAAATTGCTGATAAGGCTGTTCGCTTTGTGAAAGTGAAATAAGGCGAATTTTCAACGTTTGGCATTCCATTTTGTAAAAGTTAACCCGCCTACTGACACGTTTCCATTTAGCCTTGTTCAGTAGTATTTGCAGTATAGAACATTCTTATATTTAAGTGTATCAACATGACGTAAAGTCTTTTTAATAATTATATTTAAATACGCACTCTGGATTAACTAAACAAACATAATTATTTTTCTAGGCAATTGTAAACAAAATATAAACTGAATATAACTTCACTCAATTTAACGTCATTAACTTAACTAACTAAAATCTATAAATTGCATTGCAATATTATACTTGCTCTCTTTTTCACCTTTCTTTATACCTATTGTTAACCATTATTAATATTCTGCAGACCGTGTCTGTTCTCAATAGATAAATTAATAGAGATAAACTGTTAAAGGGCTTTGTTTTATTTAAATTTAATTCGAAATTAAAAAAAAACATTAATTTCACGTCAAACATTGGTGACCCCGACGTGATATCGTCAAGATATACGTCAATTTCAAATAACCCAAATCGTATCATAACCTCATTGCACCCACATGGGTAGCGATAATGCAGATGAGTACGACGGGCAGAAGTGCTCAACCACCGACAAGAAGCAGAAGCAAGTGGAACTTCTCCGAACACGACGATCTGTTCTCATCGATCAAATAAAACGCTGCAGTGAGTTCGTTTTGAGAGTTGAGAAAAATCCCCATCTAACATCAGTCCCTGAAATTAAACTTCGACATGATGCACTGACGGAATCATTCACCAACTTTCAAAGGGTTCAATTGAAAATTGAGGAAGGTGACCCTATGGAAATTAAATCGTCAACTCGGTCAAACAATGAGGAATCCTACTACTCCACGTCGTCATCGCTGCAGGTTATGTTAAATAAATTGGAAGGCCCTTCTTTGGATTCATCATCAACATTTAATATGACACCAAACAGGTTTGAACCCGTGAGACTACCAAAAATTGAACTAGCTATTTTTACAGGTGACATTACCACGTGGATGCCATGGTTTGAGACTTTCAGCTCCCTCGTGCATAACAACCCACATCTCAATAACCTATCAAAATTTCATCATCTAGTCAGCAAATTAGGAGAAGCAGCAAGATCTTCAATCGACGGACTCAAAATTGTAGATGAAAATTACGAAGAGGCTCTGCAGAGACTAAGGGAGCGGTTTGAAAATAAACGCGTCATCGCTCAGGAGCATATTCACCGCATCTTCAATTTACCACGAATTGTGAAACCATCAGCCGTGGAACTGCGAAATTTAATGGATAAGACCAACAATCATCTAACCATTCTAAGAAATTTGAAGCGGCCCGTGGACCAATGGGATGATCTTATTGTCTACCTATTGACATCAAAATTGGACAGCATTACTGCGAATCGCTGAAATGAAGAGTCGCCTGTGGATCGCTTACCGACTATTGTAGAGTTTAATGCTTTCATCAAAAAAAGGTGCCAAATAATAGAAGGTAATATCTTGAATCATTCATTATCTAACACAAACTCACATAAAAGTTATACTAACGATAAGGGCAATCCAAGCAAACAACGCTCCATGCAAAAATCTTTAACCGCAATTACGGGATACAAAATTAGTTGTTCATTTTGTCTGAAACCTGGTCACTTCATATATAAGTGCTTCATGTTCTTAGATTTCTCTATCGCTGATCGTTGTCAACAAGTACAAGAACGCAAACTTTGTGAAAATTGTCTAAAAACTGATCAGCATGCATCATCCAATTGCTGTGCTAGTGGCTGTCATGTCTGTGGCCAAAGACATCACACATTGTTACACTATGGCAGACTTCTTTCTTGCTGAAAAGCTTGGAAAGGCTGGTCGAGCTTCACGTGCGCAAAGGTGCTTTGCGATTGCACCCACTATCTCCGATGCAACATGCCTATCAACGCGGAAAATCCTGCGAGACTGCGCTCCAAAATCTAGTTGGTAGAGTTGAAGGCGCGCTTGACAGAAAAGAATACGCGATGGGCATTTTCATCGATATTGAGGGTGCTTTTGACAATGCGACTTTTGATAGCATGTACAGCTCCGCCAGACAACACGGAGTAGACGAACCATTGGTGTTGTGGATTAAAGCAATGCTAATGAATAGAACGTTGGTTGCGGATGCGGATTGTGGCCGCTATGTTATGGCGGGGGTAAACAGAGGCTGCCCGCAAGGCGGCGTCATGTCTCCACTGCTGTGGTGTATGCTGGTCGACTCTCTGTTGAACGCACTCAACAGTTCTAATATTTACGCTCAGGCGTACGCGGATGATGTTGCCGTGCTTTCTGTTGGATCATGCCTAGCGACTGTATGCGCCAAGGCGCAGGCGGCCCTTGACGTGATCGACGAATGGTGCACTAGGAATGGGCTCTCGGTCAATCCTCTTAAAACTGAGGTTGTTCTCTTTACGAGAAGGAGGAAGCTGGTCGGGTTGACTCAGCCAGTGCTAAAAGGCGTCACAATCCAACTCTCCAATGAAGCAAAGTATCTGGGAGTCATCCTGGATAGCAAACTTCTTTGGTCCAAACATGTTGAGCTGAAGACTGCCAAGGCGCTGTCTATTTTCTGGCAGTGCAAAGGCATTTTCGGCAAGACATGGGGCTTATCACCGAAAAGAGTCCTATGGATTTATACGGCTATGATAAGACCATTTATAGCATACGCATCGGTTGTTTGGTGGAATAAGCTTTCACGTAAATACGTCACTGCTGCTTTTGCCAAACTCCAAAGGCAGGTATGTCTCGGCTGCACGGGGGCCTTCCCCAGCACGCCTGGCTCCGGCCTAGATGCACTATTGAACCTTCCGCCCCTTGATGTTTACATCATGGGCTGTACAATCAAGGCTATCTCACGTCTTACAAGAGGTGGCTTTTGGTATAACTCGCACTGGAGTTTTGATGAACTTGCGCAACGGTTGTCCTTCGACTCCTGTCTTATGGATATGCCGTCTGATGCGATGACACCGGAACTTCGGCTAAAGCGCAAATACGAGGTCGACTTTCCTCGCGTCCAGGACTGGCTCTGGCCGGACTCTGAACCTGGAAGGGAATGCAGTCGAATCTTTACGGATGGCTCCAAAACCGATCAAGGATCTGGTGCTGGTGTCTTCGTGGAGAGCGATAGCGTTAGACTTTTCTTTCCGTTAGGCAAACATGCGTCAGTCTTCCAAACAGAGACTTATGCTATCCTAATGGCCATGGACTATGTTACGAGGAACAGGTGGAGGGGGCGAAGTATCTGCGTCTGTAGCGACAGTCAGGCTGCGCTTAAGGCCTTACTCAAACCCTTAACTACCTCCAAAATAGTACGTGAATGCAAGATATCTCTGAATTCGGTCGGAAGGCTGAATTCACTTAAACTTGTCTGGGTCCCGGGTCATAACGGGATCACGGGAAATGAGATCTCCGATGAACTTGCTAGACAAGGCTCAGAGGGGGACCTCTCAGGACCTGAACCAGCGATCTGTCTGCCTGCGTCCTCGGTCAGGGCTTCCATTGACGGTTGGGTTTCCTATGAACACAATCGCCGTTGGCATGACTCTCCAGGGTGCAGACAGACTAAGCAAATGCTCCCCGACGTCTGTGGGAAATCCGCGGCATTCTTGTTGTCTCTCAACAGAAAAGACTGCAGACAGACTACTGGCGTTCTTACGGGACACTACGCTTTTGCCAAACACCTTAAGGTGCTAGGCCTAAGCGACACCACCAACTGCGAAGCCTGTGGAGAAAGCGACGACACTGCGGAACATTTCGTCTGTGATTGTCCTGCTTTTGCTCGTATCAGGTGGCAGGTATTTGGTGCGGATATGGTGAGTGCTGTAAACCTAAGCTCCTTATCATTGAAGCGCCTTCTCGTTTTTCTTAGAAAAACGAGTAAATTCCCACAGTAAAATGTGGTGTGTCTGCCTGGCAGTATAATGGACCAGTATTGAGTCTGAGTGCTCCAGTGCAGAAAGTTTCACACATCCCGACAAAAAAAAAAAAAAAAAAAAAAAAAATGGCAGTACCGTTTCATTGTCATCAAACCCTGTTATTGTCTCACCGACGACTAACCATTTGGATACAAACGCAGCAGATTTTGTTCCCTCCTCGTCCAGTGCTGATTCTAAATCCACTCTCACGTCATCATCTCTCACTGATGGACTTAGTTCAAATTCAAATACGCTTTTAGCCACTGCTGTAATTAATGTTTACGGCAGTATGAATCAATTAGTTCCATGTCGTGTCCTCCTAGACTCAGGATCTCAGTTAAATCTTATTACTGAAAGATTTGCCCGTCTTCTTGGACTAAAAATGGTTAGTTCACGTCAATTGATTAGCGGAATAGCGCAGAGCCTCTCGGCTTCACAATATAAGAGCTCCCTTACTCTTACGTCACGATCTTCGGAATTCAAAGCTACCATTGAGGTCACTGTTCTCAAAAGGTTAACAAACAATATTCCTGAAAACAATATTGATATCTCCACCTGGCACATACCAAAAAATATAACTTTATCTGACCCGCTGTTCCATGTCTCACAAAGAATTGATTTAGTACTAGGCGCTGAAGTATTTTTTGAGCTGATGTCTATCGGTCAAATTAAATTGGGATCTAACCTACCAATTCTTCAAAAGACAACACTAGGATGGATAGTCTCAGGACAATATCACCATTGTCAGTACATGTTGCCATATCGGCGTCTGGCGTATATATCAAAGGGATTCGAAAGAGATATCACATTACATGAGGAACTAAAGAAATTTTGGGACATCGAGAATGGAAGTGACATGATTAATACGGAATACAAATTAAAAAGGTCGGAAATAGAATGTGAGGAGCACTTTAAATCAAATGTTTGTAGGCTAGATGACGGTAGATATCAGGTTCGATTGCCTTTTAAGGTAAATCCATTGAAGTTGGGTGAATCATATGGTCAAGCTCTCAATCGTCTTAAATATTTGCAAATGCGTTTTCGCAAAAACAATGAGCTTCGTCAAGATTATACTGCTGTAGTGAAAGAGTTCCTGAATTTAAATCACATGGAACTTGCGCCAAAAATTGATTTCTCTAAGCCCCATTTTTTCCTTCCACATCACTGCGTGGTGAAACCATCTAGCTCTACCACAAAAATGAGAGTTGTATTTGATGGTTCTGCGAAAACTACAACGGGAATATCTCTCAATGATACCCTCCTGACTGGCCCAGTAGTTCAAAATGATCTCTTCTCAATTGCAGTTCGATTTCGACTTTTTGCTTTCGTTTTTACTGCTGATATATCTAAAATGTACCGACAAGTTACACTGCATCCAGCTGATCGCTGTTTTCACCTAATTCTCTGGGGAGAGAACGAAGATGATGACCTGAAAACATATCAACTTAATACGGAGACTTATGGAACCGCTCCCGCGTCTTACCTAGCAACGAAAACTCTACAACAACTTGCATTAGATGAAGCCCATGATTTTCCCAACGCTGCTAAGGCTGTTAATATGGATTTTTATGTTGACGATTTATTAACTGGTGCGTCAACATTGGAAGAAGCTGTAAAATTAAAATTCGAGTTGACAGAATTGTTAGGCAGAGGAGGATTTATCTTGCGGAAGTGGTGCTCTAATGACATTCGAATTTTGGAAGGTGTAACTGAGATTGATAGGGAGCCCTTTTTAGAATTTCTGATTACGATGCCATTAAGACGCTGGGAACTTTTTGGGACCCCTCATCGGATAAATTGCTTTATGACTATCCTGAAAACAAAACCAATCCCATTACAAAACGAATCGTGCTGTCTGAAATTGCGAAACCTTTTGATCCATTGGGACTAATTAATCCTATTATAGTCTTAGCAAAGGTTTTTATGCTGCAACTTTGGAGGCATGGTCTTGATTGGGATGAAAGCTTGCCAATGGAGTATCACAGTCGTTGGATACGTTTTAGAGAAGAATTACACCATGTTGGAAAGTTTCAATTTGATCGAAGAGTTTTTTTTGGCACCAAGGAGATTCAACTACATGCGTTTGCTGATAGTTCGGAGTATGCATACGGTACCTGTTTATACGTTCGGTCCATAAAGGAAGATGGGAGTATTACAGTTAACCTCTTATGCTCGAAATCCAGAGTAGCTCCTGTAAAAAAGGTCTCGATACCTCGTTTGGAGCTATGTGCCGCTGTATTGATGGTTCGTCTAGTAGACAAAATTCTGCATATTTTTAAAACCGAGTTTTCCAATGTGTTTTACTGGACTGATTCCTCTATTGTTTTAAGCTGGCTCTCAGAAGAATCCTCAAATTTCGAAACCTTTGTTGCAAATCGAGTGGCAACTATTCAAAATCTCACAAAATTGGTTCAATGGCATCATGTACGATCTAAACTAAACCCTGCAGATATCATATCTCGAGGCGCATACCCCCTTGAATTACTGCAATCATCACTATGGTTCTTCGGTCCAGATTATCTTAAATTAAAAGCAGACAAATGGCCCAAGCTTAGACCAAATTTTGAAAGCCCAATTAATGATTCACAACTTGAACGAAAGGTGCAAAAAATAATTCTCTTAGGATTAAAATTGGAGCCCTTTTTGGAAAATATAAAATTTCACAACAATTACCTCAAAACTCTTAGGGTTGCATATATGCAGCGATTCACTCACAATTGTCTGGCCGTCAACCGAGAGCATATAGAACTAAGACAAGGAGAAATCACAGCAAAGGAATTGGAATCGTCATTGCGCTGCATAATTCGAACAATCCAACAAGAACACTTTTCCTCAGAGCTCGAACAAATACGGAACAAAAAACCTGTCTCTGGAAGATCACACATAGCATCCCTTCGTCCGTTCATTGATGGTAATAATCTTTTACGAGTGGGAGGTAGAATAACCAATTCTGATCTGGATTATGATGCAAAGTTTCCGATATTACTACCCAAGGGTCGTGTATTTACTGAGGCAATGGTGCGCTACTATCATATCAAATGCTCACATGTTGGTCCTCAAACCCTCCTTAGCATTCTCCGCGAGAAATTCTGGCCAATACACGGGACGGTAGTCTGCAAAAAAGTGTGGCGTCTATGTATGCGATGTTTTCGCGCTCAACCAATGTCGGAAAATCATATGATAGGAGACTTGCCCAGAGCTAGAGTTCAGCAATGTCGTCCGTTCTTGGTTGTTGGAGTTCATTTATGTGGGCCATTTAATATTCACTTCCGGCGACGAGGAACCTGTCCTGTTAAGGGCTATGTGGCCGTATTTATATGTTTCGGAACCCGCGCAGTTCATTTGGAAGTTGTCGACGACTTGTCAACTGTTGGATTCCTGGCGGCCTTAAAAAGGTTTATTGGACGCCGCGGCTACCCTTCGACGATATATAGCGATAACGCCACTAATTTTATTGGAGCTCGAAATGAACTGTTGTCCGTCTACAAAATGCTCCAAAGCTCGGATTCTCAAAATGAAATAATTCGTTCCTGCGCCGCGGATAATATAACTTGAAAAACAATTCCTCCAAGATCCCCACATTTCGGAGGCCTGTGGGAAGCTGCTGTAAAATCAGCGAAATTCCACATGAAACGTATACTGCAAGGCGCCTCTCTCACGTTTCAAGAATTAAACACGATTATAATTCAAATTGAATCCGTGCTTAATTCGCGACCTATTACGCCGCTATCTGATAACCCTTCTGATTTATATGCTCTAACCCCAGGTCATTTCATTATAGGCTGCCCGCTCATATGTTTGTCAGAACCAGATGTCACTGAGGCAAAGTCCATCAACTCATTCTCTCGTTACCAGCTCCTTCAATGGTACTTTCAAACGTTTTGGAAACGTTGGTCGACAGAATACCTTCAAAGTTTGCAACAGAGGACGAAGTGGAAAACGTCCCGCTACAATCTAAAAATCGGTGACATCGTACTCCTCGTTGACGACAATTCTCCTCCGCTTAACTGGAAGCTTGGCAGAATTGTACACTCAGCCGGGAAAGGATGGCATTGTTCGCACAGCAACCGTCAAAACATCAACAGGCTTAACTCAACGTGCAACTATGAAGCTAAGAAGACTACCTAGCGACTTTGAGGGATCTGCATCCTCTCAAGGCGGGGTGGATGTTCAGTAGTATTTGCAGTATAGAACATTCTTATATTTAAGTGTATCAACATGTCGTAAAGTCTTTTTAATAATTATATTTAAATGCGCACTCTGGATTAACTAAACAAACATAATTATTTTTCTAAGCAATTGTAAACAAAATATAAACTGAATATAACTTCACTCAATTTAACGTCATTAACTTAACTAACTAAAATCTATAAATTGCATTGCAACATTATACTTGCTCTCTTTTTCACCTTTCTTTATACCTATTGTTAACCATTATTAATATTCTGCAGACCGTGTCTGTTCTCAATAGATAAATTAATAGAGATAAACTGTTAAAGGGCTTTGTTTTATTTAAATTTAATTCGAAATTAAAAAACATTAATTTCACGTCAAACAGGCCTCATTTCACGGCACCCTGATAAGAAAAAAAATCGGTCGGCATTTATTCACGATTCCCTTCAACAAATATTGAATTGTGTGAATACTTGGCAAGAGTAGATATGATGACTCAGGCGACAAGAAAAAATAACGGTTTTGTGTAGAAGCTTTTTTTACTATGGGGGGGGGGGGGGGGGGTCTATCTCGTCCCATTTGGGCGGGAGGGGCGATTTTCTAAAAAAAAAAAACACTTCAAATGGAAAAAAATATTTAAAAATAACGGTAATACTTACCATTAAGTATTGCACATTTTTTTAAATCAAAGGGTCGGTTCTATCATACTATTTTTATATTAAGTGATTTCCATTAATAGTTTTTGAAAAAAACTATTTTTAACTCAAAATTTCGGAAAAAATGAAAGAAAAAAACAAGTTTATATTATCTTTATTCCAATCTGTGAGACGACATACTAAATTTGTTTTACTATTATTTTTTTCCTGTTGTTAGTTTTTAATCGAATACTGAAAACTAGAAAGTTTTAAGTCTACTAGTTTTCGAGAAAATTGCAAATGTCCAAACATAATTTGTATGGACTTTTTTTTCCTTGACGTCAATCAATAAATAATGATATCCTTCTAATAAGTAGAGAACAGTAAGTTATTTGGCGTTATGTAAACTGCAACCCCCCTGCTTGGGCTCACTGCAGGATTTGGGGTAGGTGCGAGGTTGGGTGTATGCAAAGTTTGTTTTGCATTTAAGAAATCTAAATTTAAAGAAACTTTGAGTTTGAAATTAGTTTTTTTAAAAACTATTCACGGAAATCATTTCATTTAAAAACAAGGTAATAGAACCGACTTTTATCTTTAAAAAATGCGCAATACTTAATTAAGTAAGTATTACAGTTATTTTAAAATATTTTTTTCCCATTTGAAGTGTGTTTTTTTTTTTTAAAGTCGCCCCTCCCGCTGAAATGGGGCAAAATAGACCCCCCTCCCATAGTAAAAAATGCTTGTTAATAACTGTTCTAAACAAATCTGTCGTTAAACTTTGTCGCCTGGGTTATCGTACTCTCCCCGAATACTTTTGTACCTGCATGTCTGTATACACATTTTACCTAATTGAGGAGAAATATAAAATATCTATAACTTTGCAGCAACTTCAGCAGTCAGCGTGTTGTATCTGGCCGTTTTTCGTGGCTCAGTATAGCGGCAAATATTGACATTATTAGTTATCACAATTCTCACATACACCTGTGATTAGTAAACACCTTGTTGCTCGTTATCTCTATATACATCTTCAATACTTTCGTATATAACAAGAGAAGGCACCCGTAGGTGATTGCTACTAATTCGATTACCGCATCCTTATTGTCACTTTTTGGCTGTCTTAGATGGCGGCCAAGTTGACGTCAGTACGAGTACATGATCCCGTATTTGTCGCTCTCTGAGCTTTTAATTGCCTTGCAGCTAAGGGCCGTTTGCTGAAACTAAACATTAAAATATAAGTTCAACATAAGCACTTATGTGACAGTTTACGCGGATTAAAATCTAACAAATAAGCCTTTATGTTGAACTTAATTGTTGAACGAGCTTAAGTGTTGGATTATTGGTAATCAAGCTGTAAATTTGTGATTGATTATTTTTTTTTGTCGAGAAAACGCATTTTCCAGGTCAAGGTAAATCAATCATAAAAGAGTATCCCGATGTTGGAAAGAGAAAACAAAAAACTAGTTTTTAGTGATGTTATTCAGCGGTGAGAAGGTCTACAAAAAAATAAGTTGAATGGAAAAACTTGCACGCATAATTTACTATCCATGCGAATATAGGTGTACAATGTAAACGTAAAGATTCGCTGTTATTGTGTGCTGAAATGAGTCATCGTGGTTAAGTGTAACCATTTTCCGGTAGTCAATTTCTCTAGACTTGAAATACTATTAATCGTATCGATGATATGATTTAAAAGTAAACTAGTTTTAGTGACAAATGGTGTAACTCAGCCAACCTTTTGAATGCTAACATGCAAGTCACGCGATTCAATGTAAACACAATATTGTTTTCGTGCTCCTACTTTTACCCTCACCAGCAAGTTAATGATCGTTGGGTATTGTGTGCTTACGCCTTTGGAATGTTACTTTATGACAGCAGACGAGTAGGAAAAGGGATTGCAATATGTCTAGCCCGAAGAGAATAATTCGAACTAGGAATTCTTAATATGCAGCAACTACAAATATAGAAATTTACTAATATATTTATAGAAATGCGTGGCTTTCAAGGCTCTGAAGAATTAATGTAAATAAAGCTCCGATTGTTGTCAAAGGTGCTCTTGTTGTGTTCAAGCGCTTCTGAGCTTACTTACGACTTTTGAACAATGAAGAAAGCATTAAGCAAAATAGATAAAGTGATAAATATCCGAACAAGGTACGAGGGCGGGTCAATAAGTCCGTGACTTTTGGAATAAAACACAGATTTTTTTTAAAAAAAAAAAATTATTTTTAACGTAGTCTCCTTTGAGCTCTATACACTTTGTCCAACGCTTCTCCAATTTTTGTATCCCTTCCAAAAAAAATGATTTGTCAAGGTCCTCAAAATAGGCCTTTGTTTGCGAGATGACTTCATCATTGGAGTCAAATCTTTTTCCACCAAGCCATTTCTTCAGGTTTGGGAACAAGAAGTAGTCGCTCGGAGCCAAATCTGGAGAATAGGGTGGATGAGGGAGTAATTCATAGCCCAATTCATGGATTTTTGCCATGGCGACTGCACATGTGTGCACCCTTGCATTGTCTTGGTGGAAAAGAACTTTTTTCTTGGCCAAATGAGGTCGGTTTTTTTTTTCAAATCGTCATTGAATCGGTCCAATAAGTTGGCATAATATTCCCCATTGATTGTTCTTCCCTTTTGAAGGTAGTCAATGTGGATTATCCCGCGTGCATCCCAAAAAACAGTCGCCATAACTTTATTGGCTGACAAACCCACCTTGGCCTTCTTTGGCGCCGATTCACCCTTAGGAACCCACTGTTTTGACTGTTGTTTGGTCTCTGGTGTGTTGTGATGGATCCATGTTTCGTCCATGGTTACAAAACGGTGCAAAAACTCCTCCATATTGCGATTAAACAACGCCAAACCTTCCTGTGAAGTTGTTACACGATTGCGTTTGTGGTCGACTGTGAGCAAACGCGGCACCCATCTTGCGGAAAGCTTTCTCATGCCCAAGTGATCATTCAAAATTGAAACCACTGAGCCATGCGAGATCCCTACGGCTTCCACAATCTCTCGCACTTTCAATCTTCGGTCGGCCAACACCATATGGTGAATTTTTCGATTGTTTCGGGTGTAGAGTCCTCAACTGGGCGTCCAGGACGTTCGGCATCTTCAGTGCTTGTACGGCCACAACGAAATTCAGTAAACCACTTTTTTACCATTGAAATCGATGGTGCAGAGTCCCCATAGTATTTTTCAAGCTTAGCCTTGGTCTCGGTAATGTTTTTTTTTCGCAAGAAATAATGCTTAATAAGCACACGAAATTCACTTTTTTCCATTTTATCCTCAAATTAGTGAGTAGTCTGATAAAAATAGCTGTCAAACACAAACTAACTGACGCAGCAAGTTTAAATTTTGACAGGAGTCAACTGACAGATGCCTGTTGACAGGAGCAGTGTTGCTGTTTCAGTAAAGAGGTCAGAAATTCAAAAAGTCACGGACTTATTGACCCGCCCTCGTATTACGAAGAGATAGAACATTACTGTATCAGAAGAAATACAAAGATATTCGGCCCTAACGAGGTATCCGTCGGGACGGATGACTCCGAACTCAAACGAATCGGGGGATTTTTGCTTCGAACACCTGTCCGGAAGAATATAATAAAATCAAAGCAAAAATCCTCCAAGTCTTATGAGATCATTTGCTGTTTGTACTTTCCTTCTCGTTCTCTAAATTGCTATCACTTTAAGAATTTGCTATTTACTTTTTGCCCTCACTGCGCTACATCGAACGGTCTCACAAGGTCCGCCTCGTCCAAAGTTCTGACTTATTTATTATAGGTCATGGAAGGGCTGATAAGCCGTCAGCTCATGAAATATCTTGAATCCCGAAAACTTCTTAATGACGGTCAATACGGTCTTCGCCGCAATAGGTCCACTGGTGCTTTGATGACTTATTTAAAAGTGGAACTAATCTCTTCACCAAGGGTGGTGAGACATAGACATTTGACAGAGACATTTGACAGAGTTTGGCACCAAGCTCTCTTGCCGAAAGTGCTGCATTTGGAATCGAGTATACTTCTCTTCAATGGATTAGAAATTACCTTTCGTACTCTTATATTCAAGTTGTTTTGGACGGTTTCAAGTCTGCAATTCACCAAATAAATGCTGGTGTTCTCCAAGGCTCTGTTTTGTCTCCGACTCTCTCATTTTTATAAATGATTTCCTGTCTATTACCTCTAATCCAATCCACTCCTTTGCCGATGACAGTACCCTTAGCTTCTCATATTCGTTTCTTGGTTCGCGTCCCTCATCTTCGGGTGTGGAACTGGAACGGCATCGTATGCTAAGCTCATTGAATTCCGATCTCGACAGCATAACTCAGTGGGGTGTAACTGATGGAGTGGAATTTAATGCTTCCAAAACGCAATGCTGTCTTCTGTCATTAAAGCAAAACACTAATACCATGCCATTGTCCTTGAATGGCACTTGCAGCGTTGAAACCGAACGGCTTTCTATTCTCGGTATGTGTGTTAATGACAACTTACGTTGGAATGACCACATATTCGATGTCGCCAAGAACACTGCGAAATGCCTAGGCTTCTCTTAAGCGCTGCAAAAAATATTTCACTCCCTCTAATCTGGCTACTATTTATAAGGCGTTTATCCGCCCAAAACTTGAGTGCAATGCGCATATCTGGTCTGGTGCACCAATTACTTATTTCGAGCTACTAGACAGGATTCAAAAACGCGCGATAAAATTCATTGGTGACTCTTAGTCAACGTCGCAATGTCTCCTGTCTCTCATTATTTTATCGATATTTCCACCGTAAGTGCTCTCAAGAAATAGCCAGTTGCATTCCACTTCTAGTACATTTCAACTGCAATACCCGCTGTGCAAGGAATGCGCATCAGTTTACCCTTAAGCCTGTATTCGGGCGTACAGTGAAATACAACGAATATTTCCCTAGCCGTACAACACGAATGTGGAATGCTCTTCCTCGCTCCATTTTTCCTACACATTATAATCTACAAACATTTAAAACCAACGTGCATCGGCATCTCTCCCTATCTTCTAACCCTAATTTCCTTAGAGCCCGCGCTGTGTAGCTATTACATTATAAGGGTATAAAAAAATCCCTTTAGTGCGAGTGCATTATAAAAAAAACCGTTACGAAAGGAAAATTCTCCGATTTTGTAGGAATCGGAGAATTTTGCTTTGTAACTCACATCGGTTCATTTTTGCCTCAGTTTTTGGCAGTCAATTTATATAATACCATGATAGTCCTGATAATTTTCAATGGTGCAGTAGTAGTGTATTCGCTTACGGAATGGAAGGTCGTGCGTTCGAATCCCGGCCAAGTCCATTACTTTATACCGAATACATGAAATCGTAATCTCCCTAAGTAACTTAGACACCACCCGTGGAGAAAAACCCTACAACTGCACCCAAACACTTCTTTCCTCTCTCTCTATTCTTTCTAATACCAAGTAGCTTACACTGTGTTCTTAGCATTATAAGGGGACTGTAACAACAGAAAAAAAAAAATCCCTTTAGCGTAAGCAAAATTATAAAAAAAAAAAAAAAAAAAAATCTGAATGGGGGAAGTCTCTTGAGGAACACCCTTGACAATATTGTATGTTAGCTGGTTGATTTAATTTCGTCTTAAGCGGTTTCTGGCATAATAGAATCCGTATTGATTAGCTACAAAAATCGTTGCTACAATGCAAAACTAGCCTAAATTCTAAATTTCAAAATTTTTTTTTTTTTTTTATATCATAATAAAGTCAATCAGTATAAGAACCACATGTTTATGCGCAGTAGTTTTCTTTCAGTGTCCAAATGCGTGTAATAACCCTACTGCCAACACCATTTTTATTTCTAGTTTTTTTTTGACAGCAGAACGAACTTAAGTCAATTAACCACCCGCAGCAGGGATGGGACTTTTTGAAAAAATGTCGGCAGTAGATTTGAAAAAAAACGCAGTATATTCAACTGTTTCGCAGTAGATTTTTATATTTTCAAAATATAAATAAGACATAACATATACCCACATAAATAATTTAAAATAATAAAATAAACATTATTTTTTCTTGAAAACATAACAAAAACAGAACAAAATAAAAATTCAAATAAATTCATCAGTCATAAATTTTTTTCTAATTTCTAATAATTCTTTGTTTTAATTTTTACAGCAAAAGTAATCAAATTCATTCTTCAATATATTATACATTTTCACTGTAAAATTATTCCAAAAGTACAAATTGGGAAAACGAGAAATAAATTGTTAGTCCAGGCTCTATCGCATCTAAAAACTCTGAGAAGGGTGTGTTAAATGCGCCCCCTCATATTCCTTGAAATCTGTGAATATGGAGAAAACACTAGGTTTCTGACTTAATTTCAGCTCACACTTGTGTTTTTTTGACGTTTTTTTTAAATGTAGCCTGCAAAATAATAAAACACATTTTCGCTACCGAAATCAACAGTTTTATAGTCAGATTCGGGTTTGAAAATGTTCTTCAGATTGTCCTTCTTGTTGGGGGATTGTAACTGCATTTTAACGTCGGGAAGTTCTAAATTCACAGTTGGCTCGCAGTTTTCATGGTTTATATCCTCCGTGTACTTTGCTGAAAATGATCTTTCAAATGAACACATGAATTGAAATGAAGTTAGTTACTTGTCATTTCCTCTTCGGTTGCGTAAAACCTCGAAGGTATTTTCCAGACAATTTGTTTTTCCTCTTGACCGCAGGCCAAACACTTTAAAGTGTGTTTCTCATTTGTTCTTACAATATTTTTAAATTAAAAAAACAGTTGAACTTTATCTTTTAAAAAACACGTACACTCTTATTTGTTTGCTCTGAGAACTTACAGTATTGCGTTTTCTTCACTTGTTTCGCATGACTGACAATAATTTAAGTCAATACGCCTTTAAAAATACATTATAAAAAAACGTAAGCACCGCCCTTCCCAACCTTTTTGCTAAACCGGTGTGACCAACAACCATAAAAACTAGCAAATAATGGTACAAATCATTTTTATTGTTACTAGGCCGAACACCGGATTGCATTATTTTTAGCGAAATCACAGCAAAGAAGAAGCATTTATTTTCATACTAGCTGTCCCGTGCTCGCCTTGCTTCGCCAGTCTGCCACTTCTCAAATTTAAAACAAAATACTTGCTGATAAGAACTGATAAATAAAACGTCGAGAGTGTCCCTACTCATATATACTCTGAGTGTGACTCCCTCTCTCTCAATCTCATTTACATTTCATACCCTATCTTTCTCAATCCCATGGCCATGCGCCATAAAAAAAACAACACAAATTGCAAAAGGTGCATAAAAAAAGAAAGAAAAAGCACATTGCACAAAAGGTACAGGTAGAGAAACAGATTTGTGCCGCACACACACACAAATTTTCCTCCACTGAACGCTGGGAAAATCCAACGATCTAGCTTCATTCGAACATTTTACTTTTTTGAATTGTATAAAATTTATAGTTTAATGCTTATTGTTTAACTTCAGGATAACCTACAAGATGATTTATATCTTAAAATCTTTGTACATAATTGAACTTTATAATAAAAAAAATCCTATTTCATTTGGATGAGTCATTCCAAAGCTAGGAGCTAAAGGGCATTCGAGAGTTACAGCTTTTCTTAGATATCAGCTTAGATCTCCGCTTCTGGACAGCGGATGAAGCATTTTCCCGCGGTAAAAAGTAGCCTATGTTCATTCTCAGGCTCTAGACTACATGTGTACCAAATTTCATTTAAATCGGTTCAGTAGTTTTGGCGTTAAAGCCAAATATTATAATATTATAATAATATTAGTATGGATTTTTGACTGAAGGGTAATTGTAGAGGTTCATAATTAGGTGTAATCAGTAAAAAAAAAAATCAGAAAAACCAGCTATAAACCATTTAAAAAAAGACACACAGAACGAGGTTCAAGTCGATACGCCTTTAAAAAAGCATTATGAAAAAACGCACAATCATTCGTCTTTCGGAGCCCATGTAGTGGTACAGGCAAAATATGTTGTGTACCGTGTTTTAAACAGCGGTAGTTCCATAAGGGTTAAAACACATCCTTTTGCCCTGCTTTCACATATTGTACTCGTTTTCTGCATTTTGCTTTGAAATGCATGTTTAGAGAGAGTGTCCCTACTCATTATATGGATATACTCTGGTCACTTGCCATCAAAATACAGCCTATAGCCGAAAACCGTACGAACATTATAATAAATGCGTGGATTTCATCAGGAAGAATGAGACTGACTGCATTTAGTCATAGAATTAAAAAAAATATTCTGTAGATTACATTTGCATGATTTTTTTCGTAAGACCAAAAGTGGAGGAGATTTTATTTAAAGGCAGTAGATTTATTTTTGGAAAAAATAGCAGTAGATCTACTGCAATTGCAGTAAAGTCACAACCCTACCCGCAGATCAGCAGAAAAAGAAACAAGTTTTGTAAAATGCAGCTACGAAAACATACGTGTTTTTATGTCGTAATGTTTCATCGATTGGTTTTGGTGTACTAGTGTTTAAAAACTTCAAATCGCTCCACTGAAAAATTATACCGTTGTGACTGAGGCTAGTTCTGCATTGTAGCGACGATATACATATACATTTGCAGGATTTATTTACATGGGCAAAATAGATGCCTCCCAAAATTTGTGTTCTTAAAGCAAATTCTGAAGCCTTCTTGCTTACTCCGGCAAAATCAAAAAATAAGAATTTTGATAACGTCTTAGCTGGATACTTTTTTTAGAACAAAAAGAAAATGGGCGCGTTCAAATTGCAAAGCAACTGCGAGTCCCCTAGTAGTTAAAACCTCTATCATTTGTTAAACGATGGTCACGTGAGTTATGCGATCAATGAGGAAGGTCAAATAGTAGGGACTAGCAGTTACCTTGCAAATTGAACGCGCCAAATGTCTCTCACTCAACCACATAACGTTTTTCTTTTTCTAGCGATTGATTACGTACATATTATATGTATAAGTCACACAGAAATCATGGCGTATTTATTATACTTTTGTATAATAAAATAATCGCAAAGTAAATAGGTGCCATGTAGTTGTCGAACTAGATTTGTTAATTAAACGTTGGAACGTTTTGCCATATGAGTTGACGAATGCAGGTACATAATATCGGTCTTGTTAGATGATTCAATTAGTTGAATATCTAGATTGCTTGAATTCATTCGATGGGGAAATGTGCTAATTGATAGTAAATTAAATAAATGTTGCCAACAGTAGTAGTTTTTGTTTTTATTTTTTTTTTACTTCGTTTACATTAGTTACATTTTGTATCCATATTGAAAGTTTGGATTCCATTATAATCATACTGCTATTACGTTAAGTAATTTGGCTGTCAGAACTCAAAAGGCAAGTTCCACTTACGGATCCATCCGAGATCTCCGTTCTTAGTAGAAAAGATTGACAAAAGGTGAATACCCAAATTTAAAAAATACCACAACGCAAAGGTTCACGATCTAATGATATTTTATAAGTGACATTTCACAATAACTGCATTTTCCAAAAAAAAGTTGTAATCCCAATTTGCTATACGCACATATTGCCTACCAGCGCCTAAGGCGGTGAAAAAAATTAACTTTGATACTTCAATCACCAAACATAAAAGCATTAATTGTTTTCTTAGGTACCGGAGCTGATATGTCTAAAAAAAACAAAAAAAAACTGGGCTATTTGCTGCGTTGATGACTTAAGAAACAATTCCCTAAATTCCAAGGATACATAATTTTATTTGTTTTCCTTGACTTTATTAAGTCGGATATTGCATCCGCTGTAATTCTGTAGTGGCAGTTGTTTTGGTCTAATATACGCTTGCACAAATTATTAATATTAGTCGTATTCAATACTATACCAAATTATAATTAGTTATGAAGACCGGTTGAAGATATAAATCACTCTCATCTGCCAATACAGTAAAACCCGGATAAAAGCCTCACCTTAAATACCCCGTTTTGATAGGCACTTATGAGGGTTGGGCCGTTATAAAAAAAAGTCCGCTTAAGTGCACATAGGCACTTATCTCTAAATTTATAAAAAAAATAAAAAAATATTTTTTTTATATCAAAAAACATTTAATTTTATTTAAAAAAAAGAAAATACATTACATTTTTTTTTTATAATTTGCGTGCGCTAAAGGGATTTCTTTTTTTTCTGTGACACAGTACCCTTATAGTGGAAACCACAGCGCAGGCATTTTGTTTGTTGCTGTAAGTAGCTCCCAGCAAATGATTCATTGCCTTTGGGTGCTACTTACTGTATGAAAGAATAGAAGGATAGGAAAGAAGTTTAGTGCGATGGGATATTTTTCTCCACAGGTGGCGCCTAAATTGCTTTAGGAAGATCTGTTTTTGTTGAGTGTATTCAATTTATAAAAATTATGGCCCTGGTCGGGATTCGAACGCACGACGTGCCAATCACTTAGTGAATACACTACCATCGCACCATTGCCACATTAACTGACTAGTACCTTTAAAAAGAAAATTTTGTATTTATGAAGTAAAATAACCAGTCATTTTGGTTTGTGATGCGTTATGGAATCTGATTTTAATCATTTTTTCTTTAAGACGCTCGATTTCACCATCATCTACGTTGTTATGCTCAGTACATCTTCTTCAGATCGTTAGCGCTTTTAAAGTTTCAGTGAAGCTGGGTGGTTCTACCTCTTCTTCATTATTGTCAACATCTTCCTCATCTTCTTCTTGGTGTTCATTATTTATTTCTGCCACTATTTCCTCCTCCGATAAAAGTCCATAACATTGGATGTTGTTATCACACTGCACAATGCGCATAGGCTTCAAACATGGTTGGGTCTATTGGAACGTCCCATATTCCTTCGACTTCGTCTTCACTGTCTTCACCTGAATCTACCTTAAGAATCGAAAGGTATCCAACCTACGAAAACTTGTATTTCTGATTTCAAAAATATGTACTTAAAAGAATTTTGTTCAGGTAAATTTCAATAAAAGTATAAAAGGCAATTAAGCGGGAAAGGCAGTTCAGCGAAAGGTACTTATAAGATGAGTTTTATATGAAAAATCCTCAGAATTTTAGTTCTCAAAAATAAAAGGTTGGGCACTTAAGCAAGAGGCACTTATCCGGGTCTTACTGTATTATTAAATTGATTGCACAGGCTAACACCATTGTCTTTGATTGAATTTGAGGTTTTCGAAGTCTTCACTTGCAAACCCTTAGTTTAAGCAAATTATTTCGACGGAAGAATTAGTTTTAGTTCACAAGGAAATTTGATATTTGAAACACGCACATAATCAGGAAATGTTGTACCACTTTTTAATATTTGTTTCAGTTTAAAATATTCGCTGATAAAAATTGGTGGTTTTTATCAATACCCCTGTTTTTTGTGATTTTATATATGTACGTAGGGTGTCCCGTCGTTGTATGAAGAAAAAAAATTTCATGAATTTTTTATCGAAAGGGGTATCAAAAGTTGCGTATTAACGAGTAGATTCTGAATATGTACTTACTTTTTGATTTGGACATGACTTTTGGGGCTCTACCGAGGCTTAAGGGTCTTAAAAGAAAGTAAAAACCTATATTTTTTTCCTTTTTTTTTTATTTTATTATTCTAATTTATCGTTTTGATTTATTAAATTAAAGTTAAGGTTAAGTAAAACATATTTAAGTGTCCTTGAAACAAATAAAAAAAAGTTTATGAGAGGACTTAACAAAAAAAATATATTTACATTGCAAAAATTTAAAAAAAAATATTTACATTGAAAATTGACCCTTGAAATTAAAAGAAGGCATTTCGCTTCGTGATTCTATTTTATTTCTTATAAGTCCTTCCCTCGACTTTGCTCCAATAACACATTGGCTTGCTTCGGTCACAGATTTTATGCATCTTTCGACACTTTGTGTGTGACAAGGAAATTCCGGTATCTTCAGTTCTTTTCTTTGCACCAGCAATGAAAGTTCATCATCAGTGAATTCAGCTAGGCAAGGTGGTGGAGTAATTTGACATTCATTTTAAAAAATTATGTCCATGTAGTCCGTAGCGTTAAATTTAATATTTGGCGGCTTAAATATTCGGTTTGATGTATGGGTTTGCCTCGCTTTTATAATTCGTTTTAAGGCAAGCTCTCTGACATAGACCCTTTCGTCGAAGAGCATTGCCACTAAAACGTTTTCAGGATGTGCGAAAAAAGCGTTTCTCTCAATGACAGGATCAACGATTGACTTTAAGTTGTCTGGCAACCATCTTGAAAAAGAGATAAGCTGAAAAACATGTCGCGGGCCATCTATCAATAACGGGTTGTTTTTTATCGAAAACCACACTGGTGCATACACTTTCATTATATACTCCACAAGAATTTTCAGATGGGCTACTTAAACTAATGTAAAGTCTAAGTAATCTATTTGCAGTTGTGACCCATCTTGAATGTGCCATTTTCCCAGGATGTCGATTTGCTATGAGAACAATGACCTATTTTTATAGCTTGACACATTTCGAAAAGATATTTTTGTTCTGTACTCAATTGATCAACAATTTTTTGCTCGATTTGAGGTACATTTCCGGTCACAGGTGTAAATTGAGATGCGGGTGGCAATGGTGCAGTAGTAGTGTATTCGCTTACGGAATAGAAGGTCGTGCGTTCGAATCCCGGCCAAGTCCATTACCTTATACCGAATACATGAAACATGGAGAAAAACCCTACAACTGCACCCAAACACTTCTTTCCTATCTCTCTATTCTTTCTAATACCAAGTAGCTTACACTGTGTTCCTAGCATTATAAACAACAGAAAAAAAAAATCCCTTTAGCGTAAGCAAATTATAAAAAAAAAAAAAAAAATCAGTAAGTTCGCAATCGGTTAGTGACTTACCGATAAGGCCAGAATATTCACGAGGGCCCGAAGTAGATCCATCTAATTTCGTGAAGAGATGTCGTAGTGGCAATTCATTCGCATGAAGTAAGCATATTGCCCACTGTAATGGTCGACCTAATTCCATTTCCAAGTAGCGAATTATCCCTCCTTTCCAGCCAGTATTGGTTGCAGTGCCGTCACAACCCAGTATTGGTTGCAGTGCCGTCACAACCAATGCAAAGAATTTTTTTCAAATCAAATCCCTTGTTTTCGAAAAAATTAAGCATCGAATTACTTATTTCCCTTCCTGTACCAGATTTAGGCGTTATATGGCATAAGAATATAGATTCTGGTTCTGCAAGAATGGAAATATGCTCTTCAAGAACAAGAAGTAAGAGTTTTATCCTTTCGCCCATCAAAATAAATACTGTGAATAACGACATTATCGCATTGGTTTGATAGGCTTTCTCTTGATTTTTTCAAAGCTCGATGTATTTTATTTTTATCAATAACTAGAGTCTTGTTAGCGGTTTCAATTATTCCAACATCCTGGAGTACTGCTGAAGCAACTGCTGCAGCAGATCGTACGGAAAGCCCATATCGATCACAAACTCTTGCTACGGATGGTAGAGTAAGCAAATTCCGCTTACCTGATGATGTTGACGTTGAATGCTCTGATAAAAAGAGCTGTGACTGCACTACTTCGATTGGATGAACTGTATTGACATGCTCTAAAGTTTCGTTTGAATCTACTGTTTCGGAAAAAGTTGATACAGTAGTAGATTCAGCTCTTTGACTGCCTAATGCACTACGCTTTCTATCTAGTCGCTTTTGAATTTTTTGAGTTTCAACCTTGTCAATACCACCGATCACCATTTTTCTGCCATTTCTCTGGTCCACTAAAAATGATCTTTCACTTAAAGGCACTTTTTTATCCTTTACACAATGACAGTCATTAAAGGAATCACACTTACACGATGCAATGTCAAACAATTTTGTGTTTGAAAATGCAGTAAAACCTTGCAATCTGTTGTGATAGCTTGTATTTTTTTTCGAATGTGGGTATCTTTTAAGTGTCATGTATTCATCAAAGTAGTATTTTATTAATTGTAGTATTCGACTATGACATACAATTGGAATCGACGCATTCTTCCATATCTTTTCGATTTCTTTAATAACAATTACAAAAACTTCGGAATAAGATGGATTTCTGCCATTGTATTTTGTTTTCAGATCACTTTCTATGAAAAGTACATATTTGACTACATCTTTTACTGTTGGTAACTTATTTTTGTTTAGTTCACTAAAGGGGCCAAAAAAGGGACACATTGTTTCTTGTCGACGAGGTCCAGAACTCATTGTGATTCTACCTTTTAAATATTTTTCAGAGAAACAACACAACTTAACACGAAACAAAATTAAACACTTTTTGTTTAGAGAGTTATAACAACAATACACGACACAAAACAAATACAAAGCCACATTTTTTCTTTTCGGCGTCTTCAAAGCCTACTTTGATTTTATGATTTTAATATTTTAAAAAAAAACAGGCTACTTAACATAAAAATAATACGATGCGACTATAAAAATAAAACATTTGTTCTTATAAAGATAAAGGGAAGGTAAGGAATTAAAAAAAAGCTTTTTAACGGTTTTTTTAAGAAACTAGAATGATAAAATACTACTCAAGTAGGTACCTGCAGAAATTGTTGATGGAATATCTATATTTTTATAAATATCAGCGATCAATAGATATCTTTGATAAAACGGTATAGTTTACATCTTCAATGCACAAAATTAATATTTAAAAAAAATTAAAAATGTAAAAAATAAGAACAAAATTGTTTTTCTTAATAATTTCAGCGGTCGGTAGAGGCCCAAAAGTACCTTCCATTTTTTTTTTGTCCCGTTATATGCTAGTTAATACGCAGCTTTTGCGGGGTCTTTCGTTAAGATAATCTTTAAAAAAAAAAATCAATAAAAATAAGGAAAAAATAGTTTTTTTTTTTAAGATTTCAGCGGGCGGTAGAGGCCCAAAAGTACCCTCCGATTTTTTTTGTTTTTTTGTTTCGTTATATGCTATTCAAAACGCAACTTTTGCGGGGTCTTTCGTTAAGATACTCCGAAAAAAAATTTGTCGGGACAGCCTAAATTGTACAGTACCTTGCCATGTTATTCGACCCAGCATAAAAAAAAAAATGTTGTCTTAAATGGTTGCTGTGACTATATTTGTAATAAATATGTTCTAGATTGAATTTGTTTACTATAATATACAATATCAGGAATAAAAAAAAGACGGAAAGGTTTTGCTAGTTAGTTAATATTGATTTATTTTTTTTTATTTAAGAGTTGGGGATGCATGCTTTTCCTAAAAATCAATATTTGGTGTGCTCTCCTTTTGCAGCTATAAGTGCCTTAATTCGCCGTGGCATGCTTTCTATGCAAGATTGCACGGTTGCTTGGATATGTGGGTTGTGATTCCTCTCGAAAATGATCTTCTCCATCAGCTGCCTTTTCGTGGTTATGGCACTTTTAGCCAACGCCCGCTTCAAGAGCTCCCAAACATTCTCAATCGGATTCATGTCCGGGGAATTTCCTGGCCAATCCAAAACGTTGATGCTCCTTTCTTGGAGAAAACCAGTTATGCTCTTGGCTTTGTGTCAGGGAGCCCCATCATGCATAAAAATGGGTTGCTCGCCCACAGAAAACCATTCTTGAAGCTGCGGTAGCAGCCTTGTTTCCAGGACCTTCTTGTATTGATCCTGCCGCATAGTCTTTTCAACCAGATAGAGCCGCCCTGCGCCTTTCCCAGAAATAACTGACCGAATTATTATGGATGGCGGATGTTTAATTGTGGGCACAATGCACTCTGGTTTATTTTGTTCGCCCGGTCTCCTTCTGACAAACTTCGTTTTTTCCATCATTACTTGGAAAGCAGATTCGTCCGAGAAACAAACCTGCGAAGTTAAAGAAATAGCGATTTTAAGGTTAAAAATTAGTTGTACTTTTATGACCTTATTGGCTTTAAGTTTGTCTTATTTTATTACCTTTTTCCAATCTTCAACAGTGAATTTTTTGTATTTATGAGCCCAGTCGAAACGCTTTCTAATCGTGGTGGCAGTCAGCTTTGATTTTCGAGCTGGTTTTCTGGCAAAAAGACCGATTTCAGCCAATCTACGCTGCACTGTTCGCTGGGAAATTCCAATTCCTTCATCGGAAACCTTTTCGCCAACAGGGAAACTGGTAATTTTCGATTTGCCGTGCAAATATCCCGAATTTTGGGGTCTGTTCTGGGGGTTGTGTTGCGAGGCCTACCGCAATTACCCTTCCTCTTCGGGCTTAAAGACACCCCAAGATCCATTTTTTTTTTATTATTCTTAACAGAACTTCGCGACACTCCAACTACACCCGCAATATCATATTGGGATAGGTTGCATGCCTTTAATAGGCCAAAAACTTGGCCGACTTTCTTCGGGGAGAGGTCTGACCCTTTTCCCATCTTTCGAACGATTGAATACTAAAACTTTTTTTTTTTAATATAATGACTATCGTATTCGTATGCATAGTTTTACCCATAAACAAAAGTAAAACATCAGAACTTACCGAAAAACACGAGCTTTATTTGACAGAAATAACTTTTATATGCAAATGATTTTAAGGCACTTTTTGAATTTTTAGGCACACAACCATTCACTACTTAATAGAAACTTCAAATGTTGCATAATATACCGTAAAGAAGTCTCAAATAAAGCCTAATAATAACCTAGGTAACGCAAAATATAAATGAAAAATAAAAGAAGCCTACTTCATACTTTTTAAATAATTTAAAAAAAAAAAAAATTGAATTTTTTTACTTGGGTCTAATAATATGGCAAGGTACTGTATAAAGAAGTGAGAAATTTTCATCAAAACCATTCGCAGCAGTCAGGTTCTTATCTTTGAGCAGTGAGCTGTCAGAATAATTTAGGATAAAAATCAACAAATGGAACAAATAGGTCCGTGCCAAGCAAAATTGAGCAAGAAATGGTAATAAAAAACAGAATCTAACATTTTGATTCAACTAGAATGCATAATGCATAATTTGCATAATTTTGTCAATTTTATGAAATGATCAGCTTTCATGAATGAAAACACTTGTCAAGGGAGTTTGTTCATATGGTATGCTCAAAGTAGATAGTCCACAGTTTTAGGCGTTGAAGGTGTTTACATGCATGTATGTTCTTTTTGTTGGCTGTGTCAAAGGATGTGGTAATCTTCAAAAGATGGCATGAACGATTCGCAAACCCGAATAATCGATGCCAGGAATTAGCCTACATACTAATCCACACCCAATAGGATTCATTCTCTCTCCCCGCGGGACTGCCGTGAGGTATTACTTCCCGACGCTGGTTAGCAATTCATGCTATGCGTCTTGCCTTGTGTTAGTTGCTTCTGATGGTTATGCTGCTTCTGGTGCTCTCCTAAGCTTTTCTACTCTCCGCACTTCATTTTGGCAGATTTAACGGGTTACAAACTGCCATCCAATGCTTTCCGACTGCAACATGTGGTCTATTAGCTACGGTAGATTGTTCAGATTCGTTCTCCGTTCTGCGAATCGCCAGCAATGAAAAACTGCGTGCTCCGTATCTTCTTCCTGGTCTGGACATTCTGGGCAAAAGAGCGAGCTTTCGTGTCCAAATCGATGTAAGTATTTCCGATAGCCACCGTGACTAGTCACGAACTGCGTAAAGTGGTAGTTGCTGTTTCCATTTACTCGATTTGTCCAGGTCGCAATTGTCGGGATCAACTTCTGGGTCCATCTGCCTTTTGTAGTGTTATCCCACTTGGTTTCCCACATTGAAGCTGTTTTTTTTGTTCTTTTATTCTTGCAATTTGGATTGCATCTTATTTACCCGGTGTTCCCCTGTTGTAGATCCTCAGCATCTCGTCCGCTAGATTGTCTATGGGAATCATTCCAGCTATAACGAAGGCCGCTTCGTCCGAGATGGTTCGAAAACCGCAGGTCGTCCGTAATGCGCTGAGCCTATAATGCGGATGATAGCTTTCTCCTTGTTTCTTTCGTCGCAAATGCCCAAGCCCAAAACGGGGCGGCATGTAGAAGGACTGAGCTGACAACTTTAGATAGAAGGATTCTCCAGATCCACCGACGTTTGGCAGTATTTGAAAGTTATGCTTGCAGTAGTAACTCGTTTCGAGTACTCCACGTGAGATTTAAACTGTAACCGTATTGCTCCTAGGTATTTTATATATTCTTTTGATCGGATTATTTGATGTCCAACCCAAATATTCACGCATTCCACTATTTTTCGACTTGTCATTAGGACAGCCTCTGTTTTGTGGTCAGCTAATTCTAAACCGGCAGATACTATCCTCGCTCGTATATAATCCTTTCAAGTATTTTATCCATAGTTTCCAAAGGGCATATTGGGCGATATGACGACGGCTCCCCAGGTGGTTTTCTCCTGTTGCTAGAAGTACCAAATGTTGCAGTTTCCGTGGGTCAGGGAAAACTCCTTCTAAACACTTTTGCATTACCGCTATAAAAATGTCCGCCCCTTTCACTGACTTGTTTGGTATGCCATCTGGTTCAGGTGCTTTATTGTTGCCTATCTTCTTGCACGCATTAAACCGCTCATCCGATGTGATTATTGGGATGTCCACGGTGCCAGTCTCCATAATTACATTACATGTAGTAGATGCAATTTGGGGAAGTAGTAGTAGCTCTACTATGGAACTGACTATTGTCGGACTTGTTACCCTTCAACTTAATCGTTACCATCCTGTACGCCGTATCCCACGGATAAATGTGAGCTTCCTCGCAAAGGTGCTTAAAGCATCTTGTTTTGCTCTTCTTAATTGCCTTCTTTAAGAGGCGTCTTGCCAGATGGACGGCGTGTATGTTTTTTTTTTATCGAAAGTCAGCTCTCATCCTAAATCGCTGGACTTTGCGTCGGGCCTTTAGGCACCCTACTCTGAGTGTTAATTTCCTCGTTTCACCAGTAGCACGGTACTCCTCTTCTGCTAGCTTTTCTTCTGGGCATTGATGCTTCTCACGCTGTGGTAATGATGCGTGTAAGTTGATACGAATGAGTTTCCGCTGTTTCGCATTTGTGTGCATAATATGTTTAAAATTTATGTGGCTGCGTTTCTTTTGATTTTTCGTTTTAGACTTGTGGCCGCATAAGGACAGAGATACAGAAAGAATAAATTTATTTGAATTTTCTTACATTTTGAAGTAAGATTTAAATTTGTGATTTTGTCAAATAGAACAGTAACAGTGAGTGGGTATTGTTATAAGTTATTCACCCAGAGGCCATGCGGAAAACCCTCGTGTTCGTGAAAATTATTGCCTGTACTACAAACCGGAGGTGTCCCACTTCGGCGGGCTATAACTTGAAAGGCGAGTGAAAGTATTATACCTCTCAACTGCGACATTTACCTTTTTAAAATGATTTGATTTATTGTTATTGATTTTGTACAAATTTATTAAAAACACATTGTATACACATTGGTCCGTTTGTACTTTGATTTAAGTGCCACTTCTCGGCAAAATACTAGTCATGCAAAAAGCTGTTCTTCAATGAAATGTTCCCCTTTTGCTTATTTATTTTCTCAATTTGTTTTTATGGTTTTTAAGCTGAACGCGTCTAAAGGAAAATTGAGAAAAACTGATTTGAACTAAAAAAGGATTTTTTATACCCTATTCTAGGGGTATATTAATTTTGACGCATAGTTTGTAACATACCTTAATATTGCCCGTAGACCCCTAAAAGTTACTATATTTATAATCAGCATCGATAGTAATGTCGATCTAGCCATGTCCGTCCGTCCGTCCGTCCGTCGGCCGGCAAAAATTAGGCTATTAAACTGGACCTAGAGAGCTGAAATTTTAACCATATACTCTCTAGGGTCCCGAAATAATCAAGTTTACGAATTTTTGAAATCCGCCCACAGACACGCCCACAAACTCAAAAAAACAAAATTTTGGAAAAAATCGAATTTTGAGCTAGAAAGCTGAAATTTTTTATATATGATCTATGACTCCTAAAACTGCTCGGGATAAAATTTAAAAATTTTAAAATTTCAAAATCCGCCCACTGACACGCCCACAAATAAATAAAACAATTTTTTTTGAAAATCCAAAGTTTGAGCTAGGGAGCTGAAATTTGTAATATATACTCTCTAGGGGCCCTTTATGCTCATGTGTAAATATTTTCAAAATCCGCCCACTGACACGCCCAAAATAATTTTTTTTTTTTTGAAAATTCAAAGTTTGAGCTAGGGACCTGCAATTTATAATATATACTCTCTAGGGGCCCTTTATTCTCATGTGTTAATTTTTTTTAAATCCGTCTACTGACACGCCCACAATTAAATAAAACAATTTTATTGAAACACCCAAGTTTGAGCTACGTAGCGTTTTTTTTTATAAAATCCTTTAAATGTTATATAATAAAATATATAGAGCGTTCTTAACAATTCAACCATACTTAGACTTTTGTCACGCCCACTTATGAGGGATAGGAATAAGAATAGGGTATCCAACAGTTCGCCCAAGCGGACTGTAGCCCGTCCCTATGTTTTTAATTGTATTGGATTAAGTTTTTTTTCTTATCTTTTCTTTGGTTGATTTGGGTAAACGTGTTTATGTTCTTTTGGTGGAAACCCATTGTCATAACGTTGCAGTAATTTTGTGTTTATTTTGCTACTGTTTAAAAGAATAATAAAAACTGGGGGTCGCCCCATGGTTGAAATTCGACCAATTTATTCTATAAGTTGAAAAAAAAAACAAAGTCGACTGTTATACATATTAATCGGAAAATGAAATTTTTCAACATTGCATTCTCTGATTTCACATGATATAATTTTTTCCGGCATCTTCAAGTAACTTTAAGCATTTTCAAGTAACTTCAAGCATGTTCAAGTAAATTCAAGTATGTTCAAGCATTATCAAGTAACCACACAGCACTGTTGTTGTTGTTGTTGTTGTAATTTCATCCAATTCGCTTCATTTTACCTGCTGTAATTCATAATGTGTGTTATATATGTGGATAATTTTTGTATTGTGCACTTCTATGTATTGCCCCTACCCAAATATATATAGAATTGGCATATCTATGTGACGTATAATAGCAAAAAAGGGGGCAAACACGTTATAGGCAACTCCGTATAGATGTTTTTTACTTTTTATAAACAAAATTAACGTGCTCATCTTTTGACTATGGTAACACTTTTGATAGAACTATAGGTCCAATGTACAAACGCTGGTGAACCAAGGTATAACACGGTCTTGCTCCGTGGACCGTTTGAGGTTAACAACGAAAAGTTTTCTAAAAAATGCCAAGAAAAATACTTTTTGTGTTTTCACCAAATTACATATAAACCTTTAGGTACTTAAGCAAACAAAAATTTTGAAAAAAATTTCATTAAAAAATATTTAAATCTTAAAAATGATCTTACAGCAAATATTCTTTTAAAAGCTTTTCAATCCTATACATAAACTATTGAACATTTCTTACGTTTCCTGTCCAATAACTTTGAGTAGTTTTAGTTGGTGATGGTCGGCCATCAAAAATATTATTATGTAGGAGAACATACTACTTCTTTTGGGTTATTAGCCCATACTGGGCATGAGGTCAACAGTTATACGCCGATTCCGAACGGCATATATAAGAAGCTTCTCATGACAGTTTATATTCTTGGATGTTTGTCCGACTTTCGCAAGATCTGGGCCATTGAATAAACTAGATATATCTGAGTGAAATTCAAAACTCCAAAGTCATCGCTAAGCAGTTTAACGCACTTATCACTGAGCCATTGCGCTTACCAAAACAATACCATATTCGAAAAATCGTAGCAATACGCTGCCATTTGATACCATGTTATTTAACAATTACATTCCAATCAAAGACTACCCGTGTAGGGATGCGCTAAAAATTTCACTGCAGCGCACCGCAGAAAACAGCACTTGTCACAAAAGGCGACTAAGGGCATCGTTTTTTTCTTATTTATTGGATTGGACTGCTATTTCCGCGTTTGTCGCCTTATCGGCCGCTTTGTTGCCTTCAATACATACGTGCCTTGGACCCACATGAGGTTGATTTTTTTGTTTTCAATGCGCTAGGCAGTCTCTCCACGAGCACTAATTCATAGAAATTCAGTCTATGAAATTGCGCGTGGAAACTACAAATAGTATTTTATGAAAAATTGTTGTTAAAAAAAAGCATTTTGAAAAAAAAATCTGATTTCAATGATTTTTAAAAAAGCGGGGCCTGGAGTCCGACCTTCTAAGAATGGTTCAATTGGACCCTAAAAGGTCCTAAAGGTTACCCTGCACTCAGTATGTAGTCAGGTTTTTCGAAAGATTCCTGCAAGTCTATTCCGTCCGACCTGTCTACATCAAGAGACGGACAGTGTGCGATTGCAATGATTTCATATTGCCCGGAACTGTGTTATGAGAGTGTTAGATTTGAATCAATCTCCATAAAACAAACGGAAGGTGTTGGTGCTCCATGGATAGCCAAGGTCATTTAATTAGTTTCCCTGTTGTGATTGCGATTGATATTCTACGAGTTCAGTCATTGGCCTTTTATATATAAAGAAAATATATACGTCATTCACTGCGCTTATGATTACACAACAGCAATCAGAATTTATACCACAGCGCAGGCATTTTGTTTGTTGCTGTAAGTAGCTCCCAGCAAATGATTCATTGCCTTTGGGTGCTACTTACTGTATGAAAGAATAGAAGGATAGGAAAGAAGTTTAGTGCGATGGGATATTTTTCTCCACAGGTGGCGCCTAAATTGCTTTAGGAAGATCTGTTTTTGTTGAGTGTATTCAATTTATAAAAATTATGGCCCTGGTCGGGATTCGAACGCACGACGTGCCAATCACTTAGTGAATACACTACCATCGCACCATTGCCACATTAACTGACTAGTACCTTTAAAAAGAAAATTTTGTATTTATGAAGTAAAATAACCAGTCATTTTGGTTTGTGATGCGTTATGGAATCTGATTTTAATCATTTTTTCTTTAAGACGCTCGATTTCACCATCATCTACGTTGTTATGCTCAGTACATCTTCTTCAGATCGTTAGCGCTTTTAAAGTTTCAGTGAAGCTGGGTGGTTCTACCTCTTCTTCATTATTGTCAACATCTTCCTCATCTTCTTCTTGGTGTTCATTATTTATTTCTGCCACTATTTCCTCCTCCGATAAAAGTCCATAACATTGGATGTTGTTATCACACTGCACAATGCGCATAGGCTTCAAACATGGTTGGGTCTATTGGAACGTCCCATATTCCTTCGACTTCGTCTTCACTGTCTTCACCTGAATCTACCTTAAGAATCGAAAGGTATCCAACCTACGAAAACTTGTATTTCTGATTTCAAAAATATGTACTTAAAAGAATTTTGTTCAGGTAAATTTCAATAAAAGTATAAAAGGCAATTAAGCGGGAAAGGCAGTTCAGCGAAAGGTACTTATAAGATGAGTTTTATATGAAAAATCCTCAGAATTTTAGTTTTCAAAAAAAAAAGGTTGGGCACTTAAGCAAGAGGCACTTATCCGGGTTTTACTGTATTATTAAATTGATTGCACAGGCTAACACCATTGTCTTTGATTGAATTTGAGGTTTTCGAAGTCTTCACTTGCAAACCCTTAGTTTAAGCAAATTATTTCGACGGAAGAATTAGTTTTAGTTCACAAGGAAATTTGATATTTGAAACACGCACATAATCAGGAAATGTTGTACCACTTTTTAATATTTGTTTCAGTTTAAAATATTCGCTGATAAAAATTGGTGGTTTTTATCAATACCCCTGTTTTTTGTGATTTTATATATGTACGTAGGGTGTCCCGTCGTTGTATGAAGAAAAAAAATTTCATGAATTTTTTATCGAAAGGGGTATCAAAAGTTGCGTATTAACGAGTAGATTCTGAATATGTACTTACTTTTTGATTTGGACATGACTTTTGGGGCTCTACCGAGGCTTAAGGGTCTTAAAAGAAAGTAAAAACCTATATTTTTTTCCTTTTTTTTTTATTTTATTATTCTAATTTATCGTTTTGATTTATTAAATTAAAGTTAAGGTTAAGTAAAACATATTTAAGTGTCCTTGAAACAAATAAAAAAAAGTTTATGAGAGGACTTAACAAAAAAAATATATTTACATTGCAAAAATTTAAAAAAAAATATTTACATTGAAAATTGACCCTTGAAATTAAAAGAAGGCATTTCGCTTCGTGATTCTATTTTATTTCTTATAAGTCCTTCCCTCGACTTTGCTCCAATAACACATTGGCTTGCTTCGGTCACAGATTTTATGCATCTTTCGACACTTTGTGTGTGACAAGGAAATTCCGGTATCTTCAGTTCTTTTCTTTGCACCAGCAATGAAAGTTCATCATCAGTGAATTCAGCTAGGCAAGGTGGTGGAGTAATTTGACATTCATTTTAAAAAATTATGTCCATGTAGTCCGTAGCGTTAAATTTAATATTTGGCGGCTTAAATATTCGGTTTGATGTATGGGTTTGCCTCGCTTTTATAATTCGTTTTAAGGCAAGCTCTCTGACATAGACCCTTTCGTCGAAGAGCATTGCCACTAAAACGTTTTCAGGATGTGCGAAAAAAGCGTTTCTCTCAATGACAGGATCAACGATTGACTTTAAGTTGTCTGGCAACCATCTTGAAAAAGAGATAAGCTGAAAAACATGTCGCGGGCCATCTATCAATAACGGGTTGTTTTTTATCGAAAACCACACTGGTGCATACACTTTCATTATATACTCCACAAGAATTTTCAGATGGGCTACTTAAACTAATGTAAAGTCTAAGTAATCTATTTGCAGTTGTGACCCATCTTGAATGTGCCATTTTCCCAGGATGTCGATTTGCTATGAGAACAATGACCTATTTTTATAGCTTGACACATTTCGAAAAGATATTTTTGTTCTGTACTCAATTGATCAACAATTTTTTGCTCGATTTGAGGTACATTTCCGGTCACAGGTGTAAATTGAGATGCGGGTGGCAATGGTGCAGTAGTAGTGTATTCGCTTACGGAATAGAAGGTCGTGCGTTCGAATCCCGGCCAAGTCCATTACCTTATACCGAATACATGAAACATGGAGAAAAACCCTACAACTGCACCCAAACACTTCTTTCCTATCTCTCTATTCTTTCTAATACCAAGTAGCTTACACTGTGTTCCTAGCATTATAAACAACAGAAAAAAAAAATCCCTTTAGCGTAAGCAAATTATAAAAAAAAAAAAAAAATCAGTAAGTTCGCAATCGGTTAGTGACTTACCGATAAGGCCAGAATATTCACGAGGGCCCGAAGTAGATCCATCTAATTTCGTGAAGAGATGTCGTAGTGGCAATTCATTCGCATGAAGTAAGCATTTTGCCCACTGTAATGGTCGACCTAATTCCATTTCCAAGTAGCGAATTATCCCTCCTTTCCAGCCAGTATTGGTTGCAGTGCCGTCACAACCCAGTATTGGTTGCAGTGCCGTCACAACCAATGCAAAGAATTTTTTTCAAATCAAATCCCTTGTTTTCGAAAAAATTAAGCATCGAATTACTTATTTCCCTTCCTGTACCAGATTTAGGCGTTATATGGCATAAGAATATAGATTCTGGTTCTGCAAGAATGGAAATATGCTCTTCAAGAACAAGAAGTAAGAGTTTTATCCTTTCGCCCATCAAAATAAATACTGTGAATAACGACATTATCGCATTGGTTTGATAGGCTTTCTCTTGATTTTTTCAAAGCTCGATGTATTTTATTTTTATCAATAACTAGAGTCTTGTTAGCGGTTTCAATTATTCCAACATCCTGGAGTACTGCTGAAGCAACTGCTGCAGCAGATCGTACGGAAAGCCCATATCGATCACAAACTCTTGCTACGGATGGTAGAGTAAGCAAATTCCGCTTACCTGATGATGTTGACGTTGAATGCTCTGATAAAAAGAGCTGTGACTGCACTACTTCGATTGGATGAACTGTATTGACATGCTCTAAAGTTTCGTTTGAATCTACTGTTTCGGAAAAAGTTGATACAGTAGTAGATTCAGCTCTTTGACTGCCTAATGCACTACGCTTTCTATCTAGTCGCTTTTGAATTTTTTGAGTTTCAACCTTGTCAATACCACCGATCACCATTTTTCTGCCATTTCTCTGGTCCACTAAAAATGATCTTTCACTTAAAGGCACTTTTTTATCCTTTACACAATGACAGTCATTAAAGGAATCACACTTACACGATGCAATGTCAAACAATTTTGTGTTTGAAAATGCAGTAAAACCTTGCAATCTGTTGTGATAGCTTGTATTTTTTTTCGAATGTGGGTATCTTTTAAGTGTCATGTATTCATCAAAGTAGTATTTTATTAATTGTAGTATTCGACTATGACATACAATTGGAATCGACGCATTCTTCCATATCTTTTCGATTTCTTTACTAACAATTACAAAAACTTCGGAATAAGATGGATTTCTGCCATTGTATTTTGTTTTCAGATCACTTTCTATGAAAAGTACATATTTGACTACATCTTTTACTGTTGGTAACTTATTTTTGTTTAGTTCACTAAAGGGGCCAAAAAAGGGACACATTGTTTCTTGTCGACGAGGTCCAGAACTCATTGTGATTCTACCTTTTAAATATTTTTCAGAGAAACAACACAACTTAACACGAAACAAAATTAAACACTTTTTGTTTAGAGAGTTATAACAACAATACACGACACAAAACAAATACAAAGCCACATTTTTTCTTTTCGGCGTCTTCAAAGCCTACTTTGATTTTATGATTTTAATATTTTAAAAAAAAACAGGCTACTTAACATAAAAATAATACGATGCGACTATAAAAATAAAACATTTGTTCTTATAAAGATAAAGGGAAGGTAAGGAATTAAAAAAAAGCTTTTTAACGGTTTTTTTAAGAAACTAGAATGATAAAATACTACTCAAGTAGGTACCTGCAGAAATTGTTGATGGAATATCTATATTTTTATAAATATCAGCGATCAATAGATATCTTTGATAAAACGGTATAGTTTACATCTTCAATGCACAAAATTAATATTTAAAAAAAATTAAAAATGTAAAAAATAAGAACAAAATTGTTTTTCTTAATAATTTCAGCGGTCGGTAGAGGCCCAAAAGTACCTTCCATTTTTTTTTTGTCCCGTTATATGCTAGTTAATACGCAGCTTTTGCGGGGTCTTTCGTTAAGATAATCTTTAAAAAAAAAAATCAATAAAAATAAGGAAAAAATAGTTTTTTTTTTTAAGATTTCAGCGGGCGGTAGAGGCCCAAAAGTACCCTCCGATTTTTTTTGTTTTTTTGTTTCGTTATATGCTATTCAAAACGCAACTTTTGCGGGGTCTTTCGTTAAGATACTCCGAAAAAAAATTTGTCGGGACAGCCTAAATTGTACAGTACCTTGCCATGTTATTCGACCCAGCATAAAAAAAAAAATGTTGTCTTAAATGGTTGCTGTGACTATATTTGTAATAAATATGTTCTAGATTGAATTTGTTTACTATAATATACAATATCAGGAATAAAAAAAAGACGGAAAGGTTTTGCTAGTTAGTTAATATTGATTTATTTTTTTTTATTTAAGAGTTGGGGATGCATGCTTTTCCTAAAAATCAATATTTGGTGTGCTCTCCTTTTGCAGCTATAAGTGCCTTAATTCGCCGTGGCATGCTTTCTATGCAAGATTGCACGGTTGCTTGGATATGTGGGTTGTGATTCCTCTCGAAAATGATCTTCTCCATCAGCTGCCTTTTCGTGGTTATGGCACTTTTAGCCAACGCCCGCTTCAAGAGCTCCCAAACATTCTCAATCGGATTCATGTCCGGGGAATTTCCTGGCCAATCCAAAACGTTGATGCTCCTTTCTTGGAGAAAACCAGTTATGCTCTTGGCTTTGTGTCAGGGAGCCCCATCATGCATAAAAATGGGTTGCTCGCCCACAGAAAACCATTCTTGAAGCTGCGGTAGCAGCCTTGTTTCCAGGACCTTCTTGTATTGATCCTGCCGCATAGTCTTTTCAACCAGATAGAGCCGCCCTGCGCCTTTCCCAGAAATAACTGACCGAATTATTATGGATGGCGGATGTTTAATTGTGGGCACAATGCACTCTGGTTTATTTTGTTCGCCCGGTCTCCTTCTGACAAACTTCGTTTTTTCCATCATTACTTGGAAAGCAGATTCGTCCGAGAAACAAACCTGCGAAGTTAAAGAAATAGCGATTTTAAGGTTAAAAATTAGTTGTACTTTTATGACCTTATTGGCTTTAAGTTTGTCTTATTTTATTACCTTTTTCCAATCTTCAACAGTGAATTTTTTGTATTTATGAGCCCAGTCGAAACGCTTTCTAATCGTGGTGGCAGTCAGCTTTGATTTTCGAGCTGGTTTTCTGGCAAAAAGACCGATTTCAGCCAATCTACGCTGCACTGTTCGCTGGGAAATTCCAATTCCTTCATCGGAAACCTTTTCGCCAACAGGGAAACTGGTAATTTTCGATTTGCCGTGCAAATATCCCGAATTTTGGGGTCTGTTCTGGGGGTTGTGTTGCGAGGCCTACCGCAATTACCCTTCCTCTTCGGGCTTAAAGACACCCCAAGATCCATTTTTTTTAATATTCTTAACAGAACTTCGCGACACTCCAACTACACCCGCAATATCATATTGGGATAGGTTGCATGCCTTTAATAAGCCAACAACTTGGCCGACTTTCTTCGGGGAGAGGTCTGACCCTTTTCCCATCTTTCGAACGATTGAATACTAAAATTTTTTTTTTTTAATATAATGACTATCGTATTCGTATGCATAGTTTTACCCATAAACAAAAGTAAAACATCAGAACTTACCGAAAAACACGAGCTTTATTTGACAGAAATAACTTTTATATGCAAATAATTTTAAGGCACTTTTTGAACTTTTTAGTCACACAACCATTCACTACTTAATAGAAACTTCAAATGTTGCATAATATACCGTAAAGAAGTCTCAAATAAAGCCTAATAATAACCTAGGTAACGCAAAATATAAATGAAAAATAAAAGAAGCCTACTTCATACTTTTTAAATAATTTAAAAAAAAAAAAAATTGAATTTTTTTACTTGGGTCTAATAATATGGCAAGGTACTGTATAAAGAAGTGAGAAATTTTCATCAAAACCATTCGCAGCAGTCAGGTTCTTATCTTTGAGCAGTGAGCTGTCAGAATAATTTAGGATAAAAATCAACAAATGGAACAAATAGGTCCGTGCCAAGCAAAATTGAGCAAGAAATGGTAATAAAAAACAGAATCTAACATTTTGATTCAACTAGAATGCATAATGCATAATTTGCATAATTTTGTCAATTTTATGAAATGATCAGCTTTCATGAATGAAAACACTTGTCAAGGGAGTTTGTTCATATGGTATGCTCAAAGTAGATAGTCCACAGTTTTAGGCGTTGAAGGTGTTTACATGCATGTATGTTC
Source organism: Portevinia maculata (assembly GCA_949715645.1). Lineage (NCBI taxonomy): Eukaryota > Metazoa > Arthropoda > Insecta > Diptera > Syrphidae > Portevinia > Portevinia maculata. Next base: position 299,382,886 of record OX454525.1, read on the forward strand.
TTTTTGTTGGCTGTGTCAAAGGATGTGGTAATCTTCAAAAGATGGCATGAACGATTCGCAAACCCGAATAATCGATGCCAGGAATTAGCCTACATACTAATCCACACCCAATAGGATTCATTCTCTCTCCCCGCGGGACTGCCGTGAGGTATTACTTCCCGACGCTGGTTAGCAATTCATGCTATGCGTCTTGCCTTGTGTTAGTTGCTTCTGATGGTTATGCTGCTTCTGGTGCTCTCCTAAGCTTTTCTACTCTCCGCACTTCATTTTGGCAGATTTAACGGGTTACAAACTGCCATCCAATGCTTTCCGACTGCAACATGTGGTCTATTAGCTACGGTAGATTGTTCAGATTCGTTCTCCGTTCTGCGAATCGCCAGCAATGAAAAACTGCGTGCTCCGTATCTTCTTCCTGGTCTGGACATTCTGGGCAAAAGAGCGAGCTTTCGTGTCCAAATCGATGTAAGTATTTCCGATAGCCACCGTGACTAGTCACGAACTGCGTAAAGTGGTAGTTGCTGTTTCCATTTACTCGATTTGTCCAGGTCGCAATTGTCGGGATCAACTTCTGGGTCCATCTGCCTTTTGTAGTGTTATCCCACTTGGTTTCCCACATTGAAGCTGTTTTTTTTGTTCTTTTATTCTTGCAATTTGGATTGCATCTTATTTACCCGGTGTTCCCCTGTTGTAGATCCTCAGCATCTCGTCCGCTAGATTGTCTATGGGAATCATTCCAGCTATAACGAAGGCCGCTTCGTCCGAGATGGTTCGAAAACCGCAGGTCGTCCGTAATGCGCTGAGCCTATAATGCGGATGATAGCTTTCTCCTTGTTTCTTTCGTCGCAAATGCCCAAGCCCAAAACGGGGCGGCATGTAGAAGGACTGAGCTGACAACTTTAGATAGAAGGATTCTCCAGATCCACCGACGTTTGGCAGTATTTGAAAGTTATGCTTGCAGTAGTAACTCGTTTCGAGTACTCCACGTGAGATTTAAACTGTAACCGTATTGCTCCTAGGTATTTTATATATTCTTTTGATCGGATTATTTGATGTCCAACCCAAATATTCACGCATTCCACTATTTTTCGACTTGTCATTAGGACAGCCTCTGTTTTGTGGTCAGCTAATTCTAAACCGGCAGATACTATCCTCGCTCGTATATAATCCTTTCAAGTATTTTATCCATAGTTTCCAAAGGGCATATTGGGCGATATGACGACGGCTCCCCAGGTGGTTTTCTCCTGTTGCTAGAAGTACCAAATGTTGCAGTTTCCGTGGGTCAGGGAAAACTCCTTCTAAACACTTTTGCATTACCGCTATAAAAATGTCCGCCCCTTTCACTGACTTGTTTGGTATGCCATCTGGTTCAGGTGCTTTATTGTTGCCTATCTTCTTGCACGCATTAAACCGCTCATCCGATGTGATTATTGGGATGTCCACGGTGCCAGTCTCCATAATTACATTACATGTAGTAGATGCAATTTGGGGAAGTAGTAGTAGCTCTACTATGGAACTGACTATTGTCGGACTTGTTACCCTTCAACTTAATCGTTACCATCCTGTACGCCGTATCCCACGGATAAATGTGAGCTTCCTCGCAAAGGTGCTTAAAGCATCTTGTTTTGCTCTTCTTAATTGCCTTCTTTAAGAGGCGTCTTGCCAGATGGACGGCGTGTATGTTTTTTTTTATCGAAAGTCAGCTCTCATCCTAAATCGCTGGACTTTGCGTCGGGCCTTTAGGCACCCTACTCTGAGTGTTAATTTCCTCGTTTCACCAGTAGCACGGTACTCCTCTTCTGCTAGCTTTTCTTCTGGGCATTGATGCTTCTCACGCTGTGGTAATGATGCGTGTAAGTTGATACGAATGAGTTTCCGCTGTTTCGCATTTGTGTGCATAATATGTTTAAAATTTATGTGGCTGCGTTTCTTTTGATTTTTCGTTTTAGACTTGTGGCCGCATAAGGACAGAGATACAGAAAGAATAAATTTATTTGAATTTTCTTACATTTTGAAGTAAGATTTAAATTTGTGATTTTGTCAAATAGAACAGTAACAGTGAGTGGGTATTGTTATAAGTTATTCACCCAGAGGCCATGCGGAAAACCCTCGTGTTCGTGAAAATTATTGCCTGTACTACAAACCGGAGGTGTCCCACTTCGGCGGGCTATAACTTGAAAGGCGAGTGAAAGTATTATACCTCTCAACTGCGACATTTACCTTTTTAAAATGATTTGATTTATTGTTATTGATTTTGTACAAATTTATTAAAAACACATTGTATACACATTGGTCCGTTTGTACTTTGATTTAAGTGCCACTTCTCGGCAAAATACTAGTCATGCAAAAAGCTGTTCTTCAATGAAATGTTCCCCTTTTGCTTATTTATTTTCTCAATTTGTTTTTATGGTTTTTAAGCTGAACGCGTCTAAAGGAAAATTGAGAAAAACTGATTTGAACTAAAAAAGGATTTTTTATACCCTATTCTAGGGGTATATTAATTTTGACGCATAGTTTGTAACATACCTTAATATTGCCCGTAGACCCCTAAAAGTTACTATATTTATAATCAGCATCGATAGTAATGTCGATCTAGCCATGTCCGTCCGTCCGTCCGTCCGTCGGCCGGCAAAAATTAGGCTATTAAACTGGACCTAGAGAGCTGAAATTTTAACCATATACTCTCTAGGGTCCCGAAATAATCAAGTTTACGAATTTTTGAAATCCGCCCACAGACACGCCCACAAACTCAAAAAAACAAAATTTTGGAAAAAATCGAATTTTGAGCTAGAAAGCTGAAATTTTTTATATATGATCTATGACTCCTAAAACTGCTCGGGATAAAATTTAAAAATTTTAAAATTTCAAAATCCGCCCACTGACACGCCCACAAATAAATAAAACAATTTTTTTTGAAAATCCAAAGTTTGAGCTAGGGAGCTGAAATTTGTAATATATACTCTCTAGGGGCCCTTTATGCTCATGTGTAAATATTTTCAAAATCCGCCCACTGACACGCCCAAAATAATTTTTTTTTTTTTGAAAATTCAAAGTTTGAGCTAGGGACCTGCAATTTATAATATATACTCTCTAGGGGCCCTTTATTCTCATGTGTTAATTTTTTTTAAATCCGTCTACTGACACGCCCACAATTAAATAAAACAATTTTATTGAAACACCCAAGTTTGAGCTACGTAGCGTTTTTTTTTTATAAAATCCTTTAAATGTTATATAATAAAATATATAGAGCGTTCTTAACAATTCAACCATACTTAGACTTTTGTCACGCCCACTTATGAGGGATAGGAATAAGAATAGGGTATCCAACAGTTCGCCCAAGCGGACTGTAGCCCGTCCCTATGTTTTTAATTGTATTGGATTAAGTTTTTTTTCTTATCTTTTCTTTGGTTGATTTGGGTAAACGTGTTTATGTTCTTTTGGTGGAAACCCATTGTCATAACGTTGCAGTAATTTTGTGTTTATTTTGCTACTGTTTAAAAGAATAATAAAAACTGGGGGTCGCCCCATGGTTGAAATTCGACCAATTTATTCTATAAGTTGAAAAAAAAACAAAGTCGACTGTTATACATATTAATCGGAAAATGAAATTTTTCAACATTGCATTCTCTGATTTCACATGATATAATTTTTTCCGGCATCTTCAAGTAACTTTAAGCATTTTCAAGTAACTTCAAGCATGTTCAAGTAAATTCAAGTATGTTCAAGCATTATCAAGTAACCACACAGCACTGTTGTTGTTGTTGTTGTTGTAATTTCATCCAATTCGCTTCATTTTACCTGCTGTAATTCATAATGTGTGTTATATATGTGGATAATTTTTGTATTGTGCACTTCTATGTATTGCCCCTACCCAAATATATATAGAATTGGCATATCTATGTGACGTATAATAGCAAAAAAGGGGGCAAACACGTTATAGGCAACTCCGTATAGATGTTTTTTACTTTTTATAAACAAAATTAACGTGCTCATCTTTTGACTATGGTAACACTTTTGATAGAACTATAGGTCCAATGTACAAACGCTGGTGGACCAAGGTATAACACGGTCTTGCTCCGTGGACCGTTTGAGGTTAACAACGAAAAGTTTTCTAAAAAATGCCAAGAAAAATACTTTTTGTGTTTTCACCAAATTACATATAAACCTTTAGGTACTTAAGCAAACAAAAATTTTGAAAAAAATTTCATTAAAAAATATTTAAATCTTAAAAATGATCTTACAGCAAATATTCTTTTAAAAGCTTTTCAATCCTATACATAAACTATTGAACATTTCTTACGTTTCCTGTCCAATAACTTTGAGTAGTTTTAGTTGGTAATGGTCGGCCGTCAAAAATATTATTATGTAGGAGAACATACTACTTCTTTTGGGTTATTAGCCCATACTGGGCATGAGGTCAACAGTTATACGCCGATTCCGAACGGCATATATAAGAAGCTTCTCATGACAGTTTATATTCTTGGATGTTTGTCCGACTTTCGCAAGATCTGGGCCATTGAATAAACTAGATATATCTGAGTGAAATTCAAAACTCCAAAGTCATCGCTAAGCAGTTTAACGCACTTATCACTGAGCCACTGCGCTTACCAAAACAATACCATATTCGAAAAATCGTAGCAATACGCTGCCATTTGATACCATGTTATTTAACAATTACATTCCAATCAAAGACTACCCGTGTAGGGATGCGCTAAAAATTTCACTGCAGCGCACCGCAGAAAACAGCACTTGTCACAAAAGGCGACTAAGGGCATCGTTTTTTTCTTATTTATTGGATTGGACTGCTATTTCCGCGTTTGTCGCCTTATCGGCCGCTTTGTTGCCTTCAATACATACGTGCCTTGGACCCACATGAGGTTGATTTTTTTGTTTTCAATGCGCTAGGCAGTCTCTCCACGAGCACTAATTCATAGAAATTCAGTCTATGAAATTGCGCGTGGAAACTACAAATAGTATTTTATGAAAAATTGTTGTTAAAAAAAAGCATTTTGAAAAAAAAATCTGATTTCAATGATTTTTAAAAAAGCGGGGCCTGGAGTCCGACCTTCTAAGAATGGTTCAATTGGACCCTAAAAGGTCCTAAAGGTTACCCTGCACTCAGTATGTAGTCAGGTTTTTCGAAAGATTCCTGCAAGTCTATTCCGTCCGACCTGTCTACATCAAGAGACGGACAGTGTGCGATTGCAATGATTTCATATTGCCCGGAACTGTGTTATGAGAGTGTTAGATTTGAATCAATCTCCATAAAACAAACGGAAGGTGTTGGTGCTCCATGGATAGCCAAGGTCATTTAATTAGTTTCCCTGTTGTGATTGCGATTGATATTCTACGAGTTCAGTCATTGGCCTTTTATATATAAAGAAAATATATACGTCATTCACTGCGCTTATGATTACACAACAGCAATCAGAATTTATATTTACAAAAGGGGAACTCAACTTTAGTTCGCTCTTATCTGCAAACACCTTAATGACTCTGACGACTTCTTTTATCAGTTGAACCTTTAGTCGTGTCTTTCTTACCTTAAGTTATGAAGCATTTAAATTTTGGCTAACGAACCTTGCAGAACTCTAAATTGTTTTAACATAATATATAAATGCTTATCTTACAAAAGATCGTAGATACGAGTATTGTTAATTTTTGAATGGTAATTTTGACTGAAGATTAACAATCAAACACATATTAATCGCATGATACCATAGTGTATATATATAAATATCTAACATAATTCCCTAAACAGTTAAAAAAAACATAGGGACGGGCTACAGTCCGCTTGGGCGAACTGTTGGATACCCTATTCTTATTCCTATCCCTCATAAGTGGGCGTGACAAAAGTCTAAGTATGGTTGAATTGTTAAGAACGCTCTACATATTTTGTTATATAACATTTAAAGGATTTTATCAAAAAAAAAAAAACGCTCCCTAGCTCATACTTGGGTGTTTCAATAAAATTGTTTTATTTAATTGTGGGCGTGTCAGTAGGCGGATTTAAAAAAAAATAACACATGAGAATAAAGGGCCCCTAGAGAGTATATATTACAAATTTCAGCTCCCTAGCTCAAACTTTGAATTTTCAAAAAAAAAAAAAAATTAATTGTGGGCGTGTCAGTGGGCGGATTTTGAAAATATTTACACATGAGCTTAAAGGGCCCATAGAGAGTATATACTATAAATTTCAGCTCCCTAGCTGAAACTTTGGATTTTCAAAAATTAATATACCCTTAGAATAGGGTATAAAAAAATTATTTTATTTATTTGTGGGCGTGTCAGTGGGTGGATTTTGAAAATTTTTTATCCCGAGCAGTTTTAGGAGTCATAGATCATATATAAAAAATTTCAGCTTTCTAGCTCAAAATTCGATTTTTTCCAAAATTTGGTTTTTTTGAGTTTGTGGGCGTGTCTGTGGGCGGATTTCAAAAATTCGTAAACTTGATTATTTCGGGACCCTAGAGAGTATATGGTTAAAATTTCAGCTCTCTAGGTCCAGTTTAATAGCCTAATTTTTGCCGGCCGACGGACGGACGGACGGACGGACATGGCTAGATCGACATTACTATCGATGCTGATCATAAATATAGTAACTTTTAGGGGTCTACGGGCAATATTAAGGTATGTTACAAACTATGCGTCAAAATTAATATACCCTTAGAATAGGGTATAAAAACTCCTTTGATTATTTATACTTATTCTGAGTATGTTGTAGTTTTTGTTTCTAAAATGTTTTTCGAAGCTTACTCATTGGTAGCAAACTTCTGATCATAATATTGTCACATACATATAATGTCTTTAAGATAATGCAAATATATATGTATTTCGATTCCAGGTTTTTAATTTCATTTACGTTCTGCTTCGGCGTCCATCTTCATTATATTCCCATACATTAAAAGTAAATTTGTTTAAGTTCAACCCGATTCCTTCGAATCGAATTATGAAAGTTGAAACGTAATTTTATGTTGAAAAGTACAGTAGTGTCCGCTTATAATGAACTCGAAGAGATCCACCGAATTGGATAAAGCAAAAAGTTAATGTTTTATTTTTTAACCATATCACTTAAAACGAACTTCGGTTACCAATTTGGTGGATCTCTTCGAGTTCATTATAAGCGGACACTACTGTACTTTTCAACATAAAATTACGTTTCAACTTTCATAATTCGTTCAGAAAATCAAAAAAAAAAAAACATAGGGACGGGCTACAGTCCGCTTGGGCGAACTGTTGGATACCCTATTCTTATTCCTATCCCTCATAAGTGGGCGTGACAAAAGTCTAAGTATGGTTGAATTGGTAAGAACGCTCTACATATTTTGTTATATAACATTTAAAGGATTTTATCAAAAAAAAAACGCTCCCTAGCTCAAACTTGGATGTTTCAATAAAATTGTTTTATTTAATTGTGGGCGTGTCAGTAGGCGGATTTAACAAAAAATTAACACATGAGAATAAAGGGCCCCTAGAGAGTATATATTATAAATTTCAGCTCCCTAGCTCAAACTTTGAATTTTCAAAAAAATAAAAATTAATTGTGGGCGGATTTTGAAAATATTTACACATGAGCATAAAGGGCCCATAGAGAGTATATATTATAAATTTCAGCTCCCTAGCTCAAACATTTTTTTCGAAAAATAGTAGGAAAAAAATAATAAAAAAAATCACAAAATCGTCTCTCCTGAAAACTAGCAAATATTGACATACGTTTTTGTGTCACTAAGGCGACGATATGTGACATACATTAAAACAAGGTATTTTACATGCGGCAGCCACCAGGGCTCTTTACTGAAGCTAAGGAAGATAAAGAATGAAAACTATAGAAAACTATTAACGGGTTGATGCATTCAGCAAGGGCATGTAACCTAACATTGCATGTAGTTCTGGTGGACAATGGTTTTCGTCTGCATATATAAAAAATGTTTTTGAGAATATGAGCGTTAAGAAAGATATCGAATGTTCCGTTGAATCCTGACTACGAAAAAAAGGTTGCTGAGGTTTCTGACAACTGAAAGTACCCAAAATTCATTAGATGTCTCATTTATATTACTGTCAACTTCCGTTCTGTCATCGAAACTAGTGCGCCCATCCTCGCCAGCAAGGGATCCCAGCCGCAGAAAATCGTACACAAAGGAAATGGAATAGCGGGTGCATATTTGAAGTGTTCGGCGGAACAGTAAGCTGATGCTCTCATAAAAAAGGCTAGCTGAGAAGCAGTTTGGCTCACATGTCTGTAAGCACAGATCTGTGAAGAGATATAGGATCCCGTTCTGATATTGCAAGACAATCTGAACTGCTTAAAAATGACATCGAGCGAAAAGTTTAACAGACGTTGGAAACATATAGATTCGAAGTACCATTTGATTACGGATTACCTCGCCAATGGTAATTAAAGCTGCAATTATTGTTAAAGCGGTAAGACGCAGGCAATATTGCATTACCGAATTTGTCCGGCTAAAAGAGTAAGTAGTCTAATAGTCTAAGGCAAGCCGTATGATGTCCTAAGGCATCGAAACCAAGGATGAGTTGCATATGAAATGAAAGTTTAGTCAAGAAGTATGCAAAATTACCAAAGGTTGTCGGGAATTTTTGCTCATGACTTAAAAAATGAAGCTACTTCCTGTACGTTATTTTTTTTAACTTTTCATATGGATAAAGGAAAAGAATAAATGAGTAACCATTCGAAAGACCACATTAAATAGTTCTTGAAGACATTGGGTTGGCAGTTCCAATCCGCCCATTTACCCCTGACAACCCAACTTTTAACTACGCTTATTCTTCGATTGACTATAGGCATAAAGACCAATGTTGGTATGGGTATCAAATTAAAGCTGAGATCTTACCATTTACAAATATATAGGGTTGTCCTTAATAATTTGGCTACATGTATAGACAACCCATGATTTTAGCGCGTAAATTGCATGCACTTTCTGTATCAAATGTATTTCCGCATAAAGCTGAGAGACGACATGGACATTATATTTTAAGTACATTATTACAACAAACCGTTACTGTGCATGTTGTTGTATTCATTGCCAAAGACGTGAGTAAGCAAGCAATAATTAAAATGGAGCGGGATATTTTTGGGCGCCTTTTAGCGATTGCCCTTAGGTTAGGTTAGGTTGGAAGGGAAGTGCACAGCAGGGCTGCTGTGCTTGCACGGGGGCCCATTGGTCCATTGTGATACCTTATTGTTTTATGTGGTAAACCTACATTTACAATAAAACACTTACCATACTCAGTTTAGGTTAATCTTGCCGGTTGGCCTATTGGAACCAACCTGTGTTCTTGACAAACCTGATAGTGTCCGTCAGTGGTACCTGCGCTACGTCCTCTAAGTCTTCGAAGAATCTGTTGCCCAGATAGCGAAGTCGAGATGTCTGAAGGTTTGGACATTCGCAGAGCAGGTGTTTGATGGTCACGGTTTCTTCTATATCTTGACAGCTCCTGCAGTAGTCTGGTGAGCTGATGCCCAGCCTGCTTGCCATTACACCTATGGTGCAGTGGCCTGTCAGTACGCCAGTTAAGATACGTATTTCTAGCTTATTCATTTCCAGAATGCTTTTTGTTCTTTTTTCGTTAATTCTTGGCCATAGACTGCGAGATATAACACAGTCGTGCCTTTGGGACCAGGTGGTGTTAATTTGTTCCCTCAGTTTTTGGTCAATGTTTCTTTTTGCTGCACTAATTAGGATGTCCATTGACGTAATGGCGTCTATTGCGTCAAGTTCTGACCCGATTCTTGCTAGCTCGTCTGCCTTTTCATTCCCAACAATGTCGCTATGACCGGGGACCCAGCAGAGAGTGATCCTGTGTCGTTCGCCTAGATTCCAGATTCTTCGCGGAGATAGTTTCTGCTGCCTTGTCGATGGCGACAATCTCAGCTTGAAAGACGCTGCATTTGCCCTTGAAAAAAAAGTTAATTTAGAACTTTGCCTTTCTTATCCTTTAGCTCCTGTACCACCAGCTCTCTGACAACCCACAGGAGAGATGCATAGACTGATAAATCTGTTCTTGCTAGAACCTTGAAATCTTATATTGAACCCTGTATTGGCAGATGTAGAGGTTCATTGATGGTTTTTACTTTTTATATCTTTTGGGACCATCCGTGCCGCAAACTTTCGGAAAAATTGCTGAAGCAATTTTAATAAAAATTTGCGCTACAAGTTCTTCTGAGATACATTTGATTTTCGATAGATATATATCACCTTCAATAAAATACTTTGAGCGCTACAGTAGACATGAGCAGGATGTTCACAATTCCATCATTGGACCGCAACAAGCCAGGCTAAACAATTTCATTAAAAGTTTGAAAAATACTAGATTTAAAGAAGCAATTGTGAAGTTCTTGTCAGATTATTGGGGAAACAGTTCGATGGCATATGTATACTTGGAATTAAAAAAGTATATATCATATAAAGAACAATGTTATTCATGCCATTCAGAAGGAAATTATGTCATTAAGGCCTAGTCAAATGATTTCGAGTGTTTCCACGAGGAAGCAGATACGCGGATTATCCTTCATATAAGTAAGTGTGCTGAAAATTTTAAAAATCATTGTAAAGGCTTCAGATACAGACATTTTAGTAATATTGTTAGGTAACATGTATAAATTTTCCAGCAAAGAAATTTGGATGGTTAATGCTTCTTCAAAAAACAAAGGCCATATTGTATTAACTGCGTTGCCTTAGCAGCAATTCTTGGTCCAAATTTAGCTGCTTTTCACTCTTATACTGGTTGTGATTATACATTAAGTTTCTTTTGTAAAGGCAAAGCAAAACCGTTTCTACTTCTTCAGAAAAATAAACGATTTCAGGATGTGTTTGCTTCACTGAATGATGTGAGGGATATTGATGACGATGCAAAAATGAATCTATTACAAGAGTATACCTCACTGATGTATGGAGTTAAAAGCTGCAATAGTGTTAATGTTGCAAGGTATGTTATATTTCAAAAACTTTATTCGAACAAATCCAGCAATGAGAAATTATTCAAAAAGAACATTAAAGTTTTTGATTCCAGGCTCATTCCTCCATGCTGGAATTCTTTAAAACAAAACATTTCGCGTACTGTTTATGTAAACGTAATGTGGCAGAATGCTACAAATTTCACCTGCAGTATAATGAACGCGCAAGAATGTGGATGGGTGTTAAAAGAACGGCTTGAACCGCTATGGTTTTTAGGAAACCCAACACCATTAAATGTAGATGATATTCTGCAAATAGACACATATGATAACGAGGAAAACGATGACCTATTAAATGAGACTTTTGGCGATTCAGATTCTGACTTAGACTATGGAAGAAAACGTATACATTTTTGTTAACTGTGTTAAACTACTTTGTTAAAAATTAAGTTAGATTTAAGTATTTCCTTGTTTAAACTTAAAAGTTTACTGATTTCTACCAATAAAAATGAACTATTCCTTGAAATAATTTTGTAATATCATTCATGTCTTGAAAATAAATCTCATTTTAATGTATGCGAAATGCATACCCAAGCGTGGCTTCTTTTAAAAACGAGAAATACACGCATAATTGCCATTTGTGGTATCAATTATGAGAAAAATACCCATGACCTAGTACTGCGCTAAAATTATGGGTTGTCTATACATGTGGCCAAATTATCAAAGACAACCCTATATATTTGTAAATGATAAGAGCTCAGCTTTAATTTGATACCCATACCAACATTGGTCTTTATGCCTATAGTCAATCGAAAAATAAGCGTAGTTAAAAGTTGGGTTGTCAGGGGTAAATGGGCGGATTGGAACTGCCAACCCAATGTCTTCAAGAACTATTTAATGTGGTCTTTCGAATGGTTACTCATTTATTCTTTTCCTTTATCCCTATGAACAGTTTAAAAAAATAACGTACCGGAAGTAGCTTCGTTTTTTAAGTCATGGGCAAAAATTCCCGACAACCTTTGGTAATTTTGCATACTTCTCGACTAAACTTTCATTTCATATGCAACTCGTCCTTGGTTTCGATGCCTTAGGACATCATACGGTTTGTTCTTGTATTATAAGGACGAAGTGCGGATTGATAGTGTTTGTTTGAGGGAATTGTTGGTACTGCAAACGTTGTCATTAAAACATTCAACACCCAGGAATCATGGCCTTAACTCAATTTTCAATAATCTTTGATACGCGGAAATAGTCTTTATTTTGCCCTTAACCCTAATAATGTTGTTTTGAATTGGTAAACGTTTATCGTTTTATCCACGTTACCAATAACAAAATCAATGTGGGGCTGTTATTTCAATAACCTTTTAAACAGTAGTAAAAGAGACTACAAATTCAAGCTTAACGCAACATTTTTTATTGGTTTGGAAATGGTTCTAATTTTAACAGATTTGAAAAAACTTTACAATTGCACTTTTTATTCCAAAAGTCAACAACCTAGCTCAAGTTAAGATGCCTTAAAATTGGTGGAGAAATGAACAAGGCTAAATCGACTATCGACGCTGATCACAAAAATTGTGACTTTTGTATGTTCATCTCCAAACCTCTAGATAGAGTATGTTAATTAGGTAAAGCGAAACGTCCAAATGATGGCAAATAGTACCGTTCGTCCACTGTTTGTCCGTTAAATGAAAAATGCATTTATTTAAAACTTGTACACGTGTAGGAAATAAAAAAAAAATCACCCTATTTTTGTTTCCAAATGATGATAATCAAAGGAAATTTCCAAAATTCCATTGAACCCCTAGGAAATAAAAAGTCATCTTGAGTTTATTCAGCTGCTAATTCTTTTTGAGCTTTTTTTTCGGGGTGCGAGACTACACTGGAGCACTCAGTACTGGTCCATTGTACTATTAGGAAGACACACCACTTTTACTGTGTAAATTAACTCGTTTTCCTCAGAAAGACGAGTAGGCGCTTCAATGATAAGGAGCTTAGGTTTACAGCACTCACTACATCAGCACCAAATACCTGCCACCTAATACAAGCAAAAGCAGGACAATCACAGAAGAAATGTTCCGCAGTGTCGTCGCTTTCTCCGCAGGCTTCGCAGTTGGTGGTATCGCTTAGGCCTAGCACCTTAAGGTGTTTGGCAAAAGTGTAATGGCCCGTAAGAACGCCAGTAGTCTGTCTGCAGTCTTTTCTGTTGAGAGACAACAAGAATGATTTTAATCGCTGCACCTCCTCCCTCAAATCTGCCCTCTTCCACCCCTCACCATCCACCTAATTAGTTTTTATACCCTATTCTAGGGGTATATTAATTTTGACGCATAGTTTGTAACATACCTTAATATTGCCCGTAGACCCCTAAAAGTTACTATATTTATGATCAGCATCGATAGTAATGTCGATCTAGCCATGTCCGTCCGTCCGTCGGCAAAAATTAGGCCTTTAAACTGGACCTAGAGAGCTGAAATTTTAACCATATACCTACTCTCTAGGGTCCCGAAATAATCAAGTTTACGAATTTTTGAAATCCGCCCACAGACACGCCCACAAACTCAAAAAAACAAAATTTTGGAAAAAATCGAATTTTGAGCTAGAAAGCTGAAATTTTTTATATATGATCTATGACTCCTAAAACTGCTCGGGATAAAAAAATTTCAAAATTCGCAAATTGACACGCCAACAAATAAATAAAACAATTTTTTTGAAAATCCAAAGTTTGAGCTATACTCTCTATGGGCCCTTTATGCTCATGTGTAAATAATTTCAAAATCCGCCCACAATTTTTTTTTTTTTTTTTTTTTTTGAAAATTCAAAGTGAGCTAGGGAGCTGAAATTTATAATATATACTCTCTATGGGCCTTTATGCTCATGTGTTAATTTTTTTTAAATCCGCCTACTGACACGCCCACAATTAAATAAAACAATTTTATTGAAACACCCAAGTTTGAGCTAGGGAGCGTTTTTTTTGATAAAATCCTTTAAATGTTATATAACAAAATATGTAAAGCGTTCTTAACAATTCAACCATACTTAGACTTTTGTCACGCCCACTTATGAGGGATAGGAATAAGAATAGGGTATCCAACAGTTCGCCCAAGCGGACTGTAGCCCGTCCCTATGTTTAGTATTAGTTATGTCTTAGTTTTGTAAGTAGTTTTAAGACATATAGCTTGTATTAAGCTGAATAAATGGGGGCATAGCCCCCACCAAATTAAAATGCCGCAGATTTTTTACAAACGTCGGGGAGAATCCCTTACGACCGAATTCAGAGGGATCTTGCATTCAAGAATATATTTGGAGCGCCTCCTGACTTGCTACAGACGCAGATACTTCGCCCCTTCCACTTGTTCCTGGCAACATAGTCCATAGCTATTAGAATAGCATAAGTCTCTGTTTGGAAGACTGACACATGTATAACGCAGTATAACGCTGTCGCTCTCCATGAAAACACCAGCACCAGATCCTTGATCCGTGAAGATTCGACTGCATTCCTTTCCAGACTCAGAGTCTGGCAAGAGCCAATCCTGAACACAAGGAAAGTCGACTTCTTAGTTGCGCTTCAGCCGAAGTTCCTTTGTCATTGCATCGGACGGCATATCCATAAGACAGGAGTCGAAGGACAAGTTCATCAAAACTCCCGTGCGACTTATACTTAAAGCCACGGCGTTTGATAATTTATCTCACAATTAAATATTTTTTTAAATTGTCTTCACTCGATTTCGAATCCATACTGTTGAAATGTCGTGCGCAGTGGGTCACTGTAACCATTGTATCGGACTGCTAATCGAAAGGTCCCCGGTTCGATTCCCGCCGAGGCCAAGTAACATCTAGAGTTTTTTTCCACTGCCCCACCCTCTTGCGAACGTCTGACAAACATCCTAGAGTATCAATTATCATGAGAAGCTTCTCACTTTTGCCGTTGGGATTCGGCGTAAAATTATAGGTCCCTTCCACTTCACACAAGAAAGTGGTTGCAGAATTTTTAATTTTTAATTTTGGTGGGGCATAAGACCCCATTTATTTGGCTTAATGCAAGCTAATAATATGGCTTGAAACTAATTAAAAACTAATTAAAAGTTAGGGTTTAGGATTGGTGAAGAAGGTCAAGTTTAAGGCAGGGAGTGCTGCGATTGAAATCGAAGGCGGTGGGGTTTGAGTTAACCTTCCGGAGCATGCGGGATATTGGTTCATTAGAACCATAGGACGTGCGGTGGGGAGGAAGATAGAAGAGACGAGGGAATCGTAAGTTACGAGGGTTGGTATTGAAGGAGATAGAGTTATAAAGTGACGCGCAGTCGACGGAGCCAGAGAGGAGTCGATGGATGAAAACTATGTCTGCAGCGTCTCCTCAAGGCTATTCATTTTAATGAGTTTGAGACGGTCTAGATAGGGAGGTAAGGTTGAAGGATCGTTCCACGGTAAACCACGAAGAGCGAATCGGAGAAAGCGACGTTGGATGCTCTCGATTCTGGACACATGGACTTGGTGGAAAGGAGACCATACTTGGCTAGCGTACTCAAGAAGCGCGCGAACTACCTTTGTTCGTTAAAGAGATCTGGTCACGTAAGGGTTAGAGAATTCTTTGGACCACCGTTTAACAAAGCCAAGTGATGAGTTGGCTTTAAGAATTATCTCGTCAAAATGTAAACGGAAATTAAGCTCCCTATCGCACAGAATGCCAAGGTCACGAAGAGATTGAACACGGGATATAGGTTGACCATGGTGAATTTAGGGACGGGGAGGGGACTTGTTCATCTTGCGTGAGAAAGTAATAGACTGGCATTTGGCGATATTGAGCTCTAATCCGTTTTTTATGCACCAGGTGGAAAAAGTATCCGGATCTTGTTGTAGAAGACAAGAGTCTTGTGGTGAAGATATGGGCATACAAAACTTGGTATCATCAGCGTAGAGCGAAAGGACGGAATGCTTAATGATTCGATCAAGGTCGTTAATGGTTAGGATAAAGAGAAGGGGACCAAGATGACTACCTTGTGAAACCCCAGAGGTGGCCAAAAAAGGCGCCGATAAGATGGACCTAAAGCGAACACTATAATAACGGTAGGACGACATCCATTTTAACAGTATGGTTTCGAAGCCGAGTGAAGATAGCTTAAAAAGGACTAATTTGTGAGATATCTTATCAAACGCCTTACTGAAATCGGTTGCAATAACGTCGAATTCGTTGCCATTTTCCAGGGTTGAGAGGGCGGAGGACTCGAATTCCACGAGGTTTGTGGTAGTTGATCTGCCTTTAAGAAAGCCATGTTGGTTTTGGGAGATAAGAGATTTGCAGTGAAAGCTAAGATCTTCGTGCACGATACTTTCGAGGAGCTTGGGTATATGTGAGAGTTTAGCTATCGGGCGGTAATTGGTTATTTCGCTCTTTAGTCCTTTTTTGTGTATCGGGGCTATAAATGAGCACTTCCAAATCTGAGGGAATTCTCCATGTGAAAGTGAAAGCCGGAAAAGGTGAGAAAGGGGGAGGGAAATATTGGAGCTGCATTTCTTAAGAAATATAGCGGGAAGACCATCTGGCCCAGGGGAGAACTCATCATTGAGTTTTTGAAGCTTGTTTTCAATTACTGTAGGGTCGAAAGTAAGAGAAAGAAAGGGACCAAAGGAAAAATTAAGTAGATAATTAAAATAAGAGGGATCAGGTACGAAAGAGCTGTCGGCGAAAGATTGTTTAAAAAAGTTTGCGAAGAAGTTCGCTATAGTATGCGGGTCGCTTGAGGATATGTTTTCGTAGGAGAGGGATGTAGGGTAACCATCAGATTTTTTTTTGTAGTTAACAAATCGGAAAAAGGACTTAGGGTCGGTAATAAGATTGGCTTGTGCCTTATTAAGATATTCCTGATAGAGAGAGTCTTAAAGCTGGGTAAACCGAAGATATGAGCCGAGATAATTAGAGTAGTTAAAAGAAAAATTATCACGAAGGAAAAATGCCCATAGTTTATTTCTCTTGTTACGTAAAGACCGAAGTTTGCGGTTATACCATGGGGGTGATGAAAAAGTTGTCTTATTGCGAGAGAAGGGAACATAAGAGAAATGGAATTAAATAATTCAGTGTAAAAAACGGACAGAGCATCATTTAGAGAGAGGTTGGCGAAGTAAAAAGAGGCTCTGCTTAGATAGGCGTTAATTTTGTTTAAATTCGCTTTCTGAAAATCGTAAGAGGGGAGATTTGTCGCGGGCGTCGGCTGTGGTGGAGAGTCATGAAAAAAAGAAAGAAGAAGTGGGGGGTGAAAATTATCAATAGTCGATAGAGATAGGGGAGAAAGCCGGACAGAGGAGTTAATGGGATCAGTAGAGAAAATTAGGTCTAGTTGCCTACCCATATAATTAGAGATGCCACTAACTTCGCATAGGCCTGAATCTGTTAGACGATCTATGAAAAGGCATTCCTTATTTGAGTTCGGATTAGAAGCCAGGAAAACTGATCCATCATGATGAGGCAGATTAAAGTCGCCGAAAATGATGATGTCGTGAAGGGGGTCTGACGAGTCGGCCATTTGGTCAATCACATCGACAGCAAATTGGTACGCGTCAAAAGGTTGGGCCGGTGGGATATAAAAGCACATAACGAATAGAGACCTTCGGGGGAGAGCAATTTTAATTGAGACGAAGTCGACTTTAGAAGAATAAGATGAAGTAGCTATTGGAGATGAGTCAAGGCTATTGTTGATGGCCAATAGGACGCCTCTGCAGGGTGAGTCGTCCTTTGGACGGGCGACATCATCATCGCGGAAAACATTGAAAGTGGGGGGAAATAGCTCCTGGTTCTTTATATCTGGAATTAAGTTGGTTTCGGTCAGATCATAGATGTCAAAAGGAAGGGTATGTGATTGACGCGAGACATTTTGGGTTTTTGAGCGGAGGCCTCTTACGTTCTGATAGTAAAAAGTGAGGGGTATGTTGTTATGTGAGTAGTGGAAGTAGGTTGAGGAATGGTCAATGGTGGTAATTTAGGAACGAAAAAAATTGTTTTGGTCGTTTCTGCTTCTTTGGAGATGTGAGATATGTCTAGAGTTGATGTGGGATGCACAAGCGGAGAGGTCATTAGCCACAGTATTAGGTGAAATGTTCAGGCCTCGTGATAGCGCGTGTAAATTTCGCGCAGTGCAGTGGGGTCAGTTGGAAGACCTTCTTTCCGAATAGATACTTGGACGTTTGTCTTTGTCTTGCCGTCGACGCAGATGGAATCAGGCTTGTCATGTAAAAACGCAAGGTAGAGGCGGACATTTTCGAACAGTCGGTGATCCCTCAGACGTGCCATAACATAACGGCCGTCGAGGTCGCACAGAGGGTCCATAAACTTGCTGGTATGTTTTACATTTGGAGGAAGTAGAGGATCGAAAAGGACGGAGGGTTTGGGGGTAGGGGTTGACTTCTCTATGTGGGAAATAGTTGTTAGGACAGGATTTGTGGGTCTAGCGGGAATAGGTGGGGTAGGGTTTAGAGTGTGAAAGTGAATGAAGTTTGGGTAATTGGTGAAGGAAGTGGTAGCAGCGGTTTTTGTATGGTTTGAGGGAAGATCTGAAACTGGGTTTAGGTTAAAAGACACACGATTACGTTGAGGCTTGGATGGTTTTGAATTTGACGTATGGGAAATGGAGGTTCTGACTGATGGTATATTGGAAATTGGTTGCCTTATACGAGGGGAGGAAGCAGGAAAAATGCCAACTTTGGAATTCTAGTTTGGATCCAGGTAAGGACTGGGTTTGGAGTCGTGCTTATTACGATTAAGTGAATTGGTCTTAAATCTAATTTTATAAACATTGCTACTGGATTTCTTAACATTAATCTTTCCTGTGTTAGTCAACCTAGAGAAGCTAGGTTTTAGGCCCACTAGGGCCGTTAATGCCTAATATTTATATTTTTTTTTGCTGTTGAAATTGATATCTTTCTACCTGTGAAACCGCTTTTACAGCGTTGGTGTCAGGTTCGTCTTATCTGCGTCTTGACCACCTCTGGTGTTCCACAAGCCAGTCATATAGGTCCCCTTCTGTTTATCCTAACTAAAAACGATATTTAGCGGGTCCTAAAACACTCTCTCTCCCTCTACGCTGGCGACACCAAATCTTTTCTCCGCAAGGTTCTTGCCTTCCTCAACAAGGTCTAAAGACTTTTCCACATGGTGACTCAGAAATGGTTTATATTCCAATATTGCCAAATGCCAGTTAATTCCCCGACTTCAACTCCTCCACGGTTAACCACCATTCAATATGTTCGCGGTCTTGGTATACTGTGCGACAGGGTACTTGATTTCCGATCGCATGGTCAGGGTGAACCACGAATGCAAACCATCCTTTACTCTTACCCCGCTATCAGGCTCGTGCAATTTGGTAGCACGGCCTACCGCATCTTTTGCAGTTTACCACATCTATTGGCGCAACCAACAAAAAAAAACTGCATCAAGCTCATTAAATTGAAAAACCTTCAGAAACGCAGAGACAGTGCAGACATTATCTCTGTCTCCGTTTATTGCGGGTCTCTTTACGACTCTATTTTCTCCAGAGCTAACCCTCGTAACTTACACTCTCAACCGCATCACTCCCTGTCTTAAACGTGATCTCCTTCACCCTTCTCCTCCTCAGCTTTAAGTCTTAAGACCAGTATCCTGCTCGCGCTAAAATTTAGCGACCCTAGTCACCGATTATTCGCACCAAAGATAAATGCTCGCTAATTTGTTTATGCAGGATATATGTAGATAAAAATACATGTTATTAACAGATGAGTGTAAGTGCCATTTCTATTGGGCGCACAAAATCAGCAAAATTTACTTAAAAATGTTTGTTTTCTTTCCTTGTTTCCAGCTAATGGCGAAGCGTCTTGGTGCTTCTCACAAATAAAAGGAGCCTTGGACGATGATGTCACAGACGCCGACATTATCTCCTGTGTGGAATTCAATCACGATGGTGAGCTCCTTGCAACTGGTGACAAAGGTGGCCGTGTTGTTATATTTCAGGTAAGTTTCCCTCGCTAACCATAACATATCTCAACTAAAGTGTTTTATGATTTACAGAGAGATCCATCTTCGAAATCATCAATTCCTCGCCGCGGTGAATACAATGTCTATTCGACATTTCAATCGCACGAACCCGAATTCGATTATCTTAAGTCGCTAGAAATCGAAGAGAAAATCAATAAAATTCGATGGCTTCGAAGAAAAAATCCTGCACATTTCCTGCTGTCAACAAATGACAAAACTGTCAAACTTTGGAAAGTCTCCGAGCGTGATAAATCATTCGAGGGCTACAATACAAAAGAGGAAAATGGTATCGTGAAAGATCCCACATGCATTACAGCCTTACGAGTTCCTTCTGTTAAGCAAATTCCTCTCATGGTGGAGGCGTCACCACGACGAATTTTCGCCAATGCACACACCTATCACATTAATTCGATATCTGTTAATTCTGACCAAGAGACGTATCTCTCCGCCGATGATCTGCGAATCAATCTGTGGAATCTCGAGATAACCGATCAGAGTTTTAATATTGTGGACATTAAGCCAACCAATATGGAGGAACTGACAGAGGTTATAACTGCTGCTGAATTTCATCCATCCGAATGCAATGTTTTCGTGTACTCGAGCAGTAAGGGCACAATTCGTCTATGTGATATGCGTTCGTCGGCGTTATGCGATAGGCATAGCAAACAGTTTGAGGAGCCCGAGAATCCAACTAATCGCAGCTTCTTTAGTGAGATAATTAGTTCGATCAGTGACGTTAAGTTAAGTAATTCCGGCAGATATATGATCTCAAGAGATTATTTAAGCATTAAAGTTTGGGATTTGCATATGGAAACAAAACCAATTGAAACATACCCGGTAAGTAGAAAAGTTATTAAGCTTTTCAGCTAAGATGTTTCGTAGTCACCATTTAATGAATAATTAAATTAATAACAATTTCCATTTTTATTTGACAGGTCCATGAATATTTACGAGCAAAACTCTGCTCGCTCTATGAAAACGATTGCATTTTCGACAAGTTCGAGTGCTGCTGGAACGGTAATGACACATCGATTATGACCGGAAGTTATAATAATTTCTTCCGCGTATTTGATCGCAACACTAAAAAGGACATTACACTTGAAGCATCTAGGGATATAATTAAACCAAAAACCGTGTTAAAACCGCGTAAAGTTTGCACCGGTGGTAAGCGAAAAAAGGACGAAATCAGTGTAGATTGTCTCGATTTCAATAAGAAAATCCTACACACAGCCTGGCATCCGTTAGAAAACATAATTGCTGTTGCAGCTACCAATAATCTGTTTATTTTTCAGGATAAATTTTAGCTAACACTTTTGTTATTGCTGTTTAATTATAATTATTATTATTATTGCTATTTCAATTATAATAATTATCATTTATTTTATTTCTTTCATTTAATACTGCTAATAATAATGCAAAGATAAAACAACAAAAACAACAACACCAATAATAAAACAAAATCAACCAACCGTAACAAAAACAAAAAACAAAAATCAATTAATTTTTATTGTAATCAGTCATTTAAGAAGAAAACAACATAAAACAAAACAAAACAAACTATAAAATCTGCTAAATTGTGTGTCTTTGAAATGTCTGCAATGTCTTCTTAGATTGCAACAAAAAAACTGAGTTAAAGTAACAATTCCAATGTTCATAAAAAAAAACCAACAGATAAAAGTTTGATAATAACTCTGTGAGCTAAGAATGATGATGATGGTGATGATGATGATGATGACTAGTATTGGAATAAACGTGTAGAGTTGAGGATACAAAACAAAAACTACGATACTACTTATTTATGTTGCTTCCATGAAGTTTATTTTTTCTTTAATTTTTCAGCTACTAATTTAAAGAGGACCTCATTTGACGTTCATTTGTTCAGTCATTAATTACCTTGCATAAGTAAGCCGCTATTTATGTTTAAGTTCACAAAGCATTATTACGATGCCCTCGATTCCAACACATCGATGGTTGTCTTGGCACAGATTTAGTAAACATAAACTGTTGAACTAAGTAGCTTGGATAAAGACGAAATACGTGCAATTTTATATTTGAGCATGGCAATTGTAGATTTGTTGCATTGTCGCGGTAAACAAAATAACTGTTCATCACCGATGAGATTTATCTTTATTTATCATCTAAAGATAGTAGTAGTTTTTTTCCTTTGCAAATATGTAGTCGAAAAATATTATATAAGGTAACGGAAAACTCTGTTGTTAACTGCAAGTGCCGAGAAAATCACTTGGTTCGCCAAAGACGTACGATTGCGTTCATTTAAGATGATGGTAAACATTCAGCCGAACAGGCCACTAGGATGCGGTAAAGTTGGAGAGTCGTTATCCATCTTATTCAGATCACTATCTGGCCGTTAAAGTAGAAAAATAAAAGATGATAAACATCCCGCTATATCGCGAACTTTTTCTCTACGGAACTTCTACGTCGCTTTGTGTCTTGTGTCACTCGTGCTTGTATGACAATGCATGAAAAATATGATATACCATAGTTGCCGACTCAAGAAGGATGGTGGTGATTGGCTGATTTGATGCAAACAAGGAAGCACACTACACATTATCCTTATCTGTTGTTTCTCCTACGCTACTGACTGATACACGTTGGGGAGTATATAGCTGCAATGAGGTATTTTTGTTTATTTTGTCGAAGATCTGAATAAGCCTAGATGTCAAAGAACATATCGCAAAGGCAATGAACAGTGGCCGGCTCGGTTTATACTTTCATAGTAAATGGAGAAATCCTACGAACCCAACCAAAAAGACATACATACATAAAGTCGTTCCAAACACGAAGTGGCGTATGTGCAAAACTTAACTTCACAGTAGAGCCAAAACAAAAATTTACGAAATTTTGTTTTCTTATGTTTATTTTTGCGTTAATTGAAAACTTTCAACAAAGCCAACCATTATTTCGAGGAAGTGGTTATTATAATGTGTTGAAATTGTTTTTTTTTTTTCATAGACATTTACCATTTTTGAGTAAATTCTATTTTTTTTTTTTTTTATATAATTTGCGTGCGCTAAAGGGATTTCTTTTTTCTGTAGTGACACAGTACCCTTATAATGGTAAAACCACAGCGCAGGCTTTTAGTTTGTTGCGCAAGTAGCTCCCAGCAATTCATTGCCTATTTTTGGGTGCTACTTACTGAAAGAATAGAAGGATAGGAAAGAAGTTTGGTGCGATGGGATTTTTTTTTCTCAACAGGTAAATTCTATTCCAAGAGAACAAATGCAGATACGCCACTTCGTGTTTGGAACGACGATACATACGTCAGGCGTAAAAACTCCTGGATCACACAAATGTAAAATCAACAGTATTTGATTGGCCTCAGACTTGCCGATACTTTTTGAGGTCGCACCGGCGGACAAGTAGGGATGGGATGTGCATTGAAGGTGGAGGATTGCGATCCCTCTTATCCAGATGATTAACACGCCGCTAAAGAAGAAGCTAATGTTTGAAGAAAAACGTGGTTAGGAATGGTTAATGTAATCTTTCTTCTTTCATTCACTCTGCGATAAGAAACGTCAATGGTCTGACAGCTGTATCAAACAAATTGCGGTAACGATGAAATCGGTGTTGGGACTTTCGCTGAATTGTAGAACTAAAAGTTGTCTCCTTGGCAAGATTACGTAAAGTAAAAAATGATCGATTGACATCGTTACGATGCAATCTGAGTAGTCTTAAATTGTTAAGTTAGTACACATTTTATCAGAGCACAAGCTACATAGGCTTTCGGGTCGAAGTCGCTCGATCGTTTGCATTTCACGTGATCTGGCCCTTGCAGTCTTAGAATCTAAACAAAAACGCTTTTAGAACGCAGTAGTAGTACCTACATACTTCCTGTTCTATCGATTTGATTGATTTATAACATTTTTCAAATTGTGCCTTTAACGAATTGAACAGTCACTTGTTAGGGACCTGCACACATCACACTACGCCAAAGAATGTGGAGATGAATCGGTCAGCTCTTAAGGCGCTGGAAAAACTGC
The DNA here is from genome assembly GCA_949715645.1 of Portevinia maculata. NCBI lineage: Eukaryota > Metazoa > Arthropoda > Insecta > Diptera > Syrphidae > Portevinia > Portevinia maculata. The sequence continues at coordinate 299,406,794 of OX454525.1, forward strand.
ATTGTAAAACATGGCATGAAATGGGATTCGATCGCAAAATCTGTGAAAATAGAACGCCGTTTTAAGCAAATGTGGCAAGGCGATGTTAAGGAGGAGGAGGAGTCGAACAATGCAAAGATTTTAAGCTCTTACCTGGTCATATTTTCTAGTTTTGAAAAGTTCGCTGGGCTCACTACTTTATTCTGATCGAGTCAACGAGATTAATGTCTGTCAACATCTGTCTAGGCTCAAACTGCTTGTCAGTAGAAAGTGACTGTTTTGGTATTTTTTAAGTTTACCCAGCGGTGCTAAATATGTAGTCAGACTAAGTAAGCGCAACAGACCTAGCTTTTTCAAACGTTCTTCAAAAAAGGAACAAAATGTTTTAATTTTGGTGCATAACTTTTTTTTTGATCACAAAGTTATATAATGCAAGGGACCGAAAGTCAGATTTGAGAAGCTTTATCATGAAAGTTATGCTTTTGGGTTATTTGTCAGATGTCCGCGAGATGTGGGAAAATAATATACGATTTTCCCGGTGGGCCTCGAATATATATATCTCATTGTTCCAATGCATTAGTTATGGAGACACTGCGTCCACAAACGCTCCCGTTACTTCACACTCGCTTGTTTCAATCATTTTGAGGATTTTCAAAAATTCATTGTGTACTAATGAAATATATAAGAACAAACAAAACTATAAATTGCGCGTAGCTATCCGGGCGACATCAAAAACACCAGCAGAGAAAGGTGATTGTTTATTTCTACTTTAACTTTCTCTCTTATTGTTGGTGCTTTAAATTAAAAAGATTTTTTGTTTGCACTCTCTTGAGTGGTATTTATTGTAGCTGTTATAAGATAGTTAAGGCGTTCTGTGCATTTTGCAGTCCTTCAATCCTTTAATAAAGGCGTACACAAAACTTTGTCAAATGTTATCAGTCCTTTTTCTATACGGAATGACAAATTCGATAGAAACAATCAGAAACGGTAACCTCGTCTATGTTAAAAAGGTTGTTTGCGAGAGTTACTTCAATTATGCCGTTTGTCTTCGTTTTGTTTAAGTCGGTGTATGACTTTGTTTTGTTGAATGATTCTTGTAACCCTTGGCGCTTAGTTTGAAAAGTCAACTAATCAAAATTGTCAGCAGTTATGGTAGTACAGTATCTAATGTCGCAATAATTCAAAATCAACAAACCGTATAAAAATAAGCTGAAATTTATAGCTATCATTACCGGTCATTTGTACTACTTTTATATAACGTTTTGGGAAAGACCAAAAGTGTCGTTTCGGCGGCGCAGAATGATCAATTATAAATTGGCAAGCTAGGTGGTATTTATTCACTAAAAAAATAAAGATAATAAATAATGAGTTTGTTCCGAAAAATGGATTAGTGTTGTTGTCTTATATGTATTATGGAGTCTGCTAATCAGTCACAGATGAAGAAGTCAACTTAAATTCCCTCAATTTATCCTCAGCCCCAAAAACAGACATACGCTTTAACTGTTTGTTTATTGGTTTAAGCAATATAAATGATCAAATTTGCAAGTGGAAATACTCACGCACGTTAGATTTGAAAATTAACTTCATATAGCGGATAATTGTGCAAACATTTTTCCATTCATCAATTTCATCGTAAAGCTACAATATTTTGTATGTTCTACGTATCTAACAAAGTAAATAATTCCATTGGCCGCGGAGGCTTAACGATCAAATTAAATTTGTGACTGCATACAAGTATGTATGTATATAATTTCATTTATGAAAATAATAAAATAAAATACCTCCTACGCACGCGGTATATAAAATAAAAACATTTGTTGTTACCATTTTACTTATTTATTTTTTCAACTTAGGAACCAAAATAAAAATAAATAAAACCAATAGCAAATGAAGTTAAAAAATATATTTATTTACCGATCACATATATAAATATGTATATTCATATATAAACTATCCTATAAAAAAACGATTCCCCTTTCCATTAAAAATTATAACAAATGCTCATTTTAAACACATATAACACTATTAATACACATACACAAACGAACGAAAAATAAAAATAATTTCAGTATAGTTACAAGAGAAACATAGTAAAATGATAGATGTATAAACTGAATGAAAAACTACAAGAAAAAAATAATAAATTACAAGCACACGAAAATGCAGGCATTAACGAATAAATAAAAATAGACACATAAGGCAAATAAAAAAGAATAAGAAAACACTAGAATTCATATAATATGTTTAAACAAAATAACGATGAATTTACAACTTAACAAAAGCAAAATAGATTAGGGAAGATAACAATTCAATTTAAAAACAGTACAATTAAGTAACAAAGCATTACTTATGTATATATGTTGAGCAAATCCATTGTTTTGTTTTTTAATAAACCTTTGTGTTGCATATTTAGTAACTCTTTAGAATTGGGACTCCTAGTGTACAGCCCAGCCAGATTGTAAAAATAGCCTTAAGTATTATAGTGTCACCGAATACTGAAAATTTACAATTTTCTTGAAAAAACGTCTCTAGTATTTCTTCTAGCTCGTGAGTCTTAGACCTGTTCACCTGACTGAATTTTATAACAATTTTTTTTGTGTTCTCCCTCCATGTTTGACTAAGTTTTACATTTAAAACAAGAAAATCGCCAAAGCCTACGAGTCCCATTTCTAAGGAATTAGCGATTTTTTGTTAGGGATTTATTTCGTCGATAGCCATACATGATTGTAGGATTGGATTACTCGCGCTACGAATCCACAACTCTTGTTGAAAGAATAAATGGCGGTAAGTTTGGACGAACTGGCCTTGAATAATTCAAACCACTGACGTAGAAGTGACCGATCACGACACCAGATTCAAATTAATACCAAACAGTGAGTTTTTTTGATTGATATCGACGTACTAAGATACCGCGCATTACTTTTAAGAACCAATTGCCAGGGACGAAGTACAAAAAACACAGTCTATTCGATTTCGCTACATAGTTGTTGCATTTTATTGACTCGTTTACAAAGGTATTTGTAACTTTTTGAACACTAGTGTTAATCGCTCAATGTATAAGACTTTTGTTCTTATTAATTCCTTACGTAGCGATGGTGTTGATGTTAGTTTGTTTGCTAATGACCCGTGCCGCGCAGGTTCAATCCCCATGGGGAAAAAACATACGCCACCCATTTACGGAGAGAAACAAATGACACATTGGTTCTACAACCTCTACACCAAAAATAGGTTTTTTGACCGTTACCGAGTCCAAGTGCTCTAAGATTTGGATTTCCTTTTTAAAAATAAATAAAAAAGTCCAAACGAAGCACAGCGCGAATGTTACACCGTCATGTTAATGTTCTCAGTAACGACTTAAATCGCTTATTCATCAAAAACTGTCTTAGTATTTTTTTTTTACAAGAAATAATACTTTTAATAACTATCAAAGAACTTTTTTAAAATTGTTCTTACCGTTTTATTGGCTTTTTCTGGGGTTCGATGGATACCGTCACTCCCGGTTTGCTATCCTACCGCTAAACAGACAAAGTGAAGGAAAGCTGAGGGTTCCATTACAACAGTCCAATGTCATCTGTTATGGAGGTTAAAACAACCAAGTTTAAGTGTATGCTCGTTTTAAGAGCTTTGTAAAATCGAAAGCTCAGACCCAGGTAAGCTTTGACTCTGTTCACTTTTTCAAAAACGGAGTTATAAGGGTTATTGTATGCGATACAAAAAGAGACAACTCTTTCTTTTTTTTGTGTATTGTCGAATAAAGTTATCCCCTAATAATGAAATAAATTGATAAGCAGCAATAATCAGCAAACCATTTGAGATCGCCTCTTTCTTATGTGGAGCAAATCAAACTCTTTCTTCAATGAAACATGCAAAAGCGAAAAATATCGCATCTAGATTTGCTTTTTTGAGCAAAAGAGAAAAACCTTCAATAAAAATAAAAAACACTATAAGTTTCCTCCTATGATTTTATTCTCGAAATTCGCTGTTTAACTCAGTAAATATCTCGTATAGGAGAAATCTTTGTGTATAGATTGTTTGTTCACACAGATTAAAGCCTTCAAGAGTTTTGATAAAAAAACGCGATCAGAGCAACAGGTGGTTGAATGAATTTTAATTTCGATATTTTTATATAGATCACAATTCAAAACAACACGTAACGTAATGATCGTATTACTTATTACAAGTATGTACATACATAATTTCGTTTTATGTGTGGGAAGGACATCCATAAAATGTGGGGACCATTACTTGACCATGATCACAAAATTTGATTATGTGCAATGCTGTATTTTATTTAAAAATCAATCTTTTGAATTGCTGACTTAACCCAAAAGCTTTGTTGTATGAAGAGAAAATATATTTTCCTTTTTTACAAATGAAATTAAATTCTTTAATTATTTTTTTGTTTTAATATTTAATTTATTTCCATATAACGTCACCTTGTTCATAGATTAAAAACACAATTGAAATGAGTTAAAATCAAATTGAAGAGAAAATTACTAAATAAAAACATACAAAAATAAAACACGGAAATGCCATATATAATTGTATTTATAGTTTCTCCTTGTTTCTTAAGTAAATTTACAGAATGTACTCTTATGTATATAAATATTTTGTGTGCATGCTTTTTTTAATATTTAAGATGTACATTTATTTGTTTCCCCCATCAAAACAACTTCTTAAAATTTGAGTAAAAACCCTTTTCTTGATTGGAAATTAAAATTTTTTTCTAATCTAAATATGTACGTATAAGTTTTATTTTATAGTTTTTTTTTGCAATTTGCATTATGAATATTTTTTGATTTATTGATTAAAGACAAATAAAATGTCGAAACGGCGAAGATGTACGTTTGTTATATGTAGTTGTAATTAGATCATAGGGGTATAAAAATAAAAATCAGCTAATAATAATTAATGCATCGCAGTTTTAGTTTTGTATAATAAAATATGTTATAAATAAAAAATGGAGAACAACATTATGAATTATACACAAATAAAACGAACAAAATTAATAAATACATTAAACATTTTATTTTTTTAAAGTTAAACAAGAAAAAAAATACATTTGTTTTATTTATAGATATTTGAAAAAGTTGTATTTTCTGTATTACAGTTAATTCATCTTCACATGTGTTTGGTTTGATTTTTCAAATGTAACTGAACTTGTCTTCGCTGATTTCGTGAAAATTTCAAATCCTCATCCAGTAAACCATTTTTTATTTTACCGGACTGTACTGTGCTGTGCGTGCTAAATCATAAAAACTTCAACTTTAGAGATGAAGATTTTGACTATGCCGTTCTGTACGGACTACTGTAGGAAAATCATGGAAACGAACATCAATTCTTTGTCGAGAACGGATTGTATCTAAAAAGTTTCACGTGTTTGGAGTGTTTTTACAGTGGGGATACAAAATCTCATGCAACGCAATTAAGTGAGAGGTTTTTTTTAGATTTGAAAAATAATGAATCAACATCGTTTAAATCCCTTGGAAGTTTCAAATGCTAAGAAATGTTGTCATGTGACAAAACTACAAGTGTACAAGTCTACAGTCACTTTTAGGATTATATTAGTTTGACAAGTTAGTGTAGATTAGTTATGTAACAAAGAAAAAAACATACACTAGTCAAAAATATAAATTTTCTCGACATGTAAACTAAGTTTACAAGTGATAGTTTGAAAAGAGATAAGCAGCGCGACCGCATCAAAATGAACAAAGAAGAAAATGAAAAATAATGTTTGGTGCATTTTCCGATGTTTTAAAATTGGAAGGAAATACTAAGCTTAACCCAAAGCCCGAATATTATTTCGCAAAATAAAGAGTGGACTAACATACGAGATGTGTTTTGGCCAAATTGTCGTAAGTATTTTACGATAACTAATTTTTAAAAGGTCAAAATCTAGGTTATAGCTCTTCTTGAGGCAAAACTTGGGTGCTTCTGGGGGAAGCCGCGAGCTGACTGTGTGTGACAACATAGTTATAGACATACTTGGAAGCGATTCTGAAGCAATCATTGGGCTAGGAGTGTTAGGCAGTCTTTGAATACCGTTAATGGTTAGTGCGGAAGAATTCTAAATCATGAAGATTACATAATGTGTATTTGTTTATAGATTTCCCTCCAGTTCTGGAGTTGCTTTATCAGTGCTTGCAAGAAGCAACTCTGTTGGCAACTCAGCGGAATGTGAAGAGACTGACTCCAAGAACTTGATCGCGTCCTGACTATCCGAGAAGATACGGATGTCCTTCGTGGACATCATATTAATCATTGGGCACGTCAAGGCTTCTTTTATCGCTATAATTTTCGGCTGGAACACTGTACAATGATTAGGAAGATGGAAAAAGAAACTAATATTTAGCCAATCTGAGAAAACGCCTCCACCTACACCATCACTAGTTTTTGATCCATCGGTGTAGAAATGGATCGATTTATCTTCCGCAAATACGTCGTCCTCCAAGAATGATCTGGAAGGAATTGTGATTTGGAAGCTCTTTCCGAACTTTAATTGAGGTATGGTGAAGTCTATGTTTCTTGGTAGAGACGCAAATGAGTCCAGAATGATGGAGTGGCCAATATTCTTATTGACCCACTGCGAGGTAGTTTTTTAGCGGACACGGAACAGGCCGCTGTTTTTTTCCTGCTAAAAATGTCGAGGGGTATCAATGAATCAGAATGTCTAGTGCTGCTTAGAGAGTAGTGCGGAGTGCTCCGCTAATGCACAGACAAGCTGTACCTTGGACTTTGCCCAGCTTATCACGATTTATAGCTTTATCTAGGGCAGTCCACCAGACAACCACCCAGTATGTAAGAATTGGCCTTACGACCGATATGTCAATGAGTGATGCGGGGTTGTAAACCCCACTTCCTGCAAATGGCTTTTTTGGAAGTGTAAATTGCTACCGTAGGTTTTTTTATTTTTTATTCGACTTTTTCTTGTATGTTGGGTTTCCAGCTTAATTTCCTATCGAAGGTTAGACCCAAGAATTTAGCTTCGTCGGAAAAAGTTAAGCTTCCGAGCCGTGAAGAGTCTCTGCCTGAGACACTGCAGCCATCCATCATCTGGCCCGCTGCTTTCAGTTTTCCAGACCAAATGCTCTGGCATCCGCGTTGGCTTGGTCTTTAAAACGGAGGTTGGTCTTCCTTGCCTTCTCGAACCAGCGGGCTGGGAGTCGAAGACCCTCTTGGCTGCAGCATTACTATCCATTCGCTCAATGCGGCCGAGCCAATGTAGTCGACGTAATTTAGCTTTATGGACTATATCCACATCTTGGCACAGCTCATAGAGCTCGCGGTTGTATCTTCTCCTCCGTTTGCCCTCCTAGCACACAGGACCAAATATCCGACGGAGTATTATTCTTTCAAAAAAACCCAATATTACTACTTATTGTCCAGCACCATAAAGCAGGACTGGCAGGATTAAGGGTCTATAGGGCACACTTTTTATCCTTCGAGTGAGGAGTTTTGAACCCATTTGTTTCGATAAACCGAAGTAGCAGCGGTTTCCTAAGGTAATTCTCCGCCGGATATCCACTAAGGTGTCATTCGTGGAGTTGATGTTTACTCCTAGGTATATGAACTCCTTAACTATCTCAAAGTTATTGCTATTTACAGTGTCGTTTTGTCCTAGGCGGTGGACAGATGTTTGTTTGTTTGTTGATAGCATGTACTTGGTCTTGTCCTCATTTACTTCAAGACCAACCGATTTCGCCTGTTCTTTAATCAACGTGAAAGCCTCTAACACGGCACGGTGGGAACAGCCGATGATGTCGATATCGCCCGCATACCCTAGTCCCCACTAGCTGGACGGATATATTGAAGATAGTGCCGCCCGTGGTGCCACCTGCCCTTTGCACTATTTCCCCCACAACAAGATTGAAGAAGTCACATGATAGCGCATCTCCTTGCCGAAAGCCGGTACAAGTTTGGAATAATTCGGAAGAGCTGCTTCCAATATACAAATAATATAGGGTAGGTCAGTATGTGGGATTTTTTATTTCCTGGAAAAGGACAAGTTTGGTGTGTGGGGGTTTTCACCCAGGCCACACTGATTTGCCCTTGGTGTTCTGCAGAGGCGGCAGCAGCAACGTGATCCGTAGAGGCAATCCCCCTGCAGCCCTCCCCTTCTATATATATCAGTAGTTCATGCACCACCAAGTGCCAGAGGGGGGAAGGACGCCGCCCAGCGTGCCTCTGCTAAGAGATATATGTTTCGCCCTGTTTTGAGTTGACGATCCGACTTGTGAGCAGTAGATTGATCAATTTACCAAGCGAACCGTTCACATTCATTCACGCATGTTAAGCCGCAGAGAGAAGTTGCGTATTTATGTTGGTACGAAGATGGATGGCAATCAGTTGCTCCAGCGTTTTAAGGAGGAGTGATGATAGACTAATAGGTCCGAGGAATTGGAGTATTTGCCAGCCTTGGGTATGAAAACAACTTTGTCTTCTTTCCAAATCTGAGGAAGATATACCAGATTCAAACGCTCTTCGGTATCATCTCAAGTATTGGCAGGATGATATCCGAAGACATTTGTTCGGCAGGTAGTATGCCGTCTGGTCATGTAGACTTGAAAAGCATGAAGCTTTGTAGCGTATAAAGCAGCTTATCCCTAGTAATCAGCCTTTGAGAATAAGTTAGCTGTGTATATAACCTGTTCAGGCTACTACAGCCGGTAATGTAGGAGCTACCTGGGATGCGCGAGTATATCAAGTAGCAGATTGAGCGATTCCTCTCTAGATGTCGTCCAAGAGTCATCAGCTTTCGTTAGACAGCTAGGCATAGTTGTATTCGAAGCGAGGATTTTTCTTAGCCTTGATGCCTCAGAGGATTTTTCTATTTTGCCACAGAAGAGTCTCCAAGATGATCTTTTTGCTTTCATTAGTTCTTTTTTTATATGATTTGAGGTATTCCTTATCCCAGTCAATTATTGCTCTTGAGCTTTAAGCAAGATTGGAAAGTCTCCTGCAGTCATTTCTAAGTGGTACCAATTCTGGGGTCCACCAGTGTGGCTTTTTTTTCTCTAGTTCGTATGAGGGGCAGGAAGCAGACATCGCTTCACTCAGGGCCAATATAAGCTCATTGACTACTGCCAGGCTCAAAAGCGTCATCAGCCGAAACCTTCCAACCCGTTATCATGTCGTTAAGTAATATCGAGGACTTCTTGTCGGTTTTTGGTAATGAAAGTAGGTTCATTACCTATGTTACAGACAAAGAGGTAAGTACTCCAAATATATTCAAAAAGTGACTCACCTCTGTTGTTGATGTCCGAGCTGCCCCATACGGTGCGATGTGCATAGCATCGCAACCGATTATGAGTACAACTTTCTACCTCCATGCTTCTTCGATCAGCGATCAGTGAGATATGCCGATGCTTACCAGAAGGATCTGCCTGCAGTCTCAAGTTGTGCAGCAGTGATATCTCGATCGCTGAAATTTGTAATTAAATAAACATTAAGGTTACTTTTTACTAATATGTATGTTCTTGGTTTTCCTTTGTCGGTCGCGTGCAGCAATATCCAGTAGTCTTGAATCCTCGAACCGGGTTTTTGACAATCCGATGTTCTTGGCCGCACTCATTCTTCGCTTCTAGAAAGACGAAGAATGAGTGCGGCCGAAACCTTAGTGGAGTGTTAGATGTAAGTCTGGACTGAAAATTAAGAAGTTCATCTTCAATCAGAAGAAACTTGTCTAGGAAATCAGTCTCCTTATATGACTGGGTATCGCTAATGGAAAGTGACAATAAGTCTGCAGTTTCTCTTACAAAGATTTTTAAAATTTGAAATTTTAATCGGCGTTAAACGCTTGGTCCCTTTGTCCCTTGGTGCCCAAACTATTTTTCATTTTTACCGCATAAAAATGGATAATTTTGCAAAACCAGGGGACGCATTTCCGCATCAGTCAGCAGAAAATACGTCACTGAATTATGTGGAATTGTAATACAAAACTCGCATAATTCAGTGGCGTATTGCTCGCTAATCGATGCGGTAATTCGGCTTCGGGTCTATAAGGTAACACCATGTAAATTGATTTCGCGCTCATTTTCGGAAAATCGTAAGATATAAAATAAGTTGAATTGAAGATTTGAAGAGTTAAAATGAACCAGATTAATACCACCCACTGCACTACAACTGTTGAAACTAAAAATATGTAGAAGAAAAAACAAAATCTCTTAACTGCACCTTTTAAACTTCAGTTCGTTGTTTAACTCTTTTGTTTCGATGAAAAATATCGTTTCTTAGCAAAACCTTCATTCAGGAATTGTTGAGTTACCATTGGTATTTTCAAACGCAACATAAAAAAATACAACTGCAACAAAATGAAAACACGTGGATCGCACCAGTCATACCTACATAAATATCTAGTTCAATATTTTATACAGGAATTTCTGCAGATTCATCTAAGCTCAACTTCTCTTAAATAGATACATGTATTGTATGTAAGAGTAGCATCTTCTTAGAATGAAAACAAAACTTTAATAGGCGGTATATTATTTCTTTCGCACACTGCAATCGTATTATACTGTTAGAAGAAGAAGAGAAAAGAAAATTCCAATCACATTCGAAAAGGCTGGAAACGGACGTACAAAGAACGAGAGTAAAATACCAAAGCAGCTGGTCGGTGCGGTCGGTTGGTCTTGTCGCGCTCGCACTAGTCCCTAAATAACACTGAAAGTGTTCGGAGTGGAATTTCGCGTTTTTATATTTTTAAGAGTTACTCACCGCGGTGGCACAATCACATTGCTTAATGTTCAGGTCAAATGCAGTGCGAAAAATACGGCAATCTCTAAATTTAGTGTAATAAGCTCTGGTTTAGCAAAATTTATTCAGTGGAATTATCCGTAAAGTGATCAAGATGGGCAAGTGATCGATATTTGCCACAAAAAAAAGGGAAACAACGTCTTATATATACGTGTCGTTTTGAATCAAGTTATTGTACGCAGCGTATTTTTCCAGTACGGTAACATGAATTCATTTTGTTTGTGTTTCAATATAGTATCTGCCATCTGTTTACTTCTTGTGTTCAATTTTATTCAATCAACAGGTGAGTGTAAAGAAAATTAACAATTTTTTTTTTGAAACTAACCATAGCTTGACCAACAAAACATTGAAAGTCACACAAAAAAGAGAAATTTTCACTTCGCTTTTAAGTACGTCATTATAGTTTCTTTAATCGGCCGCAGTGTGTGTTAATGTACATATGTATAAGTTCATTTATGTGTAAGTATGCGTGTTAGCAAGCGAAAGACAAAATTTGTTAAGCTTCGAGACACCGTCCGTACTCCCATTGCACAAGTGTGGTAGTTACTGCTATTGCTAGACATGCTTCTTGCAAAAACATAAAACAAGAAATAAAACTAAAGTCTGCAATGCAAAGCAATAAGCAAAAAACTTGATTTCTGCCTGGCAGTCGATCCCATAACTGGTTGAATAAAATAGGTGGCAAAAATTCAATTAAAAATTGTGAAGGTGAAACACTTGCAGGTAAAACTGAAACTTCCTTTGTTTTCACATGCTGAATTGATTTATAAAAAGTGTAATCGAGTTTCCTAGTGTAGATGCTCTTAGTTCTGTCATAAATTCGTCCTTATCTTACGAGTGTTTCGCCGTAGGTGTCAAACACATCTCTATATCTGGGGATTACCTTCGCGTAACGGTTTTTATTTTCACCAACAGTTCGATAATGATTCACCGTCTATGTATGGGCAATGATGAACTTATGCTAGGCCGGCGGCAATCATTACTCACGTATTAAATTACAATTTTCAAACGAGCCAATGTCATCGCTCGAGCTTGTGTTAGATTGATGGATAAACAAATATAAGTCAAACTTTATTTTGTTTCGTAGGTACATATTTGCTTTCGAATATGTTATAGGAACGAAAAATTGTTGCTGAAAAAGAAGTTTGCGGAGAGTAGTTGTAAAGACATACGTTCAAATAAAACTGGACCGCTACGAGACCGATACCGGTTTTTTAAAAATATGTTGTTAATTTTTAGAGTAACATACGTGTACAACTATAGGCTATAGTAGAACATGTCTCAGCTCCTTTGTTGTGTAATTTCTACTACAGCCGACCCAACACTCAGAACAATGAAAGAAATTACCTATTTTGGAGAGTCTAACTTTGCCCAATGGGTGTGAATTAATTATTTTATACGGTCGCTACTATCAGTAGTAAGAATTAAAGTTATGAATTAAAAATTGGCGCAGTTTATTGATGTTTGGTGACATCAAATATTTAGATAATAGATGTAATTCTGATGTCTTTCAAGGGAATTCAACTTTTACTTCTTTGTAGGTGATATTAACATCGTATCTATACAATTTCAATACCGGTTAATAGCTTAAAATCTTTTCTTTCACAAGCAGTTGTACGCATTTATTTACAATTCAATTAAGTTTTAAGAGGACAGAAACATGATATACCGACGAGACATAACAAAATAGTAAACAATCGTATTGGTTGCAATTTTGTTTCCACAATCGTGTGGTATGGCTTAAGAAAGATTCCTTATATTTCGCTGTACGCCCGAATACAATCTAAAGGGTGAACTCATTTGTATTCCTATCATGACTAGTATTGCCGTTGAAATGTTCTAAGTGAGGAATACATACAAGTGTCTATTTTTCTTTGAGCACTTAATGTGGAAATACCGATAAAATAACGAAAGGCAGGAGACATTGCAACGAAGACTAAGAGAGTCAAGCGATTTCGCAATGTCTCGATCACCAATGAGTTTTATCGCGGGTTTTTGAATTATGTCTAGTAGTTCCAAATATGATATCGGTGCACCGGAATAGATATGAGCGTTGAACTCAAGCTTGGGGCGGATAAATGCCTTAGAAATTGTAGTAAGATCAGAAGAGGGCCTAGACATTGAACAGCGACATAGACATTTGGCGACATCGAATATTCCAACGAAGGTTGTAATTAGCACACATACCAAGAATGGAAAGTGGTTCGGTTTCAGCGATGTAAGTTCCATTCATGTATAATGGCAGACTATTTGAGTTTCGCTAACGACAGTAGACAGTATCGGGATTTGGTGGTATTAGAATCCAATCTATTGGTTAAGTAAATCAAGGTCGGAATTTAAAGTAAACCAGAAAATGAATCTGAGAATTTGAGGGTAATGTCATCTGTGAAGCAATGAATAAATAAAAGGATAAGAAGTACAGACACGAGATTAATTATGAAAATGAGAAAGAGAGAGAGAAAGTCGGAGACCAAACAGAGCCTTAGGGAACACCAGCATTTATTTGGTGGGTGGCAGACTTGAAGCAGTCCAAAGCAACTTGAAAGATAATTTCTAATCAATTGAAAAACAATATAATCGATTCCAAACGCACTCATTTTCGACAAAACCGCTTGGTGCCAAACTCAGTCAAATTCTTCTAAAAAATCAAGGCCAACGATCTTACTTTCACGATCATGGTAAAGATAATAGGGGAGATAACATCTGGACCAGCTGAATTCTGTATATTCAGATCTCAAAGTAGTTTGGCCACTGCATGAATGCGAAAGAGAATTGGTTCCATGGAGCATTCTACGCGCTCGAATACAGGGGAAGAAAGAGCATAATCTGGAAGCGTTGAGCTGCTGTAAATTTGCAGCAATTAGACTGGCCTTACCTGAAGAGCTTACACGTGGAATGTCATTGTAAATGAGTGTCGGGATTGATGAGGCAGAATTTTCAACAAACCACCAAAAGCTTTTACTACTCGTTGGACTTTGTATAATTTTCGTTACAGAACTTGACACGATTTATGTGGACATTCCAGTCTTTTTTGGCTCGTTTGAACTTTTTTCGGTTTTCCTCAGATGGATTGGCCTTATATGACCGAAAATTTTGCTCTTTTATCATGAAAGTTTCTTCAGAGCTCGAGTCAAACCACGAGCTCACCTTCGGTTTAATACTTATTTGACCTGTTCTTGTGAATGCGTCGAAAGTGATAATTTGATAATTTCGCTTGATTTTCGTGTCGAAAATGGCGAGTAAGTATGCTTTATAAATGCAAGAATTTGTTACTTCATTGTTAGAAAAACAATATTACTTGTTGCATTGCAATTTATGATAGCTGCAATTTGCATTTGTCTAGCTTTGAATAACACCTGCTCAACATTCAGTATCCACAACGGGTTGCGTCCAAATGAAAATGTTTCATTTTAACCTTTTTCTTAATCTTGAATAATTCAAATACCCATTTTGGTCGATGTTTTCATACCCTATCTTGGGAATTTATATTTGGACTCATAGTTTGTAACATGCCTTAATATTGATCGGTGAACCCTAAAAGTGAATTTATTTGTTATCACCAACAAAAGATATGTGTATATGAGGCCCTAAAATTAGAGCTCGAAATCTGAAATTCGGAAAATATACTCTCTAGGGGGCCAAACGATTAATCAATCCGCCAACCGACACACTTTAAAAAAATCGCCTTCTTTACAAAACAAAAAGACGAAGCTTTTTTAACAATTCGCCCAATCAAAGTTGTTTGCCACACCCACTTTTTGTCAATTTGACAATATCCATCTTAACTAATCGCTCATACAAAGTTGCTTGAAAATTCAAAATAACAGTGTAAGAAAAATATGTAGACAATATCTGTCTTAAAACACCAAATTTCATGATTCATACACATTTCTAAAATGGACAATAACTCTCAACCCAATGCCACGCCCACTTTAGGAGAAAGGAGTATGGATGGTGTATCCAACAGTTATGAGAGCCTTCTCAAATTCGTCGTTCGAATTTGGCTTAAAATTGTCGATCCAATTCCAATTCGCACAAGCAAATGGTTGGAGAATCTAGCTTTTAGGCCCTGTATGGGCCTATTCGTCCAACAGTTAGCTCAAGCAGATTGTAGCCTTTCTTATGTTTTTTTGTATTTATTAATATAAATGTGGTTAAGCAATAAACATGCAATAAGCGATATGCAACCGAGAGAATTAACCTTGGGTGGACAAGTGGCATAACATGTCTAGCGACAACCAGATATGAACAAAGCTGAACTTGGGATGCGAGATATTAATCTCGCGAAACCGACTGCATATAAGCTCCGTTGTATGTGCCTCCACTAGGCACTGTATCATAGACAAGCGCGCATTATTGCTTGGCATATATTCCAACGACTTTTGCAGAAGCCACATGAACAAAGAGGAGGAGGTGACTTTAGTATCTCGTTATAATTTCTTTATTTAATCAACTCCACATATACGTGCGTGAGGGGCGGCTCAGTATGATGTATCAGCTCAGGACCAACAGTAGAGCAAGATGACTGCAGTGTCCACCAGTTGAAATTGATAACACTCTCTGCTGTCATCGTCCCCTCGCTAATTGAAAAAAATCGCACCGATGGGTTTCTAGTCTTATGGAATCGCCTTGGCAAATTTCCATCCTCCGATAGTTCTGCAGTTAATGGGCCGTTGATTTCTTCTAAATTTCAATTGGAACATGCGTTGCACAGCTTCGGATATCGGATTCACTGCAATGGAAACGTCTTCATCCTGATTTCTAACAGAAGATAAATCATTAGTTTTTGATAATTTGGTACTAAGCTGTTCAGAGGACGGGGCATCGTCCACCGATGCTGAGCTGTAACTGCCATTTAGCTGTTGCATTTGACTGATTCTGGAATTTGGTTCGCCGACTTCAAAATTTTGTTTCGACCAGGAACATACAGCGACCCAAGGTTTTGATAGCTTTACCTTCCACCCAGATTGGTTTATTCTGATATTATCGTGCAAATACTCGTTGGTTGAAAGAAAACCTAATGTTTTTGGGAAACGTTGTAGATTTTAGTTGTAGGTTGTTGTGTTGGGTAGGTAACATCGCCGATAGTGTTGATCGATGGTGATTTTCCGGAATTGTTGGGGGTATTACGATACTCGTTTCCCAATGAGTTTTATCGCGAGTTTTTGGATCCTATCAAGTAGCTACAAATAAGTTATTGGTGCACCAGACCAGATATGAGCGTTGTACTCAAGTTTCGGGCGGATAAACGCCTTATAAATTGTAGCCAGTTCAGAAGGGATGAAATACTTCTTACATTGCTTAAGGAAGCATGGACATTTCGCAGCGTTCTTGGCGACATCGAATATGTGGTCATTCCATCGGAGGTTGTCATTAACAAACATACCGAGAATGGAAAGTCACATAGTGAAATAACCCCCCAAATGAAAAATGAAATAACTCCCCAAAATTTGTATGGAGGTGGGGATTTATTTCATATGAAATAAACTCCCAAAATTGGAGACTTATTTTATGGGTTTTTGAGGACTTATTTCCTATTTCAAATTGGGGGGCTATTTCATAGTGAAATAAGTCCCCAAATTCAACTATGAAATAAGTCCCCCCAATTTTGCAATAAGGCCAAGTGCTAAAATAAAACCTCGCACCTACTCCAACTCAAACAGTGACCCCCCATATGCATTGCACTGTTTATGGGTTCGCAACTAATCCCATAAACATTGCAGTGCATATGGGAGGGGGGGGGGGGGGGGCATACTGCCCAACTGTAACCCCCCTGATTGGGGTCACTGTTTGATTTAAAGTAGGTGCGAGGTTTTATTTTAGCACTTGGAATTATTTCATACTTATTTGGGGACTTATTTCATACTTATTTGGGGACTTATTTCATACCATTTTGGGGACTTATTTCTTCTTCGATTTGGGGAGTTGTTTCATTTTTAATTTGGGGGTTTATTTCGTTCGGGGTTATTGCCTGGAGACATAGTTTGCTACCTTCTGGATTGTCTCATCATGGTGGGAGGCGTCTGCTATTAGTTTACTGTTGACGGTAAATTCGTCAATGATTTTGATATAGATGTCTTCTATTTCCAAACATGACTCTCTGATTCATCACAATTCTTGTCAGGCCCCGCGGGCAAGCCAGATAAGCAGTCTGCATTGTTGTGAAGAGTTGTTGGCAGCTAAAGAATAGTTAATCATCTCTGCAGTTGTTCTTTGCTCATATCTGGAAATTTTTTTAATTGGATTAAATATGGTCACAAGGAGCTTATGACCCGATATAAGATGATCGATAGAGCCTATTTGTCGACTTCGCTGTATCTTCTTTGCAACAGGTCGTTCCGAGCCATCTGGGTACAAGTGTGACAAGACCGCGCCGATGGCATGTGATAATGCGTCTGTTGCCAACAACGTTGGAATCTTAACATTAAAACGCTGTACACGTGTTACAGCCGATAGTTGCATCTTGAGGCAATCAAATGCTTCTCGAAACCCGACTTATACTCTTCACTTTGCGTCCTGAGTTTATGTAATGGTGCTGCAATCGGTGAAAATTTTTGAATGTATTAATTATAAAAGTTCGTTTTTTTAATAAATGATTCTAGTCTTTTAAGATCGCCAATTTACTTTTCCAACCTGCGACGCCACCCTGCCACCTGTCCAAACAAAATCCAAATTTCCAAATTGAAAATTCGTTTCAAACCGTGCCACAGAAGCAAAAACCTTGCCAACGTCGAAGCCATTAATGTGGTCGCACTTTCACATAACAAGCTTTGTTTCTTTTCGCTAAATGCGAAACATTTATTTATTGCCAAAGACTGTCTTGCTTATAGGACGATAAAGACTAGCACCTAAGTATTGTTTCTGCTGAGAAATTGTAACGCAATGATCTCTATCCCTTTTCTGTCCTCTACTCTCATGGCATCTTTAAAACATTTTCCATCCAAAGGAGGACTAGCAACCAGGTATGGTTTCTGCTGAAATTGTAGGTCAGAACTTATAGCCACAAGCCATCTTTATCTGTCCTCTACGCTCATATGATGTATGAATGTATATTATGTGCTCCCTCCATAAGTGTACACTAAACATTAATAGAAAGCAAATGTGTTTTAAATATATATCGTTTTTAATAGATGCTGTCTCAGACGAAGAAGGCCCGTATCAAGGAAAATATTTGGGAAAAATAAACTCCTACCATCATCAAGTAAAATACTACCACAAACAACTACATTCAAGTTTATGATAGCTTGTAAATTCTTTCATCCTAGGTATCGGGAGATGTCTATGCAGTAAATGAGTACACATTTTTATTGACCGGTTTTAGCTATGACGGTAATGGCGCAGATACGTTTTTCTGGGCTGGTGCTTCCAACAGACCTGGAACGCAAGGTTTTATAGTTCCTGATGAATATGGAAAGTGAGTTCAGTGTCTTTTTCTGATCATTTCTCTAGCTAATTTCTCTCGTTTGCATTTTTCAGAACCAACATCCTAGATCGATACCTCAATAAAGAATTTACACTTTCCCTGCCGGACAGAAAGAAAATCACAGAAATCAAATGGTTAGCTATTTACGATTTAAATAATCAAAATGATTTCGGTGATGTATACATCCCGGAAGACTTTGAGCCGCCAAGGCCTCAGAAAGCCAGCACACTTTCTCGCCGTGGTCATAATGTCAGCAGTGACCCGATAGAGATTTTAGACTCAAAAACCATAATGATACCTGAATTTACATACGATGGAACTGGAAAGAGGACATTCTTTTGGGCAGGAGTTGGAGCACAACCTTCCAGTCGAGGGCATAAAATCCCCGATGAAATGGGATAGTAAGATACATCAAATTTATAATTGACCGTACCAAATGTATGTATGTATCTATTTTTTTTTTATCCGTATGTAGCCTAGATCCAATACGAAAGTATGACAAAGAGACCATCAGACTGGAACTTCCTGGGGATATGACTATTTTCGACATTGATTGGATCAGTGTCTACGATTTGGCAGACAATGAAAATTACGGTTCCATACTAGTGGAGGATAACTTGAACGTACCCCCATCTTTGGTTAAAATAATTCCGTATACAGACGCTTTGCCAAATTGTCGACAGTTACATAAGGACTTGCAGATAGCGTGGGAAGTATTTGGACCTCAAATTACTTTTCAACTGTCTGGCATGGTTGGTGAAAATGACTACATGTCATTTGGGCAATCTGGATCGGAATCTTCAAGTCAGATGATTGGAGCCGATGTTGTTGTGGCGTACATCGATGAAATTCGAGGTTATTCCATTGATTACAACATTACTTCATTGGCACCGGTGAGTTCAGATTGTTATTTTTAGATGGCAAACAATACTTGTAACGATTTTTCCAATATCAAATGATTTTAATTTCTCTTAAAGTGCGTCCAAGTACTGGGTCAAAACAAAGGCGTCTGCCGAGACGATGTGGTTGGAGGTTTGGATAGTTTCCAGTTGAACACCTACAGTAGAGTCGACGGAATCAATACTATAACATATCGACGAACATTGATTTCATGTAATTTTTCAACATTTTGAAGCAAACTTAAACTTTTGTTGCAACTAAAATTAAAAACATTCTAGCTGATGTTGGTGACAAGGAAATCCGTTTGGATAAAAGTAATTATGTAATATGGGCTATTGGTCAGTTGGATTCCACTTATGAACCGGCCTATCATAATTATTACCCGAAGAGTGATATTCTCATCGACTTCAATACAACAGAGCCCGTAAATGATTGTTACAGCTTCACTCGAAAGGAAGAGAGTTCCGTAGAATTGTGGGATCGAGTTAAAATATTTGATCGATCTATTCGAACCTTCAATGCTGTACTAGGTCCCGCTGGGGGTTTGCGTGGATATCAAGGAATTACCGGTAACCTGATTGATCTCATTTAATTTTAAGAATAATTGACCAAAGTGTGATTTTTCGTAGGTCACGTTTCAAATGGTTTGGCATGGTATTTAAATGGATTTATGATACCTGAACTGTATCTAAGAAGAGGTCTTACATATTCCTTTAAGGTAAGTGTTTCTGAAACGCGTAACTGAAATATGTAACTGAGATATGTTCTTCAGGTAAGAGGAGGGAACAATCCACACTCACCGGAATACTATCACCCGATGGTGATCACTGACGAACCAAGAGGAGGCTTCGATCGACTCTCCGAAGCTAAACAAAGCGAAATTCGAGTACTGGCGGGAGTTGAATTCACAAGACGTGGTCGACCCAAACCAACAGCAGGTAACCTTTAGATCTTTTCGCTTTTGTTTAGTTGTTTACATTTCACTCCAACCCGCAGCTGGTCCTCTGTGTATTGGTAAATACCCACGAAACTACGACCGGAGACTAGATGACAACTTCCCAACGTTTAAGAAATTCAACAGATCTCTAATTTATGAATGCAGCGAAGGAGATCCCGGAATTCTCGAGATAACTCCGAATATAACTTGGCCGGATGTGGTATACTACAACAGTTTTACACATGCCAACATGGGCTGGAAGATACACATTGTGGACAACTATGTGAGAAGCAGTACTGGAGTCATCGGCGTGTGTATTGAAGCGTTTATATTACTTCAGGCGACAAGATATCTCTTAAATTATTTATCTTTTTCAAACTTCTAGACTGACAGAGTGAAAGAGCTGCATATAATTTTATTTGTTGTTTTTTTTTTTGGTTGTTTGTGTTCAATAGACGCACGTTTATATGTATTTTTTTTTATTTAGCCAAACACCCCTTCCCAAAGTCACTAATTTAAAAGAAAAATTATTTAAAAAAATAATACTCATTCATTGCATGACTGAGCGACCTCTAGTAGATTTATTTTACATATAATTTTTGTTTAAGTACGACAAATAAACTCGCGTTACAATTTTTGTTAGCCCTCTATACAAAAAAGTGTGTCCTGACTTTTATGATAGAGCCTACATTTTTGTTTTTTATTTTTATATTTTCCATTAAGTAAGCGCAAAAAAAATCAGAAGCTTTACAGGTGAAAACTATTGACCAATGTGGCGAGCATAAACCAATATCTTTCACAAAATACATAATACAAATACCACCATCAAACAAGTTATATGTACCTACATAGTTTAAAAAAATGATCATTTATCGTCGATCGCTTTGGTCAGGATTCCTGACTCAGAGTTCAGGAAATATATTTACAGCAAAATATATCCCAACCAGTTTTGTACCTACATACTCCCGTCCAACTAAAACATCAAAGAGCAGCGCACCTACCGCAGCAATGGAAGTACTAGTTAACTCCTCAAAAAAATATAACGTCACACCCTTGGACACACAACTAGGCGGTAGGGCTAGGCGGTAGGGCTCAGAGAATTTGAACTGCGGTTTTTTCAAACACTGTATGCCTCTTTGGAATCACATTGGAGTGTTCTGAAAAAAACACCAATCACAGACTACGTACCTACTAACTTTTTCCTTTGCTTTCAACAGGACAATTGCTATTAGAATCCCCGAAAGAAGCAAATGGGACAACAAAATTGTCGCAGAAGAAGAGGAAATTGGTCTATAACGACGCACTGTTCCAAGATGGGAATCGGTACAGGTGCAGCAATCTTCCGTGAGACTCTACGATGGAGCGCATAATTTAGACTCATTAACGACTCAGTGCTTTCCAAGCAAAGATAGCTACCATAACCATAAGTCAAAATAGATAAGGTCAGGACAGTGAAACTACAATTCTAGAGCAAGATATCATCCACCAATATCTGTTACGATGCTGCGTAAAAAGATACACATGTTTAAGAGATGCACGAATTGCCCAAATATTCATAAGAACTCCCTGTGCACAATCGCAAGAAATATCGATAATCAGTCGCTGAGTAGCCTCACAAGAGAACTCTGGCCACCTGTAAGCAAAAAGAGATCTTAATCCACGGTCGGATTAAACCGCAAGGACATTCTCGTACTGACGGGAGTCCACACAGGACACTGTTCGATCTACATGCTTAGTAGTTTGGCATTTATTTTATTTTTAAAGGAAATCCAAATCCCAGGACACTTAGACTCGGTAAGGGTCTATTGTAGTAGCAAGCAGAAGTCCTCCTTTTGGTGTTGAAGTTGAAGTAACAAGGTGTCATTCGTTTCTCTCTATAAATAGGTGGCGTATGTTGTTGTTCCCAATGGGGATTGAACCTGCACCGATTGGGTCACAAGGTTTGTCATACTACACAACCGTGACAGTTAGTCACAAGGGCATCCATCTACCAACATACCTTCCTAAGACATCGTGGTGCTGAATTACCTACGTCAGGAGGTGACAAAAAAAAATTTCACACACAAAATTGTCTGCTTAACAATCTGACAAAGTGTATCTTAAATCTATAAAAACGCTTAAAAACTGTAGAAAAAATAGTGTCGCTACTTAGTGTAACGAAGTAACAGTTCGGGTATGAACGTCCTAAATTTGCCGTTAGAACAATAGTTTATATAATAAACCGGTCCTCAGTTGGCCCGTTCAGCAAGAAAACAAATTATAAGATGCTGATACCAGATTATATGTATATGGTCAACACCTGAACCGTCCGCAAATATTAATTAAAGGGCGTGGCCATTAGCAGGTATCTTTATAAAAAAACGTTGTTTCGACATTGGTCACAATTACTTAATTAACTGGCTTCCGGCCGATACAATATTATCACCTAAAACCCCACGGTCATCCACCCTCTGCGATAGTGCAGACCCCTTCCAATAGTACGAGTATATACCAAGCGCCGTGACATCCGCGATGGCTTGATCTTTAAAACGAGAGCTCGGTCTTCTCTGATGTCTCGAACCTGGAGGTTGGGAATCGAAGATCTAGGAGCTTGAAAGTTTTAATATTACGTTATAGGAGGTACTCGCATATCTCAGACAATATTGAATTTGGATCTCCTGCCGAATTTTATAACAAAAATTTGAATAGCTTGAAATAGCTAGGTACCTAGGTACGAGTAGCTCCCAATTTCAAATTGTACCTTGTGTTTTCCAGCGTCACTCGATACAGCTAATTCAATTTTCCGGAATGCCGAATTCTGCCCTTACTATTTAGAGCTCATGACGACAACTACAATAATATGCAGCTTCAAGGTAGCCACATACCGCTGCAATAGCAACAGAGAAAGCAATAGCGAATGCGATATGTCGCAACACGTGTACTCAGATTTGTTCATTCCAACCGAGTACGATATTTTGCCGCGACTGTGTGGTGTGCAACTAAATTTATTTGTCGCATCATGTAATAGGCATGCTTACAGCCAGAGTATATCCATTAATGAGTAGGGACACTCTCCACGTGTTTCTTATCAGTTTACAATTTGCAGTACACATCCGCGAGAAATAGACGGCACTAAAAGTGCTCTAGTAAAAGAGGGATGGAAGAGTAGTTGAACTATTTCAAAATGTGGTACAGGGTGTGACGTAAAAAAACAGCAAAATCAATTTGTAATATTTCTTATTGAACATATTATATTCACATGTGTGCTACGCTTAAATATTTTTGTTTGTTGGTACATTTTTTGTTATTTTTATTGAACTGTTTTAGAATAAAGTAAACCGGTACTCGGACGTAAAATTTGATAAGAAATTCCTTATTTTAATTTTTGCAACAATTGTAATGAAATTCAGTTTTCAAAAAGTTAAAAATATTCCCCTCAAAATTATTTAGGTAGTACATATTTGGAAAACAAGAAATAAATTTTTGTTCAAGATTCTCTAACGAGTCTAAAAATTCTTGATTGGGCCGTGTCAATTTCGCATCTTCATATTCTTTAAAATCTGTAAAAAGGGAGGAAACGTTAAGTTGCGTACTCAATTTTAACTCACACTTGTGATTTAGGCGGTATTTTTTTAAAATATAACCTGCGAAATAGTAGAATGCATTATCAATACCAAAGTTCACAGTTTTATAATCAGATTCAGTGTTGCCGATCTATTTAAGCGCATCGTTGACTTGGCATACATGTCTTTCGAGAAATGTCTTTCGCAGATCCTAGAATCCCTCGACAATTTTTCATGTATTAAGTGTTGTTTGTTTATGCAGTTCAACCACTTCGCTTTTCTAAAAAAAAAATTAAGAAATACAACACAGATTTATATTCGTTCTTGCCCGATCTATAACTTATATTGCTTAACTCTCACTATTATCCGGTATTTTGAAATATTTAACTCCAACATTTTCTTTCTCCTCTCGCCCACATGCCAAACATTTAAAATAATGTTTTCCCATTATTTTATTTAGAGTTTTTAAACTATGCAAACTTGCACTTCAACTTCACTATTTCATTACTTTTAATTGTTTGCCACACCACTGACACGGAACACCCTTTCTTTCATCAATTGATGTTAATGAACGACTAATAACAATGCAATTCCGGCCCGCATTTAAAAATACGTGCGAAAAAAATGTAAACAATCCCCTCTAAGTAATTAGCATGACCATCTGCTATGAAATATATTACCTAAAAAGTGCTGGCAATAAAACTTCAAATCGTAAAAAATGGTTATTAATGAAGTCGTAGCAAAGCAAAAGGGTTGAATTTCGTGATATAGAATGAAACATTTCTTTTTCATGTCCATAACAAAGACCATTTAATCAATAACCAATGGCAAAAATACAAATATTACCAATTCTACTAAAGCAAAGCTGGTTACCTGATCATATTAATTCATACCTGCATGGTTGAGAGAGAATACTAATATACTGACAGTCATTCCGGCCCGCCTTTAAAAATGCTTTATGAAAAAACCCACAATCGTTCGTCGTACGCAGCAAGCCCCATGTAGTGGTTCAGGTAAAATGTGTTGTGTTTTCTTCTCAAGCAGTCGTTGTATTCAGGTAAAAAGTATTCTTTCGACCTGCTTCCACTTATTGTACGATTTTTTCTGCATTTTGCTTTGTGGTAGTAGCAAATGCATATGTAGAGAGAGTGTCCCTACTCATTAATGGATATACTCTGGCTTACAGCGTCAGCACCACAACAAGTTGGAGACCCCGGCCTCTGTCAGAAAAGCCCTAGCTAACGTAATCTAACTTGTAAACTAAAAGGATGTTACCTAGAAAAACGCACCATCCTGGGAGGCCATGTGTACCCCTCCCCCTCAACAAGAAACCGAAATTCGGCGAATCGCTTTTCCGTATCGAATTTATCCCTCTCCTATAATGCGGTACTAAAACGGAGGAGCTCATGAGCATTGGCGACGTCTCCGCCGTGGATGAGCCGCTTATCTCGCACTCTACGGTAGCGGTGTTTTAATACCGGGATACCATCGCTCGTCAGGAATATATGAATAAATGCCTCCGGCGGGATAAAGCCAGACCGGAGCGTACCATCTATGTACATTTAATTGGGGTAGTAAGCTCCAAAGGCCAGACAATTGTCGCTGGCCATCACCCTTGCAACGTGCCTTCAAGTCACCTTAATGAGGAAATTGTCAATCCTATTCCACTGAGCCCCATCGTATAGGACCTTGATGGGATAGTATTTTGTATAGTTGGATTCAGGCGTTCGGAATAACCGGAGACTTGTGCTAAGACATTGTCTCTCCAAAACCTAAACTTTTTCCATATAAGAAGGCGCTATATTTAACCACAATACAAAATCATAAGCGATGATCGGCCTTATAACAGCCGCGTATACGACCTTCACTCCGGAGTCAAGTTGACTGCTATGAAACAGTCTCCGTGTCAGAGCATAAGCCTTCTTGGCTCCAGCAAGACAAGCAACCATAGGTCTATCGAAATATAGATACTGATCAAGCCAGATACCCAGATATCTAACTACGCTTCTCACCTCTGTAAAAACATATATTTAGGAAAATAAATATTAGGCATAAACGGCCTAAAATCTGGCTTCGCAAAAATGTTTGGACTCTAAACATTTGTGTATACGACGCTATTTTTTGTGACGAATGGCAGGAAGCTATAATTTTACGCCGATTCCGAATGGCAAGTTTTGAAAAGCTTTTAAGACAATTGATAATCTTTGTTTGGCAGTGGAAAAGATTAAAGTATTACTGGGATGTTTTGAACCTGGAACCCCTTCGTCAGTCAGGATTGCAACGCAATAACCACTGTATGTACCTAATTTTGGTGGGGCGTTCGCGGCTTAATACAAGCTATATGCCTTAAAACTAATAAAAAACTTAGACTTATAGCTGGGACTTAAAGCTAATTAGGTGGATGGTGGGGGGTGGAGGAGGGCAGATTTGAGGGAAGAGGTGCAGTGATTAAAATCAAAGAGGAGGGGGTTAGAATTGACCTTCTGCAGCATGCGGGAGATCGGCTAGTTCAAGCCGTACGACGTGCTACGGGTGGGAAGTTAGAAAAGAGAGGGGGATCTTAAATTGCGAGGATTGGTGTTAAAGGCAATATAATTTAAAAGATTGGAACAATCAATGGAGCCAGTGAGAAATCGATGCATAAGCAGAATGTCAGCGACATCTCGTCTTTTCTCAATGGTCTGAAGGTTTATTAAATTAAGGCGTGCATTATATGGTGGTAGGATAAGGTGATTATTCCACGGGAGCCCACGACGAGGAAAACGGAGAAATCGATGTTGAATGCTTTCGATTCTTGTAATGTGGACCCGGTAATATGGCGCCCACACTTGGCTAGCGTACTCTACAATAGGGCGGACGTAGGTAATGTAAAGGGATTTTGTCACGTTGGGATTGGTAAATTCTTTAGACCATCATTTGACAAAACCAAGAGCCGAGTTAGCTTTATTGATTATTTCGTCGATATGTGACCTAAATTTAAGCACTTTTTCATACAGAACACCTAGATCGCGGATGGTAACAACGGTAACAATGGGTTGGTTGTTCAAAAAGTATCGTCTTGGGGGAGACGAGTCCGCTTACGTGAAAAAGTAAGAAATTCCCATTTAGCAATAGCTAAGCTCCATAAAGTTTTTTTGGCACCAGACTATTTGTTGTTGTTTTGGAATGGCAAAAACCTTACATTGTTTCTTTGTGTTGCGGTGTTACAATATAATCCAATCGACCGTAGCGTATATTTACTCCTTCGGAAGCTGATGAACGTCCACGTGCCTGCGAAAGTGGCTTTTTATTCTGCATCAACAATCCTACTGCGATTTTCCTTTTAAAAATAAGTTAGTCTAAGTCGCCTCCATGGATTGTATGTAATTGTCAAGCGTTAGGGACGGATAGATCGATGCAGTGCGTGATAAGCAAACAGTACCACTTGTTTCCACCCATTTTCTTCTTCTTGAACACCTTTGAATCGGGCAATGGGTTTTGTGGTATTCGGTTTTCGAGAATGGTACCAGTGGCGAAGAAGTCCTTTCCGGCTAGCAATTCTTTTAGTTCCACTGATATAAAGAAATAGTCGAAAAACAGATGAAACTTGATACTTGGCCATTTTTTTCTCAAAGCATCTGCATATTCAGGAAAGACTCCAGCACCATCTCCGTATTCTGCATAGCTGGTGCTAATGTTGGTGGATTCGCCTAGGTAGGGTTCAAGCCAATGACGTATCCCAACCTTGTTGTACCTACCCACAATTTGTAGCCCTATCTAATGGGCTTGTCGTGTATAAATTGTTTTCAGCCATGGCGCCCGAAGTAAGGAACCATCGCTTCATCCACAGAATGATTTTCTTCCAGTGGAGCGTTATCCAAAAATCGTTGGTTTAGATATTTGAATAAAGGCCTTACTTTGGAAAATTTGTCGGCTTGGTCCAGGTTTTTGTTGTCAGCTAAATGAATATTTGAAAATATATATTCAAATTTATCCCGTGAAATTGCTTCTGCGACCAAAGCATTATGACCATCCTTCTCTCTTTCCCAACATATTTTTCTTCGTGGCACTTGAATGTATCCATTTAAAACTAAAACTCCCACAAAAGTTTTGAGTTCGTATAGTTCTATGTTTCTCAGCCTGTTTTTTTGGGATATACGAGTATATCTGTTGCTTTCGCTAAGAATTATTTCAAAAAGCTCGCCATCAAAATATCTATAAAACAACTCCAAAGAAGACTGCAATGGGTTGAATTGAACTCTTAGACTGTATGCACATTGGCATTTAATGACCATTTTTGACAGTTCTCGCTGTCAAAATAGGGTCATGCAGTGTAATCGGCATATCTCAAATGACCTAATGACCAAATGACCACAAATGACCATGCTGATTTTGACAGATAAAAATTACCAAATTGCATGCAGTGTAATTGGACAATAAGCACGAATGCCAGTATAATGACCTAATGACCATATGCAATTTATTGAAATTTGGTTTTGGCATTGATGGCATTTTTGTCATTTGAAAATTGTCATCTTTTCCAAGCGTGCAGTTATTTAATACTTCAATAATAACATTTTTGCATGATAATAATAGTATTTTTTGACAACATTTGCCGTAAATTTACATTTTTATTGTACTTTTGTTCAGTGTTAATTAGTGGTTTTCTTGTTATTTTTATGTGCATGGTTTAGTATTTGTTGTGTAATACCTAGGTATTACTTTATTGTTTCCGATTATCTGTTTTATTTATTTTGTTGAAAAATTAAGTTTCGCTTTAACATTTTAACATGACAGCGTTACCACAACTCACTCTGAAAATATAACAACAAATGCCTTTAATGATCAGCAGGGCAAAAATGACCAAAATGGCCATTGTGGTCCGTTCGCTAACTAATATGCAAACGTAAATTTATATAAACTTTCGTGCAAAACTACACAAACGCGTTCGCGTACTGAGAAAATGGTAAAAAGATGAACGAAAGAAACATGTACTTTCGTTCATTTGTCTTCACATAGAATTTCAGCTGGTAAGAAAATGAAAACTGTCAAATGATGAAATCCTATGAGTTTGACAGCAAAAAAAACAGCTGTTGCTTCTTTTCAAGCCAAACTAAGACTTTTTACATAAAAGCGTTCGCGTACTTTTCTTTGAAATGAGAGGATTCTCTCTCAATTTTGGAGATTTGACACTTTTTATTTTTCTACACATAAAGTACGCGAACGGACCTTATATCACACTTTTTTCACTATACGCACTACACTTCCTGAAAAAACAGGATGCGATGTGTAGAATGACTTGTTCCCAATGCACAAAACAAATAGACTAGCAGCAGGTGTCAAGAGAGTTCTGAAGTTTTGTGCATGTAGGACATTAGACATATCTGGGTCGATTGACAAATGGCTTGATATACACTAGAAGAACAATGATACTGATACTGAAAACTGAATTGCCGAAATGGTGCAAATCTTGAAACAATCTTCAGTCCAAATGTAAATGAATGGTAATGTCAAACATA
Organism: Portevinia maculata; assembly: GCA_949715645.1. Lineage (NCBI taxonomy): Eukaryota > Metazoa > Arthropoda > Insecta > Diptera > Syrphidae > Portevinia > Portevinia maculata. The sequence goes on from OX454525.1 coordinate 299,435,825, forward strand.
TTCAAGGCGCGATCTGGAGCGGTTAGAATTTTTGCATTGCACGAGTAACCCTATCCTAAGGGTATATTTATTTTTACTCATAGCTTGTAACATGTCTTAATCAACCCTATCGAGGTATCCGTTCGGAAGAAATTCCGAAACGAAAGGCAAATCCAATCGGAACTCAGATTGCGGTCGAGGTATCCGTTTCGGAACAAGATAAATAAAGCATACAAACGCATTTATTTGACAGCGAATCAGCTGCTTTAAATCCACTACAGTGTGAAATACTTTGTGATAAATCTAATACAGTTTCAAAGTGATCGCTAATGCGGCTCGAGTTGACCACTAAAAATCAAAAATAATATTTTTTAATTTTATTCCGTCCAATTTTTACCACTTTTCCATTTTACTTAAAATAATCCGCAGCATTTTCTTGTCGGAGAGTTTCGAAAGAAATTTGCTGTGTATCTGTCAAAAGCAAGTGACATAAACGCGGTACAACGCAATGCGACAAGGTGCGCTATATGTCATCGGAGAATTTTTCCGAAAGTTGTATCGGAACGGATACCTCGAATGAAATTTCTCCGATTTCGTACAAAGCGGAGAAAATTCAGTTCCGAACGAATACCTCGATAGGGCCGAATATTGGTCATAGATCCCTAAAGGTTACTACGGAGGAGTTCGGAAACGCCAACAAAATGCTTATACATAGATGCGGCATGACTGCACAAGTTACGATGCCAATATGCAATACAACTGATGCTGATGCATCGAAAGCATCGGTCATTTTCTTGATGTTTTTTTTGGCTCAGGTTTCCATTATGAACACTAAGCAAATTTATTTTTTTTATTTTTTTTATTTAAATTGACTTATACTAAGATGTACTGTAAAAGAATTTTTCTGAGGAAACTTTTTTTTCTATTTTTTTTTTTATTTTTAAAGTTTTCAATTTTCACTGAAAAGTGCACCTACAAACTGCACAAATGGACGCGTTCACTTTGCATTTGGTGTGGAGAGGGGTGGGTGGGGTGGGGAATGCAGTGAATGTTGGAAAATATTATAGGTATTGCCATATGTCAAAAAGTTGAAACAATTTAAGTTAATTTGTCTTTTTTTTCTTTTTCTTTTTGGCTGAAAATATACTGGTAAATACCCCAAAGTAAGTATATATAAACTTTAGCTCCAGGCCCCTGCCTGACAGTTGTTGACATACCCTTAGCGGAGCGACGAAGTCGCGTGAGCGGCTAAACCCTGCGAAAGAAATGGTTAAAATCCTGTTAGCGAGCGAAGCGAGCCACCCATTCCATAATTTAAATACACCATACTTTCACAAAAAAAAAATTCATTTCCTCAAGAAAAAAATATTATATTTATCTTTTTAGGCCATTTTAAGCCAGAAAAAAAAATTTTCCTTAGTGTTCATAATGGAAACCCGCCCCTTTTCCATCGTCTCGGAAAAAGCCTTGAAGAATAGGATCGATAGAAAAACTTAGGCACTGGTTTCGCCAGCGTGGAAGAACACCTCTTCTGAACGATAGGAGAAATACCATCTGGGCCAGCGGATTTGTGCACATCAAGACCTTGAGGTACTCTTGCCACTGTACGAGTGCGAAAGTGGATTGGTCCCATGAAATATTCTACACGCTTGAGTGTAGGGAGGTTTACGGGCTGATGGAACAGAACGAATCTGTTACACCACACTTAGGTCCAGAGTGTAGGGAGAGATAAAGCGCAATCTGGAAGCGTTGCGCTGGATGCAAAATCAGCAACAATTAGACCGGCTTTATCAGAAAAGCAAACAGCTGGAATGTCTTTGCAAATGAGTGTCGGTATTGATGACGAGGCCGCAGTCTCAATGGTTTTAACAAACGACTACAAGTTTTTACTACCCATAGGACTTTGCAGTCATTTTTTGCCTTTGATTAATGTGGGCATTGTAGTCATTTCTGCCTCCTTTGAACTTTTTTACGATTTTCTTCAGAAGTGGTGGCCTTATATAATTGAAAGTTTACTTCTTTCCCCCTGATGATATCTTCTTTCTAGCTCGAGTCAAACCACGCGTTTACCTTCGGTTAAAAACCTTTTGTTCTGTTAGGGATAAAGAATTTCATTCCTAGGTGAATTATATTTGCATCCCCGTCGCCATCAAGGAAGCATAGCGACCAGTTAAAACTCCTAAAGAAACCGTTTTATTCTTCCTATTCGGCTTTCTCGTATTGCCATACGATGCTTATATTGGGAGATTGTTCTTCAGCAATGAGGTTGGAGTACGTGAAATTTGCTGATATGCAATTAACAAAACCAAAATTAAAGTAATAACTAAATTAGTAGACAATGTTCTTTTTAACAAAATAAAATAAATAGTACGCATTTACCTCCCAAACAGAAAAAAAATTGTCAGACTTTCGCAAGTGACTTTCTGGGTCCCGGCGTAATTTGAACCTCAGACCTCTCGATCAGTAGAACAACGCAGTAACTACTGCGCTCACTAGGGGCCCGAAATTATCAAGTGTAAAGATTTTGGAAACGCCCACAATGTTTTATCAAAGAAGTCGATGGAAATTAAGTTCGTGTTCGACACAAAATATGTAGACAAAGTCTTTCTTAACAACTCGTTAAATATGTTTAAATATCAACTGAGTGGAAAAATAAAAAAAAAACAATCTGAACCAATGTGTACTTTTTATTTAAACGAATATATTGAACACGTCTTTTACAATCGAGGTCTGGATTAAATCTAACTGAAGATCGTGGCTCCGACTGGTCGCTTGGATTCGTTGTCAAATATGTTTATTACTTCTGTGGAGTGCTGCTTGTTTTCTTTGGGTGGCTTCTTTGTTGCAACGTCGTTAATATTGTTGATGTCGATTGTTTCATCATCCTCTTGTTTGAAGTGATGTTTGTTTTTATTAGGTGACTTCTTTGTTGCGTCGTCGTTAGTATTAATATCTTCCTGTGTGGACTGCTGATGTTGATTTAACACAACATTGTTTATGGTTGAATCTGGTTCTTGCTGAGTGGACTGCTTATGTTGATTTAACATAACTCCTCTTCCCCTAGTTTTTCGCCTCCTGACGAAATTATATGTTTTGTAGGAAAGTATAATAACTAATGCTATTACAAATATGGTTGTGAAACTAAAATTAAATACCTTATGAGTATCTAAATCTTTTAAAATTACATCTATATTATCAATGTCCAAGTTTATATCATTCATGCTTATATTTGATATTTTTACATCTAAATTTATGGGTTGGTATCTAAAGTTTACATAGTTTTTATAGCTTATATTAAGAACAGAGATTTCGCAATTTTGAAATTTTATTAATACATTGTTTTTAATTTTTAAATTATTCCTTTCATCACAAGTATTCTGTAGTGTTACATTAGCGTTTTTGATTAAAATTAATCCTTCCTTTATTTCTGTTACAATGTTTCTGTTTACATTTCTTACTTTAGTACAAGGGTTACACATTCTAAATTCTCTTAAATGCTTTATTTCATTTTTTCCTTCTTCATAATACATTTTAGAATTAATTAACAATTCAGTAGGTTCAAATTTTATTTCTTCTTTTATAGAATTGGTAATTGGTAGGATTATGGCTTGTTGGAAAGGGAGAATGTTATTTGGAATTTGTATGATAAAAACTATTTGATTTTTTCCATAAGTAGCGCTGCTAACTTTAATTTGTTTAAGTTTCATAAATCCTATTTCATTTTCTTCAATTTCTCCAACTGTAAGCATGTTGCTAACTAAAATACCTAATCTGCTGCTAAGGAGATTGTTCTGGATAGTTTCAATGATATTGTCTATGTGTTCGAGCCTATTTTCTATTTGTAGAATTATAAGATCTTTAGCTACGTTCGTTGTTGGTGATTCCCATGAATTATTAGGCAATCGATTATAAATTTGTTGTATACTTGATTGTAGTTGCAGGTTAATTTTCACTTGCTTATTATTATTGTCTATCAGTTTCTCGGTTACGTCATTAAGTTTCCTTATTCTTTTTTCTATAGCTATTCTGTCTTCTTCATCCATGGTTCCAAAAATAAATTGCAGAATGCTACCTCCAAAATTGAATAGTCCTCTTTTGATTATATGGTGTTTAGTTTTCTTATATTGTGTTATTGTCTTTAATTCTGTTCTAAGGTTGTCTAATCTTTGAAAAATATCAGGGGGAATAAATTTTGTTTTCACTTGATTTGTCTTCATCACTATTCCTTCTAATTTGTCAATAAGTGCTTCAATATCAGTGGTATTTATTATGTGAACTATATTATTGTAACCGTCAACTAAATTTGTATATCCGTGTTTAATTATTGTATAACCATTTTCAGTATCTATATTTTCAATATTTATTTTACTACTATGTATTACTTTTATTATTATAAGAAACAGAAATACTTTCATTTTCACTTCCTAAGCTTATACTTTTGTAGAGCGAATTTGGATGTACAGGGGTCGTCTTCTTCAGAAATTGTTCCTATAGACCGCAACTCTCTAACTTTTGCGTATTCACTTCGAGTTTTATTCGCGTAATTCAGATTGTTTTTGTTTTTAAAATTATCACGAGTTTTTCTTACACGTTGTATATTGCGACTATGCTGTTCTTCGGTTGGACCGTATCTGAATACTGGTTCCAGTTTGTTTCGATCAGCCCGTGGGTTTCGAATGAATGCTTGGCTTCTATTTTCAAGATAACTTTCGCGATCTTTGTTTATTTTAGATATGATGCAAGCTTTGTTCTTAATGATGAGCTCGCGAATCTTTATCTTATCGCATTGACCGTAGTGTATATTAAATGGTGTGTCTTTAGTAACGCTATGTACAGAGGTATTGTACAGTCTGATAGCTTTCGCTACAATTTTTCTTATTTCATTAGTATTGGGGTTGGTTTTTCCTTGAGTTTGTATTCGAATTTTTTGTTTTAGTGCTCTATGGAATGACTCTATGTCCGAGTTCCCTGTATGAGAATTTACTTTTGTAAAATGAAAATTAATATTTTGTTCTTTTAGAAATGAGATTAATCTAGGAGCATTAAATTCATTGTCAAGGATAAGTTTTTCATGTTTCTTTGGATGAGAGATTAGTTCAGCTATATTTTCTTCTAGAGTAATATGCGAAACATTAGGAAGGTATCTAAATTCTACGAATTTGCTGAATCTATCTATACATGTGAGAAATTTTGTTTTAGCTGTTTCGTATATATCCATAGACATAATTTCTCGTATATCTTTTGGGGTTTCAGTAATATGAAATTTACCTTTTATAGGATGCCTATCATATTTATACATGCTACAAATATTGCAAGAATTGATTATTTCGGTAATTAATTGACGAAGGTTTTTGAAGTAGATTTTCTTTCGTAATCCTTGCCAATTTTCCTCAATACCTGCATGGTTATTTTCGTGTTCATGATAAAGGCGTATTTGTTTTACTGCTTCCTCTTCTGAGATTATGTCTTTGCATAAGTAGGAGCATTTGTAGAACTTTATTCTAGTTCCATAAAGATTTATTAGTTTCTGTTGCAGAATATTATATTGAGATTCATCAAAGTCTGTAAAAATGCCTGTGGGTTTATTTTCTATATAGGTCTTTATTAAGTTTTCAAAATCATTACCATTTAAAATTTCTATTCCTAGAATAATTCTTGTTTTGCCTTTTAAAGTTTTAATTTTTATTTTGTTGCCGGACACAAGTATGATTTGTTGCGAATATGCATTGACAGCAGTGTCTTTTATTGGAAAATGATCATTACTGTTTTCAGCTTGGGAATGTATTGTGGGTATCATACTGTGATTGGCCTTGGCTAAATTTATTTCTCTGGAGAGAAAATCAGCTACAGTATTATTTTTTCCTTTAAGGTAATCTATCTGAAAATCATATTCTCCTAATTGGAGAATCCATCGCTGTAGGCGAGGAGAAATATCCTTTCCTAGATTTTTAGCTTGAAGCCATTTCAATGGCTGATGATCTGTCTTGAAATCGAATGTTTTACCATACAGATATGGTCTTAGGTACCGTATTGCCCATACAATAGCTAATAATTCTTTTTCCGTTGTGGAGTAATTTCGCTCATGTTCATTCAATGTTCGAGATATATAACTTACAGGATGACTATCTTGGGATAGGACAGCTCCGATAGCGTGGTTGCTAGCATCAGTTGTCAAAGTGAATTTCTTTTTGAAATCCGGATACGCTAATATAGGTTCTGTTGTTAGGTATTCTTTAAGATCCTCAAAAGCTTTGAGATATTCTCCATCATTTACGTTGATTTTAGAATTTTTCTTTAGGCATTTGGTCAAAGGTAATGCAATTTTTGCATAATCCTTAATAAATTTTCTATAGTACCCTGTCAGTCCTAAGAAACTTTTGATTTGTTTAGTAGTCCTTGGTACCTCTATTTTTTGAATTGCAGTAATTTTGTCTGCATTGGGCTTTACACCATAAGAAGTAATAGTATGTCCCAAAAATTGTGTTTCTTTTCTTAAAAAGTTACACTTATTAATTTGAATTTTCAAATTATATTGTCGTAGTTTTTTGAAAATCAAATGAAGGTTTGTCATATGTTCTTTAAGAGAAGTTGAGAATATTAATATATCATCAAGGTAAACGACACAAATTTTGCCAATGTAATCTGTCAATACTTCGTTCATCATGCACTGGAATGTCGCCGGTGCATTTTTGAGTCCGAAGGGCATGCGTAAAAATTCGTAGTGTCCTGAAGGTGTTGAGAAGGCGGTCTTCTCTATATCCTTAGGATCGTTTCTTATTTGGTGGAAGCCTTTGGCTAAGTCCAAAGTAGAAAAGTATTGGCATCTGCCAAGTTTATCAAGTAATTCATCTATATTGGGAATTGGGTGCTTATACTCAATTGTCTTTTCGTTGAGCTTCCGATAATCAACGACAATACGCCATTTTTCTTGACCAGAATTATCTTGCTTTTTAGGCACAACCCATATTGGGGAGGCATATGGCGATATACTCTTTCTTATAATACCGTCTCGTAACATTTGAGAGATTTGCCTGTTAATTTCATCTTCATGAATTTTTGGGTATGTGTATATTCTTGTGTAAACTGGTATGTCATCCGTCGTTCGGATTTTGTGCATGGTCTGCGTAGTAGAACTAAGAGTATCATTTTCACGGTAGAATAGATCTCTATTTTCGTGAAGGAACTGCTGGAGTTCCCTCCGTTCCTCGAAGTTTAAGTCTTCGGGAATTAATTGATTTATACTCATGTGATTTACGCTCAACTGAGTGATATTTTCATAGCCATAAGGGCATTGCAAACCCTGTTTACTATTAATAAATGAAATTTTATTTTTATTTATTTCTAAATACTCTTCCTTAAAATTTATAACAGCATTGATAGGTTTTAGCACATTGGTGCCTAGAATCCCATCAAATTTCTTATTCTGAAAATCTAATAATTTCCATCCCATTGTGGAGTCATCTTCTTTGAATTCCACTGGTAATCGAGTTATTATTTCCTCAGATATTTGTGTTTGCGTGTTTATCGTACTAATAGATAAAGGTTTATTTAATTTAATTCTTTTATAATATGGAAATTTATTTTTATTTAAAAGTGATATGGAGGCTCCAGTATCTACTAGGAGTCTAAGCTCTTGATTATCTATATGAGCTAATATTATGGGAAGTGTCTCGACCTCCCGGGGATAGTAAAATTTACAACTGGTTCATTAGTATGATCCAAATTATTTGTTTCCATAGGTCGAGGAATATTCCTATGTTGATGAGAATTACCAAATCCAAACCTAGTGTTAGGATTTCTATGTCCTAAAATTCGATCATTGTTAGCTCTTACCTGAGCAGAATTATTTATATCTACCCTCGGTCTATAATCATTGTGATTCTGATTAGAACTATACTGCATATGGTTATTAAATTGAGGTGAATTTTGCCTGAACTGAAAGTTTTGGTTGTGTCTCTGATTACTATGATTATTGCCATGATTTTGGGGAGGATTGGGTTTAAGGAATTGTTGTGGTTTATGATTATCATTCAATTGTTTGTATCTACTTAATGTATGATATGCATTACTTAAACTATTTATATTTTGAGCAATTATAATGCTTGCCTGAGGGGCGTTTAAATTGTTTATGAATTTATTAAGCACAATATTTTCATTACTGGTTGGATTATATATAAGACTAGGTTCTAACTTACATTTTTTATTTAATTTTTGTAGGATGTTGTTTAGCTGCTGGTAGAGGGAATTTAGATCCCTTGCGTGGACAGCATGAAGATCCTGAAGTAGCTGCTCGTACGTTTCCTTCACTCCAAAGTCCTGGAACAGGCAGGGTTTAATCGAATCCCATGTTGTTTCTGAGGCTCTTCTTGCCGAGTTGGCTGCTTCTCCTTGTAGTTTATTCGTGATAATGAGGTTTGCCAAGGGCATATAGGCCACCTCAAGTAAATTGTATAAATAGTCCACATGGTTACTGAAATTTATGACATCATCGTTGGATCCATCGAATGTGGGGACCTTTTCTAGTCTGGTGATGATTGCTGTTTGTTCTGCAATAGCCATATTTATTATTTTATTTTTTTTTTTTTTTTTTTTTTATGTGTATTCTTTTTGAGTTGAATGTCAAATGTTTCTCCTAGAGAATTTTGTGCATTGAAATATGTTCCTTTGGAATAAATTTTCTTGAGCACCACTTTTCACTATTCACTCACGAACTCACTTAATATTATTATTAATTTATGTTTCGGAACTTGTTCGAACACTGGATAACATCTATCGGATCTTTGCGTGATCTTCTTAGCGTTATCCTACCGACTGCGCCAAATATGTTTAAATATCAACTGAGTGGAAAAATAAAAAAAAACAATCTGAACCAATGTGTACTTTTTATTTAAACGAATATATTGAACACGTCTTTTACAATCGAGGTCTGGATTAAATCTAACTGAAGATCGTGGCTCCGACTGGTCGCTTGGATTCGTTGTCAAATATGTTTATTACTTCTGTGGAGTGCTGCTTGTTTTCTTTGGGTGGCTTCTTTGTTGCAACGTCGTTAATATTGTTGATGTCGATTGTTTCATCATCCTCTTGTTTGAAGTGATGTTTGTTTTTATTAGGTGACTTCTTTGTTGCGTCGTCGTTAGTATTAATATCTTCCTGTGTGGACTGCTGATGTTGATTTAACACAACATTGTTTATGGTTGAATCTGGTTCTTGCTGAGTGGACTGCTTATGTTGATTTAACATAACTCGTTTTAACAAAGTTTTTTGGCGCGCCCTCTTTTGACCAAATTTTCATTATTTTGTTAGAACCAAAAAATATTCCAAAATAGACAAGGATTGTCAATAATCTAATGCCACGCTGACTTTGGGGATATAGGAATAATAATAGAGTATCCGCAAATTAGCCCCTTCTGAATGGGCCTTATGTACGTAATGTATATATGTGTGTTCAATTAAAGTCCTCAATATTCGGCTTTATTTATATCAGCCGTTTTTAATGTGTAAAAATGTTTGCTCTCGTTGATGTGTAAATATATTTTTTCTCGGTAGGGGCTAGTTGGACATATCTAGCGTCACCATCATCGTCAGATTTTCCCGTTAATTTTCATTACCACGTGTTCAATTATCACCGCAATTAAACGACGTTTGGCGCGGTTTTTTTTTTATAAATTCTGGCTCGCCAAGGCAATTAAATATGGGGGCACTTCGACCTAAAAAGATCTTTTGTGCCGTGTGGGCCAGAAAAATTTAGACTAGTAGAATTTCCACTTTCGGTGTAAAGCGGACAATTCTACTAGTAGAAGAATTTTGTATGTCCTCGGGGCACATTTGTTCCCTGAAAAAGATCTTCTTTCTAATTCCGTTTAGGGCCGGACATTCACATAAAATGTGTTCAGCTGACTCGTCCTCTTCAAGACAGAGTCGGCACTCAGGAGATGCTACTATTTTCATTTCGTGTAGATGATATCTTAAACCATGGTGGCCAGTAAGGTAACCTACTAAGTTTTTGATACCATGCCTGCTTAGGTTTAGGCATTTGCTGGCATTTTTATTGAAAGGCCGAATGGTTCGTTTGGTCTGCCTTCAACCTGGGATGCTTTCCCAAAGATGGATACATTTTCTCTGTTCCCAGCTTTTTATTGCTGCCGTTGCTGCTGATCTAGGAGTGCAGCAGAAGGGTTCGGGACCTATGAAGGGTGTTTCCGAACCCTTTCTGGCCAGTTCGTCGGCCTTTTCGTTACCTTCCACCCCGACATGACCCGGAACCCTACATAGCTTGGTCTTGTTACTTGTTCCGAGTGCCTGTAGGGTGTTGAAGCAGTACATGACTGATTTGGAGTCAATCGTATGCGAGCTAAGGGCGTTTATAGCTGCTTGACTATCCGTGAATATATGGATGGTTGCACCTTTTATACCAGATAGATTTATGTGGCTAGCACATTCTTGAATGGCGTGGAGCTCTGCTTGAAATACGCTGGGACTTTTTCCCATGGGTATCGTAAAGCGTTTGTTTGGTCCGTATATTCCCGCTCCTACCCCGCTTCCATTTTAGAACCATCAGTATACCACTTTATGCCGTTGTGGCTGTTATGTGGGTTATTACTAACCCATGCTTCTCTCTTGGGGAACTCCGTGGTGAACCGCTTATTGAAGCATAGTGTTTTATGAATTAATGTTTTTTGGCGCGGTTAGTACGTAGATGGGTGACCGTTTGAGAACAACCGCGTGTCGTTGTTTTTTTTTATTAATTATGTATGTTCAATTTTAGAGATTATTATGTCCTTACGAAACACCGGAAAGTTGTGTGGAAGTAGATTTGTTTTGAATAATTGAGGTTGTATAGCTTGTAGTTTGTTGTACATCAGTTGAAGGCAAGAGGAAAAATATCGAATTGTACTTCGGTAACCGATGGCCGATTTAAGAATGTCACTTAAACGACAATCGATGCTATATTTTCCCGGTACATCGACACACTTGAGTCGACGGTGTACGTCTCCTACTTCAGCTTTCACAAACCAATTATTTGTTCGGTCAAACATGAAATAAATTTTGTCGTTGACATTAAATATATATCATGGTTTTATTTCAATACAATACCCAAATCTCTTGTTTATCAAAACCACAATCTCTGTGATATTTCCACATGCAACACTGACGAGCCTACATGTTTACACATCAACTATGCCGTGAGTGCAGCGTGGCTCACACCTATTCTAAGGGTATATTAATTTTGACGCATAGTTTGTAACATACCTTAATATTGCCCGTAGATCCCTAAAAGTTACTATATTTATGATCAGCATCGATAGTAATGTCGATCTAGCCATGTCCGTCCGTCCGTCGGCAAAAATTAGGCCTTTAAACTGGACCTAGAGAGCTGAAATTTTAACCATATACTCTCTAGGGTCCCGAAATAATCAAGTTTACGAATTTTTGAAATCCGCCCACTGACACGCCCACAAACTCAAAAAAACAAAATTTTGGAAAAAATCGAATTTTGAGCTAGAAAGCTGAAATTTTGTATATATGATCTATGACTCCTAAAACTGCTCGGGATAAAAAAATTTCAAAATCCGCCCACTGACACGCCCACAAATAAATAAAACAATTTTTTTGAAAATTCAAAGTTTGAGCTAGGGAGCTGAAATTTATAATATATACTCTCTAGGGGCCCTTTATGCTCATGTGTTAATTTTTTTTAAATCCGCCTACTGACACGCCCACAATTAAATAAAACAATTTTATTGAAACACTCTAGTTTGAGCTAAGGAGCGTTTTTTTGATAAAATCCTTTAAATGTTATATAACAAAATATGTATGTAGAGCGTTCTTAACAATTCAACCATACTTCGACTTTTGTCACGCCCACTTATGAGGGATAGGAATAAGAATAGGGTATCCAACAGTTCGCGGACTGTAGCCCGTCCCTATGTTTGGTTTTAATAATAAGTCACTCGGAGTATTTTTGAAATGCCAAAGCAGAATTTCCTTGTTCTCTATACTCGCTGCAGCCGGTTTAAAATCTTAAACTTACCCACTATTGAGAGATAATAAACAAAATGTTTTGATTCTTTTTTCTAAATCGTAATAAATACTTTATTAAATTATTGTATCTTGCATTTGCCCATTCGTTAAAAAAAAACAAACAAAATGTCCATCATGTCTTACCGATTGGAGGCAGTTATAAGAAACCGCTAACCAATAAAATACTAATTGAATCGATATACTTGTTTGGTGTATAAATAACTCCTATTAGTTTTTATTTATTATATGTACCTATAATTATTTTCTTTAGATATAGAATCAAGAAAGAGACATAACAAAAGTGATATAAATTGAAAATACTGCAGTACCATTAAAAAAAAGCCACAATTCGAGTTTAAATTCTTGTATAGCCAATTGAACTTCACACCTCCTAGACGTTGTCCTTAATTAAGCAAATAATACAAGAATTTGGAGTTAAAAAAACATTTTACAAATTGTTTCTCGAATATATAAATAAAACTTGTCTTAGAATTAAATCCATTCCATAGAAAGGTGAAAATCAGTAAAAAAAAACACTTACAAGTAAGTTACTATAAAAACAATGCACAACTACACTATATTTCTAAAATTGGCATGGATATAATAATATAAAGGAAGGTGGATGTGATCAATTGTTAAGACTCTGTCTCAGTTTATTTGGATCTTGGTAGTGTGACGCAACCATCGATGGGTGCTGTGGTGGCGGAAAACATCGTACGTGTTCCACATTTGAACCCTCCCCATCGCCACTCTTTAGATATTTATTAAGAATTGCAAATATTTGCGAGTTCAAAACTTGAAAGCGACGAATGCGGTCCACCATCCGTTTTAATTTCTTTTAAAAATGAAGTCATTTAATTAAATTAAAATGCAAGTTGGTAGAAAGGTAATACTTACAATTCCATTGACATCCTCATCCTTGCCATCGACGCGCTGTATTCGCAAAATATGGTAGCAAAAGTCTAAAGCTTCAAAACGTCTTTGTTGTCCTAGGAGAACTATCATGGCACAGCCGGCCCAGTTGAGGCCTTCCCCAAAGAGTTCTTCGATGGTGTACTCTGTTCCACGTACAGGAATGCAGTAAACAAATTGTAACGCGGACCACAAACGATGAAATTCCGAACATTCGTCAACATGTATAATGCCATTGGCTGGTGGTGGTCCCACCCAGACAGGATCGTCTAAATAGCTTTTGATACGATTAAGGATAACTTCGAAAATGCTCAGGCCACAGCAGAGGCGTTCTCTGGTCAGCAGGTCACCTTCTCTAGCAATCATTGCTTGCTGGAAGAGAGAACAAAAATAATCAATATAAAAATATTTAATTATGCTACGTTTCTTATTGAGTGTCAGTGTAGAGATTTTCAACATAAAAGACGGAATGCTTTTTTACATTTAATAGCATCGAGAGTTTGCTTCAGTCTTTACACAGGCAGAATAGCTTTCAGCTCAATTTAAAATCTAACCTAAAAGACGAATGACCTCCCTAGTGAATGCCAATACGTCCTTAGTTACAGAGTTTCGTAGCTCAATATGTGAACGTATCTCGCTGTGAAAGATACGTCGTCTCAACCAATGAATACGATCCAAACCATCTAAGCTCTTTATCTTTTATAGCATACATTTCAAGTTGTTGTAAAAAAAATTCCCCTTAAAAGTGGAATTGTTCAAAACGACTTTATCTACATACTTTGCGAAGAATAGGGCTTAGTGGGCAGATTTTAAAAAATCTTTTAACATGATCCTAAGAGTATATTATTTTTTTTTAATTGTGGGCGTGTCAGTGGGCGGATTTCAGAAAGTTTAAATTTCGAGCATAAAGACAATCTATTAAAAGTTTCAGCTCTCTAGCTCAAAATAGAACTTTTCGATGAATTTGTTTTTGTGAGGTTGAGGGATTTAAAAAATTCCTTAACTTGATTATTTCAGATCCCTAGAGAGTATAATGGTTACAATTTCAGCTTTCTAGTGCGTTTAAAGTACTCATTTTTGCAGACGGACGGACATGGCTAGATTGACATAGCTATCGGTGCTGATCACGAATATAGCAACTTTTAGGGGTATACGGGCAATATTAAGGTATGTTACAAACTATGAGTTAAAATTAATAACAGTTGAAAACAGTGTAAATTACATGTAGATACAGTGCCGCTCACTTGAATGGAACCCCCCTTCGTACATAATGTAACTGACTATAAATCCAGTCATCAAGATGCGTTGCTTTGATATTTTCTTCATCTCTCAAAACACCTTCTCTCTGAGCAAGATCATGCATTGGAAATATTACGTTACAAAGTTATTGTTGAATTACTGTAAAAAAGTGGTTTCATATTGGTTCACTTGAATAGAATATAATTTTAGTTTTCACATGCAAGCCAAGGCAGGTAGTTATGCAAAAATGTTCTCTAATATATTTTAGTTATTTGTAAATAATTACAGTCAAAATGGGACGTGGTAAATCATTGGCCGGGGACGAGAAAGCTAAAATCAAAGCTTATCGCGAGTGTGACTTGTCCAATCACCAAATAGCTAAAAAAAAATGCAGCGAAGCCGCAAGGTAATATCAACATTTCTACGCAATGAGTCCAACTATGGTTAATACATGAAAGGGCGAACTGTTTGTGCCGTTACCGCTGCTGACAAAAGAGCAATTTTGGGACTCGCGTCAAATTCGCACGATTCTGCAGTCAAAATAAAAGAAAAAATTGGTGTTATAGCTAGTGTTTCTACGGTAAAGCGGGTATTTCAAAGGCTTGAAGCGTTTAAAGTTAAAAAAACCAAGGGCTTCAAGCCTTTGAAATACCCGCTTTACCGTCAAGCCTTAAGGAATAACGTCTTTGTTTCTGTCGCGCTAACATGACCTGGAGTAAGAAATGGTATCATGTTCTTTTCTCCGATGAAAAAAAAATTAATTTTGAGGGTCCTGACGGATTTAACTACTACTTCCATGATTTGCGAAAAGAGGAGCATCAATTGGATCGATTACACAGTCGAGTGGGCGGTGTTATGGTTTGGGGAGCCATAACGTACTATGGCACTTTAGAATTGCAGTTTCTGACTCCTCGTATGAATGCGCAATCTTACATTGGCGTACTCGAGAAGGTTTTCGCTTATATGAATGAGTTGTTTAATTAAATGTAGCTGGGCTTCCATTTCATTGGATTATATCAAGAAACTGTATGATTCTCTGCTTAACAGAGCTTTTGAGGTTATTATTTTTGTTATTTTGCTGTTAAATTTGATTTAAATTGTTTTCCTTAATATTTACCTAAACTTAAGATTGTTAAACTATTCCTAAATGCATTTTTTATGTGGGGGTTCTATTGAAATAAGCTAAAATTTAATACAAATATTTTGAGTCCTATCACTTTAAAATGCATAGTTAAATTATCACAAATTGAGTTGTTTTCTTTATTAGTTTAAAAGTTATTAAACTTGCAAGTCGAAGCAAAGGGGAGGTTCTATTCAAGTGAGCGGCACTGTAGCTATATTTGATTTGTTTTAATTGCATTTGTGAGTGGGTAAGTTAAACAATATCTTGAAATTGAATTTTATATCTTTCAGCGGGGGCTGGAAATGGGTAATAAAAGTACAGTCACATTTTATAGAGGTATGACGTATGAGTATGCACAAAATGCATAATGTTGTTTAACATATGTAAATATGATGTAAATCTTATGGGTGCTAAAAAAATCGATAGTATTCTTGTTTCAATTTCTTTTTGCCATCTTCAAACCTTCACTACAAGTATTTAAAACACCAACACAGATCGATATCGTTATAGCCGTTTTTGATAACAGTGAATTAATAAAAAAAATAGAAACTGTTATATGAATTAATACTTTACAATCTTTTTTGTTTGCAATTTAAGTGGATGGTTAAAATGATAGAATAAACTCGACTGTCAAATTTTTTGGAAATCACTTCTCCGGGTTTCGATATAGCTATTTTTCTAATGTGCCGTTATTCGAGTCTTGCGAAAATCTGAGTATGACATGATCTTACATTTACTCCAGACATTTACAAATGTAATCAGCAAAATTAAAGCTAATGTTATAAAAAAAAATTTAACAGTTATTAAAATAATTTTCAAAATTTGAGTATGCACATTTTTTCTACATATTCGTATCTAGTATTATATAATTTTTTTTAAATAACGTCTTCCATTTTTGAGATATTGTTGGTTTTCTACAATACCTACCGTTAATCCAGTATTTTGATATTTGAAAAGTTATAATCAAAAATTATTCAAAAATTGTAATATTTACCGTTTTTGAGATATTACAAGTTTTCTAAAGTGCATTTATTCGACTATTTTCGCAAAAACTGAGAAACAATCGAAATCGTTCGGGCCATTTTTGAGAAAAGGGTATTTCAAATGAAAGAAAAAAATGGCCGCGAGTTAGAAGCCAAAATACGAAGTTTGAAAAAAACCCGTCCACAGAGGGAAACTTGGGACACACTTTTTCGGATACTCAGTTTGAGTTCGAAACTTTAGCACCACTGCAATATTTCCCTTTTTAGTATACTTAAGTATACAAGCAAATTAAAAATAAAGTTATTTCCTATTCACATACCTTAGCTGAACCAAGTTTCTCGACATTCGATACGATCTGCAAATTGGCAAACTGTGCCTCCAACCGTTTTTGTTTAGCTTCTGGTTTCTCATTTTCTGTAGAGAAAGAAATGATGTTATGACCGATTCTCCTTATCATTGAATTTTTTTTATTTACCTTTACAAAAAGGCCTTGGGAAAATATTCTGAAACAGGGCAGCATGCAACAGATCACAAACTTCCTCTTGCGAGAGTGCTTGTTCTATGAGCAGACAAAATATGACGCAGTTTCCAAATTCGCGAAACGATTGAAAGAGTTCAGTTTTTGTATCCGGATATTGAACAATGTCTGTTAAGTGGGCTTGGTAGTAGCTTAACACACCGGTTGATCCGTATTCGCTTCGTGGTAGTTTGCATGCCTTTGGCATTGCACTCATAAGAGTTTTGGTGAATTGAAGTAGACTTCCCTGGATGAGAGGTTTTACGATGTCTTTCAGAATAATGTCCATTACCACTGCAATGCCCTGATAGCCGAGTAGACGACACATACCATGGAAGTGTGGAGCGCCTACGAAACCAGAGTATTGGCCGTACTGCGTAGAATAGGCAGCATTTAGTTGTTTTGATCCCCATAAGTAATAGTGAGACATTTGCGGTGGTTTCTCGCGTTGTATAGCTTGAGTGGAAGATAAATTGACTTTGCTGCGAACAAACCTATAAAGAGTGCAAAAGAGTAGAATAAGCCAAAATTCAAGGACGATGGAACGACGGCTGCTGTGCCTCAGAGAGAGACCCTCCACGGGTCAGACACCCGTTCAATAAGTAAGTAACATTCTTGGGAACAAAATGCTACTTTTACCTGTTGGTTGCTGCATTGTAACAGTAATTCGATAAGAAGTCGTAGTTAAGCTCAACGAAAACGTGAAGTGTAATTCGTCCGTAGGGGGCAAGAACATTATGGTTTGCTTCTTTCACCATTCCATCGAAGTTGTCCATAGCTAGCCACTTGCTGAGGAGTTTATGACAAATGCGGTTCGCCTCCAGAAGACCATCCAATTCCTGTATATAATTTAAATGACAAAATAGGTCGTTGTTTGTAGTAATATCAAATAATGCAACTTTAATGGTAACACAAATTATAGTGGAGTTTTTCAGGGGAAAAAAGAGCCAGTGTTAGAGGAAAACATATTTACTTACCACTATTCCAGTAATATCGTTGGCCTCAAATCGAGAAATGGCCAATTCAATACTTTTGTGCATGTTTGCATTAATACGTTGTGTGATAAGTTTATTCAAATCAATGGAGCGTCCTTTAATAAATCAAGCGATTATCATAAACAATTATCAAACTCTTGGTTCAAGTTTACATACCAAGTAGTTGAACATGTCTCTGCTTCAGCAAAGTTTCGTATCGATTATTCCTTGGATACGATTGAAAGTTAAATCCAAGAACTTCACATTCCAAGCGAAATCGTTTATCCAGAAACATGCTACGCAAAAGTGTATGTTAGATCGACTAGATGTGAAAACAAAAACCGAGCTACAAACCTTCCAGCCAGCTGTTTGTAATGTGCAAAGATCTGTTCACTAAGTTTGTAGACAAACTGATCAAAGCATAGATTAACTTCGGCTTCGACTTCGTCGTATAAGAATTGCTTACGGAAGACAGTCAGCGCATAGTGCGCCGAATCGTTGTACAAGTCCAAGGGATACAGGACAAATCTGCGCAGAAGATATAAAAAATTAACAGGGGGAAGACGATATGATCACAATGCAACTCACTCCATCATTGATGGTTCCTTAGTCTGCAGAATATGATCTGTTAAAATCCATGGCATTGACATCTCAATGGGAAACTGAATACGCTTCTCCATTGTAATCAAGTCTTTGCATTCCTCGTTGTGCTGATGACGAACCAAACATTTGTTGACCTTTCTTCCCATCGTCATTTCCAAATAAAATTCCCGATACCACAGTTGTGAGAGATCGCAACACTTCTGCAAGGTGTCACTGAAATTCAGCAAATAGCTCCAGTAGAATGAAGTCTTGTGGAATGTGTCAATTTGCATCAAGCAATTCCCGTCGATGTCCTTGCGAAGTGTGCGTTTACCACCGCTTTTGTCCGCAATCAAAGATTCCAACATGGTACGCACCATGTACAACTGAGTGGATGATGGCCCAACATTTAAACGTGGTACATGAATGCGGAATCCACCGTCTGGGTCTTTTTTGCCCTTCGAAGCTGGATCGTCTGACGGCTCATAGCCTTTTTGCCAATCGGATGAGGTCTCTCGTACCGACATGATGATACTACGTATGAGGTCCTTTTTGTTCTTAACGGCCTTGCGGAGCGGTTCACGCAATGTTAGCTGGACAAAGTCCTGCAGCTCAGAGTATATATTTCTGCGAATCGCCTCACAAAGCACAGTCTCAATGCGTGCCATTAGCACTTGAAGGCCCTTGATCATGGCGATCACTTCGATTAGAGCGAATTTTTCCTCAGACGTGTAATTGTAGCGTGTAGCTCGCTCGTACTCCTCCGCTTCAACTGGACACTCCTTGTTTTGGTGGTGATCTGTAGGATGAAGCAATTTCCACGAGTACAACTCGGTCACCACACTGGTCCATTCCGAAAGCAGTTGAAGACCACGTAACGCCAAATCCGATGTGCAGCGGTTCTCCGCATCCGAAGGATTCTCCTTAACAGTTGTTGTCACTTCATTAGTATAGCGAGCTAGTTCAGAAATGTATTTTACGTGATCCTCTCGAATTTGCGGCAAGTGAACCATCAAATCTGCCTGAGGACTTATTGCCGCAGAACTGGACAGCGGCCACTTGCTTGCATCGAAATGTTTGCTCCGCTTGATATAGTTGAATGGAGCAATTTGCATGTCGCCAAAGAGTGGAACGACTTCGAGGTTCTTGAAAATGCGGTCAATACGATCAAGGCGAATCTTTTTCTTCTGATCCAATTTGTTTATGTTGCAGCCATCTGAATCCATTAGGAAAAGACCAAATCCCATGACTTTCACCAGCATATGCTTCTCTTCTGGAGTCAGATACATTTTTGTCTCGAACATGTGTACACAAATATTGACGACATCTGACAGAAGATCTTCATATCCTGTTATTTTCTCGAGTGTGTCCTTGACAGTGTCACGAATTTTATTTTGTGTCGCCAGAAACATGGAAAGATTCTGGGACTCTTGCAGTGTATGCGAGTCAGACATGACTTTTAGAAACTGTGCCGCACGACGATAAGTACTGTAGTCATTTTTTACACTCGATTTCATATTTTTTAACTCATCCAGGACAGCAAACATGTTGATGAATTTTCCAAGTGTCAAAAGATAAGCTTCGGAAACGAAATCTTTTCGTTTTTCTGCATGACACAGTCGCTTTACTTCACCTGAAAAGGCTTCAATAGCCTTGCGCTGAAAGTAGATTGAATATGTTTTTAGTAACTATATACAGGAGAGGTAAAGAAATGAAAATGCTAGCTAGGTGTAACTATGTCGTAAATAACATTTCCAATCGATTTAATGAAGAGATTAACAATAAATTTGAAATTGCTGTTAAAGATTAATGGAATATTTCTAGATTTTCAGGTCGACATACGAGTGAGTGTTCCTCAAAAGTTAAGTCTAGGAAGAAGCTGAGCACTAGAGGCCTAAGGGGCAGAAAGAAAGAAATTTGAAACTGATTACACAGCACTTTGCGGGTGGCAACGGTGCAGTAGAGGTGTATTCGCTTAGTGATTGGAAGGTCGTGCGTTCAAATCCCGGCCAAATCCATTACTTTATTGCGAATATACGTAAAACTTTATCTCCCGAAGCAACTTAGACAACACCCGTGGAGAAAAACCATACAACTGCACCAAAACACTTCTCTCCTATCGCTCTATTCTTTCTAAGGTAAGTAGCACCAAAAAGCATGCAATGAAATATAACATTGCTAGGATCAAAGCACAATAAGGGTACTGTTACATTTACGGAAAAACCCCTTTAGCGTAAGAAAATTATAAAAAAAACACCGAAATAGCTTATAACATTTGAAAACAAAGAAAAAACATTTTTAGTTAACTCCTCCCCAATCTTAATCTGTAGGCATCCAATCTCGCACCTATTCCAAATCCAACAGTGAACTCAAGCTTTGGGCATGCATCCATATACATAGCACTGTTTGTGCATTCACACGTTTTAATTCTTAAAAAAAAAGATTTTTGCATCAATCCACCAATTCCATTTGGATTTTGATCGGGACATAATATCCATTGACATTATGTCACTACACCGTACAATGTATATCCTCTATTTCTTTGACATGGGAAATATACAAGGCCAGCCAGAAAAGCTTCAAAAATGAAATTCAGAAATCCAAGCGCCAATCATGGCAAAGTTTCTGTGACGAAATAAAGAGCACTACAGAAACCGCGAGATTAAGGAACGTTCTAACCAGCGAACTATTAACTCTGGGATCTCTCAAGAAACCCGAAGGAAACTGGACCGAGTCCTGTTCAGAGTCTTTAACTCTGTTACTAAACACGCACTTTCCAGGCTGCACCACGGAGCCTTGCTGTACGCACCAATATTACTGGGGTGACGATCCTCACTGGAGATTTGATTACGGAGGACATAATAGAATGGGCCATCCGATCTCTCCCTATAAGTCTCCAGGGCTCGATGGAATCATTCCCATTATGTTGCAAAGGACTGTCAACACTATTATTAAGGTATTAAAGGAACTTTATATTAGCAGTCTCATACAGGGGTATATACATACCAAGAACATGGAGAGAAGAGAAGGTTATTTTTATACCAAAGGCTGGCAAGGCAAGTCACACCAACGCAAAGGACTTCAGACCAATGAGCCTCACTTCCTTCATACTGAAAACATTGGAAAGACTGATAGACATACACATTCGTAGCAGGCTACGCCCGGAAGACTTATCCCCGGCCCAACATGCCTATACTAAAGGCAAAAGTGTGGAAACCGCACTACACTGTGTTGTCGGCACAATTGAGAAAACTCTAAAAAACAAAGAGTACACTCTAGCGGGTTTCTCAGACATTGAAGGAGCGTTTAACAATGTCAATATTGGCGCCGTACGCTAAGTAAGCTTAGCATACATAATTGCATTATCAACTGGAGAGTCAGCATACTCGAAAAATATAGCGGAACTTGGGGGCTCTAGGCTAGAAGCTTACGCCTCTAGAGGGACTCCTCATTGAGGGGTTATATCCCCGCTGCTATGGGTCATTGTTCTAAATGAGGTGCTTATGCAGCTCAAGAATAGTGGCGTTTGAACAACGGCTTATTCCGATGACGTTGTGCTGTTGGCAAAGGTAAACTTCTGCCAACACTCATCGAACAAATTAAAGGTGCTCTCAAAACTCTCGACATCTGGGCCAGGCACTGCGGCCTAGCGGTAAATTCCCAGAAAACCGAACTGGTAATTTTCACAAATAAAAGGACAATACCATCGTTTGTCACACCTTCTGTTGGCGGTACACCCCTCAGAATCTCTGACAGTGCGAAGTACCTGGGACTAGACAAAAAACTAAATTGGAAAATGAATACCAATGAGAGAATCAGAAAAGCCACAATAGCCTTCTACTCCTGCAGCAAAATCTTTGGAAAAACCTGGGGACCATCTCCCAAAATTAAACAGTACACGGCAATAGTAAGACCTATACTGACCTATGGCAGTCTCGTATGGTGGCAGGCAACCAATAAAGCCACTACCTAAAGGCTCTTACAAAAGTTCAGAGACTAGCGTGCATCGGCACAACCAGTGCGATGAGGACAACTCCAACCGCAGGACTAGAGGCTATCCTCAACCTGCTTCCGCTATACATCTTTGTTCAATCAACAGCCGCTAATAGTGCCATGAGAATTTACCAAACAGTGAACTGGAAACTAAACGGAATGGGTCATTCGACGATCCTGCAGAAATACTTCGGCCATGTACCAACTACGGACTACATCACGCCATACTTAGATTTCACAAGACCTTTTTCGAGTGACTATCACAGCAGGGAAGAATAAAGAAGGTTCCGCTAGTGATGAATAAATAGCAACAAGGAAGAATGCGGTTTAATGGGATATACCGGTTTACGAGCTTGGCGGAAATATCATATCATACAATAAACAGAGGAACGATTATATCTGCTCGGGAGTTAGCCGGTGAATGCACCCATTACAGGTGGTCGTTTCGAGATTCTCGATTCTGACCCTGACACCGACCTAAAGTAAAAAAAAAAAAAAAACAAAACGCAAAGCTTTACCCCTTTGCATCTTCCCAGATCTCCCATCACATTCCACGAAAAATCCCCGATATATTGCTATGTCCCTAAAAAGCAATGAAAAACCCCAATTGTTCCCTTAGTTCGTTCCTACTCAAAAAAGCTATTGACAATATGTATTAGCGAAGATTATGAGAATATAAGCTAAATAAGAATGCAGGTGCAAACGCCCCAACCTACGGCAAGATGAGGTGGATCAAGTGTATCAATTACATCGACTGCAAAGACCAGGCATCCAACGACTTCGCCAAGACCGTTATAGGCGGCCTAGAACTCTGGGAAGGTGCCATGCTTAGGGCCGTTCCACCAAGAGAAGTTCATAGGAAGGCGGAGGGAAGAATAGTCCTCCCCGAAATGGGGGTGGGCAAGAACGAGATACTCCACGTCCTACAAGCTCAAAACCCGTAGATTCCCATGCAGGGATGGGAAATTGTAAGCGTGAAAGAGCCCAAAAACAGTGCAAGAGGCTATATCGTCGTCTTTGACGAACCACCAGCACTGCTGAAGAAAGAGATGCAGATGGCGTTATCATTTGCAGCAAGCGAGGTTACCCTCAAGCTCGTAAACCGCACTGCAGCGAACGCACAGGCGACCAAGAATGTGGTAGGACAAGATATGGTCGTCGATGAAGATAGTCCAGATCAACCTCCACCAGTAAAGTCGCCTCAGACAACTTGAGACTGCTCCTGGAAAGGGAGCAGCTGGATCTGGCCCTAGTCCAAGAACCATGAATCTATAATGATCGCGTGATGGTGGTGTACCCCAATATCTGGGTCACCAGCTATAACCTGGGTTGAACCGACTTGGGTCATTGCACTGTGTCATCACAGTATTGCTGCGCTTTGCATAAGCTCACGCAGCAATACTGTTTAACATTTGTAATTGGCACAAGAGGTAAACAGCCGGGAATTGCTGAGTGTACGATTCAGCGAGTTTCGATTGTAACTACCGGTTTACGATCGAGTCTGATTGAAACAACGAAGCGCGACGGTCTTTTTATTTTTTTTTTATTTAAAGTATAACATTTTCGATGTCTTTTAATTTAGCATTTAATTTAATAACAATGGGACTTGGGTCGAAATTTAACACCTTTTATAGATTTGATAAAGGAAAGGTGAGATCATGTATCGTGGCAAAACAAAAACCTTCATGTACTAATATTATCCTATTTCAGCACAGGTGATTTGACGGCAAAGGAGGTTAAAGTAAAGGGCGAGAGCTGCACTGTGGCGTCAGTGTAGATGCCCCACAATGACGACACATCTGTCCCCCCGGATTCAGTAAGGACACTAGTAGCAGCGTCCAAGAAAGGTAAGAAGAACTTAGTCTTAGGCGGTGACGTTAATGCCCAACATACTATCTCGGGCAGCTCAGATACCAATGCAAGGGGCGAGGCTTTGTTTGATTTTGTGCTCAGTTAAAATCGTATCGTATGTTACCGGCGTAATGACCCTACCTTTCTTACAGCAAAAAGAAAAATAAAGTATTAGACGCTACATTTGTATCTCAGAGCAGTTCCGTCCAAATCGTGAACTGGAGAGTGTCCAGCAAGGCATCGTTCTCAAACCACTGCTGGATACTCTTTGATTTACAAATTCAATCTCAGGCTTTCAGGAACCCAAGAAGAGCAGGCTGGGACAGGTGTAATACAGAACTACAGATGTTGGAAAATGTCTGCCCTTTAAAAAACCCCAGCACTGAACAAGAGGTCGACGAAGCAGTTGTGTCCTTAACTTAGTTGGTCTCAAAATCCTTCGAAAAATTCTGTCCAGTAAGCAGATCGAACGGAAAAAACGCCCTCCCTAGTGGAACTCCAAGATCGCGGAGCTTATGCAAGCGTCAAGATCCAAATGGAACCTCTCAAAAGAGGGGCTAATCGAATGGACGACCTACAAGCAAACAGTTAAACTCCTTAAAAAGGAGATAAGATTCGCCAAGAAGAATTCGTGGAGAAGCTTCTGCGAATCGATCGAATCTACGACCGAGTCGCGAAGCCTCAACCCACTTCCCAGGATGCGCCGACATGCCTAGAGTAAACGATGCAGTTACACAGGGTACGAGGCATGCGATGGAAGAAAATATAATCGACGCAATAATCGATGAGAGGAAAATAGCCTCATTCGCCCTTTCAAAGCCCCAGGAGTAGGTAATATTCGACCTATAATGCTTCCGAAATCCGAGGAAATCATTATCCCAAGGCTGAAATGCATTTATACGTGCTGTTTAAGGCTATGCTATGTTCCAAAGGCATGGTGAGAGGGGAGGGTAATATTTATCCCTGAAACAGGGAAAGCCACCCACACCACAGCAAAGGACTACAGACTTTGTAGTCTTTCGTCATTCATGCTAAAAAATACTGGAACGACTAATTGATGTGTATGTTAGAGAAGCGATCGGCGATAATTATCTTTTTAAATTGCAGCAAGCATACATGAAAGGCACATCAGTGGACCCCGCACTACACAGTGTAATATCTGTGGTGGAAAGATCCATGGAATTTAAGGAGTATACTCTGAGTGCGTTCCTAGACATAAAGGAAGCCTTCAATAACATCTAAGCTGACGCAATCTTGCGCGGCCTTAGAAGGGCCCACCTCAACAACAGTCTATGCGACTGGATTGGCTTTATGCTAGGTTTTTTTTTATAATAAATGTCATCATAATAAATGGTGACCCCGACGTGATTCTGGTGATCACGGTTCAACATCGTTTTCTTGCTCTGCTATCCATCATCGATATAAATTCATCGAGTCCTGCATCATGGACCAACAAGCAGCACGCCAGCAAGTAACTGGCTCGGAAATTGAGCGAATCATCGCTAATTTCAAGAAGGATTCACCTTCACGAAAGTCCTTGGAGTACTTCCAGGAACGCCTCCGTAGACTGGAGGAGCATTGGGAACGCTTCGACGCAACAGACAGCGAGATCAGGAGCACATTCCCCCATCAACTTGATCACCCCTATTTCAAAAAGGGGTATTTTGATGCCGTAAGATTGGCATATGAAGAGCACAAGGCTCTATTTACATTCAGAATTGAGCGCTTGCAAATGCAGGGCAAGCCCGACAATTTTGAGACTGATGGCAATCCACACACGTCAGCACTTCTCCATGCGAAGACAACCGAAGACGACCAAGCAAACAATGACATCGAGGTAGCACAGCTGGAACAGCGTCAGCAATGTTTGATGGACATACTGCAACGCACCCTGGATAATGTAGAAACCACACCAGTGGGATCGAAACATTTTTGGGAACTCAGCAGTGCCAACATCAACAAGTATTGGGCACGAATTGAGGCGATCCAGGTGGAGACGAGCAGTTCTCCGTCATCTGACAAGGACACTTCCAGATATATTGACATGGAAGACAAGGTCCAAGGAACGCTAGTAAGGTGCGCGGCAGAAATCGAAGATTATAACAGGCCGCAACAATCCGCATCCCCCAGGAGTTCAGAAGGCAACAGTCAAGCTCAATTCAGCTTGCCCAAAATTGCGCTCCCGAAATTCAATGGCGAGTATCTGAACTGGAGGCAATTCTTCGACCTCTTCACACAGATGGTCGACCAGCAACCAATGCCCAAGTGCCAAAAAATGTGGTACCTCAAAACCAACTTGACGGATGAGGCAGAAAAGCTCATTCGTCATCTACCGTTGACGGAAGACAGCTACACCTCCGCCTGGCAGATGCTCCAAGAGAGGTACAACAACATTAGAATGCTATCGACGGCCTTTTTCAATCGTTTGCTTCAGCAGCCCGCTAGTGCGACGGAATCGGCGAGCAGTATCAAGGCACTCCACGACACGACCAACGAGTGCTTGCAAGGTCTCAAGAACCTTGGAGTTGACATTAGCACGTGGGACCCGCTCATCGTCCACCTGCTAATAAAAAAACTAGATCGGGCAACGCACGTGCTCTACGAGCAATCATTAAAACAGCCGAGAGCACTGCCCTCCCTCAATGAGTTTCTAAGCTTCTTGGAGATCCGATTCCAATCCCTAGAGGCACTCGGAAATAAGGGTCGTGGCACAGAGGAGCACGGCCGAAAACTAGCAGCACGGTCTTTTACATCAGTGGCAGCAGGGAACCAAATCAAGGCAGTCTGTGTTTGCTGCAGTAACGGCAATCACCAACTATATGCATGTCCTCAGTTTTTGCGACTCAACCCAGAATGTCGCCTATCAGCAGTCCGAAGATTCAAGTTCTGCATAAACTGCCTCAATCCAGGGCACACGGCATCAGCATGTTCAGCTCGAAATTGCACCAAATGCTCCGGAAGGCATAACACTCTTTTACACAGGACCATTGAGAGCGAGGAGCCAACAACCTCGGCAGCATCAGCCCCGAGCACATCAGCTACAGCAGTAGCACCCACAGATAAAGGCTACGTCTTTCTCAGCACAGTAATAGTGAACCTGGAGGATAGCGAAGGCACTATTGTAAATTGCCGTGCACTGCTAGACTCTGGGTCACAACTCAACTTCATTACCGAGAAGCTATCAAGAAGGTTGAACGTTCCAGAAGTCACCGAAACAATGCGAATTCTTGGAATAGGAGAAGGAAGAAAGCGAGCAAATCGCCGAGTGAATATTTCATTAAGTTCCAGAACATCCGACTTCTCCGTCAATCTGGAGGCCTTTGTCTTACGACAGATAACTCCTAATCAGCCAACTCGGAGGGTCAATACTGCCTCCTGGAACATTCCAGCAGATCTAAGATTAGCAGACCCACAATTCGGCGAACCTGGACAGATAGACGTACTGATCGGAGCTGAGCTATACTATCAACTACTGACAGTGGGACAGCTAAAGATCGGAGCAGGCTTGCCTCTACTACAGCATACACATCTTGGTTGGATAGTTGGGGGCAAGATGGAAGGCACATCGCCTCAGTCGGCAATTTGTGGCATCTCATCCGTCAAAGATGAGCCAAGGGAAGACCTTGAGAGGTTCTGGAAGGTCGAAGAAATACAGGAACCTTCCACAGCAGAAGAGTCGTCCATAATACAGGAACCTTCCACAGCAGAAGAGTCGTCCATAATACAGGAACCTTCCACAGCAGAAGAGTCATCCATAATACAGGACCCTTCCACAGCAGAAGAGTCGTCCATCATACAGGAACCTTCCACAGCAGAAGAGTCGTCCATAATAAAGGAACCTTCCACAGCAGAAGAGTCATCCATAATACAGGAACCTTCCACAGCAGAAGAGTCGTCCATAATACAGGAACCTTCCACAGCAGAAGAGTCGTCCATAATAAAGGAACCTTCCGCAAGAGAAGAGTCATCCATAATACAGGAACCTTCCACAGCAGAAGAGTCGTCCATAATACAGGAACCTTCCACAGCAGAAGAGTCGTCCATAATACAGGAAACGTCCGCAAGAGAAGAGTCATCCATAATAAAGGAACCTTCCACTACAGAAAGAAGAACTACGAGGCATGTGTTATCCACAGTCAAACAAACATCTACCTTTGTTCACGACATTGAACATCATAACAACTTCAGAAGGTTACAACGTGTTACTGCCTATATCCTACTATTCGTCCACAACATGAAGGTTGCAACGAAAATGGATCTCGTCAAAAAATCCGGCGCGCTTAAACCCACCGAACTACATAAGGCACTAATTTGCATCGTCAAAAACATGCAAAGAGAAGAATTCGAGAAGGACCTCAACCACCTTCAGCGATTCAAGGAAACACGAAGGGACAGTCCTACTCCATTCATTGACGAAGAAGGGACCATGCGAATCGGAGGGCGCCTCGAAGCTTCATCACTCCCATATGAATCAAATGACGTCACAAATCCCCCACCAAGGAAAAGGAAGTACAATCCTTTCAACATATCTACATTACCAATACTCATACTCCTAATAATACTCCCCATTGCCATGTGTGCCAAGGTCAACGTATCACCATTCACGTCAAATCCAGGGATTCACTTTGAAAATTTGGGAACGGCACATATCATCTCAGATCAATGGGATATAGTAATATATTATGAATTAAGGTCTTACTTGAAGGAATTGAAATGGCTCAACATGAGCAACAACAAACTAAAGGAATTTTGCAAAGAGATAGCACAAGCCGATTCGTGTCTCACCACCATGCAACATTTTCAACACCTTCTAGGAGAGCTCAACGACAACGATCAACTTTTACGGCAAACTGGGTCCCGCTCAAGGCGTGGCGCCATCAACATAATCGGAAATCTTGCTAATTCTTTATTTGGAGTCTTAGATTCTGACTACGCCCAGCACATGTCACACATTATATCATCGATTAATGACAACGAGGATCACCTACTCCATCTAATAAAAAATCAAACATCCCTATTAAACTCGACAGCCAATATAATCCGCATCAAGGAAGGAAGACTGGAGAAACAATTTCAATCGTTGGAAGGTGAAATCAACACTATAATCGATCAACTCAATAAAACAAACCGTCAAGATTATCAGCTACGAGTTTCCCAGGTGATGCTCTCCCATTCTTTCCAACTGTCCTTCAGTATCACACACCTTCAAAGAATGCAATCCCTACTGTTAGATCTGATCACGGATGTTCATCACGGAAAAGTAAGTGCCACCTTAATCCATCCTAATCAGTTGCAACGAGAGATAACGACAATTAAGGCCCATCTACCACCAGCACTTGGGGTTCCAGAAACAAACTATAATCCAGCAATAATGTACAAATTAATGACCGCAAAGGGACGTGTCGTTGGATCAAACATAATCTTTAGACTAACACTACCACTGGTTACAATCGAAAAATATGAGCTATACAAGATAATCCCAGTACCTGTCTTGGTCAACACCTCATTTGTCGCAATACGACCATCGTCCGATTACATGATAATAAATTTACACAGAACGCAGTATTATCCATTAAACGAAGAAGCGCTTAATTCATGCATAACGGTTTTGGAAAACGACATTATGTGCCACCAAAGGCACCCGCTTTATCAAAAGGGATCGAATATCAGCCTCTGCGAGTTCAATCTAATGAACCAAGTCAGCGATCAGTCGCCCTGCCAACTCACGATATTTACCGACGAACAGTTTTGGACACAACTACACCAATCGAATCAATGGATATACTCGCTTCAAGGTCAAGTATTGATAAATGTCGTTTGTCAAGGAACCCTCACGCAAATCCACTTGAACAACTCTGGCATCTTAACAGTACCAGCTGGTTGTACCGTAAAACAGGACTTGTTCACCATACAGGGACACAAGGTGTTTCTAAGTACTTCACGAACATCCTTCATCCCAGCAAGCAACTTATCAGATGCAATCCGTGTTGCCCAACCTTCACCACAGCTAATCCACCATCCAACTCAGTTTCAAGGAAACTCACAGGAGTTAGCAGTACTCCAGAAGGGTATTGCGCAGCAGCAACTAGAAGAAACACTGGTTCGAGTAAGGGGCACTGACACTCATCAGTTCGTCGTCAGTTATTTTGCCGTTGCCTGCATCATGATAATTCTCGGATACATTATCTGGAAAACAATAAGAAGCCGCAACTCTCGTCTCAGAGACCCACCAATTCCAGCTCCTCGTACTCACCAAGAAGCCTTCACCGTTCACATTTGAACAATAGTTCAAGGCGGGGAGAATGTCTACACACAGCAATGACCTACCTCAAGTGGTCATTACCCCGCACACATAATTTTCCCATTTGCCATACCCACAACCCAACACCACTCGTAATTATGCTGATTTAGCATATCTATCTCTTGCATTTCCCGTTCCCAGCCAGAATCATTCACCTTTCCCATTATTCTCCTAAGTCAACACATTTTAATTGTTTTGTTTGTAAATTCAGTGCAATGTATTATTATTTTGCCTACTCAGCACAACTTATTGTTTTATGTTATTCTCCTAACTCAGCACAACTTAATTCAGTACAATGCACTTTTCCATTTAGCCAAGTAAGCAATATGTTAGTATATAAGTCAATTCAATCAATAAACCAGACACTTGTTCAATATCAGTCATTTGTTTAACATCATTTATCACTAAGGCTTCCCCCCACCAGCGGTAAGGGGGCTTAACAAGGAAATTACAGAGCAAGGGAAAATAAGTTGACGATCACCACATCACCACAAGGTATTCTGGTTCATGCACCAGCATTACCTACCGTTGTCAAGGTTTAAGAGCTTTGGTCAACACACGAGAAATCGTACATTTTGGTGATGTAATGTTTTAGCTACACAGCGCGGGGGTTAAGGAAATTAGGATGAGAAGAAAAGGAGAGATGCTGATGCACGTTGGTTTCGAATGTTTGTAGGTTATAATGTGAAGGAAAAATAGATCGTGGAAGAGTGTTCCACATTCCTGTTGTACAGCTGAGGAAAGATTCTTTGAACTTCACTGTACGTCCGAACACAGGCTTGAGGGTGAACCAATGAGCATTCCTTGCATGGCGGGTGTAGCGGTTGAAATGTTCAAGGGGAGGAATTCAACTGGCTATTTTGTTTGAGCACTTATGGTGGAAATAACGATAAAATAACGAAAGGCAGGAGACATTACGACGATGACTAAGAGAGTCAATCGATCTCGCGATGTCTCGGTCGCCAATGAGTTTTATCGCGCGTTTTTGGATCCTGTCAAGTAGCTCCAAATAAGTTATTGGTGCACCGGACCAGATATAAGCGTTGTACTCGAGTGTCGGGCGAATAAACGCCTTATAAATTGTAGCCAGATCAGAAGGGGTGAAATATTTCTTACAACGCTTAAGGAGGCCTAGACATTTTGCGGCGTTCTTGGCGACATCGAATATGTGGTCATTCCAACGAAGGTTGTCATTAACACACATACCGAGAATGGAAAGTCTTTCGGTTTCAGCGATGCAAGTGCCATTCATAGATAATGGCAGTGTGTGTGGGTTTTGCTTTAATGACTGAAGACAGCATTGTGTTTTGCAAGCATTAAATTCCACTCTATTGGTTTTACCCCACTGAGTTATACTGTTAAGATCGGAATTTAATGAGCTTAACATACGTTGCCGTTCCAGTTTCACACCCGAAGATGAGGGGCGTGACCCAAGAAACGAATATGAGAAGCTGAGGGTACTGTCATCAGCAAAGCAATAGATTGGATTAGAAGTAACAGACAGGAGATCATTTATAAAAATGAGAAAGAGAGTCGGGGACAGAACAGAGCCTTGGGGGACACCAGCATTTATTTGGTGAGTTGCAGACTTGAAACCGTCCAAAACAACTTGAATTGAACGGTCCGAAAGGTGATTTCTTATCCATTGAAGAAGAGTATCATCGATTCCAAATGCACGCATTTTCGACAAGAGATGAAAAACTCTGTCAAATGCCTTTTAAATATCAAGCGCAACAATCTTACATTCACCACCTTGATGAAGAGATTGGTTCCACTTTTCGGTTAGATATGTCATAAAATCACCAGTGGACCTGTTGCTGCGAAAACCATACTGCCGGTCATTAAGAAGTTTTTTTCATTAGCTGACGGTTTATTAGCGTTTCCATGACCTCAGAAAGAAGGGACGTAAGTGCTATTGGTCGGTAGGAGAAGGGAGAAGAGGATTCGCCTTTTTTGGTACAGGCTGGACAAACGTTGTTTTCCAACTTCCCGGGAAGAGTCCTGAAGAATAGGACAGATGGAAAAGCTTACGCAATGGTTTTGCCAGCGAGGAAGAACACCTCTTCAGAACGATAGGGGAAATACCATCTGGACCAGCGAATTTGTGAACGTCAAGATCTTGAAGTACTCTAGCCACTGTACGACTGCGGAAGTGGATAGGTCCCATGGAGTATTCTACGCGCTCGAGTACAGGGGGAGACAAAGCATAATCTGGGAGCGTTGAGCTGACTGCAAAGTGAGCAGCAAGCAGATTGGCCTTATCTATAGAACTGACAGCTGTAATGTCATTGTAAATGAGTGTCGGGATAGATGATGAAGCCGAATTCTTGATGTTTTTAACAAATGACCAAAAGTTTTTACTACTTTGTAGTATTTTTTGCCTCAACTTTTGGTCATAGGAGAATTTGACACGATTAATGTGGGCACTGCAGTCATTTCTGGCTCGTTTAAACTTTTTTCGGCTTTCCTCAGATGGTTTGGCTTTGAACAGCCGAAAGCTTACCTCTTTTAACCTGATAGCCTCTTTGCAGCTCGAGTCACACCACGCGTTAACCTTGGGTTTGATACTTTTAATCCTGTTAGGGATAAAAGACTTCATGCCCAGGTGAATTATGTTTGTGACCATATCAGCAGCAGCATCCACGTCGCTGTCGAGGAAGCACAGCGACCAGTTAAAACTCTTAAAGAAACCGTTTAGCTTTCTCGTATTGCCATACGGTTCTTTTAGGAGTTTGTTCTTTAACTATGTGGTTGGAGTACGAGAAATTTGCTGATATGATACTATGGTCTGTCGAACCTAGTGGGCGATAATACGTTCAAAACGTATTTATCGGGGTTGGAGGTAAGAAACAAGTTTAATGTGTTGGCAGTTTGGCTGCTAATGTCCGGTATTCGTGTCGGCTCATTTACAAGCTGAGTCAGGTTGTTTACCTCTGCGAAGATTTCGACGTACCTTCCTTCGGGTGTTGTCTGACCAGAATGTCGAAGCCAGCTTGAATTGTGTATATTGAAATCGCCCGCAATAACGATTTCAGAACGAGGATGAAGGGTCACAATTCTTGGAATCAGACAGGGCATCAAACTCATTATAAGTTGAATGTCTGTCCAAGTTGGGGCTTATGTAAATAAAACAGTAGTGGATTAATTGCCTACGGACATGGAATTTTAGCCAAATGAAATTAAATTCTGGATTGGCACATTGGCCATATTGAGACTGAAGTTGGTAGGCTACGTCACTACGTATATAAACGGAGATACCGCGATGGGGAAAGAATAATGGCACTAAGTTGTACCCAGGTAGACTAAACTCTGTTAAATCAGAGCCAACGCTTACCTGGGTTTCACTAAGTGCCAGCTGGTTTGTTGTGAAAAACATGGGCGTATAATGAAAAAAAATGTTTCCTCAACCCACGAATGTTACTAACATCCACTACGAAATTCCTACACATCACAAAATACAAACATAAAAGAAAACACAACTCCGACGCTAACTAGCAAAAGTCGTGAATTGAAGATATAAGTTAGATTTCCAAAACAATTTACCGCAGGTGTTATGCCCGTACGGTAATTTGTTTTGGTCCACCAACAAAATCAATAACTCACGGCCCGCTATCCGCCCTATGCTGCCTTTACCCAAGCATTGCAAGTGCACAAACGATAATAATCGAACGACACCTGCAATAGTCAAGCAAATGCAACAGTGATAAAGTGGGATGCGAGACGGAAGGAAAACCCTACGCTGTTGCTTTTTTTCGCTTTTTTATTATCAGCACTGTCACCGGCACTGGCTCTATGTGGATTTCTTTTTTTCTTTTTTCACACACACACTACGCGTATTGTTTTCTTTTCGCGAACCGTATTGGCGCGGCACCGAGATTGCAAACAAAAGCAACACGTCCGCACGCGACGGGAGGCAAACAGCATCGCGACGGATCAATTCTTACCTAGGGGACGTGTGTATCCAACGGAAAGTTAGCAGAGGTACACCACAAGGAGGCGTCATCTTTCCGCTCATATGGATCCTAGTAAGTTATGGACGAATTAATAATGACATTGGAGCGGGAAGGCTTCATCGTGAGCGCCTACGCCGACGATGTAGCAATCCTGGTTCCAGGCGAATTCATCCCAGTCCTCAGTGAGCGACTCAGCAACACACTCCTACTTGTCACCAAATGGGTCGTGGAAAAAGGACTCGAGTAAACCCATCCAAGACAGAAATGCTTCTCTTTACAAGGAAAAGGGCAATACCGGCCTTTAAGCTACCGAGGATGAGTGGAGTGGACCTGCAATTATCCAAGACAGCAAGGCAACTTGTGTGTTAGACTAGATTCCAAACTCAACTGGAAGGAAAACATAGAAGATGGGGTGAAAAGGGCGCTATATGCCTGCAGAAGGACATTCGGCAAGAAATGCCATCTCTCAAGACTTACCGAAATTCAGAGGACGGCTTACATTGGGATAACAGGGTCATTAAGAACCACACCCACTGCAGCCATGGAGGTAAAACTCAACCTCACACCACTGGACATATACTGCAGCAGCAAAGCGGTTAAACGCATCTGCAAGGCACGATCGAGTGCTTCGAAAGAAACAACAGCCACTGACTATCTACCACACACCTTCGCCTTCATCGCTACCAGAATCCCAGAAATAAAGCGAATGGATCAATAAAACAATAACGGAAGAAGGCGAAATAGCTATCTAAACCGACGTATCCAAAATGGATGCGGGTACAGGTGAAGGCATCTTCTGCGAGACTCTGAGCCTAGAAGTGTCCTTCAGAATCAGCGATGAATGCAGTACGTTTCAGGCAGAGAAACCTGCGATCACTAAGACTGCCAATGAGGTGAAGAGGCGCAAACTGGCCGAAAAGCAGATCACTATATAATCTGATATCAAAGCGGCCATAATGGCTATGGAGTCAGTAGTTGTCAAATCACAGTACAGTGCAGAAAACACCTAGACGAGATATCAATCGCCAATGCAGTGACTCTATGCTGGGTACCAGGGCACAAGGACATATCGGGCAACGAAGAAGCAGACAAGATGCGGATCGGAGATGCATGCATCTCTGGCTCTGAAACCTATACAAGCTCCACTCGGTGTACTGACAAGGAAAACCGATGTTGAATCCATGAGTAAAACAAACCTACGTTGGAGCAGCCTCGAAACATGCAGACACTCGAGGGAGCTTTGGCCAGCGGTAAACAAAAGGAAAAAATCTAAGGTCGTGATCGGGCTAAACTGCAAAGACATACGCACACTGACGGGGGTCCTCACAGGACACTGCGCAGTGGGCTTACACGCGGAGCGGCTGGGCATAATTCTCAACGATTACCGCAGGAGCTGTAGAGACGTCGAAGAAATAGAATCTATTCATCACCTACTATGTAAATGCCCTGCGCTTAGAACAAACAGATTCAAGATTCTTGTCAGCTACTTCTTTGAGGAGCTGGAAGATCTGACCGATATTGAGCTGATATTTTTTTTTTTTTTTTTAAAAGAAATCCAAATCCCAGAGCACTCAGACTCGGTAACGGTCCATTGTACTACCAGGCAGAAATCCTTCCTTTTTGAGCTGATATAGATCCGGGTGGTTCTAATACTGAGCTGTGAAACAGCGGCATATCTTTGGTTTCGTTGCAGGTTCTTAAAAAAATTGGAAAAAATCCAACAATGGACACAATGAACCCAAACTGATGGTCTAAGTGAGCCGTGACACCTAACCTAATCTATGCAGATGTCCTGGATCATACAAATACAATAACACACTTATTTGATTGACCCAAGTTAAAGTGATCCGTGACCGAGAGGCGGCATGAGGTGGGGCAGTGGAAAAAAGTCTAGATACTAATTGGCCCCGGCATGACCTGATCCGGGACATTAATCACTAAGCCACTGTACTCAGTGGGTTTGCATTGGATGATTGTAATGACGATCGATTTATATTATTTTAGCAGTGTTATCGTTTACAAATGTGCTGCGTTTTATGTTATGAAACATCACAAATGTTCGTTATGAAATGCGCTACCAACAGTATTACGTAAGCAATGCATGTTTTCGTGCTTGTTACTTAGCAAGATGACTATTACCGGAAGTAATTGCCAACCGGCTTACTTTTTTTAAAAATATTAGGATTAAAACCTAGCTTCTCCAACCACTTTCTTTGCGAAGTGGAAGGAAACTATAATTTTAAGAATCCGACCGGCACATTTGTGAAGCTTCTCATGATAATTAATACTCTTGGATGTTTGTCTTGCGACAGTGGGGCAGTGGTAAAAAAAAGTCTAGGTGTAACTTGGCCCCGGTGGGAATTGAAACGGGGACCTTTCGCTTAGTAGTCCAACACACTAACCATTGAGCCATTGCGGCCGACGGCTTAGTAAATCAATAATGTGAATGTTTAATAGAACACACATTCATCAGCGACCCACTCTGTTGCTGTAATCGAACAATTTCTAATGAATATACGTGCTCAACTCACTTGAAAATACATGAAATTTAACAGTTTGTTAACTTCTGGAGCAAGTACTTCGACAGTCTTTTCGTAGATCTCGACACGATTTGGTTGTTCATTTGATTTTGGCTGTGGAATGGCTCGAGAGCAACACCTCCAAGTGTACAGCATTACCGCATGTTTTTGTCCCTCGTCCAATAGCAGATTCTTAAAATATATTAATTCAAGAAAATCAATTTCTAGATAATTCGCACAAACTCACCAAATTAGCATGTGTTGTAGCCTCTTCGATATACTTAGCAACTCCAGTAACAAATCCATTGCGGTCCTCAAAATTTGTATCAAAATTCGCTTTGTAAATAATCGAACATGGTTGTGCTTCAATGCATGGCTGCTCATCTGGCAGCGATAGTTCATCCAGAACTTCAACGTTGGATAAAGCATCTGCCAGGGTGATCTTTTCCGTCATGGCGTTTCTGTAACACAAGCACAAGTCGAGTTGTAGCACGAAATTGGATTAATTATAAAAACATCGGAAAGAGGAAAACTCAATTAACTAATCAAAATGTGTCTGCCTATGCAATCTTGGGTGGGTCTCATTTTTTTCTATTGACTTTTCATAGCACTTCGAAGAAAGGGAATAGGCTCACAAAGGAATTCACTTAACGGTTGGTGAAAAGAAAAGATTCTTTCGTTTTTAAGACACAATAAACTTACAATTTGTGTTGTTTATTGCAATAAAATTATATACAAATAGATTTGATTTCGACGCTCGTACTACAGGCAATCATTCCAGCCAACATTACTCACACACGTAAAAAGGAAACGTCACTCCAATGAAATATAATTAAAAGAAAATGTCAAAAAATTTGTTATTTAGTACATTTGGAACTGTTCGACTTATGAACGGTATATTCTAGTCTAGCGATGTTTTATTAGAAATGTTCACTTCCGAAATTTTGCCAATCTTTCCACGACGTACCAAAAACTAATGGCGTTTTCGAGTGAGCTTTTCAGATTTTGCTTTCAGATCTCA
Organism: Portevinia maculata; assembly: GCA_949715645.1. NCBI lineage: Eukaryota > Metazoa > Arthropoda > Insecta > Diptera > Syrphidae > Portevinia > Portevinia maculata. The sequence goes on from OX454525.1 coordinate 299,473,797, forward strand.
AATTGTTCGGGCCCAATCGAACATAAAACATAATAGTATTAGTTTTACATTTGACATCCCGCTTATTGTCAAAACAATCTGGTAGTTAGAAACTACATCCGACTTCCTTAATCGATTCAAATTGATAAACGATGTAGTGATGTTCAATTTAGATCTAAATAAAAAAAAACATAGATTATGTAAGTTACTAACTTCTCACCTTTGTAAGTCGCACCTTCAGAACAGATGGGTGTTTCTCTAAAATTGCTTGAGTCTCAGGGACGCTAAAATGCAATCGTATTGCTACATAATCGACTGTAGAGTTTCGTTCAGCCAGTATCTGCCGTGTAAAGTGTAACACTATACAACATTAAAGCGATACCTTACAAAATGATCTTTCAATGTATATTAAGGCTATTCAGTAATTGAGAATTTCGTCGATTTTACCATGTTAAGTTTAGTACGAGAGGCGGCAAACTTTAAGTCCACATCAATATTATTTCATTCCATCTCAACACCTCGTTCTTCTTTACACGCAGACAGTCCCAAATTGAAGCCCAACCTTCACCTTCTGGATTTTCATAATCGATGGACACTGTCTCGCAGTCTACCCCTTTCGTTAAAACTGTAATTGTTTATTCAAAGAAAAAAAACACAATTCCGATACAAAAAGTACACAATCCGTTTATTTAATAAATTTAATAAAACAAAACATAACTTGGCGAGCCAATTAAATCAAAAAAGCCTCATGCAAATTAAATAAATAGAAAAAAAGTGATCAACATATAGAACATTAGAAATATGCTTATTATGAAATTAATGAATTGATTAAGTGAAATCTATATCTCACTGTTCTTGTGAAATACAGACTTCAATATTTTGTTCTTAACATCTCGAGTCGAATTCCTGATACAGCTCCTCAACGGTGATTTCATTTCGGTAGGCAGTACCTCAATTTTAATGCAATCCGGTTGAAATAAATTCGATTTTAACTTAATTATCCTTATCAATGATGGATATGATGGACGGGCACAGACGACTTCTGCTTCGCTGGTATGCTTTTGGGGCCGACGACGAAAGCTGTGATGAATTGCTTCCATGAAATTATGACTACTTGAATGGTGCTTAGATGACGTGATAGGTATTTATGGGTATATTTTTGCTTTTCAATTTCGTCTGCTCTGGTCAATTTTGGTGTCAAAACTAGCTCAACCTAAAAAAAACATCATTAATTTTGCAATCAACGAAAAAAAGTTTTTCCCAACCTCAAATGAATTGCTTCCTTAAAAATTCCAAGTTGAGACCAGGATTCAACTGCGGCTTTCCTCTTTTTTCGGTGGCTTTCGAATCACTTCGAATGGATTCTCTGGCTCGGGTTTCGACTTTTATTTCAATAAATCAAAAATGGATTTCATCTCTTATTACTTGGAAATTGATTTTCAATTTCTTTGCCTAGAGGTGGCCTTTTGTTCGGAGGAAATCTATTGAATTTCTGAATTAAACTTTTAACTTCTACCACCGAAGATACGAAACACTGTTCTAAATAACAGCACTAAATAAATTGTTTGTTTTGGTGTTAGTGCAAGTAGGTGTAAATCATGCTTCGAAATCGAGAATTTTGATAATCAGTCTAGATCAAAAAAAGAATCAATCTCTCACGCTCAGTCGAACATGAAAAATCAATCTAGATCAAAAAAAAATCGATGTTTTGCCCAATCGAAAACGACATAAGATTTAAAGAAATCAGAAGGTTTCCCATTCATACATTTTGAATCGTTATGTTTCTGAAAGATATTGATGAGGTCTCCTCAAAATCCACTTGCAATCGTACAGTTGTTGAAGCAAATCGAATTACTCAAGCGTATATACGATTATTAAAATTTGCATATTATATACAACAACATTGATGTTTAAATAATATTACAAATCAAAATAAACCAAAGAAAATAATCACATATCTTCATCGAATTACAAATTGTACTAAAATTATCATAGTTTTATTTAGAATTGTATTCGATGCGTGATGTGTCGTATTCGTAAACAAATTATCCCAATGTTTATATTTGATTATTCGATAACGTATGCAAGTTTGCAGCTCGTCCACTGATTCCACAGTAGATACACTTGAATCGAAGTACTACATGGAATCTTCTACACTAACATTCAAGTTCCGTTCCAATTTCCATAAAATGTCACCCATTCTCACAAAGAAAATCGCACAAAAGAATTCAGACAAAAACAACAATACATTTTTACTTTACGTTTTGTTGGAACCGTCTGCGCTTGCCTTGCTTTTAAAAAGAACGTCGTGTGTTATTTCGTAAAAGTGTACATTTTAATCTATTTCAATTTCTTATTTTATGCGATTTCATAAATGACTACTATTTGATAGTGGATCCAAGATAAAGCAATCGATAAGTAATTGCAGCCTAAAAAGTTTCTCTAAGGTAAGTGCATTCAATTAATTACTTTATAAAGAATGAACATTTAACAATGCTGAAATCACTGCGTGCGTGTAAAATTATGTTCTGTTGGCGGAGATTTTATAACCTTCAAAATAATGCCGACTACAATGTCACGTGAGTGCAGACGACATTTAAATCTTAAAACATAGTTTGCACTTGTCCCAAAGTTCAATTTCAAACAAACAAAAATCTGCAAAAATGTTGGTGACTGTCTATTTTTAAATTATATGCTGAAATTATGTACATACTCGTGTGTCGTGTCTTTCTGCTGGCGCTCATGTTATACAGAGTGAATGCGTGCGAAGCAGCGTTGCCCTCTTCCACCAATCCGCGCTTGTGTTGTAATTTTTTTTCGTTAAACATAACAAATAAGACCGTGCAATAGATAAATGTTTCCTTCGTACATGCTTCAATTTCAATTATTGAAAAGCTTTTATTTGCGAAAATATTCTTATTTAGCAACTTCATAGAGTGCCACAAATTTTCAAGAAAGGTCATTTAAAATTAATTTAGTTATAATAATGATAACATTGTGTATACTCTCATGATGTTGCAAGTGCAGAACGTTCTTTTCAAATTTAAATGTAGGTAATATAAAATCATGAGAAACAACTTAAATCTTTCCAACGTGAACGTTATCATTTCCTTCTTTCTTCACAGCGGAGTTATGATCAGAACTTATTGTGTAGTACGCATAGGTGGTTCGCCGGTTTTACCTTAATAACATCGGCAACCCTTTCGACTTCGGATCACTTTTTTACTAAGGTCAATCAAATCGTGGTGTTACTGCATTTGTGTGATCCAGGCGTTTTTAAGACTCACTTTTCACGATTTGGGCACCTTGACGTCATAATGCAATCAAAGGAAAGTGTGAGAAAACATTTTATCACCCGCAGGCATTATTTACAAGTCCGTCTACTTCCAAAACCGATCCTCAACTCTCGCATACTGGACCTCTTCAATCAAAGGGGGCTCATGCCACTAACTGATTACGCAAAAGCCAAGTATGACTTTGACAAAAGCTGTATACCTCCTAGACAAGACTGGAATCCCTCAGTATAGTCACCAAATGAATACCTATTTATCTTCACAGAGGAGAACACGAACAGGAGTTTTGTCAGAGGAATTGAGTATTAACGACTCCTACCGGCTGCCAGATCACTGCAGTGTTTTCCAATCTGAAATATACGCGAGAGCAGCAAGAATGATTTCTTTGCCATGTACACATTTAACAAAACCCTCCATCACGACTTTAATCTCATAAGAGCAAAATGCGTCAAAGAATGCCTTCTGGAGCTCGGAGCAATTAACTATCACTCTACTGGGTTCCTGGGCGCGTGGAAGTGGTAGGGATTGAATAAAAGACCCAAAATCTATATTTTTTTTGTGGGAGAAAATAAAAAACGTCAAGCTCAGAAGAAACTACAGTGGACGTCCAGTATAACGAATGCCGATACAACGAATTTTCGATATAACGAACGCTTACTAATTTTACATTGATATCTCTATATAGCGAACGTCGGCACAAATATGCTATCCGATATAACGAACGTTTTTACAACTGCTCATTATTTGTACGTTTATTCTTGTTCCATGCAGTCCGCCTTGTTGTTCTTGGTCCCAAAGAATGCGGATATGTATCCATACATAATTATAAACATGTTTTGTCCTGTTTTGATCGTATTGTAGCAGTCAATTGTTTCTTTTTTTCATTTAAGAAAGCGTACTAGTCTTGTGCGGTTGATTTTAATTTCTTTGGTGTTTGTTTTACTTCTAATATGAATTCCAAAACTCAACGTAAGCGACTTACATTAGAAGAAAATGTCAAAATCATTGACGGTTGCAGGAAATTTCTCTCCACACTTGGAATAAAGCTGTAACAAATTTGCAAGAACTAGCGTGCGATGGCGCTGTTGAAATAAGCTCAACAAGTGAAGATGAGCTTGGTGATGAAACCAAAATTATCGAAGCTCTAGTTAAACATGCTGAAGCAGTCACCCATTTAGCAAATGTGCTTACTTAGGCCAAACAGGTGGATCTTGATATGTTTGACACAGTTATGCTACGGCGGCCGGCGTCAAGAAAAATCATTAAACTTAAAGTCTCAAATTGAAGTGAAGCAGAGTTACACCAGCGATTTATTTTCTCATGTGTAATTAAAATTTAAATAAAAAGAAGATGTACATATGTATATAAAATACACCATCATTTTTCAATTAACCTAATATGTATCAAAAAGTAAAAAAAACGTTCGATATAACGAACACATTCGTTTTAGCGAACGACCTGTCGACCTCAAACATTATATCATTCGTTATACTAGACGTCTACTGTATTCATTTCAATCTCTTGAGTAGCCTTGTACGTGGAACCGTGTCTTTCAACAGGCAGTTACTTTTTAGTAACTTCAGTCACAACTATCGGTGTTTATAGGGCCAAACCTTGCCAACACTTATTTGTACCCAATGCAAAATATTATGCAAAGTTATGTTAGGCTTTCAATATACATATAGTTACGTTATTTTTTGATAACCAAATAATTCTATAAATCATGAACTATTTGGGCCTTCAGCATCTGCATTTTGTGCAAGTAAAACGAAGTAGCGCACAATTTTTGTTTAAAATTTGAATTCATCCTCCCTGAAGATTTGTTTTTCACAACTTCGTTCGCCTTATCAATACGAAATTGCTTTTAGCTGCCAAGGTCAGTGAAACCGTAACATTTGTTCGGTTTGTGTTCTTTAATTTTCTCTGGGTTGTTATTGCGCGGGTGAACGATCATGCTTAAATCATGGGCGCTATAAATAATCGCTGAAATTGTGTCAAACAGTTTTATTTGTTGTTTATGGGCTTGCTGTTTCGTTATCTGCAATTGTGATACCAACATTTCGTTCGGGCATGTCTGTTAATGCGTGGTTAGAAGTTTGTATTCGATTATTATGAATTTCATGCATGATTATTTACTTATCGGACAGTTGCCTTCGGTGGCAGTTAGCACATACGTGGATATGTGTATATTTCAATTCACGTAAACCAGCTTAGGGGGAATGACAAAGTCAATGGACCCTTCCTTATTGATCGAATAACTCACGTGACCATCGTTTGGCAAGTGATGGAGGTTTAACTCGTAGGGACCTCGCAGTTGCCTTGCAACACATATTGCTAAAAACCACAAAAGTCGTCCCATTGTTCATCTCATTATTTTTTAAGCTTTTTTATAGTTATTTAGTGTGGCGAATGCTGGGTAAATTTGGAAACACATCACTGCACATTTTATTTTTTTATTAATGCAAACCGTTTGCATCGCTGGAAAGGCATTGCGTTAATTTTCGTAAGGCTGCGTAAACTGATTAACGTCAACAATGACATTTTGTGTGAGTTTCGAATTTAACCGTTTTTTTCTAATTCAGTTCGTGTTCCACTCAACTAAATCAGGCTTTTATCATAAAAGCAGAACTTTGCTCCTTTGTTCAATACTGCAAATATGACGCAGTTTATTGGTCATACGAAATCAATCGACGCCGAGTTCAATCTTATATTTCTTATAGAGCATTTTGTTATCTTGATTTTTGTGGCGTATGTCAGCAAAACGACAATCTTTCAAGATACTATATTGACTAAGGGGAAATGCTTCTGTTACCGCATCTCAAGATTATTTAAATGCCGATAACGTAAATAGGATTGTGTGGCATCGCTGACGTTGAATGCATTACGTTTGACGTAATTATGTTGCAGTTGCATTCATATAAAAAACAATTTAAAATTAATATTAAGCGGCTCATCAGAGTCTAAAACCTTGGGGTCATGGGGGGGCCATGCTTCTTTGAAGAAAACGGTGTAACAGTAACTCTCAATGGGGACCGTTATATAAAGATGCTGAAGGAGTTTTTTTTTACCCAGAACTGCGCCGAAAAAGTATCGGATTCAACAGCATTTGGTTCCAGCAAGATGGAGCCACTGCACACATAGCCAGACCGGTTATTGCGGAGCTCCAGGAACTCCACTTTCCGCTGGCCGCAAAGGTCACCTGACCTGACTGCACCAGACTTTTTTATTGGGGTTATGTCAAGCAAGAGGTGTACAAAACGAAACCAAGGAATTTAACTGAATTGAAGCAGTCCATGCAAACAATAATTGAGGCGATCCCGGGCAATTGGTGCGCCACCGCCACCCTGTATTTTGCGAAGGAAAAGACTTTCACCCCTATTGCGAGTGTCAATCGACAATATTGATAATTGACTATTTTCAATGTGTGCTATTGTGAACGAACGATTCTAAAGGATTTTGTCGATCGCAGTCAATTGCAAAAATGCGATTGACAAGAATATCAATAAAAATGATTCGTTCACAATAGCACACATTGAAAATAGTCAATTATCAATTGTCGATTGACACTCGCAATAGGGGTGTTTCATTTCCATTGATTTCTTCAATAAAACTTTTATAAATATTGCGGGTGTTAGATGGCGAACTTTACAAATCTTTACACTTGACATTTCGTCTCCCGAGAATTGGTTTGTTCCATATGCCATTGGCACTTTTTCAAGTAAAACGCATTTAAAGGTTTGCGTACTTGGTACTCGGAAACTGTGTAATAGGATTTTTTTTTATTTTTTTAACTTAAAGTTAGTCGTATAAAGAGTTCACGTACCAATATTCAAAGTGTTTTGCTAAACCGTTAACAAGCTATGTTAATTAACGTAAAAGTCTCCTTTTTTGAGTTGTGTCCCACCTCTTATATATTGAAACTGATTTTTTTTTCTATACACGTGGAACACAAAAAAATGGATATGATGGTGCAAAGCAATTCCTATCCAAAATATCTGATAGGCAAGTAAGCATGGAGTTGGATGTTAAAAATTGAAAATAAAAATCGATTTCATTTATTTTATTACCAAAGTTTTTATTCAAATAATACAATAAAAAAAGAAAATTATTCAAAGTGTTTAGCATTAATCAAAAATGAGTGAAAACTGTCAGATCAAATCAGAATGATAGATATGTACTATGAATGAATAACTCTATATAGAACAAAAAAGTACAGCTTCGAGACATATGTCCTCTAAGCTGCGAAATTTCAAATAGATGACCTTCTTTGTTTTCTAGTGAATTTTGGGTTTTGAATGAGAATTGTACCGTACATTTTTGGCCTGATGTCGATTTGATCACAATTTGAACTGGTTCCATGTTATATTTTTTCTGTTTGTTTTTGCGGGTAGCAACGGTGCAATAGTAGTGTGTTCACTTATTGAATGGAAGGTCGTGCGTTTGAATCCCTGCCAAGTCCATTACTTTATGTCGAATACATAAAATCGTAATCTCCCTAAGCAACTTAGACAGCACCCGTGGAGAAAAACCCTACAACTGCACCCAAACACTTCTTTCCTATCTTCTTTAGATGGTAGCATGCAATGAAATACGATATTGCCAAGTGCTGCTTGCTGTTAAACACAAATGCTTACGCTGTGTTCTTAGCACTATAAGGTATAAAGGTTCTGTAACAACAGAAAAAACCCTTTAGCGTAAGCAAATTCTCCTAAACTAGGCGAAAACGAGACTGTTATCAAATATAATTTTGTGTTTATTATTACATATTATTAAAATTTATATATATTTATATATATATATAATTTTAAATTACTTGCTTAATATTCAGAGCTCTAGCTGCGGAGGCTTTTGGCTCTATTGGTTTGATTTTATTTAAATGTTAATCTTTGAGGGTTTTAAAAAATTGCACATTTTTACAATATAATCGTGACTGGGATATCTTAGGATTTCGTATTTTATGTTTATTTCACCGATTGTATCTATAAAACTGCGTTTTCAAATGTTGGGGCATGGGAAATTGTAGAATTTCCAAAAGAAAAAAATTGGATGTGAACAAACTGGTTATCATGAACAGCGTGCAATAATTAGTTCACTTTATCCAGACACCACTGTATATGTATCGAAAAAATCAAAATAAAGTTAAAAAGCTAAGAACGGTTTTATCTAAATTTGAGCGAGGAAGCTTCCACAAATAACATTGTTTTATTGATAAAGTTCTTAAAAAAACGAGCAAAACAGTTATGTATGTATAACAAAATATAAAAACAATATCCTTTTTAACAATTTACACTAAGTTTTTGCTGAGATTACTTTTTGGGAGATAGGAATAAAAAAACAGTTTAAATCCAACAGTTTGCCCAAGCGGACTTTAGCCTTTTCTTAGGTTTTTTTTTTTTAATTTTTTAACATTTTTTACGACAATACAACAGAGGCTCTTGTTAACAAAACATGATGCCAAAGAACTTCCGAACTCCACTCCATAAGCAGAAAAAATACTAGTAAGTCGGATGACGTCACCAGAATGGGAGTACCTTACGACTTACGACGACACCTCCTGTGTAACTGCCCCTCACAAGGAGACACATTTGGCGACTATTTCTTCGAAGATCTAAGCCGTCTCAGCGAAATAAATGTTTGCCGCATGACCAAATTCGTCACAAAACCGAAAAGGTTGAACTAAGCTTAGGGTGGTGGACCCGCTCCAACACTCGATTTCAGAGGTTCGTACGTTTCACTGACCCCCTCAGGAACCGTTTTTCAACCAAAATTCGACTATGCGGCCGACTCTTCCCGATTCTCCTTCCATAGAATCTAATAATGTGTTCAGAGTTTGATTGTACCATTCAACCGACTTGGAACTACCTTCAAGTGAACAGAGAGTAGTTTTAGGCTCGACTGAAATAGTCATTTCAAAAGGCTTTTATTTTTCGTGAAGAAGCAGGCAAAAGGGGTTCGACTGTAACAGTCACCAAATTAAGATCTTCCTCCACTGCGCAAGGAATTAGGATCAGTCTAGGGTTCGATTGTATCAGTCACCTCACCCTGATCTTAACCCATGGTACTGGAGTCGAGCTGAGCTCAACTGCACTAGTCACTTCCAACAAATTGAAGCTACTGTTGCCGGGAATTCGAGCGACGGTTTGGGGTTCGATTGAGTTTAGTCATCCCAATCTGTACTACTGCCAAAGAAAAGGTGGCTGATTGGGGTTAGATTGTAACAGTCACTTCAACTAGCACTCGAACGACCTAGTCTATGACATTTCCTTCATTACTTCCTTGTTTCATCAAAAAATCTTATTCTGTTTTTATTTTTAAATCTTACTTTCAGATGAGTACTGACATCAAATTCAATCCAGGGCTGACGGTCACTGATCCACATATTAGTCCAGTCCTGATCATTGGTCAATTACGTCACCTTAACCTACTGAAATTTCCCGTAATACAATGCAAGCTGGCACCGCGAGTCACTGAGGACACATTCAAACATGCAGTCTCTTGCCTTCATCCTTCGCCTACGGACACGTGTTCGCTTTACTTGGATCTTGCGACAATCGCTGCACTTCCGCTGAAGAGCTCACGTCACAATACAAGCTCTCGTGCTCACGCAATAACTCGTTTAGTAAAGAATAAAACGATGAACATCAATGACATCGTAGTCATTGTTTGCGAACGTGTTGATGTTTTTGCTAGTGCATGTGCTGTCGTTCGGGCATTTCCATTGTACTCGAGGAAAACTGGTACCAACAATGGTAACAGCGCAACTGCAGGCAATACGGTTAGTATAGAGTTTGTTGTAATCGAAAAAGACGGCCAGCTTAATACATCAGCCCTATCCGCGGATGATATAGCTTGTATGGAAGAAGCTGCACGTGGCATTCGATTGGCTGCGAAAATCGTCGATATGCCATGCAATGAAATGAACGTAAGCAATTTCATAGATGAGGTGAATGTTATAGCTGGTGAACTTTCACTCACTCCGACAATTATTCGTGGAGAAAAGTTACAGGAGCTCGGCTTTGGCGGCATTTATGGCGTAGGTAAAGCTGCATCTGTTCCACCAGCTCTCGTTGTACTCTCTCATGAACCCAAGGGAGCCAACGAAACAATTGCGTTAGTGGGGAAAGGCATTGTCTATGACACCGGTGGCCTTAGCATCAAAGGCAAGACGTCAATGCCCGGTATGAAAAGGGATTGCGGTGGTGCTGCCGCTATACTTGGTGCATTTTATGCGGCTGTAAAGTGCGGGTTCAAAGAGAACCTGCATGCGGTTTTTTGTTTGGCTGAAAACTCTGTCGGCCCAAATGCCACACGGTGAGTTGACTAATTGAAGTAGTAATAATCGGACCATAACTTTAATCTTTCTTTCTCTATTTACAATAAATTTTCTGTGGTGTTTTACGCATTGCTGGGATATAATTGATTCGATCCATATATATATAAAGGCCGGATGATGTTCATACATTATACTCAGGTCGCACTGTGGAGATCAACAATACTGATGCCGAGGGACGATTGGTACTGGCCGACGGTGTAACCTACGCTCAAAGGGATCTTAAGGCTAATATTATATTGGATATGGCAACACTCACAGGAGCCCAGGTAGATCGTTTAATCTTTTTATTTTTTTATTCTTTTATTTATGTGGGGCTGTTTTGAAAAGTTCCATAGCGGAGTAACGTCAATTCACCAAAAAATGCTTAAAGTGGGGTTTTATTGTACACAGTACATTTTTATCCAAAGTGCATCAGTTATTCTTTGCTGACGATGGAGCGATAATTAGCAAGAATCAAACATCACTGCAACGAGTATTGTTTTGGAACGTTGATTGATATTTCCTTTTTGACAGGGAGAGATCCTCTCTCCATGGAACATGAAAGGACGAACTGAGCCGGTCGCGCTCCATTTTCTTCTTCGACAGTTATATCGTGTAATTCTTCATTGTTCACAACGGCTCTCGGTAAATATATCAGAGGAAATTGTTCATCTAGAAGTCCTTCAGAATACTGCTGCCACCTGTGTAGTATTTTTTCGTCATACAGAAGAAGCAGCCCTTGAGCGTTGTTGATAAACTTTGGTGAATGGATTTCCTGTGCCTCCTCCTTCTCTAAACGGCAAATTTGAAAATGGTTTGAAATGGGTGCCCTGTTCAAGTTGGTTGGTTGGAGTTCGTAGACAGAATAAATTCTATCTATATTCTATAGCCGAAGAAGAAATTTCTTCTAACTTCCGATACAGACCTTGCCTGAATTTGAGCGCACTTTCTCTTTGCGAGCCTCTTGCAAAGTCTGTATTCGAATTTAAGACGACTTTTTTGATCTCAATTATTAGTGGAGCATCGTGATGATGTGATGGAGATAATTTTGCATTTTGCAATAAATGCCTTCTCTTTGTCCAGATTGTATCATTTGATTATCGCAGACATCGTATCCCAGACCTCCAATGCAGTCTTCATAGTCTTCGTTTTGACTTGCCGACATGTCCGTTCAAATCACCACCAACGAACACAACTTTTTCTTTTGGGATATTCTCTGTTCGCATCCAACTAGGGGAGCATCTGACAATATTTCACACCTCACCTTGCATCACCAGTTTGAGAGACATCAAACGATCGCTAGACTTTGAAATGGCCAAGACGCTGTCAAGTAACTATACCGCAAGGATGATACCGATTCCGTTCTTACCCTGTTCCGTCCGATAGTAGAACATCTTGGAAGTTTTTGTCCTACCGTCCAAGAAAAGCGCCCGATTTGCGGTGTTTCGCCATTTCGTTTCCTGAACACATAAGATGTCAACTCACCTTCTAATTATCATCTCTTCGAGCTCGTAGCTACGGCCACTCGTTCTTAAAATATTCCAACTCCCTTTGGTTTTGCCTAAGCTTAAGCATTACTTTCTTGTGATTTTTCGGCACTTGATTTATCTACTCAATACAAACGAATATTTTCCCGTTTCCAGTACTGAACGTATCAAAACCACAACAGTTTGCCGAGACATGGACGATTTTACCACATACGCCCGCGCATCTTATGCCCGTTTCACCACGAATTTTTTTGCATTTTCTACACGAATTTTCCATATTAAACAGCAAACTTTAAGCGGCTCGGATCTTCTGTAAAAACGTTTTTCTCTTTCTTGTGTAAACACACATAAAGAAATTAGAACGCTCTGACCACGCTCGGAGTGTCTATTCGCAATTATAAGTAGGTAACATTTATTACAACTATTGTACTTTTCAGCTAAAAGTATATCAATTGTAATTACTCTTGCTCAGTAGCGGCGCGTGCCAAAGATGTGTAGTCGTTCAGTGAAATTTTAATTGCTATAGCTGTTAAGATAATTTTTATCAGTAAAAAAAAATTTTGAAATTAAATAAAAAAATAACGTTTACATCGTTTTAAGCAAGTTTATTTAACAATACAAATTTTTCAGACTAAGGGAACAAAATGTTTTTTTACATTTATATTTTATTTATAAAACAAAAACCAATTCTTCATCACTTAAACAAAATATAAATTACGTTGTAATAAGCAAGCAATTAATAAGTACCTTCATTATTTTACTTAAATTCTGTGATACAGACGTAATTGCTAATAAGAACTGATGAAGAAAACGTCGAGAGTGTCCCTAGCCCTACTCATTATATGGATATATAGATACTCTGCACGCGACAAACTTCAAGCACAAACAAACCCTTCTCATTCAAAAGGGATTTGAACGAATTGGTCGATACAAAACAGATTTTTTTTGCTTGCTTACTTTCAATTGTATCATTTCGTTGCAGAATCGTTTGCACGAGTTGGCTAGATTGATACATACACAAGATCAGATGGTTTGAACGAAATGGTTGTTACAGCGCTCGATCTATGTTTTGTCTTGTTTCTGTATTCGTTACACACATCATACCAAACTCGCCTCGTTCAAAAGCGACTTGAACGAAATGGCCCATATAACACGTGAAATTCTTTTTTTCTTTGTGCCTATGGTATCATTTCGTTGACGAATCGTTTGAACGAGTTGGAAAGAAGAGTTGGAAAAAAGCTACTGTTGGTTGGTAGGTGGTTCACTTCTGTGTGGAAATGTTCAAATAGGATATGCACGAGTTGGAATATGAAAAATTACAGCAATGGGAAGAAGAGTATAAATATTGTTACGTTCGTCAAAAATAAAACTACTCCGAAACCAAGTTTTATTTTTCAGTTTTCTTTATTTTATTGAATTCAAGTTTTTCTTCTTTTTTTTTATCTTGCGCGCCAACTGTACGCGGTCAGGTTCTTTGTCTATCTCCACGAGGATCTTCTTTTTTCTTCTTCTTCTTTCCTTTTTCTTTTCATGTTCTTGCTGCTCAATCAGCTAATGTCAGTTTGACAGTCGTACTTTCTAATCGAGGCTCTACATTCAACTGAAAATCGTTACACAGCTCCCTCCTTCAAAGATTGACTGTCCTCAGTCATAGTGCAACTGACTAAGGCCTCGTTGGATGTCAAGTATCGATTTTCCTTCTGCTTCTACTTCGGGTGCAAGCTGTTAGGATTTAGCCCCGCGACGCGACGACATGTAATTCGAGACGATCAGCTCTTATTGCACCCGATTTCTTAGTGGTTATTTGATCAAGGCGCCACTTGCTCGCCTGCCTGAAAACAAAACAACAAAAATAACGCGACGGTTGAAAATCTATTCCGACAGCTGGCATAGTGCCAACCGATCTCGATGAACCACCAAAGGTTTATTTGCTCCCTGTTTAACAATCCGGTAAAGTACATCGCCTAACCTCGACAAAACGTTGTAGGGGCCTTGCCAGTCACTTAGTAGTTTCGGACAGAGACCCTTTTTCATTTTCGGTGCAAATAACCACACTTTATCCCCAATGGTGAATGGCTCTAGCATTGAGATCGTAGCGGTCCTTCATTCTTCGGCTATACTCTAGCAGCTGTTTTCGATTAAACGCATATGCGTTCTCCAAGCGCGCAGCTAAGTCCTCAACATACTTCGAAGTGGTGGTGGTTCGGTTGGGGGGTGGACCAGTAAATAGTTCTGTAGGCAAGCGGAGTTCACGACCGAATGCTAAAAATGCAGGTGTTTGTTTTGTTGCCTCATGGACAGCCGTTCGATAAGCTAAGAGCAGAAACGGAAGGTGAGTATCCCAGTCCCTTTGATTTTCGGCTGTATATTTGGCAGATATTTGAGAAGTGTGCGATTAAATCGCTCCACCATGCCACCTGACTGAGGGTGTAGCGCGGTGGTCCGTGTTTTATCGATACCGAAGCGTTCAAGAGTCTGCTTAAAAACTGCGGACTCAAAATTTCTACCTTGATCTGAGTGCATCTGAAGGGGAACTCCGAACCTCGAAAATACTTGCACGGCAAGAGCTTCGGCTACCGTCTCTGCCGTCTGGTCCGGTATAGGTATGGCTTCTGGCCACTTTGTAAAATAATCGCAAAAAACTAAAATGTATTAGTTACCTTGGGTGGTGATAGGTAGGGGTCCTAAAATGTCGATTGCGACGCGTTCAAATGAGGCACCTACATGCACGGGTTGCAGGCGTGCACGGTTTCTTGTTGACCCTTTCGCTGTTGGCACGGCACGCATGTTCTGCAGTGCTGGTGTACGTCATGGGAGCATCCGACCGGCGTTTAGTCTTTGCCAAGGTCTTCTGAACTCCGAAGTGGCCTCCAGTTGGACTGTCGTGCATAGCCTTCAGGATTTCGTTCTGTAAAGAAAGCGGAACCATGAAAATATTATTATTAAAATTTATTAACATATAATTTAAATTACATGCTAAATATTGAGAGCACTAGCTGCGGAGGCTTTCGGCTCTGTTGGTTCGATTTTTTTTTTGAATGTTAATATTTCAGCGCTTTATAAGATTAAACATTTTTACAATGTTATCGTGACTGGGGTATCTTAGGGTTTCGTAGGTTGAGTGTTGTGAGCGGGATAACGGCTGGTTAGTTTGGATCGAGGCAAGGCAATACCCTATTCCTAAGATATGGTTTATATCGATGGAAAAGTTGCAAGAAGGGCAAATAGGTAGATTTTCCTTCTTGAGGAGATGCTCGTGGGTGAGCGCCGTGTGACCTAATCGTAGTCTGACAAAGGTCGTGTTCATCGTTTTAGAGGAAGTGGTGGGATAAGTTGGATGCGATCTATCAGCGTTTATTGTTGAGTAATGGTGGTTGTAATTGCTCCAATCCAGGAGTTGCTTTAGTTTAATTTTCGTTTTGATGAGTCGTAAAATGTCTCGCTGGGTGTAGATGGCGACTTTATAGACTGCCGCGCGATGAGCAAGGTTGGCAGTGCTGTCCGCAAATTCGTTACCTTTTATTCCAACATGACTAGGAACCCACATGATTTTTAACTTATTAGGCATTTTAATGAGCCAATCTCTGATTTTGTTAATGATTACAGCGCTATTATTAGGATTTTGTATGGCGTTTATAACTGATAGACTGTCTGTCACTATAACGAGTTTGCCGTGCGCCTTTGTGGCTGAATCCAGGGTTTTCAGGATAGCTGTTGCCTCGGCGGTGAAGACGGATGCATTCTTCGATAATATCCCTATAGCAAGTATGTCGCCATTTTCGTGTGTGGCAGCAAACGAGGTACTGTCCTTTATTTTTGATCCGTCTGTGAATAGAAAAGTCCAACCTCTAGACCTTAGGTCTGAGGTGACAGCGGCGAAGATTGAGCGGTATGAAGATGATGCCGTGTTTGCTTTAGAGTCTTTTGCAAGTTCCATGATAAAGGATGTGGGCTTAATGTGCCGTGGTGGGTACAATTGCACATACTTCCATAAAGAGCCGGTAGGAACACTCATCTGTTTTGCGGATGTTATGGATGTTGAGATTGCTGATTGGATGCGCCTGGGGCTTTTCCTATTAATGCAAGTATTAAGGTCCTTGTCAATAATTGATCCATTTGAGAAAGCAAGCTTGGCAAATAGTTTTGCTTTTGTCTCCAAGATCCGGTCTTCTATAGTTGGAAGTCCAGCTTCCAGCAATATATTCTTAATGGGGCTTGTAGGGAACGCGTTTATACTCCTGCGAGCGGCTTGATGGTACGGGGCCTTAATGATGTTAATCGTAGATTTTAAGCTGTTTCCATAGAGCAATAAACCGTAGTCGACTTTGCTCAAAACTATAGCTCTCGAAATTTCACAGAGGGTGTTTATATGTGCGTTTCATTTTTTACTGGCTAAGTAGTTGATAATGTTAGTCCTAGCAGCTAGGCTTTTTTTTTATTTTTAGGCAATGATACTTCCAATTATATTTGTTGTTAAATACTACTCCAAGAATACTTAAATTAGTAACACTTTCGATATTGATATTGTTATAGTTGAAAGTTAAGTTTCCGCAGGATGTCTTTCGGCAAATATGTATGGCTTTACATTTGTCTAATGAGAGTTTTGCACCTGAACAGGTAGACCATACTGATATGTCTTTCATTAGATTGAGTAAAGCGTTTTTTGTTTGTACAAGACCATTGTGTTTAGTCAAGATGTATATGTCATCTGCGTAAGCGCAGTGATCTAGTGTTTTGTGTTTGTCTTTAGTCTGCAAATGTCGTCGAAGGCGATAATAAATAGTACCACCGACAGTGGCGAGCCTTGGGGGATGCCGTTGAAGAGGGGATATGATGTCGAATAGAAATTATTTGGTTTTACACAGAATCTTCTGTTGGTAAGAAACGAATAGACAAAGTTATATATTTTGGGTCCGATACCCCATGTTTTAAGCTTGTCGAGAACTACGTGGATGCCTATTCTGTCGAACGCTTTTTCAAAGTCTAGGGCGAGAATTGTGACATGATTACGGGCGGATAGTGCGCTTGATATATAGTAGTCGATATGCAGCAATGCATCCACACAACCTTTGCCTGGTTTAAACGCTACTTGGTTTGGGCTGATGAGTTTTTTGATAAAATATACCAAAGTAATCGTTTAGCAACAATTTTTTCAAGTATCTTAGCCATACAGGGAATAAGTGAAATTGGTCGATACCCGTTGACAGTGTTTTTACTTTTCTTTGGTTTTGGTATAGGAAATACTGTTGCCATTTTCCAATTTTGTGGAATGCATCCTGCATTTAGTATGTTATTGTATAAAGCCAAGAGTCTGCAGACCGTTGAGGGTGGGAGATTATTGAGCATAGGGTATAATATTCTGTCTCTACTTGGCGTTTTACCTGTGAGCTTATTACGACAGTATTCGAGTTCTATTAGTGTAATGTTACTTTCAATGCGTCTTGCTGATGAAGAGATGGGATAACTATGGAGGGAAGTGCCAAGAGAACAATTTTTCTTACTGATGAAATTAGGGTGGAAGTTTGCATCCTTAGACAAGTTTGACCAGGTAAGCGCAAAGTGGGAGCTAATGTCCGCTGAGGTAGATAGAGGGCCAGAGGGAGTTATTAGGACTCTAATAGTTTGTTGATTGTAGTCGCCAGTAACACAGCGGATGTTATGCCAGATCCTTCTACCGGATGTGTTAGGGTTCAGAGACGCGGTGAAATTTTGTAAGCTTTTTGCTTTGCTGATTTTTAGTTCCCTGCGAAATATGGCGTTGGTTTTTTTGTATATTATTAGATTGCTTTGATTAGGATATCTTCTAAAACGTCTCCAAGCTGTCACTTTTTGATTTCTGAGAATGTTTAGCTCTTGTGTCCACCACGGTACAGTTTGTTTAGGGACTTTTTGCGAACTCTGAGGGATTGCTTTGTTGGCAGCAGTTCGAATTGCTTTCTGAAGCAGCGCAGCCTCTTTGTTTATGTTGGTCGACGGATTGTAAACTGATAGATAGTCTATAGTGTGCTTATGGAAAGAAGCCCAATTAGCGAGATCAGTTTTATATTTAAGGCTTACAGGTGTTTGAGGGTAAGCCGGGCCAAAAGTGATCGTGCAAATAATAGGAAAGTGGTCGCTATTATAAAGATCATCTAAGATTAGCCAAGAGCTATTTGTGAATAATTCGGGTGAACAGCATGTTACATCGATGTGTGTTAAGGTGTTGTGTGTGGAAAAGTGAGTGGAATACCCATCATTTAAAATCATAAGGTTTGAGTCCGATACAAATTTTTCTATGATGGCTCCTCTGATATTAGTGATGGGCGATCCCCAAAGCGAACTCCAACAGTTAACGTCACCGGTGATTTTTACTGGAGTAGGGACTTGCCCAAGAATGCTGACTAGGTCTTTGCATGTGAACACTTGATCGGGGAGTATATAAATGCAAACTATCGTCAATTTGCGTGGGAATTGTATTTCTACAGCTAGTGTTAGAATGTTCGAATTGACAACTATTTGTTTGTGCGGGATGTTGTTTTTTATTAAGAAACCGATTCCTTGTTTGGATGTTAAATTTGCAGGGAAATTGTGAAAATACCCTGTATATGATTTTGGTGTATTTGGTTTGAAGTTGGCAGCGCAGTGAGTTTCTTGGATAGATATAATACAAGGGGTATATTCTTTTATTAGGATATTAAGTTCGTCGTAGTTGTTTATATAGCCTTTTATGTTCCATTGTAATATTTTTAGTTGTGATTGTTTTGTATTAGGTTGTTGATGTTTCGTAAGTCGTGGGCCCCATTGGCCGGAATGGGGGCAAGGACAGCCAGAATTGGTTGCCCTTGCATCCACCCCCGCCACTGGTGTCCACGACGTTTTATTTGGGTTAATTTTCTTATATTTATGCATTATCATCCGTATCGGATGTGTTCATATAATACGTGTTAGCTTTTGTACTTGGGTATTGATGTTGCTGGTTGATGGTGGGTTGGGAAGAGGTCTTTGCAATAGTGAGGTGTTTGAGATGGTAGAGGACTGTGCTTTTCTTGTATTATTTTGATTTGTTATTGTTGGTATGGTATGTAATTCAGTTATAGTTTGGGCTTGTGGTATTGGTGTAGGTGTGCTTGCGGTTGGGGCGGATGCAACGGTAGTTTGGGGGGTAGTATTATCCTTGGTGGCAGGTTTTAATTGGGAGATCTTGTTATCATTGGGGGTTACTAATTTGGAGGAGCTTGGTGGAATGATATTTCTTTTAATAGCATTTTGTGTGGCCTTTTGGGCTTGTACGGAGTATGAAGTTAAGTTATATGTGTGTGAAGAGGGGACTGTTTGGCTATAGATACGATGGCTTCAGCCATAGAGCATTTATTACGAGTTTTAATTTTTAGAATTTCTTTGTTTTGCAGATATTTTGGACAATTTTTTGATAAGGAGGGGTGAGGGTCTAAGCAATTGGCGCACATAAGTCGTGTACAGTCGGTGGGACTGTGTGGAGGAAGATTGCACGTGGCCGCAAGCACTATTTTTATTACACCTTTTTTTTGTGTGTCCGAGGAGTTGGCAGTTTTGACATCGCATGGGGTTGGGGATATATTCCTGTACTTTGGCTTTATACCATCCAATTTCAACTGAAGCAGGGAGTTGGTAGAGGTCAATCGTAAATAACATTAAACCTGTCGGACGAGTGTTGCCGTCAATGTGTTTTGCGAATTTGTAGACGTCAGTTACCCCTTGTGATTTCATCTCAGTTATAATTTCTTCTTCTTTGATGTTGATTAAACAAGGCGCGATACTACACCTTTGGAGGAGTTGAGGCTTGAGTGCAAAGTCACAGAGACTGGACACTGTTTTGCTAAATTGGTTATACGTAGGAATTTGTCCGCGATCGTTTGTGATTTCGTTAGGATGAGTATGTTGCCGTCTCTTAGCTGCGATATATTTATATATTCGGTGCTAATGGCATCAATTGCTTTCCTTAATACGAAAATGCTAACAGAAGTAAGTGGTATATCCTTTTCCTTCGATGAGATCAGAACGAATCTTGGATTTTTGAGGTTAGGAATCGGAGTAAGATAGGGAAAATCGTCTTGGATTATGGGTCTATTTGTTTTTGGGCGCGGTTCAGAGGACTGCAGATCAGCAAGCTCACTAAATCGGTTCCCGGGCATTGTTTTGTTTGGCCCCGGGGCCATGATTTTTGTATTTATCACTACCTGCGGGCGTAAACTGAAACACGCGGCTTTCACAAGTACAGAAAAAGAAAAAAGTATTTATGGAGTGAGCGAGATAGATATACCGTCTATCACGGAAAATCACTAAGTCAAAACACAAGCACTAGGGAGGGTCGACACGAAGTGAACGCTACGAAAGCTAGTCGGTGACTGACCATGAAAATAATCGCCGTTAGGACCATTTACATTTCTGTATAACACTCCATCTTGGTATTCGAGGGCATCGTACATGCCCCAGTACGTTTTTACTTTTGGGCTAAAAGCCTGGATCTCGTCAGTCGTTGTTGGTGCTGCTCTTCCACCCACTTCCGCACTACGGATAAATCATCATCCCGTTTCTGTTGGTCGACTATGTCCGTGGTTAACATCGTTGTTCGAACGATGACACACTGTTTTTCTTCTAAACGAGCACAGTATCGACAGTTTGCATCTTCATAAGGACGACGGGAAAGCGCGTCAGCATTTTGATGATTTTTTCCTGGACGGTGCTCGATCGAAAAGTCGGGATCACGAAAATTTATCAGCCAACGTAATGAGCTGTGATCCGTCTGCAGGTGAAAATGTCTTCCCAGCAAATATGGCTGGAAATGAGTGAAAGATTTAACAATGGTCAACAATTCTTTTCGAGTGACGCAATAGTTTCTTTCCGGTCGGCTAAATGTCTTGCTGTGGTACTCGATTACTTTTTCCTCTCCACTCTGAAGCTGAGACAACACCGAGCCACATCCAACACGCATGTGGCTCGGTATCGAGAATGAACAGGTCGTCTTCATTCGGCTGGTCGAGAATAGGTGCAGTGGTTAGTTTTTCTTTAAGTTGGTTAAAAGCATCATTGCAGCTGGTGGTCCAACAAAATTGTTGACCTTTCTCGGTCAATGCTGTCAACAAAGGTTTAGCCATAGTCGAAAAATTGCGAATGAAACTGATTCTTCGGCAGTGAAACATCGCCGGCCGTGATTCAATCTGGACCAATTTAGTGTTTCTCGCAACGTAAATCACTTCCTCCGACAGGTTGGTAACGCGAATACATATCGCTCCCTTCAGCACTTTGCACACCTAAGGGGGGATGCCTAGCTTTTGTTTTGTTGGAACCTCTGTTGCTAGTACGGTGTCTTCATCGGGTGCGGAAGTTAGCAGACGAATCCAGCAGTCGGACAATGCGGGAATACTGACATCGCAGGAATTGGTAGCGAAAACGTGTTGAGTGTTTGCCTGATTAAGATAAATCGTCTCTTCACCAACATGCATAGTGTTATTTTTTAAATTTATTTCGCATGAGTGTCGCCGCAAAAAGTCCATGCCTATGATGCAGTCATCGAAAATCGGCGCGAGGTACATGGAATGCTGGCTGTTAAATAATCCCATCTGCATTTGCACTTCGATAATCCCTGATTTGTTTGCCTGATTAAGATAAATCGTCTCTTCACCAACATGCATAGTGTTATTTTTTAAATTTATTTCGCATGAGTGTCGCCGCAAAAAGTCCATGCCTATGATGCAGTCATCGAAAATCGGCGCGAGGTACATGGAATGCTGGCTGTTAAATAATCCCATCTGCATTTGCACTTCGATAATCCCTACTACTGTATGATCGCATGCGATGTTTTCATCGCCAGGCGGGTAACCATCCTCTCGACTACTCGAGGATGTAGGATCGTTTGAGTGGCGCCGGTGTCCAATATGGCCAGAAAAGTGACCTCGTTTATTTTAATTCGGGTAACGAGGTTATTTGGGCTGTTAGTATATCGGATAGACGCTACGGATGATGTAGAGGCGGTGGTTTTCCCCACTAATTCTGCCTCTGTAGAATTAGCGGATCGACGTTTCCCGCATGATTTGGGTCCAAGCTGTCTTGACGTCGAGCACTGGTCAAGGTAGATTGCGTCCGGTGTTCGTAGATTTTAAGGTTAATAGGACGGGGGCCAAGTCGTGCGGGCTCAACATCGAAGGATACGGCTTGCCCCTCTTGACGGAATATAGGATTTCGGTGTAATTCGCTGAGTGGTATATATACCACCTCGTTGTTATCATCACGTCGAACAAACCCATAGCCCGCCCGATGGATGAATTTGATCCTTCCTTTCACCTGTTTCTCGCACTGCCCCTATCGCAGTATTTGAACCCCTTGTTGTGCTTGGCTGTAGTGTTGTTATGGGAGCTTTTTGATTGTTTCGCGGCAGCTTTCGCTCCATTAAGCTACGCGGTGTTCGTTTCCCGAAGATGAGATCGAAAATTGATCTTCGCTGTCGGAGACTATGACCTCTGCTACACGAATTTGTCTACGGCTGAGTCGGGTAGCCGCGCGACTGGCTTCTACGCGTACAGCTGAAGAAAGAGCCCTTTCCAGTGTTTCGGGTGCAGAGTCTCGAACTCGTTGCAATTCGGCGTCAAAAATCCCACCTATAAATTGGGCTAGGGCTATACGGTCCTTAGCTTGTTCAGGGCAGTCTGTAAAAGCTAAGTAGACGAGACGCTGAATATTGGTCGCCAATTCGCTTAAGGATTCCTTAGGTTTTTGAACTCGTCCTCGTAGCTCCGAATGTGCCGTTGATTGTTCATATTCGTTCCCAAACCGCTGCTTCAAACTAATATCCAAGCGGCTAAAATCATCTCGAATATTTAATTGAAGTGTATCAAAAAAAGCCAACGCAGTGCCTCTCAGATAGGGAGCGAGGTACAGCGCTTTCAGCTCGGTGTTCCATCAGATTACCCTCGCTACTGTCTCGAAATGCAGTCGATACGTGCGCCATGACGTTTTGCCATCAAACTCGCGCGGGTGTACTTTAATGTGCTGTGGTACCCCAAACATTGTTGTTTCGGTGTGTGTGCATCCGGGCTGGCCACCTGTCTGGGAAGAGGCTGACGTCGTTTGGGTAGATGACTGTGGACCAGCTGATGACTCTTCATGTATTACATTACTCCGCTCAGAGCTGGCATTTACTGAACAGAACGCTCGCCCTAGTACATGGGTAGAGTTTGCAGAAGGTGCTCCGTGAGCTGCAGAATCTCGCGCAGTATTCCTATTACAGGCAGTCTGCGTGTGTAACGGCGCAGTGTTACCTGTGGGAGTAGAGATATTAGAATGGTCTTCGATATGCGTACTTAGCGATTCCTGTTGAGTTGATTCAACTTGTGCCACCCGAATACTCATGTCTTCCAATGAGCACTGAAGACCAGCCACCAATGTTGATTGTTCAGTAAGTAATTTCGTCTGGTTGTCCAATTTCAGCAAAACTTGCTGTAATTTGTTCGCAAGATCTTCCGATTCTGACATGGAAACTTGCACGTGGTAAAGATTCGGTTAGGATATCGATCGCAGTTTACCCCACATCTGACACCAATTGTTACGTTCGTCAAAAATAAAACTACTCCGAAACCAAGTTTTATTTTTCAGTTTTCTTTATTTTATTGAATTCAAGTTTTTTTTTTTTTTATCTTGCGCGCCAACTGTACGCGGTCAGGTTCTCTGTCTATCTCCACGAGGTTCTTCTTTTTTCTTCTTCTTCTTTCCTTTTTCTTTTCATGTTCTTTCTGCTCAGTCAGCTAATGTCAGTTTGACAGTCGTACTTTTTAATCGAGGCTCTACATTCAACTGAAAATCGTTACTATATGTTGTATTTTAGAGAACGCAAAAATTGAGATAAATTCTTGTGAAAGTTAGTCGTCCAAGATCAAACCACTTCAACAACTGAAGAAATTCATACGGACATTTTTCCTGTGTCTGTGTCTGTCTTTTTAGTATTTTTTTAAAATCTTTAATTAAAAGAAAGTGCACGACGTGGTCGTTCGAAACTTTCTTGTTTGAGATATTGCCGTTTTATAAAGTATCGTTCTTTAAATCCTTTGGAAACAACTAAGCATGCTAAGTTTTTCAAACTTTACTCCAAGTATGTATTAAAAACACAAAATCAAATCAAAGCCGTTTTTAAGAAACTCTGTGTTTTGTCGACGAGTTGAATGGTAGGTACCGTATTTTTAAAATAATACGACAACATAATTGGGGTGCGATATATGAACCCCAAAACCCCAAATACGAAGTTTGAAGAAAACTCGTCTACCAGTTGAAGCGTTAAGAATGAGAAGGGGTTAAGTTACATTTTTGAAAATTTTGCTGTTTTTTATCCGATAAAGGTGTTATGTGACAACTTAAATTTTGGTCTATTCGCCGATACTCTACTGGACTTAATATAGAAGTTGGATATGGTTAAAGGTGGTAAATAGGTTCTGTAGTATAAAAAATTGCTAAAATCGCTTAACACCTTTGCCAGCTCAGAAAACGATGTGTAACAAATTTCTTTTGTGCATCAAGGTGCTTAATGCTCACTTAACACCTTTTTGTAGTTTGACTTTACATATTACATATACCAGCTCAAGCTCATTCACGTTCTTTCACGAAAAAAAGTCTTGAAATCCTTACAAATGGAATCAACGTGAAGCCGCTCGTCTACGAGATCAAGGTAAAGAGTATTATACTCGTAACAAAAACAGGAGTTGTTGTGAAACAAAAGATGGTTAATTCGGAAACCTCTGTGAGCCTAACAAAAATTGTCGATTTTGTTGTTCAGAAAACTTTACGCTTGATAAAAGAAGTGAACTATTAACAGGTTTTTATTAATTAGACATCAAGTCCCAGTCGCAAAAAAGCTAACAGTACTAGGCAAAGGCACTTTACTTATGAAAGTATGTACGATGGAAAGTATATCAAAATTTGTAAAGGCGCACTTTGTTCACTATATCAGATTGGCAGAAAAAAAATTGAGATCATTCAAAATAAGTTGAAAGCTTGCGAATTTGTTCCATCTTTGGATGGAAGGGGTCGTCATGAAAACCGACCGATTAAAATCTCTGAGGAGGTAAAGCTTTTTTTTTCTGATCACATACGACAGTTTCCGTCCAAAGAATCTCACTATTCGAGAAACAAGAACCCCTTTAAGCGATACCTGTCAGCTTTGCTTAATATTTCAAAAATGTGCAAACTATATACATAGTAATAGAAAAATGTTCAACAGACAAGAAAGATGAACACTTTTTTATAAAGGAATCTTTCTACAGAAATATTTTTGACACATAATTTAATCTATCGTTTCGACATCCTCTAAGCGATACCTGTAGCACATGCGATGCGGGAAAAAATCAAACAAAGCATCGTTTAAGCTACAAGGCAGCATTTCAACACCAGAAAATTGATCGTGAAAAATTTCGTACTGATTCTAATATCTGCTACCTAACAGTAGATTTATTGCAAACTACCTAAACCTTACCTAAACTTACGACATCCAAAGCTTTCTACTTAAGACAGATGTGGTTTTACAATTTGGGAGTTACTGCAATCACATCTGATGTTTAAAAGCCCTACATGATGACATGGACCGAGGACGTCGCTGACAAAGGAAGTACGGAGGTTGTTAGCTTACTTTGGACTTTTTTCAACAAAACAATGATCTTAGTAGTAGAAAACATGTAATAATATGGTCAGATTCATGTGCTGGTCAAACAAAAAATTCAACATGATTTGCTTGTATCAAGTCCTCATTTTGCAAGGCTAATTTGATGTCATTGACCACAAGTTTCCAGAAGTGGAGCATACCTACTCGTACCTAGATAGCGACCGCGATTTTGGAAGAATCGAAAAAGTTTTACGCAAACATGAAAATGTGTACACAGCAGAACAATACCGTGAGATAATAAGGACTGCTAGTTGCCGAAATACTCGTCTAATCGATATGGAAAATCATTTTCGTTCCCTGAACGAGTTGCAGTTTAAACTGAATGTAAAAATGCTACTAAAAATGAATTAAATGAAAAGGTACAGTTCCGAGATTCTGTTAAGTGGATAAGTGTCGAAGAATATGGATCCTATTTGTATAAAGAATGCTACGATGAAGAAACACCCTCCAGCTAAGTTATCATTACGAAAAAATTGCCAAATAAAAACGCGGACTTTTTACCTCGGAATAAAAAATTCAAGCGGTTTGTCAATGGAAAAAACAAAAAACCTGGAGGATCAAATGAAGTTTGTCCCACTGGAACGCCGTTGGCTTAATGAAAAAGTCATGTCTGCAGGTCCTGACGACATAAAAGTTAAGAAACATAAAAAATTAAAATGTCACTTAACACCTTTTTAAATTTTTAAATAAAAAGTGCATAAAGGCGTTATAGGCATTAATTTGTATAAAAGTACCACTTATTATAACATTTAATAAATAAAGTTACGTTGTCTAAAATAATAATTTCTTTATTTACTTTTATTTCGTATTACCGAACACTAACTGCTTTTATAGGGAGATTTATAAGCAAACAACTTTAAACGTTTTTTACTCGAAACTTTAAATTTGTCATTTAACACCTTCTCATTCTAAACGCTTCAGTTGTGCGTGTGTGAGGAGAACAGCTCACAAACGGGACAGAATTCATGGAACACTTTTAATCATACTTCATTTTCCACTACGATTGCAATATCTTACATTTATAAAGTTTCCAAGAAAGTTAAAAATAAATAGTGGAGGATGTGGGTACCAGTTAAAAATGGTATTTTTTCTGGTGGATTGTACCTGTAGGTACGCTCTATAATATTTTAATAAATTAACAATAATTTATAGCAACTTTACTATACCCTTGCTTGGGGTGTGTCTTCCACTAACTCGTTTTGTATTTTTTTACTCGTTTCAGGGAATATCAACAGGCAAGTATCACGCTGCCATTTTGACAAACTCTGAGGATTGGGAGGTGAAATCACTTGAAGCTGGACGCAAATCTGGAGATTTATTGGCGCCAATAATTTATTGCCCTGAATTGCACTTTGCTGAATTTACATCGGCGATAGCTGACATGAAAAACTCTGTCGCTGTAAGTATAGTGTTATCGTTAAAAAAAATGTTTCTGAAATGAATGCTTTATGGCGCTGTTGTATGAGAAAAGATTTTTAGCTTTGTAGAAAACTATTTTTTAAATCCGAGTGCGAATCGAATGGCTCAGGACGAATTAAGTGGCTAAGACGCAGTCTGGTTACGATCCGTAAATTATTTATTTTTGCCTGAAGTTTATTGTCTGCCTGAAGGACATCTTTTGTTTTTCAACTTTAGTAATGCATAACAATAGGTCCGTTCGCGTACTTTATGTGTAGAAAAATTAAAAGTGTCAAATCTCCAAAATCGAGAGAGAATCCTCTCATTTATAAGAAAAGTACACGAACGCTTTTGTGTAAAAAGGTGAAAAACGTCTTAGTTTGGCTTGAAAAGAAGCAACAGCTGTTTTTTTTTTGCTGGCAAACTCATAGGATTTCATCATTTGACAGTTTTCATTTTCTTACCAGCTGAAATTCTGTGTGAAGAAAAATGAACGAAAGTACGTGTTTCTTGCGTTCATCTTTTTACCATTTTCTCAGTACGCGAACGCGTTTGTGTAGTTTTGCACGAAAGTTTATATAAATTTACGTTTGCATATTAGTTCGCGAACGAACCTTATATAAATTTGCGTTTGCATATTAGTTCGCGAACGGACCTAATATCGTGGGTAAAAAACTTGGAGCTGTGTGACGCTGTGGAGGCAACTGTCAGTTTATTTGCAAGTTGTATGCTACATGATTGCTAAAACGATTTATAGTAAATAACGAATCTACATAACATTTTGAACATAAACATGCCAGGCAAAGGCCTCAGGGGGTGGCGAACATCAAATGTAGCCTCATGTGTGTGTGTCTCATTGTTTGCATATTGAGCAAATGATAAAAAACGTTAAACATATTCACCAAAATCTTTATATCGACAGATCCACTGTTGAAAATCAACTATAACCATGTCCAATATCCTCAAAATTGTTGCACCCTTTTTGAAAATAAAAGCTTAATGACTCTGAAATTAATCAATCTAATTCACTCACAGAAAGACAGGAGATTTGTAGACGCCGTTTGCCCCGCGCGGAGTTAGGAAAATAAACTAAGTCTAGGCTTAATAAGATGGCTTATAAGTAGAGCTGTAAGAATGCCTTTACTGCAGAAATGTCTCACATTCCGCCGAAAAGGATTTCTTTATCCATTCTACTTTTGATGAAATAAATTTTTGTGTATGGCATCAAGCACTTTTGTCGTAAACGCGTACATTTGGTTGGCATGTGTGTCTCTTGAGCCAATACGTTGCCTCATCTTTAAGTATTTAAAACGAAAAAAACATGGTTGGTTTAAATTAATTTTGTTCATTTCAGGATCGCAGTAATGCACAATCATCATGTGCGGGTCTTTTCGTTGCCGCTCACATTGGTTTCGACTTCTCAGGTGTATGGATGCATGTTGATATGGCCACTCCAAGTCATTGTGTAAGTTCACTCATCATTCTACTTAAATCTTCCAAAATCAATAATATTTTTTTTCTCACATTAATAGGGGGAACGTGCAACTGGGTACGGAGTAGCTTTGTTGCTAGCCCTATTCGGAAATCATACTAACTGCCCAATGCTGCAATCAATTGCACCGTCCGAATCTGAGCCACCACCAAAACGCATTTGTCGTGATTAATAAACAAAAATGCATTAACTTCGTTCGTCATTGTAGTCAGCAAAAATAAATCTTTTTCACTCAGATTTTTCCTTGTTTGTACTTTTCTTTTTGCTACTATATATTAAACGGGCTCTCCACCCGTGGGGATTCTTTGCATTAGACACTGTTGCCTTCCATCCTACGCGATCCCGGGTACGCTGCATTCAGTTGTCTCTTTAAAACAGAGTTTCGGTCTTCCTTATCGTCTCGAACCTAAGGGTTGGGAGTAGAAAATCCTCTTCGCTGGAGCATAATTATCCATTTGCTCAATGTGACCAAGCCAATGTAGACGACGTGTTTTAGATTTTCGGACTACGTCCACATCTTAGTACAGCTAATAGAGTTCGCGGTTGTATTTTCTCCTCAATTTGCCCTTCTTGCATTCAGGACCACATATCCGACGGAGTATATTTCTCTCAAAAGAAAAAAATATAATCTCTCATTTCCTGCCATAAAGCAGAACTGACAACTGACAGAACCAGTGTTTTATATAGCTTAGACTTGATCTTCCGGGTAAGGATTTCAGAATCAATTTGCCAACCTGAAGAAGCAACGGTTTCCTACAGTCATTCTTCTTGGGAGCTCCGCTAAGGTGCCACTCGTGGAATTGATAATTACCTCGAGGTAGGTGAACTCTCTTACTACCTCGAAGTTGCTGCTTTGTTCGTTTGTTCGTTTGTTAAAAGCAAGTTTTGTCTTCGTTGATTTTCAACTAATTTTGGCTGTTCTTCAATCGCTATGAAAGCAACCCCGCCACGCTGAGATCGGCCGATGATGTCGAAATCCTCCGCGTATCCCGGTATTTGGACGGATCTGTTGCTCCAGAGAAAGATTCGTCTTTTTTGTAAATGGAGCACATGGAGCTGATAGTCTAAGCATCGGGCATTTCTTTAAACCATACTGGGTTGAGGATTTATTACATGCACCCTGCAAAAACACCACCTCCGCATTTGAAGAGGAACCGGTTCTTTAATATTTGGACGTGGGTTTTTTTTTTGTGCAATCACTCTACATGATTCCTATTTAACAGCTGCTGGAAATGCTGCTTAAACACGTCTACTATTCCCTGTGCTTCGTTGACTAGCTTTCAATCACAATTTTTTTTAATTTAATACTTAGACTAATAAAAAGGTTCATTGTGATCCCACAAGGATCTATCTTCTTCCTACCTGTTGAACCAGTTGGAGCTTTTGATGAAGCTTGAAAGACTTTTAATGTCGATGTTTGTGAGATTGTAAAAGAAAGATCCTTAATGGATTTTTCGTCTTTGAAAGAGAGCGCAGGGCATGTGCAGAGAAGGTGGAGAATAGTCTCCTCCTCCTCGTCCAAGCAGCTTCTGCAGAAGTCATTTGTATAGACGCCAAGCCTTGTTGCATGCTTGCCTATGAGACAGTGTCCGTTGATTACACCAATTCTAGCACCAATGTGCAGTCTGTTCAGAGATATGAAACACTTAGAGCGTTTCAGATCCAGCTTTGGCCAAATCTGTGTCTTCGCTAGACAAGTGTTGCCACTAGTACACCTAAGGTTAGTTCTCTCAACTCTCAATGGCCTCCCTCATAAACATGAGTTTGCATGTAGCAATTGGAATGTCTAAGGGACCTTTATGAGGTAAAAGGGGCAGTATGGTTCCTTTTCTGGTGTTCATTCGCCCTACAATTCCCTGGAATGTCTCTGCGTCCTGGCACCCAGCATAGGTAAATGTTGAATAGCTCCGCCATCCCCACGAGAGATGATCGGCAGTCTTAGACTACGGTGGAGCTTGTGGAGACAGAATTCAAAGATTTTAGCGCAGCTTGGCTATCTGAGAAGATTCGAATGTCCATAGCGAATACCACGTCCCTCTTCAGCCACGATAGGACTTCTTTAATCGCCATGATTTCCGCCTGGAACACGCTGCAGTGATTAGGGAGACGAAAGGAGAGGCTGAGGTTCAGCCTGTCAACGAACACACCTCCACCTACCCCCTCGTCGGTTTTGGATCCATAGGTGCAAAAGAATGTTGACTTTGAAGTTTTTGTCAAAACGTGTCTGAGGGGTGGCTGTAGTTCATGTTGCTAGGGAGGGTTCTATTTTTAGAGGCGTGGCCGATTTCATTCTCGGACCACTGGAACGTTGTTTTAAGGCGAACAGCCGCACTAGCAGCCGCTTGCTTACTAAAGATGTCAAGAAATGTCAGGTGAAAAAGAAAGTCCATTCAGCAGAGGGAGTAGTGCGCCGTGCACCAAGCAGAGACACGCTGATTGCTGAACTTTGCTATCTTATCGCGATTTATCGCTTTGTCTAAGGCAGTTAACCAAACAACCATCCCGTACATAAGTATCGGTCTTATTACCGAGATGTATAGCCAGTTGGTGATCCGGGGTTAAAGCCCCCATTTATTACCGATGACTTTTTTGCAAGAGAATAGTGCTACCCGTAGCTTTACGAACTCTTTCTTTTATATTAGGTTTCCAGCTGAGCATTTTATCCACAATTGAGACCCAAGTATTTGGCTTACGATCTGACAGTGCATTTGCGATCGCGGATGTATTGACGTTGTTAAAAGCGCTTTCAATGTCCAGGAATGCAACTAGTGTATTCTTTATGGTGAAGGGAGTATTCGATTGAACGTACTAACGTATGTAAGGCTGTTTCAAGAGATTTGCCTTTGCATGCAATATGCATGTTGAGCCGTAGACAGGAGTCTTGTATGAATGTTAGCGCGTAGATTGATATCAACCAGCCTTTCTAACGTTTTTAGAAGGAATGATGATAGGCTTATGGGTCTGAGATCCTTAGGATTAACATGGGAGCATTTACCGGCTTCGGGTATAAAAACTAATTTTTCTACTCTCCATAATAATATTTAGTTAGGGTATATTACACTGCGACCTATTGGTCTATTGTGTCCCCTGCATGTGTCTCGGAGAGGTTCATGCCCTATTTCAGATCAGAGCCCTCTCTAGATACATCTTTTGTGAAGCGTGTCGAGGTATTGCTCTGATTTATCCTTGGCAGGTCACACTCCTTAGTGCACAGCGCCCAGTCCAGTTTCTTTGATGAATCTGAGAATGAACTGCGGGTCCATGGTTTGTATGTCCTTGTCTGTTATTTGGTGTCTGCCCAAATATCTCATCCTTTTGTGGGCCAGTGCCAAACAGGATTCCAGTATGAGGTCTGGAGTTTCGGCGGTTTCACTGCGGAATCTGCAGAGCCCGTCCTCTGATATACTTCTCTCCATAACAGCAGAATGTAGACCAGCTCCATGCAGGTTATCAGGATTATCTCAAGCATATGCATGATGATATCCGAGGTGTTTTAAAGCTCTGCTGGTATTATGCCATCTCGCCCCTCGGATTTATATGGTTCGAAGCTGTGTAGCCCACAGCAAGAGGTGGGACAGTGGAAACATTAGATGTTACTTAGCCGCGGCGGGATCTCAACCTGAGATCTTTACATAAGTAGTCCAATACGCCAATAACAACCTCTGCGAGACTGCGACCACAGGGTGAAAGCCTTTCTGAAAAATATAATACAATTTTGAAAAGATGGATAGTTTGGTTCGTGTTGACCAGTTGTTGTTTTCTATTTCCATTTCAAATCAAATAATCCGCAGTCAAAAAGCGTGTTGTTTAACGCGTCGTGTCGCACTGCGGAGAAGCGAGTTGCATTTTATCGGCTATATCGATAGGGCTGAATATACCTGTTTGAATTATGTAATGTATAACCCATTTTATTATTCTTCAATATTTAAAATTATTTTCTTTAGACGAAGGTACAAACATACAAAATAAAAATATCGAAATAATATATTAGTATCATATATCAGTAGGTGAGAGTGGGACTAGTAGCGTCTGTCGATACCAATACGGCGCCATCTGTATATAAGCAGCTTTAAACTGCGTGGATGACGAATTCCTACGACATACCAACATCGGGGGCTAAATTATCTCTCACCAAGTCAGGGAATTTCAAAAGTTGAAGCTCAATCTTACCGGCTCCAAAGAACAATTCCATCTGCAGTTCTTTTTTTAACGGCGCAGGAGGCTCGTCAACGTGAATCAGGTAGCCTCTTGCACCGATTTTTGGTTCCTCTTCATTAACAATTTCCCATCCATGCATCGGAATTTCGGTGTTTTGGGCTTGCAGGAATTCGAGGATATATTCTTTTTCTACACCCGTATCTGGTATAACAATTCTGCCTATTGTTCGAATAGGGATTTCTTTTATGGGTAAAGCTTTTAGTATGGAGCCTTTCCATGGTACCGATCCATTGATAACGGCTTCAGCAAAGTCATAAGATTTCTGACCTTTGCAATCAAGGTAGGTGATGCCTTGGATCCATTTCGCATGGCCATAAGTAGGTGCGGTTAAGGTTGCATTTTGCCGAATATAGCAAAATATCGCTTTGGTCAGAGTCACCTCAATGATCTTCCCACATTCTGCAGAATATAGTCCACTTGGCTTTCCGAAATCCACCACAGCTAGATGTATTGAGTTTCGCGTGGGCTCGTTGCGTGCTGTCGTCTGTGCTTCAGATGTCTCTTGATGGCTTTTAATAAGTGTGTTTCTTGTTTTAGATTTTTGATGGTGACCTGAATAGTCATCAGCAAACCTCATTCTCTTGCTTGCTAACACTGACACTTGACTGCTATTAACTGATCTTAGAAGTATACCACTAGGACTTATTACACCACTTTTCGGCGCAGGCCATCTGAGTACATCTTGTGCTATCGTATCTTTAGCCCATTGTAGTGAGTTTTGCTCTTTTTCGGTAAGCGAGGACGTGTCCTTGGCGACAAGAATGCTTAACAAATGCTTAGCCTTCTTAAACTCTCGTTTTCGCAGTAAACCTGGGGATAAATTCTTTGATGTTGCTTTAAGACACCTGGGGTTATCGTCAGGCCGTTCAGCAGACTCCTCTTGTTCCTTCTTAATAGAGATTGTCCCTTCAGTATGGTAAAATGACTCCATTGCTAGGTTGTTACATGGATAAATATCTTCCGGCAAGCGGGCAAGGCTGAAACACAAACCCAACCAAAAAGATTAAATTTTATACATGCCCAAAAGGAAAACCCCAAATTAACTTACAGAATTCAGCTGGGTCGATGACACCCACAGTTTTATTGAGTTCCTTAGAAGTAAACCAGGGACTAAATGGACGGACTCTAATATTGAGAAATGAGCAGAATTTCACTGTTATTTTAATGCGTATTCAATGAATTTGTTAAGATACGTACACTATAGGTACATATTGTATTTGTAAACAAATAAATAATTTGATTTTGTTCCTATTACCGCTCTAGAAAAACAACTACATATACATACTTACTTATGGAGACTGGATTTGTTTGTGTTGTTTGGTTTTGTTTACATCGCTGCCAAGGAATTCGTGGGTTTACATGGAAGATTGAATCTGGTCATATCAGCTGTTGAATTCCTAAATAAATAAATCCAAATGAAAAGTGAGATTCAATCAAAGATGCTTTTGATAAATAAAATAAAATGAATACTTCAGACTTTTTAATACTCGAGATGTTGGAAGATTCTGGCAGTAGCATCATGTTAAGTTCGTCGGATATTACAACACCAGCAATAGCGATGATCAAGAAGATTTGCAACTGTTTTTCGTTGGAAAGGACGACAGAAATGCG
This sequence comes from Portevinia maculata, assembly GCA_949715645.1. Taxonomy (NCBI): domain Eukaryota; kingdom Metazoa; phylum Arthropoda; class Insecta; order Diptera; family Syrphidae; genus Portevinia; species Portevinia maculata. The sequence goes on from OX454525.1 coordinate 299,508,247, forward strand.
ATTTCTAGGTATTTAGAGGAAGTGGTTCCTTCTTATACTGAAAAAGAATTTATAACCCACTTTCGAGTAAGCCGCGATTTGTATCAATGCATAGTGCAACAATTTGCATTATCGAATGAGTACATCGCAATAGAAGCGGCCAAAAATCTTCTCCAGAAATACATGTAGCACTCTTCTTGTGGTTCGCTGGACATCAAGCGTGCTCCTTCCTCCATCAGAGATATAGCAGATAGGTTCAATCTTTCTTTGGGAACAGTATGCCGAATAATAAATCGCACGCTTGGCTTTTTTAACAACCTCTCAGATTCAGTTATTCGGTGGCCTACAGAGGAAGAAAAAGGTAGAACTACCTTATGGATGTATAATAAAACTGGTATTCAGGGGATAATAGGTAATGTTAATATTATTTAATCTAACCAGAATAAATTTAATATATTTTATTTAGGTGCTATTGACGGTACCCATATACGGCCTCCTAAGCGAGCCAAGGGCGATTACATAGAAAAACGTTATGAGTATATAGCTGTGTTTAATGAACAAAAGATCAGAACAGAACAGAACAGATCAGCACACATGAGCGAAAACTGTCAGATCAAGTTAGAACAAAAAAGTACAGCTTCATGTGACAGCTCTCATATCAGCTGTTGAATTCCAAAATAAATAAATCTAAATGAAAAGTGAGATTCAAAGTTGCTTTTGATAAATAAAACAAAATGAATACTTCAGACTTTTTAATACTCGAGATGTTGGAAGATTCTGGCAGTAGCATCTTGTTAAGTTCGTCTGATATTACAACATCGGATACCAGCAATAGCGAATTTCATGCCAAACAAACAAATCAGCTGACATCAGTGACATTTGACGTCTTCAATTTGACAATTTTCACGCAGTTGCCCTTCCTCAAAAGAAGGTGCAGAAAATGCTGTACTTAACTGAGCTGGACAGCGTCATTGAACACAAAGTGACAGAATGTAAAACATTTTGGGGCAAGATTTTTGCTCATGGAACACAAAATCCTGTACTTTTCTGATCTTTTCTGTAATTTTCGGCGCAGCTCAGGTTCATTAAACACAGCTTATGTTTGCAAGCTCTCTGTAACGAAATTAAGCAAATTATTGACATCTTCGTTGGCTATCCAGGATCAGTACATGACAATAGAGTTTTGGAAAATTCCGACATATATCCTGAGCTCTCAAATTTATGTGGAGAATTGTTTGTACTATGCGAATATTTTTAGGCAAAAATAATTAATGCAAAATTTCATGCCAAACAAACAAATCAACTGATATCAATGACATTTGACGTCTTCAATTTGACAACTTTCACGCAGTTGCCCTTCCTCAAAAGAAGGTGCAGAAAATTCTGTACTTAACTGAGCTGGACAGCGTCATGGAACACAAAGTGACAGCATGTAAAACATGTTGGGGCAAGATTTTTGCTCATGGAACACAAAATCCTGCACTTTTCTGATCTTTTCTGTAATTTTCTGTGCAGCTCAGGTTCATTAAACACATCTTATAACTACATTACCAATAGAGTGGCGGCGATAGCTGTCAATTTGGTTTTGTATGTAAGCAAATCTCATCGGAGGTTAGGTTAATAAGCAATTGTATAGATTTTGCAGTAATAATTCTTAAATAAGTGCCATTAAAGACTTGAATATTAGGTCCGTTCGCGTACTTTATGTATAGAAAAATGAAAAGTGTCAAATCTACAAAATCGAGAGAGAATCCTCTCATTTCTAAGAAAAGTATGCGAACGCTTTTGTGTAAAAACTTTTTAGTTTGGCTTGAAAAGAAGCAACAGCTGTTTTTTTGCTGGCAAACTCATAGGATTTCATCATTTGACAGTTTTCATTTTCTTACCAGCCGAAATTCTGTGTGAAGAAAAATGAACGACACTACATTTTTCTTTCGTTCATCTTTTTACCATTTTCTCAGTACGCGAACGCGTTTGTGTAGTTTTGCACGAAAGTTTATATAAATTTACGTGTGCATATTAGTTCGCGAACGGACCTATTATAAAAATGGTGTTGAAGTGTTGTGTGGTAGGTTGCTACAAGAATGCTGGACATGATAAAGGTATTCGATTCCTCAGATTCCCTGCAATAAACAAAAGGAGCAAGGGAAAACGCAATAAAGAGAACAAATTTAAAAGATTGTTCACTTATTTTTACCAGAATATGTTCGAAACACTGTGTGTATTAAATTTTGAAGTGTAAGTAAATTATTTAAGTGATACATTATTGCAGTTTCTACGGAAAATCTCAGACTGGTGTACAACTTTAAGAATGCGATACACTCAACCTTCGAATGCTAATGCAAACGATTGTGGGAACAAGCTCATTGCTCATTGGTGCAGCGAAGTTTAGAGCTTTGAAGTGGCAACAGAGTGTCTCTGTTATTGCAGCTTATCTTTAAGGTTACGTGATGGGCTCCGTCATTGGATATATTTATGGATTTAAAATAAAAGAGATTCCTTTTGTATATGTTCACTGACTTTACTTTTAATTCCAATATTTTTTACTTTATATTATTGTGATAACAAGCTTTTTTAACTATCTAGAAGAGGCAGTTCCTTTTAGAATATACATTATACATATTTGAATTTTGAAAAACATCTGTCTAGCAGACTACAATGTCAAAAAGATTTTCGTGCAACCAATAATTAAATGGTGTTAGGAGCCATGTATCTTTTAATGGCTCATAGATGGATTGTTGGCGCTGGTACGACTGCCACAGCTATTCCCTCCTTAGTGACCATGTCACGACTGATGATGGTTTCAACTGCAGTCTGCGAAATGCACTTTCTTTTTCTTGCTGTAGGTTTTTAGTTCTGGCTGCTTGTCATCTGGGTCATTAAGAAAGAATGCAGGCTTAAGTCTTTCGATCGAAACGTTTTGAGTAGATCCATTGATGTCGATAGAAAAAACTCTGTCGCTTATCCTTTCGACGATCCTGAATGGTCCTTTGTACGGAGGTTCCAATGGTTTTTTTACATGATCCGATCTGAGAAATACGTGTGTACATGAATGAAGGGTCTTGTGCACAAACGAGCTTTTTTTGATATGATGTGATGCAGGAGTAGGTCGTATCAATCGAATATATTCACGAAACTTTGAGATGAACTTGTCTGTATCACGTGGCATTTCGACATCTGTGAAGAATTCTCCAGGTAGACGAAGAGTTACACCGTATAACATCTCTGCTGCAGACGCACCTAGGTCTTCCTTAAAACACGTTCTTAGTCCGAGCATCGCCGTGGGAAGTAGTTCTGTCCATGGTGTTTCTGGGTTGCACATCAAAGCAGTTTTAAGAGAGCGATGCCAGCGCTCAATCATTCCGTTCGAAGCCGGGTGGTATGGTGTGGTTCGAATCTTATGTGCTCCAACTAGGGCTGCCAATGCTTTAAACAACTCCGACTCAAACTGAGTTCCCTGGTCCGTGGTTATTGACTTTGGTGCACCGAACCTGGCTATCCAAGATGAGTAAAAACTCGTTGCCACGGTATCAGCTGTCATGTCCTTCACAGGCACAATTTCTGGCCAGCGTGTGAAACGATCAATCATCGTCAGACAGTATTTATAACCTTTGTCCTCTGGGAGAACAATTAAGTCGATGTGTACGTGGTCAAAACGCTGGTCGACTGCTGTAAATGATTTTGGTACCAGATGACTGTGTCGTTGAACTTTTGCACGTTGACAACTTGGGCAGGAACGAACCCATTCGGAAATGTTTTTCTTGATTGAAGGCCATGCATACTTTTGCAGGAGCTGTTTCAAGGTAGATCTCGTTCCAGGATGTGAAAGTGAATGAACTGAATCGAACATTTTGCGCCGAAGAGATTTTGGAATGTATGGGCGATTCTGTGATGTTGAAATATCGCAATAAATTTGGATTCCAGGCTGTAAATTCAGTTTCTTAAGTCGTAGGGATGTCGTATCACTCATGAGGTCTTTCAATTCTGAATCCGATGCCTGAGCGGCTTGAATTTCCGCCAATGAAATGGAAGTAGGCATGTCAATTGCACTAATTCTGGACAAGGCGTCTGCAGCTAAATTATTGGATCCTGAGACATGAATCATTTGCGTTGTAAACTCGGATATATAGTTGAGATATCGCAGTTGGCGCGGCGACGCCTTTTCGGGCTTCTGGCTAAAGGCAAATGTAAGAGGCCTATGATCCGTCTTAACTACAAAATTTCGTCCTTCTAAAATGTGCCTAAAATGCTTAATCGACAAGTAAATAGCCAATAACTCTCTATCGTATGTGCTATAATTTTTTTGAGCTGATTTCAATTTGGCAGAAAAGAATCCGATCGGTCTCCATACATCTAGAACTAACTGATCTAAGTGTGATCCCACAGCCGTATCGGAAGCGTCCGTTGTCAAACAAAGCGGAGCATCAGGTGCTAAAAACGTTATAAGTGTTTGATTAACAATGCTTGACTTACATGCCTCGAAAGCGTTTTCCATTTCAGAAGTCCAGGAAACCTTTCGTTGATCTTTCCTTTTAGAGTCTTTCAAAACGCTGTTTAGAGGTGCTTGCATTTTCGCTGCGCCTGGAATGCATTTTCGGTAAAAGTTTAAAAGTCCGATGAAACGTCGTAGCTCCAAGATGGTTATGGGTTTTGGATACTTGGATATAGCTTCTGCTCGTTCCTGTGGTGGCTTCATTCCATGCGGAGATATGCTGTATCCCAAAAACACTAATTCACTGACACCGAATTCACATTTTGAAGCGTTGATAGACAGGCCAGCCTCTTTAAGCTTTGACAATACAATTTGAAGATGAACTTGATGTTCACTTTCTTCTTCAGAAAAAATTAAGATGTCATCCAAGTAACAAAATACGAAATCTATATGTCGAAAAATGGAGTCCATATAGCGCTGGAATGTTTGGGTGGCGTTTTTTAAACCAAATGGCATAACCGTAAACTCAAACAATCCCATTGGAGTACTAACAGCGGTTTTAACAATGTCCTCCTTATGCATCGGTATATTGTAGTATGCTTTGTTGATGTCGATCTTTGAAAACAATCGTTTGTTGTGAAGTTTTTCACCAATTCCGTCGAGGTGTGGCACAGGATATCGATCTGGACATGTCTAAGCGTTTAACTTTCGATAGTCTCCGCATGCTCTCCAATCGCCCGTCTTTTTCTTGACAAGGTGAACTGGACTAGCCCACGGGCTACTCGAAGGACGGACTATGCCTAGTTGAAGCAATGTCTCGAACTCGTCCTGTATAGCTTTTAACTTTTCTCCACTATAGCGACGTGGGCGTTCGGCAATCGGTTGACATTCAGTGACGATTCGATGGCACACTTGTGTTGACGTTGGTAGCTGATACGAGTTTGGTACCGTAATGTCAACGTACTGGTTGACTACATTATACCACTTGGAAGACGATCTAATTGTCGAAACACTTTGCTGAATTGCTGGTTCTAGTCCGCCTTGTGATTTCAGTGACGTCAGGGGATCTATTATTTGTTTTTCCTTTAAAACTATAATAAGTCCGAAATGTGATAAGAAATCAGCTCCTAATATAGCTGACTTTACGCTGGCCACGATGAAATTCCATGTAAACGACCGCCGAAACCCGAAATCAACTTTCATTCGCTTGATGCCAAAGGTTGGAATAATGGTGTCATTTGCTGCAAAAAGCTGAACTTCATGTGGAAGTGCATTTCGACTATAGCTAAGAATTTCTTTTGGAACAACTGAAACGGCAGAACCTGAGTCGATTAAAAATTTGATGTTGCTGTTGCGGTCTCGTATATGAAGTCTAAGCTCTGATATGCTGGAGTCATCTGTGCTGCCGCCAACTGCAAGTACTGACGGCAGCGCGTTTAGTTTTCCGTCTGGTTGGAAGTTGATGTTCTGACGAATTCGCATGGTTGCTCACACCTCCTAGCAGCCAGCCCAAATCTTATGTGAAACCGACAAACCTTCTGTGTACTGCGCGACTGACTTCTTTGCTGGACTCTGCTGCGTCCTCTGTTGTCGCTGCGAGAGCGTTGGTCGTTTGTGGCAAGGCTTACAGAAATTTCACTCAAGATCTTGATGAGTTGGCTCCAAGAGGTTTCCAAAGCCAAAACTCTTGCATCAAGTGCATGAACTTGTGAAGAACCAGCTGCATCATGATGAACTGGCCTACTTTGTGACGTTGTAGTTGCCATGACGTAAGACGAAGATGGCGAATTGTCGAGAATACGATCAGCGATTTCAGCTAAATCATTTAAACATACAGATTTGCACGCAGGAAGGATACATCTGACATTATTGGGCATTCGTTGTAGCCACAACGTCGACATGGCATCTTCAGATACATTTGTGCCTGGTAAATCACGCATCTCTCGCAGCAGCTGGCTTGGTTTTTTGTTGCACAACTCCAACCCAGTCAAAAGTTTCACAAGCTGCTTCTCTTTTGATTCGCCGAATCGAGCAATAAGAATTTTTTTTAATTGTGTGTATTTACCTGTTTCCGGTGGGTTCTTCGCCACGTCCGAAACTTGACGCAGTGTGTCTGGGTCCAACGCCGTGATCACCGTGTAGAACTTGGACAAATCAGACGTTATTCTGTTCACGTGGAGTAAGCCATCAATTTGAGTGAACCAAAGTTCAGGGTCAGACGATAGAAACTGCGGTAGTTTGACTATACCCACTGTGTCGACGGCTACGTTGTTCTGACTTGTACCATTTGTATTTAATTTGTTCTCTGCTCCCAAGGCGATTTTATTCTCATTATTCGGCATGTCGCCGTTGTCCCTCGTCGTTCGACAGCATTCTTGTTTTTTTTTTTTTGCTTTTTTTTTAATTTAACTTGTTAAATCGTCGTCGGGGTCACCAATTATGGATTTAAAATAAAAGAGATTCCTTTTGTATATGTTCACTGACTTTACTTTTAATTCCAATATTTTTTACTTTATATTATTGTGATAACAAGCTTTTTTAACTATCTAGAAGAGGCAGTTCCTTTTAGAATATACATTATACATATTTGAATTTTGAAAAACATCTGTCTAGCAGACTACAATGTCAAAAAGATTTTCGTGCAACCAATAATTAAATGGTGTTAGGAGCCATGTATCTTTTAATGGCTCATAGATGGATTGTTGGCGCTGGTACGACTGCCACATATTGCAGCATTCAGCGCCATCTAGTCGAGAGCTATATAACGATATTCGATATTTGAAAGCTGACGGTTGCTCAGTTATAGCTATAAAACCATAGTAGCATCTTTTATTTCTCAAACTTTCTATAAACGAACCGTCAAGATAATAATTCTGGCACTTTTGATAGGTGTCGCGGGGATATATAAACAGGTGTCGCATGAGCACCCAGGACAATGTACTTTCGAACTTTCTAAGTACACGAACCGTCCAGAATATTTCGACACTTTGGATAGGTGTCACTGTGATATATATGTAAGTAGGTGTCGCAGGAGCACCGAAGATATTTTACCGGTAACCCATCCAGAGACGATCGATATCTCCAGGTGCTCTCCATGACGGACTCAGCATTTGCAATAGCAGGATATAGCAGCTTTAGGAAGACCTAAACCTAAACCCTATCAATTACCCCATACCATCCAACGACCGTCAGCACTACTCAAACCGACGTTAAAAACCCACATTCTAAACAAACAAAATGTTAGACTTAAGGAACTTTATAATTAAAAAAAATGTAAAAATAAATGTAATCACTAGAACGAAGTAGAGCCCCTTCTGTGCTCACAGATAAAAAAATATTAGACTTAAGACAATAGACAATGTAACACAATTTGAGTATAAATAAAAATATTGTATATATATATTGTATGCACCGAAGAGATTGTGCTTTTTGAACAGCGATGAAATAGTGCGATTTCAAGCGATAGGTGACAGAACACAGAAGTGAAAAGTCTAGAGAAAAGAATACGAGATTTAGGAGAAAGAGTAAAAGGATGAATTGGCATGAAAAAGAAAATATGTATGCAATTTTAAGCGGATTTTAGCTATTAACGTTATAAATAATGAAAAAGGAGGGTACCTACGCGAAAACTTAATAAAATCAATATATGTAATTCTTCTCCCCATTCATTATTTATTTTGATTATTTATTGTTATGCTTACATTTTTTTTACTATTATAAAAAAACAAAGATAGGTATATATCGATATAAAACGGCTAGACCAAATTCAGTGTAATTTTTTTCAGCTCATATTTAGGTAAATATACGCGTCGACTAGAGCGAAGAAAAATTGTTCACCAACGTACTTACATAAGTAATACACACATACACGCACATACCTACAGCTCCTAAAAAAACATTTGAACGAAATATTGTGAGGATTAAATTTTAAAATATATATGTTGTAAATTACGATTTTAATTTTTGGACCAATTAGAATAGCATGCCCAATGCTGCGAAGTTAATTAGTCTTGTTGTTATAACAAAAAAATGGCTGCACCGAATTCAAGATATAATTTCTTTCATATCATATTTACATCAATACGCGTCAATTTTCATACGAGAGAAAACGTGAACGAACAATTTGTTCACACAAGGGCGTATGTACGGATACCCTTTCCATTTTCCTATCCACCAAAGTGTGAGCGGCATTGTGTTGGAGCCGTTGTTTATTTTGGATTTATTTTTTGTTTGGGTTTAATAACGGAACTACAGAAATTAAAAAAATTAGTCGAAAAGCCCAAAAATGGGCTTCTTTTCTTAAAAAATACATTTTCATCAAATACCCCTAACAAGTGGGTGTGCCAAGCTGGCAAAAAGCTTTCTGTGAGCGAATTATTAATAAGGACATTCTCTACATGGCCTTCTCGGCAAGGGGCCCTCCCTTGTTGGGGGTTGTGCCGGCGGGATAACTTCCCTACCAAGTAAAAAAGGTAGTTATGAGAAAGACACCAGCCTCGGATATGGACAACCCTCATTTAAGATCTCGACCCTTAACGTCAACGGACTATGAACTGAGAGTGTGTACCTGGACGTACACTGTACACTCCTGGTGCTGCTCAAAACCTTGAACCTGTCTTCGCGCGTCGTAATGCAGATATTACCGCGATCAGGAGATACGATGGATAGGATCGGTTAAGCAAAAACGATAATAGTGCAAGATTTATTACAGCTGTCAGAAAAGGAGGCCCATTTTAGGATGCGGATTCATAGTGGGAAATTGGCTAAAATCAAAAGTCGTTGGTCTCAAGCCGACAAGTGATCGCCTGGCTATAATTCGCATCCATGACACATGTTACAACATCAGTCTAATATGTGCTCATCGAAAAATGGGGACAGAACGTGCACATGTGTAAACGCTGCAACGCAAATCTGCGGCCGCAAAGTAAGTTTATCGAGCCATGAAAAGGATTGAGAAGCAGATCCTGCATAGAAAGAGGAGGGCGTACGTAATGTCGCAGATAAAGGAGGTTTTATAAAAAGGCCAAGCAACTGTCTGACGGCCCTAATACCGGAATGCATGCTCTTCTCAACATAGAAGGAAACCTAGTCAACGAAGCACAGGGAAGATTAGATGTGTTTAAGCAGCATTTTCCAGCAATGGGCAACGACAACTCCATTTGGGAGCTTTCTTTTATAGCGATCTCAATGATCTTATAAATATTGACATTAAAAGTCTTTCAATCCACATTTTATTGTTAGTCTCCTGTTAAAGGCTTACAACCTGGATTCCAAAACAATGCCCACTGTTTTCTGAAGGCTACGTTTGCATCATTAAGTCAATGTGAACGGAATGTGGTACTGATATTTAATGAAATTATAATTCGTGCAAATCTCACGTACAATATCAATAATGACTTAATTGATGGATTTGAAGGTCAATGAGTGGATCGAAAAAGATTGTACGGTAAACGGCCTCTTTTATAGCTGGCTGGAAAAATATATTAAATTATTTTGTTTCACCAAACTCTGTCAAACGGGTTAACCTGCACTCTGTTTTAGAAAATAATTTGACGATTTGCCAAGAACTTGGTCTGAAAGTGTGCAATATAGTTTGCGACCAAGGACCTAATAACAGGAAAGCTTACCAATTATTAGGAGTTACAGAAGATAAGCCTTTTCCAATTTTCAATAATGAAAAAATATTTTGTTTTTATGTTTTTCCACATTTATTAAAATCGATGCGTAATGTTTTACTCAAATCTGATATGCTAACTCCAGATGGTAATGTTTCCTTTGATGTTTTCAGAGAAATATTCAATTTGGAAAGAGATAATGTGGCTAAAACATGCTTGAAATTTACAAGTTCACACATAACCCCAAATGCATTTGAAAAAATGAGTGCTCGCTTGGCAACGGAAACCTTTAGTAGGACAACGGCAGCATCAATACAAACTGCTCATCACATTAATTGCCTAAAAAATAGTTCAAATCAAGCTCTAGCAACACAAGCGTTTACATTAAAAATGAATAATGCTTTCGACATTATGGACAGTGGGTCTTATTACGATAAAAATATTTTAAAGTGTGGAGTTCAGGTCGGAAATCCAGCTTATAATGAGCAAACAGCAACAATTCTTGTCTTACTTAAGATCAATGCAAGAGTCTTCTAATCTTCCAAGGAACTTTTGCATAAAAGGAATGATACAGACAATAAACGGGGTTTTATTACTTAGTGAAGATGATGTTTGTTTATTCGGGAATGTTGAGTATTTACTTACAAAAATAACTCAGTCCTCAAATCTAATCGCTCTCTCTCCGCATAGTAATTGTGATGATGACGATGTAGAATTCTTAAATTTAGATACCTCACAGACTCAACCGCACACATCAAGAACTTTTTTGTTACCTAAAGCACGCGAGGAAATTGTATTTAACAATACTTTATACGAAAAAATGATAAATGAAATACAAATTATAAATGCAATTTCATTGAAAACGACTGCAATGCGTCATTTTACAGGATATCTGGCGTTTAAAATTCTTTTAAAAAACAAGTTTGCAAATTGTTCGAAATTATTTTTAAAAAGTGATGAACAAATAACATATCCGTCAGAATTTTTCATTTCTGCTTAGAATTTTTCCCAAAACAGTGATTTTGGAAGTCTCTTAGCACCAACTGATGAATTTTTAAATATTTGTAAGCTCCATTTCAAAGTAAACCATACAAATTTAAGAGATCGTCCGCATATTAGAAATATATATAAGGGAGAGCAGGGCCGGCCTTAACCATCTAAGCGCCCCGGGCAAGTATTTCATTTGGCGCCCTTTTATATCCTACTAATATTATAAACGTGAAATTTGTAACGTATACCTTATGTTGCGATGTATAGATGGATGTTTGTTACTCTTCCATGCATATAGCATATACTTCAGAATAACACAAAGGCTATTAATTATAAAGATATCATGCAAATTATGTTATGCTGTCTACGCAAGCGACGCCTTACTTAGTTACGACTTACTATACATTTTGTAGATACCATATTTGTTTTCGAATTTATAGACAACTACCAACATATTGTTACATCCAGGCTAGGATTCGAAGAGATAAAACGTAATTCTATTTAATTAATCTTTATTAGTTCTCTTTCAATTTAATTCTTGATTATTATTCTAATAATTCACTTATTTAATTCAACAATTCACTTTCACAATTAATCACTTTAAATAAACAAACACTTTTCTCTTATTCAATACTTCCATTTTTTCTCTATATTTTTCACTACTGTCATCTATCGCAATTCTTTATCGCGGTTCAAAACTAGAATGTCTCGGGTACTCCTGCGACATCTATTTATATCTCCTAGTGACACCTCTCGAAATTTCCAGATTCGTTGAGTTCAGAAGGTTCGAGAACGCAGATGTACTAAGTATTCCATAGCCACTCAAACTGCTTTTCAAATGCTACCAAATATGGGTTATATGGCTCTCTACTAGATGGCGGTGAAAGTTGACTAATTGATGCTGAATGTCACAGTTTGAGCAAGCATGCGACAATATATTTATTATTATGAAAAACTAAATATTTTATTTATTTATTTAATTATTCACGAAATTTTATTTAGTAATCAAAAATATATAAAATTATAAAGTCTTATATTTCTTGCTTTTTTATCAGCAAACTTTTTAATAAGAGTGGCAAAATCGAGTTTCTGCAACTTCATTTTAAATTGACAGCAGGCCAAACTATTTAATCTTGTTTGAGACATTGTAGGCAAGTAAGCTTTTATCAACTTCATTTTCGAAAAACTGCGTTCGCCACTTGAACACAGTCACCGGTATTGGTAACAGAATACGCATCGATGTCCAGTTGTTAGGATTGAAGATTGTATTTTTTGAGGAGGTTTAAAGTTTCGATAGGTGTCACCTGACTGTCCTCAAGATAGTGTTGCAAACCTAAAATTTCATGGCGCATCAATATCAGATTTAGAGTTAACCGTTAACTTTTCTTGCAGTCCATATCAATGCCATATGAGTGCATCAATTTTTGAAGCATATTTTTCCATTGTATTTTTTGTAGATGTACTTGTGAAGGCCCACAAAAAGTAATGTGATCTATATTGCTCGTATTAAGTTCCTTTGGCCACGTGGCTAGATGGGAAACATCTTTTATTTCATGTGTGTTGATACTTTTATCAGCCAGAGAAGTCATATCTTGAGTTTGACTTAGGGGCAACTCAGACGGCTTATGCAAGAATTGAATGGACTGATTAACTTGTTCACCTTGAATCGATGAGTACATATTTTTGGTGCATATTGGGTCGTTATTTCGGCTCGCCGTTTCTGATGTATAACTGGTGATATTGGATTCGGTATCTGAAGTACTCGGCTTAGAAATTCCTTTAAAGTATTTGTTAATATTCATATGAATTTTAGTTTGTTCAAAAACTTTCACTTTTTCAGCTTTTCTTTTACGACTTTCTGAACCAGAAAGCTTTTTTAATTATTTCTTTATTTTCTGCCATTATTTACTAGTGTCGGAAGTGGGTTCTGTTCTATGTTCTACAAATAAAAAAAATGTTTTTACTAACCGGGTAAAAACGTTGAATATGAACTGAAAATTTCTGTCAAAAATCTTATTTTAAGACCTCTCTTTATAGCTATTAAAATTAAACTAGGGGTCGCCCCATTGTCGAAATTCGACCAATTTATTCTATAAGTTGAAAAAAAACCAAGTCGACTGTTATACATATTAATCGGAAAATGAAATTTTTCGACATTGCATTCTCTGATTTCACATGATATAAAATTTTTCCGGCATTTTCAAGTAACTTTAAGCATTTTCAAGTAACTTCAAGCATTTCCAAGTAACTTCAAGTATGTTCAAGCATTATCAAGTAACCACACAGCAATGGTGTTGTAATTTCATCCAATTCGCTTCATTTTACCTGCTGTAATTCATAATGTGTGTTATATATGTGGATACTTTTTGTATTGTGCACTTATATGTATTGTCCCCTGCCCAAATATATATAGTGTTGGCATATCTATGTGATGTATAAATGATTAACATGCACAGCAATATTGTTGTTGGTAACTTCAAGTAATTTCAAGTATTTTCAAGCATTTTCAAGTAACTCCAAGCATTTTCAAGTAACTTCAAGCATTTTTAAGTAACTTCAAGCATTTTTAAGTATCTTCAAGCATGTCCAAGTAACTTCAAGTATGTTCAAGCATTATCAAGTAACCACACACCAATGTTGTTGTTGTAATTTCATCCAATTCGCTTCATTTTACCTGCTGTAGTTCATAATGTGTGTTATATATGTGGATAATTTTTGCATTGTGCACTTCTATGTATTGTCCCCTACCCAAATATATATAGTGTTGGCATATCTATGTGACATATAATAGCAAAAATGGGTGGAAACACGTTATATGCAACTCCGTATTAATATATAGATATTAATATATAGATATGTGGATAATTTTTGTATTGTGCACTTCTATGTATTGTCCTCTACCCAAATATATATAATGTTGACATATGTGTATGTGACGTATAATAGCAAAAATGGGTGGAAACACGTTATAGGCAACTCCGTATTAATATATAGATATGTGGATAATTTTTGTATTGTGCACTTCTATGTATTGTCCCCTACCCAAATATATAGTGTTGACATATCTATGTGATGTATAAATGATTAACATGCACAGCAATATTGTTGTTGGTAACTTCAAGTAATTTCAAGTATTTTCAAGCATTTTCAAGTAACTTCAAGCATTTTCAAGTAACTTCAAGCATTTTCAAGTATCTTCAAGCATGTTCAAGCGTTATCAAATGCATAACATGCACAGCAATGTTGTTGTTGGTAACTTCAAGTAACTTCAAGTATTTTCAAGCATGTTCAAGTATGTTCAAGCATTTTCAAGTAACTTCAAGCATTTTCAAGTAACTTCAAGCATTTTCAAGTATCTTCAAGCATGTCCAAGTAACTTCAAGTATGTTCAAGCATTATCAAGTAACCACACAGCAATGTTGTTGTTGTAATTTCATCCAATTCGCTTCATTTTACCTGTTGTAATTCATAATGTGTGTTATATATGTGGATAATTTTTGTATTGTGCACTTCTATGTATTGTCACCTACCCAAATATATATAGTGTTGGCATATCTATGTGACGTATAATAGCAAAAATGGGTGGAAACACGATATAGGCAACTCCGTATTAATATATAGATTACGTGGTAAAGTTAAGCTGACTCGTGTGGGGGCTTGTAGACTACGGTGCCCCGGGCGACCGCCGGGTCGCCCGACCCTTAAGCCGGTAATGAGGGAGAGCATGGCCTTGGAATGCATGAGCATAACAAACCTTAGAGATTTGAACTGGTTTGATAAGCAAAACCGACGCAAAGAAATTCTTTACTTTGGACTTCTTACTCTCTTGCAAAAACATTGTGCTTGAAAAATTAAAAAAAAAAAAAAATTATTACCAGTAAAAATAAAAAATATCAAATTTTGTCAGGAAAACAAATGCAAAACAATCACGAAATTGAACCAACTCCGCCAGAGTGAGAGGCACGGGGAACTTACTATAAACCAGCACCCCAAGAGTGAGAGACACGGGGACCTCACTATAAACCAGCAGCCCCAGAGTGAGAGACACGGGGACCTCAATATAAACACCCCAAGACTTAAAAGCAGTAGGTATCCAAAGTCGCTTTTGCAAGATATACTTTCCTGCTAATCCCCTCTCACTGTTGTTTAAAAAAAAAGGAAATAACCTTGAACAAGAAATTCCTTCAATTGAATCAAAATCAGAATCTGAAAAACATAAGCACACATGAAAACAAAAACCGAAATAATGAAAAACAAAACACAAAGAGAAATAAGCAAAAGCAACAAGCAATTTGTTGTTTCAACCAAATGGACAACATGTCTTATGCACGATCCGAACGAGTTCGATCAAACGGGGACGCAGGAGTAAATCCCATTCGCCTGAAAAAGAGACATATTTGTTTACTCTGCATGCGATATCTATGGTCAAAATCGCTTATAACCACATCGGTTATAACGACGTATCGGTTACAACGACCAAATTCTTAGGTCCCGAATCAGCGCCATTGTAATTCCATTGAACGACAATCGCTTATAACGACATCGCTTATAACGACCTATCGCTTACAACGACCGATTTTACCCTTTTTTAATTTTAATATCGGTTATAACGACTAAAATCGACGCAGCTGTTGGCGCAACTGATTTCTTTTACTGATTCTCTGTAGATGCGATGTATCTAAGTTCTTAGAATCTGGGATACGAGTATGTTACAGTTACCGTTTCTAGACGTTCTTTTTTTGCTTTTGCGTTTATTGAGTTTGTTCTACGTTGGAGAAGTTTTACTCAGTGCAAATTTTTCAGTGTGACAAGTGGTTGCAGAAGTTTAATTTGATTTTGTGAGGCGAAAAGTTGTACCTTCTTATCGGAAAATGAGTCAAAAAGAAAAATCTGCACTAAGCAATTAGATATTTCCACTTTAAAAAAAAACAGTAAACGTATATTTGTAAATGTGTATTCTTATTATTTTATGGCTCAAATTGAAAAAAAAATTAGGAAAAAAATAGGTATATACCAGAGTTGCACAAAAGTTAGCTTAACTAATAGCTAAAAAGCTACAACTAAATTAGCTGTAGTTTCTTTGAACGTACATAACTAAAACTAGTTGTAGTTGCCACAAATTTTGAACCTAAATTAGTTATTAGTTGCGAAGTGTAACTAAGCGTGTTTAGTTGTGAAAAATTAGTTGCCAGAGTGTAACTAACAATAATTAGCTTTAGTTTTAGCTTTTTAGCTATCGATTAAACACAACTAATAATTTTTTTCAAACAATTTAATCCGAAAAGGTTTACAGGAACAGGAGCGATTCTTTTATTTCGTTATACATTTTCTAGTTTTAATTATGTTTAATTTTAGAGTTTATTATGTCCTTACGGAACACGGGGAAAAATAGTGTGGAAGTAGATTTGTCTTCGATAAGTTTTGAATAATTGAGGTTGTATAGCTTGAAGTTTGTTGTACATCAGTTGAAGGTAAGAGGTAACCGATGGCCGATTGAAGAATGCCACTTTTAGTTGTCATAAGGTTATTTACCAAGAGGTCCTTGGAGCACCAAATAAGGTCCTTAAACCCGATTTTTTTTTTTCAAAAACTCCAAGAAAACCGCTTCTTATATCTGTGTTCAATGTTATTTGACTAACAGGTCCTTGTAATAAACAAAAAAGGTCCTTGAAAATCGAAAAAGGGATATTATTCCAAAATATCATTTGAGCCCACACGGTATATCTGTGTTCAGTGTTATTTGACTAAGATGTCCTTGCAACAACAAAAAAGCTCCTTAAAACTTGAAAAAGGATATTTTTCTAAAATATCATTTGAATCCACACGGTATATCTGTGTTAAATGTTATTTGACTAAGAGGTCCTTGCAAAAACAAAAAGGTCCTTAAAACTTGAAAAAAGGATATTTTTCCAAAATATCATTTGAATCCACATGGTATATCTGTGTTAAATGTTATTTGACTAAGAGGTCCTTGCAAAAACAAAAAGGTCCTTAAAACTTGAAAAAAGGATATTTTTCCAAAATATCATTTGAATCCACACGGTATATCTGTGTTAAATGTTATTTGACTATGAGGTCCTTGCAACAACAAAAAAGGTCCTTAAAACTTGAAAAAAGGATATTTTTCCAAAATGTCATTAGAATCCGCACGGTATATCTGCGTTCAATGTTATTTGACTAAGAGTTCTTTGGAACAACAAAAAGGTCCTTAAAAGTCGAAAAAAGGATATTTTTCCAAAATGTCTTTAGAAACGGCACGGTATACATTAGTTCAATGTTATTTGAATAAGGGGTTCTAGAAACAACAAACATTTTGGAAAAATATCCTTTTTTCGATTTTCAAGGACCTTTTTTGTTTGTTGCAAGGACCTCTTAGTCAAATAACATTAAACACAGATATAGCGTGTTGTTCCTAAAGACATTTTGGGAAAATACAATTTTTTCGGGTTTAAAGGACCTTTATTGTGCTCCAAGGACCTCTTTGTAAAATAACCTGATGTAAAATAAAAGCGACATTCAATGAATTTTTATTTTACACGCAATATGCATAATAAATCCCAATAAATTATCACCATTATAGCAAAATAAAACATTTTGATTTAGTTATTAGTTATTACCTAGACAGCTAAAAAGCTACAGCTAAAAAGCTAACCAACTTTTAGCTGTCATCCGCAACTAACTTTGGCAACCTAACGAGCTTAGTTACACAACCTGCAACTAATAGCTAATAGCTAAAATTAGTTGTCATTATGATAGCTAACCACCAAATCGATTGCATTTTTAGCGCAGCTAATTTTACGACATTAGTTACTTAGTTATGGCGTTAGCTAGATAACAAATTAGGTAGCTAACGTGCAACTGTGGTATATACATAGCTTGATATCGGTTATAGCGACTTATCGCTTATAACGACCAAATTCTTCAGTCCCTTGAAAGTCGTTATAACCGATTTTGGCTGTACTTTATTATTTGTGATGCTATATTTACATCAAAGTATGAAATTGAAAACATCAGGAAGCCGATGCAAAACATATTGGATTCATCTACCATGGCATTACTCAACCTTAGATTTGCACAGAAGAGCGAATGTTGAAATGATTTGTGATAGAATCCAAAAACTTACCGCAAACTTTATAAGTCAAAATAGCTTTTCAGAAAATCCCCTGATCCATCAAATGAGTCTTTAAATTCCATCTTATGTTGTTCCTGTTTATATACCTACTTATGTGTTTCTTTATTTGCTTATATATATGTATATATATCTATTTATTCGTCTATTTATTTATTTGCATTTTATTTATTTATTTATTTATTAATTATTTAATAATTTACCTGTTTATTTTTTGTATTTGTTTATTTATTTATTTTTTTATCTATCATTTATTTATTTATTTATCTAATTATCTGAATTTATTTATTTACCTGTTTATTCGTTTATTTGTTTATTTTTTTTATTTGTTTATTTATTTATTTATTTATCTAATTATCTATTAATTTATTTATTTGTTATTTGTT
This sequence comes from Portevinia maculata, assembly GCA_949715645.1. Classification (NCBI taxonomy): domain Eukaryota; kingdom Metazoa; phylum Arthropoda; class Insecta; order Diptera; family Syrphidae; genus Portevinia; species Portevinia maculata. Next base: position 299,526,778 of record OX454525.1, read on the forward strand.
TATTATTTATTTATTTATTTATCTACTTATTTATTTACCTATTTATTTATTATTTATTTATTTACTTATTTATTAATTTATTTATTATTTATTTATTTATTTTTTTCTTTTTTCCTTTTGTTAAATTGAAGGTTTTTCTCGCACTTTCCTTCAAAAAGATTGATATTTTGTAAATAAGAATTCTCTTCAGATTTGTTAAATATATTGTTTCAGTAGTAAGATACAAAAATGTCACATCTCTGTACTTATGTAAAATGTGTGGTAGCGTACCGAATGTAAATCAATATTATGCGAAATAAATCTATCTATCTATATTGGATTCACCCTTCTGTGGGTACTCGTCTGTTGAAACCGTGGTGTGGATGACGCGATCCACTATGTAGTGTACATGTCCCTACTATATTAATTAAACCAATAAATATATTATTACGAAACATAACCCTACAAATTTGTTCAATGGCAATCGCCCACAAATTAACAGTTTGAAGGATTTTATTATTTAGGTAACTAAAGCTGCTACGACTGACACCGGCACTGGCGAAGAAGTCATCATACCCAGAATACCCATGATTCTAATGGATATACCTTTTCTATTTAGGCGTCTCCAATTTCCGATCAGTGTATATTTGCAATGGGATCAAACCCTGAAATTTGATAGAGTTGTACTCTCCTCTGACAGCCATGCTGGTCACATAGACATTTATGTTTCATGTTCTCGTGTCTGTTGTAGTAATAATTTGTATGTACTATACTTTATCCAACAAAAATTGTCAGTACATGCCTTATGGAGGAGCTTTTTTTCTACCAGTAGCGCCTGTAGATACTTTCACGGCACTCAAACGCAAGAATTGCCACTGAAATAAAAACCAAACCACTAACATACCAAGGAATTGTTGTTTCAATTTTCCTAAAATTTGCATACAACCCACCACAACCAGTCTCCCACACATCCGAAAGGGAATGAGCATGATCGTCTTGTGTTCGCTTGCTATTATCATCCGCCAAAATAAGCAGTGTGTGTGACTGAAGCACATCAGAAAAGTATTACCATCTCTACAATGAAGCATATCATTAAGGGGTTTTCTATGGATTTTGTCAAAGAACTTTCGGTTTTGGTGCTTTTGAGAACGAACTTTTATGTGGGATGTTGCCATTCGGTTTTAATTTGATGGTATTTGTATTATACAGCTGCACAAGTGCAGTTTTTTTACCATCTGTTTAGGTATATGACATTACGTCGTGATTATATAATTTTGTATTCTAATTGCCTGATTGTGTCTACCTTTCACAATATACATATAGCGGAAAGGACTGGGAATGTTTTTAGAAAATCTTGGTGATTGAGTTTATGTCGCAAACTGTTTAAATAAAAAAAACATAAATACATCCTTTCATCTCATTATGTACCTGTTTGTATGATGTCATTGTTTTTCCGATGAATAACGCCTGTTTTGCCAATGAATACGGGAATTCCCAAAAGGAAGATCTCAAGTTAGGTCGGGATGCAATCATACAATGGGTTGCTCGAAATCGTTAAACGTTACAAAGGCAAGTATGAAACATACGTCGTGGATGAAATGACTCAAAATGCGGGACATAAAGTGCTTCGCTTGCCGCCTATCGTTTGTAGCAAGTCAAAACAAGTCATTTAAAATGGCTGAAATACGAGACTTACTAACGACAGCACTTATAAGGGTTGACAAGGAAAAATGGCATCGATGTGTCCAACACGCTGAACAGGTTGTTGAGCCAAATATGTGGGAAATGGAAGTTTTTGTCGAGGAAGCAGTTGAAAGGTTTATAATAGACCTAAATAATGAGAACAGTAGCAGTGATTACTCATCGGATTAATTGAGTAGTGATATTAGAAATTAGTATTTTATGTTTTACAATATTTATAATGAATAAATTGGATTACAGTGATATATTTTTGGTTTTGATTTTTTTTTGTTACGAAATTTATATATTTTGTTGGTCTACTGGAGATACCCTTAAAAAAATGAGCCTATTATTATCTTCGTTCCGCAATATTTTTAATTTAAATTGGAAGATGGGAACCCTAATAGAATTGCTCTCTGAGTTATGGCGAATTATCATACACACTACGGTAACCCTGTGAGAGCTTTAAAGAGGGACCGATTTATGTAAGTCATTGCAACCAGACTGAAAGACAAACATCCTATCTTGCCTGCACTGACAATTTTTGTTGGATAAAGTATAATTTGATTATTTTATAAAATGATGAAGCATAAATGGTCCAACTTGTGGAGTAAGGTCAAAACTCTAGAATTCTTCGATTCGGACTTCGACTACCTGTAGGATTATTTCCAACTTTTCACAGCCATTTCGGAAGATAATTTTCTGCAAAGGGAAAATGAAATGGAAGGGATTTGCAAGAGTTATAAAAGCTGGGCTTTCGCGGTATCGTTGGGCGTAGGAAAAGCTGCAGGTGCTCTCGTTGTGCGGGCAAATGGGCCCAAGGGGCCCACCGAACAACTGCGTCGGTGGGCAAATGCAAGACTGCAATGCACAATATGAAAAGGAATTGCAGTGATTGTGCAGCAATAGTTGGCGCATTGTATGCGGAATAAAGAGACTCCGCATTCTGTCCTTTGTTTGACCGAGAGTTCTGTTGGACCGAATGCCACATGGTGAGTGAGCTAATTGAAACAACAACGACGACAACCGTTGTAGCGACCGCGATGAATAATAGCTTTAAATTATTACTATCTTTTGCTCTCAATTTGGATGGTATTTGCCGCTTGTACTTCTTTCACCGCTGATGGAGCTGATGCCCTGGTGTTATACGTGCTGTTTGACTGTTATTATTTCATGCGATTCATTCCGTACACATACAAAGGCCGGATGATGTTCCATCCACTGTATTCTTGTGCAAATTAGCTATATAGTTGCCAAGGGACGCCTGGTACCGGCTGACGGAGTAACTATACACAAAAGGATATAAGAGCAGACATCATGTTCGATATGGCAACACTCTCGGGAGCTCAGGTAAATCCATCTGCAGCGCTAGGAAATAATACAATATTGCTCTCGCCTTTGTTCCTTCCTTTCTCCATCCATATATTCGCATTTAATCCATGGCTGCTTCTATTGTATATGCAAAGCTCATAAGCGTTGTTTTGTATTAACACCGCCCGTCATAGGAATTTTCCATTACTCCTCAGAGAATTTATTTTACAAAATACATGCAATGCGGAACGTGTATGAACATTCGAAAAGATGGTGCAGCTTCGTGTGTTTTTTTTTGATTGCGGCGTAACTTTATAGTCAGCATATTCACAAGTGATTAAGGTTGTACCCATAATCTATTACAATGAGCGGACGTCGTTAACATTTCGAACTCCTGCCGCTGGTGGTTGGCTATCATTTCTGCACAAAGATAACGATGGTGTTTAGTAATGAGGAATGCAAGTGGTCCAGCAAAGAACCCTTAGTTAACCCATCTAATGCCATACTTAAAGGATACTTTTTCTTCCTTAGTAAAATAGCCAGCGGCGGTTTATCTGGGTTGTGTCCGGGTGTGTTTGTATCTAACTTTCATATTATTCATCCATTTGAATTCAGAATAAAACTTACATCCTGGTTTAAGTGAGCTTAACCCGAAAGTTTAAACCGAGTACTTATTATTCACACTTTAAACCTGAAGTTAAACGCATTTTTTTTCGATTGAATTTAAACTTTCCTCCGGGGACCAGATAAAGTACTATAATCCGGGATAAAACTCAATTTCAATAATTACTCTTTTTCTTGTCACATTGGGCATTTATACCTTTACAGGGGGCAGAAAAGGAAAAAGAAAAGTAAAAGTAAATAAATCGTTGCCTTGCGCAACAAGTGGTCAAAATCCCAAAGGCTTTTCGATGCCTTTCAGCGTCAATCACCTCCCGGAGGCGCCACCACATGCTGGCGAGCCCGGCCTCTCCCAGAAACGCCCTAGTTAACTTAGTTTAACTTTTAAACTAAGAGGATGTTACCTAGAGTAACGCACCGTCCTGGAAGGGAATGTTGACCCCTCCCCCCCCCCCCCCCCCCAACAAGCCACCGAAATTTGGCGAATTGCTTTTCCGTGTCGAATTTATCCCTCTCCGATATTGCGGTACTAAAACGGAGGAGCTCATGAGCATTGGCGGCGCCCCCGCCGCGGATGGGCCTTTAGCATCAATATGGACAAATGCCTCAGGGGATAAAGCCAGATCGGAGCGTACTCTATGTCTATGTACATTTCATTGGGCTAGTAAGCCCCAAAGATGAGGCTGTTGTCGCTGGCCATCGCCCTTGCAGTGTGCCTTCGAGTCATCTTAATAAGGATATTGTCAATCCTATTCAACTGGGCCCCATCGTATAGGACCTTGTTTGGATAGAGTTTTATATAGTTGGATTTACGCGTTCGGAACAACCGGAGACAAGCCCTAAGACATTGTCGAAAACCAAAACCAAAAACCCGAATCTTTTCCATATAACTAGGCGCTATATTAAACCACAATGGACAACCATAAGCGATGGTCGGCCTTATAAGGGCCAAGCAGCAAATAACCTTCACTCTGGAGTCAAGTTGACTGCTATGAAACAGTTTCCTTGTCAGAGCATAAGCCTTCTTGGCCCCAGCAAGACAAGCAACTATATGTCTATCGAAATTCAGATACTGGTCAAGCCAGGTATCCAAATATCTAACTACGTTTCTCACCGGCTGCCCATTTTGTCAATTTCTTCCAGTTTTTTCTGATACCTAGAGGCCCCAGCCAATGTTGTTCTGAACAAGATTGTTTCTGTCTTCTGAAAGTTGATTTTCAATTTCCAGTCGTCGCAATATCCCTTAATTTGATCGAAGTCACGCTGCAAAAGAATGTTATTGATCTCAATTCTAGGACCTGATAAGTATGCCACCATATCATCGGCATACGCTAAGGCATGTCTGAGTGAAGCTACCAGATCACACGTGTAAATGTTAAACATGATCGGAGAATACACTGCCCCCTGCTGTAAACTATTTTTAATTTCAAAGACTCTGCTTGAAGTCATGTTGCCGCATTTGACAAGGAACTTCTTTCCCATAAGTATATTATAAATTACATATAGGAAAGGTTTGTGTTTCCCCCGCCTTGTCAACTTGTGGAAAAGTTCCTCTAACTATACGGTATCGAAAGACTTCTCAAAATCAACCAGACACAAGCACCCGTGCATTGGTTCTTGCATTTATTCCACTGAATGTCGGAAACCAATTTCGACGCCGCATTAATAGTGTCTTGCCCCGAAACGAAACTGGTTGTACGTCATTATGTTATTGTCGTTGACCCATAGGGCTCTATTGACAACCTTTTCAAAGACCTTGCTAATATTCAGAAGCAGACTAATCGACTGGAGATCGGCCGGGTTCGTCCTATCTTTACCCTTTTTCGGGATTGGGTGTACCACAGCTACCTTCCAATGCGCCGGATAATGTGAATTATTTAGCGCATTGTTAAATAGCATGGTAAAAATATCTACAGCCTCAAGAGGCAGATGTCTCAATACGGCGTTTGGGACACCATCCACCCCCGCCGATTTTTTGTTCTTTAGTCATTTGCACAGAAGATCATCCTTCGATACGAACAGTTGCGATGCATCTCGGCCATTAGCGACAACTGCATTAGTATGGTTTTCATCATTGAATATTTTGAATCCGTTACTCCCTCGTCGTCAGAATGTCCTACCCGAGGAATTGTTTGTTCTATCGTGGGTCGATCCCACTCGAACGTGTTTATCGCTTTAACAATCTGGAGAAGTGCGACCATTGTGCCCTTCGATAATCGAATGATTACAGTGCTTCGTACTCCTCCAGCAGCGTTTGCTCGTTCGGGATCCGTATTGCGGCGTCGAGTCCGTAGTGATCAATATCGTACTCAAACGCACTCAAACAGTTCCGCGTGTTTTAATCTATGTTCGTCAGTTGAAGTCTTGCGTCCGTTAAGGCCAAGTCCAGGAAAGCACCGCTTCTTGGAAAAGTAGGGATATCCGTTGCGTAGAACTCGCGTTTGTACTCAATCATATTGAGGCGCCACCAATCGTGGTTGCCCCTGGGATTTGCAGTAACATTTTCCATGCCGCATGTTTGGCATTAATATCTCCGGCCAAGAAGTAGTAATTTTCCTTCGAATTCAGCTGCAGGCTGCGAAAAAGTGTCTCGAGCTCTGTCATAAATTGGTTGGGTGGAGGTGTTGCAGGTGCGTAAGGCACCTCCGGCTATGGAGAGGAATGCATATGATGCATGCTTCAAACAACTGAAACCTACGCACGTCCCCGCTATATATAACCCTATGGCGCAGGCCTTTCCGAATTATGTGTCTAACCCCACCTTCTTGAGTGGAGTAGGGTCGGTCTCTTCTTACATGATAGTTTTTGTATCCCAATTTGTGCTTCTGATTTAGCTTAGTTTCGCTAACCAAAAGTACATCCGGGGTTTCGATTTTCAACAAGTTGGCAAGTGACGTTCTTTTCTCGATCCTGACTAGTGAAATAACAATCACAGCAAGTCAAGGCTGTGGCTTAATGCCGAAATTTTAGACACGGAACTCTTCAATCATGAGTTCTCCGTATTCAGAAACGATCGTCATCAAAATGACCTGAAAGCGCTTGGAGGAGGTGTCCTGATTGCTGTTCGTTCCAACATTGAGTCACGAAAGATTGACTTTCCATTTCCACTAACCGTCGAAATTATCTGTGTAAAAATTACACTTAAGAACAAACATTTATATGTTGTTAATGCGTACATTCCATCGTCTCGTCTATGTTCTTTGTATTCGGAACTTTCTATGGCACTAGACCATATTTTTGACATATCTTGTTGTGACAGCACTGTTTTACTTATAGGCGACTTTAATCTGCCACATATTGGATGGGTACCTTCTGAGGATGATTCTCATCTTATTCCATCCTTTGACTCTGCCCAACAAGAGCTCGCTTTATTAGACAACATTTTGTCTCTTGACTTACAGCAAACAAGCTGTATAAAAAATTTCAAAAATCGAACTCTCGATCTTGTTTTTTCTTCTGACTCTGTTAGTACTGTGTTTCTGGAATCCCACTTCAGTATAACTAACATAGATGACAATCATCCACCCTTGGATGTATTTATTGAATTAGGCGCACATTTGTACGAAAATAGTAATTCTTATGACCGTTCGCAATCTTTTGACTTTCGGAAAGCAAATTTTCAAAGGCTTTCTGATGAAATTTCCAGCTTTAATTTTAATTTTACTGCGTTTTCTAATATTGAAGACGCAGTAGTTTCCTTTTATTCTTTGATGGATAACTGCATGAAAAATTGTTTCCTCTGAAATCCTCTAGGAATCTGAAAACGTCCCATCCTTGGTACACTAAAGAGCTCAAATCAATACGAAACAGACGTAATAGGGCTTGGAAGAACTATTTAAAAAGTCTCCGCCATTCAGATCTTGAGCTCTATCTCACATTATTCAACGAATTCAAATCTTTATACTGCAACTTATATATTGACTATGTAAGTAAAATGGAATGCTCTTTAAAAGTGGACCCCAAACTTTTCTGGGGATTTGTCAATTCTAAAAACCGATGGTTATCAATCGAAGCTTACTTACAATAGTTCTACAACTGCTGATTCGCTAGATGCAAGCAATATGTTTGCAGATCATTTCAGTAAGTCGTTTAGGGAGACCCCTCTTCACATAGATGATCAATATTTTAGTTATCTAACTGTCTGTTCACAAATAAGCTTTAATAATATCTCATTCGATTTGGAAACAATTTTAAAATGTGTTTCTTCTCTGAAGAATGACTATTCATCAGGTCCTGATGGCATTGCCCCGATAGTTCTTAAAAAAAAGTAGTCATGCAATTGTTCCACATCTTAAGTATCTGTTTGAATTGTCCATTAATACTGGTAAATTCCCTAAGCTATGGAAAAGTGCTTTTATCACACCTGTATTTAAAAAAAGCGAACGTGGTGATATCACTAATTATAGTCCTATTTCAAAGCTTTCGTGTATCCCTAAGCTTTTTGAACAAATTGTTTGCGAAAAGTTAATATTTCTTTGTCGCAATTTAATTTGTAATGAACAGCATGGATTTGTAAGAAACAGATCCACTGTCACTAATCTGTTAAGTTTCTTGCATGATTGTTCTAATGCCTTAGAGAATAAGGACAAAATGGATTGCATATACACTGACTTCTCTAAGGCTTTCGACCAGCTGTCCCATGAATTAATCGAATTTAAGCTCAGGGCTTTTGGTTTCCCACCATCTTTCATAAAATGGGTTAATTCATACCTTAGATCAAGGGTTTATCAAGTCAAATTTAGAGGATCGCTATCTGTATCTTTTACAGCTGAGTCTGGAGTTCCCCAAGGTAGTCACCTCGGACCAATTCTATTTATACTAGCCATTAATGATGTTAAAGCATGTATAAATCACAGTAATGTCCTGATCTACGCTGATGATATGAAAATATTTAAATCTATCACTAGTCAGCAAGATAGAATTTTTCTTCAATCTGACATTAATAGCTTCGCCAATTGGTGTGATAAAAACGGTTTATCCCTGAACCCCACTAAATGTCAACATATGACATTCTCTAGAAAGAATATCCCTTCCACCTTTCAATATTCTCTGTCTCAACATATTCTTTGTAATGTTGATAATTTTAAGGATCTTGGGGTTTATTTCGATCCCAAACTGGTTTTTGCCAAGCATATCAATTTTATTGTTAATAAATCTAATTCTATGCTGGGCTTCGTAAAAAGGTGGGCGAAAGAATTTAATGACCCATACGTTACTATGTCATTGTACAATTGTTTTGTCCGTCCAATTCTAGAGTATGCTTCACAAGTTTGGACGCCGTTCTACAACATTCATTCAAATCGAATAGAGGCCATTCAACGTAAATTTATTCGATTTGCACTTAGAGGACTTCCATGGGATGATCCTTTCAACCTTCCTCCTTACAGTCAGCGTATTAAGCTTCTTCAAATGTTACCCCTTTCTCAACGAAGGCTTAATAGCGATATCATTTTTTTACAGCAGCTTATATCCGGTCAAATAGATGCACCTGACTTGCTGTCGTCTATTGGCTTTAATTTTCGTGTTGGTGCCCATAATTTGCGCAGTGCTGAACTATTGTTTAGCCCCCATCATAGAACGAATTATGGGAAGCATGAGCCTATTAGTCGCATGAGTAGAATCTATAATCTAAATGATCATGTGATTGACTTGCATGTTAGTAAAATTAAGCTAAAAAATATTTTGCGTAATAATGCTTTAATGTCTTAAATTGTTTGCATTATTTTGTGTCTGTGTTAGTATTTTGTAGGTACATAATTATTGTATTTTTAATTGTTTTGTCCTTACTAACACCTGCACTAAATGATGAGCCTGTGAGAGCACTTTTTGTGCCGGCAATTTCTGCTCGTGATAGTTGCTTGCCTTAAGCACTCCACGACACAGAGCTGATAGTGTAGTAAAAAAAAAAAAAAATTATTGGCAAAAAAACACAACTTGGTCGTTTGGAGGTCGGTCAAAGATTGACTCTTTCTTTATTTTTTTCTTTTACTTATTCGCTAGGGAAATTTACATTCTTTCTTAGTTATTTGCTAGAGAAATATAGAAAAGAGGGAAAATTTATACATTGGATATAGTATTGCATCGGTGTGGCCACTGAGATTAATTACTACATTAATTACTACAATTACTGCAACAATTACTACACAAGGATCTTTAAATTTCCCTCATACAGCGCAGCCATTTTATTTATGGCACACCAGACCCTACAAACAACTACGAATAGATAAAGTCAATTCGGGCCGCTTGTTCATTTAATTGTGCCTGGAACATATCAATCTTTCCGTGAAGAGACAGATGGATCGATTTTAAGTCCAGGTCCACCTCTCCAGGTCCAGGCCTTTTGGGCTACCTTTGGTGGGTTTAATGTTATTTGGGCTTGACCCGGTGCAGCTGCCATTTGGGCAAAGGACACATTATGTGGCACAAAATTCGAGACCGCGCGACTCTTCTGACGCTTATCTTCTTCGGACTGATCTTTTTCAGCTCCTACTTTGGGCAACGCCTGAAATTGGAGGGATGCCCAGAGTTCCTGCAGCGCACACTAGAGAGTACACACGGGTCTTCAACTCTCTCCTTACCAAGAGGACATTCACCATGTTTGTAGTCCTTATAGCAAAAATAAAAACAATTATTTGTTCACTGTGAACGTGGGGTCTTTGTCTGCTGATTCGTCCTCGATACTTTCATAATTCGTCGGTTGTTCGGATGAAGAGAAACTGTGTATTTCTAGACCATACAATTTATATAGTTCTTTTTACATACATAGTTCTTTTTCTGTTCTTTGCTGTTTAAATAAACAAAATTAGAAAAGAACATAGGGGCGGGCTACAGTCCGCTTGGGCGAACTGTTGGATACCCTATTCTTATTCCTATATCTCATAAGTGGGCGTGACAAAAATTTAAAGGATTTTATCGAAAAAACTAAGCTTTTGTAAATAAAAACGCTCCCTAGCTCAAACTTTGGTTTTTCAATAAAATTGTTTTATTTAATTGTGGGCGTGTCAGTAGGCGGATTTAAAAAAAATTTAAGTATGAGCATAAAGGGCACCTAGAGAGTATATACTATAAATTTCAGCTCCCTAGCTCAAACTTTGGACTTTCAAAAATAAAAAAAAAATAATTGTGGGCGTGTCAGTAGGCGGATTTTGAAAATATTTACACATGAGCATAAAGGGCCCCTAGAGAGTATATATTAAAAATTTCAGCTCCCTAGCTCAAATTTTGGTTTTTCAAAAAAAATATTTTATTTAATTGTGGGCGTGTCAGTGGGCGGATTTTGAAAATTTTATGTCCCAAGCAGTTTTATGGGCCAAAGATCATATATAAAAAATTTCAGCTTTCTAGCTCAAAATTCAATTTTTCCCAAAATTTGTTTTATTTAATTGTGGGCGTGTCAGTGGGCGGATTTTGAAAATTGTATGTCCCAATCAGTTTTATGGGCCATAGATCATATATAAAAAATTTCAGCTCTCTAGCTCAAAATTCGATTTTTTCCAAAATTTTGTTTTTTTGAGTTTGTGGGCGTGTCTGTGGGCGGATTTCAAAAATTCGTAAACTTGATTATTTCAGGACCCTAGAGAGAATATGGTTAAAATTTCAGCTCTCTAGGCCCAGTTTAAAGGCCTAATTTTTGCCGACGGACGGACGGACGGACGGACATGGCTAGATCGACATTACTATCGATGCTGATCATAAATATGGAAATTTTTAGGGGTCTACGGGCAATATTAAGGTATGTTACAAACTATGCGTCAAAATTAATATACCCCTAGAATAGGGTATAAAAAGGAATGAACACCGAATGAATGAAATACTCGCCACGACAGGGGCAAGGCATTGAATGATACAGTGATTGCCTACCATCCCATTGACACGGTGTTAACATTGGAAGACAAAACCAATGAACAGCAAATCTGTTTCGTTATGAGAGAAACGCTTCTTCCTCTTTTTTGCTCTTTTTCAGCTCATTTTCAATAAATCCCTGCTCATTTTCACGAACACTTATCACCTTACCGACCTATTACTTTATTATCAAATCCGATCCGGACCATATTAAAGCCAATTATAAAATGTAGCTGATGTATTCTTTCTATAATAACATAAATAACATCATCCTACAATGCGACGAACATGATTTAGCGCTGTGATTAAATCAATCATGCCAAACGTGCCCTAGACCTGCAATGGATGGAAATGCTCGAAAGCAACTGGATCTAATTTACTCTTCAATTGCAACTTTCTAAATTACGATCGCAATCGACTAAGAGTATCCACTACCATGTACTGTTGTAACCAAATAAATTATATTGCTCCTTGAAGCTTAAAATTACCATTATCCGCGTTCCAGGACACCCCCTCAGCTCATAAATTGTTAGATTCTGCCGAACCGCTAGCACTGCTGCCGAGATATATAAGTGAAATATCCCTTCCAGCGATTTAACCATTTATCCAACAAGATGATTTAAAAATGATTTAAGTGATCTGTTCCGCCCTCTTATTCCATTCGTCCCGTAAATACACACACCGGGATAAGAACAACTTCCCAAAGAAACAATGAAACGTGGAAAAATATTTAAAGGAAATTTCCTGTTTCACAAATTTGTTTCCTTCCTCTAACTCGATTGTATTCTTCCTGTGTATTTGTGTGGTGTTTTTTCCCGAGCTATATTGCAATCTGAACTTCTTATATTTGCTCCAGCTCACTCGTTATATGCATTCTCCTCTGTAACAAATTACCATTTGCTCCTTCGATATCTCCCTGTAAGGTGTGTAAAGCAAAATAGTCGTCCTGACGACGAAGACACCGTTGTGAAACCCTTGTTTTGTTTGGGGATGCGGAGGAAACAACAATAACACACACGAATGAGCTGGAGTTGGTGCTTCCTTTCCTTTCCGAAAATAAACAGGAATTATGCCCTGAGACATGATACAGAGGCGCGAAGCTCCGAGCCGAACAATGTAGGGTAGTATAGAAACACAATCACACTGCGTTCCGGGGGTGGAATGTGATTGTACATTGTACAAGTAGGTGTGCACAGTAATGGTTCAATAAATTAACAATAATTTATAGCAACTTTACAATACCCTTGCTCAGGTCTTACTGCGGGTAGAGCACTCCACCAAATCGTTCTATTGTCTCTTCCCTTCTTGCCTTATTCAAGGAATAGCAACAGGCAAGTATCATGATGCTATTTTGACAAACTCTATGGATTGGGAGGTGAAATCACACGAAGCTGGACGCAAATCTGGAGATTTATTGGCGCCAATAACTTTTTTGTCCGGAATTGCACTTTGCTGAATTTGCATCAGCGATACGATACGATAGCTGACATGAAAAATTCCATCGCTGTAAGTACAGAGCTTGTGTTAAAAAGGTTTTTTTTTTGTTTTTGCTGGCATACGTTTTGCATGACGGGCTTTGTATGCGCGCTAAAGGGTGGGGTGTTGTACGAGATTAGAGTTAGCTTTGCAGAACACGAAGTTTGAATCCATCTACGAATCACTCTGGGGAAAAGAGCAGGGCTATCAATAGTGGCTTTGGTTGTATGTAGTCCTGAGCTTTAGTGTCCACAGCGAAAACAGTGGATATAGAGTTTTTTTTTGTTTTTAATTTTTGCGGATTTTTATAGTGATGCACGACAATGTCGGGGATGATAACTTGAGGCTATTTGATGGTATAGAGATGATGGAGAGTTTAAGCTGGACATTGTACAGCCGACATTCATTTAACCCGATGGAATTTGTTTGATCGATTAGGTTCAATGATTTATTGGTGTAGACGTATGGGGAACTTCTCTATTGAGCATATAAAGGGAAAGTGGTGCTCTAACATCATGGGCGTTGCATTTGTTATAAAGAATTAGGATTAACAGGCATAGGATACATGCCCACATGGCTGTGGCTGACGTATATACATTGTACATAAATGCCATGATTTTGTATTAATTTTGAACAGGATTGTGTTAAGTTTAATGTTCAATGTGCTCTCATGTTGAAAAGAAGGCAATCACTAACAAATCTCAAGTGCCATTGTTCAAAGCCTATGAATCGATGCAATTTGTTTTTATTTTGTCTGAACTTTGTCAAGTAAATGTCATATTTATTTATTTATTTATTTTATTTCATGAATTGGGCTGAGTTCGTAATTGTAAAACTTCCGCAGTACTACGAAAATTGCGTTCATAAATGTAAACGAACAGCATAAGCTCTGCATGAGCATGGCAACACTTGTGTTCATAAAAGTAAAACGACAGTCAATTTGCGGTCAAGTTGGCATTAGTTTTTATTATGTTGCTGAATTTGCACGAAAATGGCAGAGGAGCAAATGTGAGTATTTTTTTAATTGAATTTATTTATAATCGTAATATTATTTTGTTTTCTTAGCTTTTAATATGAAATTAATTATTTTTCCTTCAAAGGACTGAATCTGAGTTCAAACTGCGGTCTGATGCTAACACCAAACTAGTCATTTCTTTTTAGTTCTTTATTATGAAGCATAAAATAATAAGTTACATTTTCTGAATATAAAGTTATTTAGAGATATAGGACTCATGCTTTCCTTTACAACTATAATATGTTAATGATAGAATGAAATAGTGATTTTTTTAATTAATTTTGTTTTTTCAAGGGAAAGCTACAATCAAAAACCCTTATTTAACAGACTAGTCATTTCTATTCGTTTAGGAATGGAATCGGAATTTGTAGCTGGGCGCAATAAGAAAAGCGTTCTTCGGGGAAAGGTTTTGCAAGAAATAAGAAGTATTTTGCCCACGTTTGCTTATGATAGGGAGGATATCATAAGAAAGTTCCAAAATCTAAAAGCTTCCTATCATAGGATGAAAAAAAGGGATAAGAAAAATGGCAGGGAAGGGTCATAATGGGATTATTTCCAGCAATTCGACGATGTATACGGGATTCGACACAACGTTGAACTTCCTCCTGAGCTGATAGCTGAGGTATTCGATCAACTCAATGAATTAGACAAGGAGGTAGAAGACGAGATTCCTGTAAAGAGGACAAAAAATGTTCCAAGAAGTTAAACACCGATATTTTGGATTTTTCAGATAAAGAAGCAGTAGAAGATGAACAGCGCGCGTCACAATAAAATGATGAAAATTGAAAATAGTGCGGTAGACTGCCGGCCTCATATCTATTTTCAGCCGTCCGCCTAAATTCCTTAAAAACGAACTGTTGGAAGTTTTGTGTAATTTCTGTAAGAAACAGTTACACAAAGGGGCTTACTTGAAATGTAGACCTGGTCATCCAAAAATGGGTTTGAAAAATGTCATCTGGAAAGTCCTTGATCGCTTTAAGGAAATTTTTATTTCTTGGGATATGCCTTATTAACATCGTTATAAAGGTTTTCATATTCAAAAACATTTTCCTTCTTCTTGGGTTTTTAATTTTCTTATTTCTGCCAATTTGTGTCCCATGTTTTCCAAAAAGAACAACAAGTTTTAAAATATTTTTGTTGATTGAGATTTTAAATGTATGTACTGCAAAAATCAAATCAAAACCTTCTAACAAATAATTTATATTTCTCATTTTGTCAACGTTTGCTTTTATGAACTCATTTTAAACAAAGTATGATGACTGCACACATGCAGTTGTAATTGTGTTCATAAACGTATTTGAGCATATTTTAGGCAGGGCATGGGCAACAAAGCCTGCAATTACGAACTCAACCTTGCTTACACAGTAAGATACAATTTTTTTTCTTTGTATAGAGTTTTTAATAATACTGCCATAGTTATATTAACGTTACTCTCAGCAAGCTGAGAGTTACCTATCCTGGCTAAAAGCACGAGACTTGGAACCAGAACTAGGCTCGGACGAAAAATAGGGGCAGGTGGAAAATCTTACATGCGACTCTTTCTCACTTAAGATAAGAAAATAAAAACCACCTCCCTTCGAAACGTTCATACTACAACTAGGTTATTCCTATGCAGTAGTTTTATTTAAACTGTAAAATACGCGTTTGGCAGGCAGCTTCCCAGTGGAGGCACCTGCTAATACCGCCGCACGCGGTTACATCTTATTGCGCTAATTCAAATGGTTTTATCCTTTGTAATCGGCGCACTAGGTTAGTATCGTCTCGAATTTGTAGCATGGTGTTATTACAATGACCGTGAAGGCGTGTCTGTTGTTTGCGGGCAAAATGTTTTATTTCATCTTCCACGGTAGCCATACTTTACTATTTTTCTTAGCACTTTGTTTTGAAAAGTTTGTAGAATGTTGATATTATATTACTGGATTTGGTACAACCCCAAAGTTGTATACCGTATGTCCAAAGCGGTTTTAATACTTGCTTGTATGCATGCTGAGTTGAGAAAATCTATTAAGCAGCCTGTGCATTTGTTTACATCGAATGGCGAGCTCTTCGCGTTTCTTCTTGACGTGCGGTTTCCATTTTAATTTCGCATCGAGTGTCATTCCCAAATATCTTGACTCGCTTGCAATCAATGAAAATGGGTAAGTTGTCTACATTTCTATAAGTAAAATTCACATGCCTTTGGCATCGTTGAGAGCAATACGCCAAGTCATTATCCAATCACAAATTTTCTCAATAGAACGTTGTAGTTCATTAGTTACTGATTCAACGGTATTACTGACCGCTAATATAGCTGTATCGTTTGCAAACGTGGCTACTGTTATGCCTCCTTCTTGCGGAATATCACTAGTGTATATTAGAAATAGAATCGGTCCAAGAACGCTTCCTTGGGGAACTCTTGCCGCGATTTCTTTGAAATCAGAGTAATCATTTCCGTGTTTTACACGAAAGAGTCTGTCTCATAAGTAACAACTAAGGATATCAGATAACTGTTTCGGAAAAGCTTGCCTTAGCTTATGTTTCAAGCCAGTGTGCCATACTTTATCAAAGGCCTGAGAGACGTCGAGAAAAACACTAGAACATATTTTTTTCTCCTCTAGGGCATTGGTTATTCTGTAAACCTGCTCGATTGTAGAATGCTTACTCCTGAATCCGATTTGGTAATCAGGTATTAATAGACGTTCTTCGATAATCGGATGTAGGCGCTTTAACAAAAGTTTTTCGAATACCTTCGACATTATCGGTAAGAGCGATATTGGCCTATATAAGTTTTTGTCATTTAGTGGTTTACCGGGATTTGGAACACATATAACTTCAGCTACCTTCCTTTGTCGTAGAACGTACAATAACCTGAACGATGCATTTATAAGATAGGCGAACTTGATTAAAGCTTTCCTAGGTAACTCTTTAAGAACCTGTCCTGTGATTAAGTCATATCCAGGAGCTTTGTTTAATTTTAGTTTCTCTATTTCGAAGCGTAGTTCGGCTAGCGATACACTTTTTATTCTATAATTGTCAGGTGCTACGGTTAGGACAGGAAATTCGAGCAACGCTTGCCCATCAAATGGTTTAAATGTTTCTTCCAGATGTTCGGCAAATATTTCGGCTTTTTCCTTGTCACTCTTCGCCCATTCTCCATTGATTTTCCTGATGGGTGGCGCTTGCGTTTTTGGTTTTTTTTGCCTTTCATGGCTTTCCAGAGCGAGTAATTTGTACTTTTATCGGCTTCCAAAATATGTAGAAATTTCACGATTTTTAAAGTCTTGAATTTCTCTCTTAAGTTTACTACAAAGGTAGTTAAGAATGGTTTTATCCTGTGGAGCGCGATCCTCTTCTTTAACAATTAAGTGATTTCCAAGGGATATTTTATTTCGGAATTTGTGGTTATTTTCCGTTTATGGGAAGTATTTTTCCAGGCTGAGCATTGTATGACGTCAATAAATTGATCGACTTCGTCTTCAAGTTCGTGGGGTGTTCGAAGAGACACTTTGAGATCGATTTTACTTTCACAGTATTTTTTTAAGGATTCCCAGTTTGTTTTCATGTTAGTTAGTCTGGGCGGACCTTCTTTTTTTCGTAGACAGCCGTTAATTGTCAAAATGACCGGTGAATGATCAGAAGAAAGATCGAAGCATTCCTCAACTACAATAGAGTTTCCAGACAACCCTTTCGTGATGAAGAAATCAATGAGGTCTGGTGTTTTTGCCGTATCCGAGGACCA
This sequence comes from Portevinia maculata, assembly GCA_949715645.1. NCBI lineage: Eukaryota > Metazoa > Arthropoda > Insecta > Diptera > Syrphidae > Portevinia > Portevinia maculata. The sequence continues at coordinate 299,544,420 of OX454525.1, forward strand.
GTACGTCGGTTTACCTGAGGAATTTTTTTTTTTATAATTTGCGTGCGCTAAAGGGATTTCTTTTTTTCTGAAGTACATAGTACCCTTATAGTGGAAACCACAGCGCAGGCATTTTGTTTGTTGCTGTAAGTAGCTCCCAGCAAATGATTCATTGCCTATTTTTGGGTGCTACTTACTGTATAAAAGAATAGCAGGATAGGAAAGAAGTTTGGTGCGATGGGATTTTTTTCTCCACAGGTGGCGCCTAAATTGCTTTAGAGAGACCTGTTTTTGTTGTGTGTATTCAATTTATTAAAATCATGGCCCTGGTCAGGATTCGAACGCACGACCTGCCAATCACTTAGTGAATACTACCATCGCACCATTGCCACCTGCTCAATGAAAGTGTTCCCCCAATTCCATACCGGCTTCGTAAAGGACTCTACCTTTTGCTGAAATGCGTCTCGAGCCCCAGAAGGTATGTTTTGCGTTAAAGTCACCCCCGATGACGAAATTTCGTCCAAGTGAGTCAAAGATACTTATATTTCCATCGTTGCACATGGGGGGCAATAGATAGCTGCAAAATCATATTTTATGTGTTTAATTTTTACGCTTACCGTGCTTAATTGCAGTTTGTCAAGCTCAATTGTTGCACTAATTGAGTGTTTAACGGTATTTTTGATCAACAGGGATGCCCCGCCTCGCGCCCTTTCCGAAGGGTGATATGCGTAATAGGCAATGTATCCTCGAATGTTTGTGCTGGATTCTTTCCCCAGATGGGTTTCCGAAATCAAACAAATATCAATATCTTACTCGTATTTATGAATGAATATCTCGAGCTCGTTCATCTTATACAGAAGGCCGTTCGCATTCCATTTCACTAATTTAACTAAGTCTGTCATATTTATATTGCACGTGTACTTCGAAAATGATTTTCGAGCTTGTCGAGTTTTTCAAACATACGTTTATTAATTTGGCTCTGTTCTTCTAGCCTGGCAAGAATTGCGGAGAAAACTTGGAACACTGGATTAGATGCTTTATTTGTTTGTTCGCGTCCTTGCAACGCAGCTTCAGCTTATGTTTGGCGAACAGCGTTCGGCGACTTTTTTCTAAACAATTTTCCTTCTCTTGGTTGTTGTATTTTGAACATTTCTTTAGCCCTTTTTCGTCCTTCATCGGATTTATTGTTGCCCTTTTCAGGTTTGTTTTTGGTTTTATTTGCGATTGGTAGCGTAGTTTTCGTTATTTTGTCGCGCCTATTTAGAAGTTCTTTAGCTACTTCGCATCCGCGTTAATTTGCCGGGTGTTTTCAATTGCAATTTATGCATGTTGGTAGGTCTGGTCTACTTATTCCTTCGATAAATGTTTACCCGCACATTTTACGGAACGCGGCTCTTTTTGGCAATATGTGTGCGTGTGATTGTAGCCTTGGCAACGCTTACACTGAGGAATTGACGAGTCCTCTGACGCATCGGTTCAATTTCAACAACTATTTTTAGGATAGTTTTAATGTTGTATATTTTTTCGATGTTTTCAGACTTTTCGAAACTAAGCATGAATAGCGGAGGTCCGCGCTTGACAACAATTTCCTCGTCTTGTTCCGTTTTTTGCTTTTCTTTTTTAAGTATATTAACCGCGTCGATAATTTTGAAACCTTTAGTTTTAAGATCTTGCAAAACATCTTTTTGCGGCACGAAGACTGGAGCCCTTTGGCTACAACTCGGCGTGGCCTTTTGAACTTGTTTACATAAGTGTACCATTTTACCTTCTCAGTATTCAGTTTTTGAGAAACTGCGCGATAGCTCTCAGGATCGCTTACATTCATTTTCCACACATTATTATTCAGAGATGTTACTTTGAATGTGGACTTTGCTATTTCCTTAAGAAGGCTACTTAGCTTGCTGTAGTCTGAAACAGTGAGATAAAATATCTTATAAATAGGTGATAAGCATAAAAACGAGATAATAAATGGATGCTACGAGTATATTGATAGAGAAAAAAAGAGGAAACAAGGACGTTCAGATACAAGACAGTTGCATCTAGGTACAGTAAGCTGACCGGATCTGTTAGAAGAGGGAAACCTATTTTTTTTCGTAAAGATATGCGAGTTGATGAGTAAGTATAATATCCGAAAAGCGAATAAGTGTACGATACTGGAGAAGTTTATCAAAGGTCATATTGTATAAACGTTTTAAATAGGCAGAGACTCTATCAAATCTGCGCAATATAAAGACATGGAACGTACAATGCTATTTAAAGCAACGTTTAGTTTCCTTTTACACTCATAACTGCAATTGGCAAAGATTTCACAACCGTAAGTGAGTAGAGGCACGACTAATGTTTTTGCGAGTAGGGTACGTGTCTCCAGCGGAGTGAAAGAGTGGGAGACCCATAATGTACGAAGGACTCCATAGGTCTTTCCTACTGCCTGTTGGATGTGCCTATCCCAGGAAAGATTACGAATAAAGGTCATACCGAGGCTTTTTACCGATTCAACATACTCTACAGAGGCATGACTAAGGTTGATGGAAGGAAAGGATGACATTTAGAGGCTTTCTTGAGTACAATGCACTTGGACTTATTAGGATTAAGAAACAGACATTTACTTTGTGACCATTGCACGATTAAGTCCAGATCTTCATTTATACAGGTAGTGGCATGCTCAATTAAGCCCAAGGGACAGCTCAGTACGAGGTGAAAATCATCGGCGTACATATGTACTGAGCTACATATGTATAATGTGACTAGGAAGTTCGTACATATAAGGAAACAAGTAATGGTCCCAATATTGAACCCTGTGGCACACCGCTGACTATAGGAAGAACGCCCGATAGCACGTGGTTTATTTCCACAGCTTGTACTCTGTCTGTCAAATAGGAAGATATTAGCTTTATAGCACACGGGGAGAAATTGTATATCTGCGACAGTTTGAGGCACAAGGTAGAGTGGATAATCGTATCAAACGCCTTCGAAAAGTCTAACAGCACAAGAAATGAAACTTTATCTTCATCAAGCGCCATTCAAATATCATCGGATATCCCTATAACGGCAGTGATGCAACTGTGTTTCTCTCGAAAACCAGATTGTTTTGGACACAATATATTATTGGAGGCAAGGTGTTGACTTAATTGTTGTTGCAATCAGGGCTATCGTGAACGAAATTCCCTCCGGAATATTTCCCATTTTCCAAAAATAGGTATCGGCATGAATTTCGAAAAAAGGGAAAAAATTCCCTCCGGAATAAATTGGTATCATAAACAAAAATTCCGCCCGGAATTTCGCGAGATTCCCTCCGGAATATTTCCTTCGCAAGTATGCTGGTGAAAATTCAAAAATCTAAGCAGTTTGTATGTGGATAAGTAGTCGGTTGCTTTTAAGTTTGTATTTTAAATCAAAAAAAGTGAAATAAGAGTTGCATTGGTTTGTTGTGGCTCAAATAAAAAGAACTTTAACTTTAGAAAAGAAGAAGAATTTTGTCTTTATGTTTCTTCAAGATTTTTTTCGATAATTTTATATAAAAATAAACATATAGGTCTAACTCAACTAATCAAAGACAATTGGGGATGATGGTACATTTATGTGATGGAAGCTGCGACGATAATAATTTAATGTCTAATGAAGCTTCATTAAAATATTTTTTAACTCAAGCATTAGCTTCTTCAATTGCCAATGGCCTCACTACGAATAGGAGCAAAGAATAAATTTTAGAAGCTTCCAAGGAATTAATTGAGCAGCGTAGAACCTCCAATGTCACTAAATCGAACGCGAGTATAATAAAATAATTAATAACATTAACACAATTTTCTATTAGAAAACATACATTACCAAAATCTTCTCAAATATGAGCTTAAATTATAATTGAATTAATTGCGATTGACAACTGTCAACGCCTTCGAACATAACTTCGAAAATTCGGGGGGAAATAAATTCCGATGGAGATTCACGATACTAGGAATAATTTCCAAGAAACAAAAAATGTTCGGGGGGATTTTTTTTCCCCCGGAATTGCCGATAGCCCTGAATATGTTTTCAAACACTTTAGATATAAATGGCAGGATAGAGATCGATCGGAATTCGACACCCTTGGGTATTTTCGGAACAGGAACAACTTTGGCTGATTTCCATTGCACAGGAAAGATGCATGAGGTTACCACAGAGTTGAAAATATGCGTAACATACGGCAAAACAACGGGTAGAATTATTTTTAAAAACGACGGATGAACCTCATCGAGTCCAATCGCATTCGATTTGATACACGGTAAACTTTCAACCGCATCATTACAACTACCTGCTGAAGCTAGATTCTCGGGCAGAGGAGGGAGGGTTAATATTATATTGCGGGGCTTGAGTACTATCACCATGGTTCTGTGAGGAAATAAACTTATGGTTAAGTTCATCAGGACTTACTCCATCAATACAGTGAACTTTGCGTTTTCCAACGCCAATGTCACGAAGATTTTGCCACAGAATCCGACTACCCCTAGATGCACTCAATCGATTGGAATAAAAAAAGTGATTTGGTTTGCCTTATCTCAACGACTACTTTATTACGAAGTGAATAATAAAAAAGTCTGTGCTCCTCCTGAATAGAAACATCGTTGTTTTGGCTTAAGTATTATTATTATTATTATTATTATTTATTTACATGTAATTTAAATTACAGTGCAAATAGTAAAAAAGGAAAAAAAGAGCCTAGCTACTAAGGCTTTCAGCTCGTGAATTTTATCGGAGGATTTTTGAGATTTGATGTGGATAAAATATTGAGTAATTGTTTAGTTTATATGATAATATTAGCATTGTGAAAATAGTTGTGGATTTTGATGATGTTTTCCTTATTAAATGTGTTGAGATATTCGTGGACTGTTTGGTTGTTCGGAAGGATGGAGTTAAATTGGCCGGAGATATTGCATGGTGTTTGGCCCAACAGGTGTGATATATTCAGGATGTTGTTGCATGTAGTGCATCTAGGGGGATTTTCCCTTCTTAGTATGTGTTGGTGGGTAGTTGCCGTGTGCCCCAGTCGGAGGCGGGTAAAGGTGGTGTTGGGTGTATTGGACGTCGATATTGGATAGCGAGGGGCGTGGCTGTCCGGGTTAATGTTGGCGTAGTGGGTAGAGTTGCAGTGCCAAGACAGGAGACGCTTCTTTAGAATAAGACTGCTGATAAGTCTCTGAAGATCCAATTTAGAGAAGACGTTGAACAGATGGATTTGGGATCTGTTGGCTAGATTCGCTTCCCGGTCTGCGAATTCGTTTTCTTGAATTCCGATGTGGCTGGGTACCCGCATTAGGTTGAGCGAATTTTCGTTTTTAACATCTCTTATATTATTTATAAGGTTCGACCTGTGATCAGGGTTGGAAATAGCGTTGAGAACTGCTAGACTGTCGGAGCATATAATAGTTTTAGTTTTTTGGAGGAGTGATGTTTTTATTGCTTGTTGTATGGCAAAGGCTTCAGCAGTAAAGATTGAGGCAAAGTGTGGCAGAAGTCCATTTCTTAAGAGAGTTTTGTTCTCGAAGGTGACTGCAAAGGAGGTGGCCGAGTTTGATTTTAAGCCATCCGTGAAACGGTATTCCATCCCTTAGATTTGAAGTTGGCAGTTATTTCCAGGAAGCTCTTTTGGAAGATAATGATGTTGGTGTTGTTTTTTTGGTGTTTTGTTAGACTGAGTATTACTGAAGTAGGTTTGATGTTCCATGGTGGGAAAGTTTGCTTATATTGCTTCCTATATTCGAAGGGGATGTTTATTTGTTTAGCGCTGTGTATTGATTTGCAGATGGCTGATGGGATACGTGCAGTTTTTTTTATACCTCATCGCTGCTGTGATGTCTTTATCGATGATTGAGTTGCTTGAGAAACAAAGTTTGGCGATGAGTTTTATAGCTCCATCCGCTTGCCTCTGTTCGAATGTGGGAAGACCAGCTTCAGCCATGATGTCTTGCTCGAATTGGCAAGATAATTTACGACAAACATGCAGTGTCTTACATTTGTCAAGTGAAAGCTTGGCACCCGAGGTGGTACACCAGTTCAAAATATCGTTCACTACATTAGAAAATATATTTTTTACTATGTTAAGGTCGTTTATTTTGCAAAGTATATATACATCATCTGCGTACATGCAGTGGTCTAGTAGCTTATATTTTTTTATGGTTGTGCTTATTTCATCAAAAGCTATTATAAACAAAATTACAGACAAAGGGGAGCCTTGTGGAATGCCGTTGTTGAGTGGCACGGGAGAGGAAAAGGTATTGCTGACTTTAGTGGACATTTTACGATTGGAAAGGAAGGATTTGATGTAGTTGTAAATCTTTGACCCAATGCCCCACTCTCTTAATTTACCCAAAATAAGGTGGATTCCAATTCTATCGAAAGCTTTTTCGAAGTCAAGCGTTAAAAGTGTTACGTGGTTGTGAGCAGATAGAGCGTTCGAGATATAGTGGTCGATATGCAACAATGCGTCGGCACATCCTCTGTGGGGTTTAAAAGCTACTTGATTATTGTTTGTTAGTTTATCGGTTTCTATGAACCAAAGAAGGCGTTTGGCAATTATTTTTTCCATAACTTTGGATAAGCAGGTGATAAGCGATATGGGGCGGTACCCATCGACGCGGTTAATTGGTTTTTTGGGTTTTGGTATAGGAATCACTGTAGCAGATTTCCTGTTTTGTGGTATAATACCAGTGTCAAAGATATGATTGTATAGGCGGAGAAGTCTTGCTTTGGCTGTTAGAGGGAGATTTTTTAGCATCGGATAAGAGATGCGATCTCTGCTTGGTGTTTTACCTTTTAAGGTTTTAAGGCAACGATCCAGTTCAAGGTTTTTGACTGTGCTTAAGTAGTTATGCGTATTTTCATGATTTGCATCGAAAACCTGGCTACCTACATACAAAAGTTTTTAGTTTGAACGATTTGACGAGCATTCTAAATTAAAGCATATTCAAAATCTGCCCTTGTGTACCTGAAACAGTTTACTAGGTTAGGTTAGGTAGACGTGGCTGTCAGCCAAAGCCAACACACTTAGACCAATGATAGGTCCATTGTGGTACCACACAGATCTGGGGATTACCCTCACTGCTCGTTGAACCAATAGGAACTTCTTATGAAGCGCGAAAGACTTCTAGCGCCAGTGCTGGCTAAGTCGCTTGTGTCATTGAACAAGAAGTCCCCTAGATGGAGATTTCTTCTATGGGAGAGCGCAGGACACGTGCAGAGAAGGTGAAGTACAGTCTCCTCCTCCTCCTCGTCCATACAGCTTCTGCAGAAGTCATTTGAGCACACACCGAGTCTAGATGCGTGCCTGCCTATTAAGCAGTGACCTGTAATAACACCTATAGTGGAGCTAATATGCAGTCGGTTTAATGAGATTAGACACTTAGAGCGTCGCAGATCCAGCTTTGGCCAGATCCGCTTAGTCGCTAGACATGTATTGCTACTCGTCCACCTAAGGTTTGTTCTCTCGATTGCGGATAGCTTGAACAAGAGTTTACAAGTAGCGATTGGTATACCTAGGGAACCTTTATCAGGTAAAGGAGGTAATGTGGTTCCTTTTTTGGCGAGATCATCAGCCCTGCAGTTACCTGGAATGTCCCTATGCCCCGGCACCCAACAGAGGTGAATATTGAACTGCTCTGCCATCTCCGAAAGAGATGATCGGCAGTCTTGGGCTATGATGGAATTTGAAGAGACTGAGTCCAGGGACTTAATCGCGGCCTGACTATCCGAGAAGATACGGATATCCTTTGAGGATATCACATTCCTCTTCAGCCACGTCAGGGCTTCTTTTATCGCCAAAATTTCCGCCTGGAACACGCTAAAGTAATCAGGAAGACGGAAAGAGAGGCTAAGATTTAGCTTTTCTGAGAAGACTCCACCACCTACCCCATCGCTAGTTTTTGATCCATCGGTGTAAAAGTGGATCGATTTATCATTCGCAAATGCATCATCATCCCAGAAAGATCTGGAAGGAATGGTGATTTGGAAGTTTTTTCCGAACTGCAAACGGGGTATGGTGTAGTCTATGTTTCTGGGTAGAGACTTAAAGTAGTCTAGAATAATGGAGTGGCCAATATTGTTATTGGTCCACTGCGAGGTAGCTTTTAAGCGGACAGCGGAACATGCCGCTGTTTGCATGCTAAATATATCAAGGGGTATCAGGTGTAGCAGAATGTCCAGAGCCGCGGAGGGGGTAGTTCGGAGTGCTCCGCTAATGCATAGACACGCTGAACGCTGGACTTTGCCCAGCTTGTCGCGGTTAATAGCTTTTTCTAGAGCAGTCCACCAGACAACCACCCCGTAAGTAAGAATTGGTCTTACCACCGATGTATATAGCCAGTGCGTAATGCGGGGTTGTAAACCCCACTTGTTGCCAATGGCTTTTTTACAAGAGAAAAGTGCTACTGTAGCTTTCTTGACTCTTTCTTGTATATTGGGTTTCCAGCTTAACTTTCTATCGAAGATTAGACCCAAAAATTTTGCTTCGTCAGAGAAAGTTAAGCTTGTACCGCTAATAGAGGGAGGGTCAATATATGGGATTTTATATTTCCTGGAAAAGAGGACAAGCTCGGTTTTGTGGGGGTTAACGCCCAGTCCGCACCGATTAGCCCATCTCGTTAGCTTGTTAAGAGCGTTTTGCAGGAGTTCCTTTATGGTGTTGAGGTGTTTCCCAGAGACGGCAATAGCAACATCATCCGCATAGGCAATCACTCTGCAGCCCTCCCCTTCCAGGTTTATCAGTAGTTTGTTCACCACCAAGTTCCAGAGAAGGGGAGAAAGAACACCGCCTTGCGGCGTCCCTCGACTGACAGACCTCCTAGCAGATGTAACGCCCAGTTTTGAATTGATAATCCGACTATTTAGCAGTAAATTGATCAATTCACCAAGCGAGCTATCCACATTCAGTTCTGCCAGTGCGTTTGCAATTGCAGATGTGTTAACGTTGTTAAAGGCGCCTTCTATGTCAAGGAAAGCAACCATGGTATACTCCTTGTGATGGAGGGAGTATTCGATTGTGCGTACTAAGGAATGAAGAGCGGTTTCCACCGACTTTCCCTTACGGTACGCATGCTGAGCTGTAGACAGCAATTGCGGGTTTATGTGCATACGGAGGTGGATATCAATCAATCGCTCCAGCGTTTTGAGGAGGAATGAAGATAGACTAATAGGTCTGAGGTCCTTTGGACTGACATGGGAATATTTGCCAGCCTTGGGTATAAAAACCACTTTTACTTCTCTCCAAGCCCGGGGGATATGTACCAGATTTAGACAGCTTATCATGATCATCTCCAGCACAGGCAGGATGATATCCGCTGACATTTGTAGTTCGGCAGGTATTATGCCGTCTGGTCCTGCAGACTTGAAGGGTTTGAAGCTTTGTAGCGCCCAAGTCAGCTTGTCCCTAGTTATCAGACCGTGAGGGTAAGTTACCTGTGCATGTGACCTGTTAAGGCTATAATTGCCGGTAATATTGGAGCTACCTGGAAAGTGAGTATCAAGTAGCAGATTGAGCGATTCTTCGCTAGATGTCGTCCAAGAGCCGTCTGCCTTCTTAAGGCAGCTAGGCATAGTAGGATTTGAAGCAAGGATTTTTCTTAGCCTAGATGCCTCAGAGGATTCTTCTATTTTTCCACAGAAGAGTCTCCATGACGTTCTTTTGGCTTTCCTTAATTCTTTTTTGTATAATTTGAGGGATTCCTTGTAGGAGTCCCAATCGTTTATAGCTTTTGAGGTTTTAGCAAGATTGAAGAGTCTCCTGCACTCCTTTCTAAGTGGTCCCAGCTCAGTGGACCACCACTGAGGCTTCTTTTTCCCCCTAGGTTGTACGAGGGGACACGATGCAGACATTGCTTCGTTAAGGGCCAGAGTAAGCTCATCGACTTTATTGTCGAGCTCGTTGGAGTTACAGGGGGGACTTAAGAGTTCCGAGTTAACACGTTTGTATAGAGTTTCTCTGTATAATGGCCAGTTGGTTTTCCGAGGATTACGGAAGGAAGGTTGGCATGGAGGATCAACGTTAAGGTTGAATAAAAGATATCGGTGATCAGAGAACGAATGATCAGCCGATACTTTCCACCCCGTTATCATGTCGTTGATGGTATCGGAGACAAGAGTAATATCAAGGACTTCTTGTCGGTTTTTGGTAATGAATGTGGGTTCATTACCTAGGTTACAGACAATGAGGTTAGTACTTAAAAGATATTCAAAAAGTGACTCACCTCTGTTGTTAATATCTGAGCTGCCCCATACGGTGTGATGAGCATTAGCATCACAACCGATTATGAGTTCAGCTTTCTGCCTCCTTGCTTCATCGACCAGCCTCTCTAGGTTATCACCAGGGAGAGGCCCCACGTGATCGTGGGCGAGATAAGCTGATGCCAACCAGCCCAGGTGGTAAAGGAGGGGAAGGGGGAGGGACGTTTTGTCCTGTGGAGGTCACATAGTAGCACGTACACGTTCTTAACTTGCGCCTTGAAAAGAAAAAGAGGAGAGGGGACGTAGAGTCCGGGTCAGTACTTGGTTGACGCTTGTCAGCAGCCTGTCTGTCATGGGTGGCCCTTAGACAGCATAGCCTGTTGAACCTGCGCCGTAAGCCTTCGCACCGGTACCATCGAATGCAATGATGGTACACACGTCAAGGTGACTGATCCCCGCGAAGGAACAGTTTACTAAGTTCTTTTTATATTTTTCGCTCAACAAGATTTGCACCCCTTACGTCTACCTAGGTCAGGTTAGGTTGGTGGGTTGATGAAGAAGTTGGTGCTTCCCCATCACACGCAGGTCAATGTGGACCCATTGTGATGCCCATAGGGGGATCCACATGTTATTTGGTGTCTTCCTTTGTCTCCTTGGTGATGTCTATTTAGACCCTCTCCGGCAATACGGATTTAGCTGAAAACCTCAAAAACATTAGAGAGAGGTATTTCCGATAGTTCCTTCTCATCTTGGAAAACATAATTTCCTTAAGTTCTTTTTCTTAATTGTCTGAGGCTTGGGCAGGGGCACATAAAGTAGAGGAAATTCTCGTGAGGTTTTCTCATAACCGCAGCCTCTGCAAAGGTCGTCATCTGTAAGATGCATGTTCAGTTTGTGGGCTTTAGTATATTGTGTCCAGTAAGCATTCCCACCAACATCGACACAGCTTTCCTGTTTCTTTGAAGGAGTTTGTGAGTTCTGGCTCTGTCATACTTTGGCTTCCTTTTCTTGGATATTTCACAGGAAAGGGTGTCCACCTGTTTTTGGCAATTTCCACAGTATTTGCCCCTTCCGCTCGGCAGACTCCGTGACGTTGACGTCATATTCTATGGTGCAGAGGCTTAATTTCGCAATGATTAAACAGGCAAGATTGCCGGACAGGAGGCAGCAGGGGACCCACTAGAGGTTATTGTTCCGTTGGAGAGTTCGTGGCCCGACATGAATGCGCTGGGACTCTCTCCCCATAGTCAAGTAAGGGCCCACCGGTGGACTCAGAGACGGAGGGAAGACTTCTGAAGGACACACTTGTACCCCTAAAACGGCAACAGAAACAGAGAACCCCCGAACAGAAAATTAGCCATTTCGGTCCCCAAGAGGATAAGATCCGAGGATGAGGTCACAGGGAACCCGGCCAAGACAGTCTTAGTCCGGGAGCCTTGACCATGTAAGGCCAAAATCCAGCGTTTAGGTCCAGAGAGTATACACTTAAAAACTCAAACTGTGAAGTTTAACTTAGAAGTTGCATTTTGATAAAGGAATCGATTAGCATTTTCCTTTCTTATCGTTTCAGCAACTGTGACATGACAGTGTGCTAAGGCAAGAATGGGCCTCGGTTTATTCTTGCATACCCACAACAGAGGGACCTGCTCCACCAGATCCAATATGGTTATCGGTACTTACTTACTTACTGAACCGTCCCCTGACCCGTGAAGAGTCTCTGCCTGAGACACTGCTGGTTTGGTCTTCAAAACGGAGGTTCCATCTCCCTTAGCTTCTCGAACCAGGAGGCAGCGAGTCGAAGATCCGCTTGGCTGGAGTATTATTTCCAAATCGGTCAATGTGGCCGAGTCGACGTGATTTAGCTTTTTGGACTACATCCACATCTTGGTACAGCTAATAAATTTCGCGGTTGTATCTTCTCCTTTATTCGCCCTCCTTGCACACAGGACCAAATATCCAACAGAGTATTTATGTTTCAAAAGAACCCCTCTCGTTTTCAACTTTTCGTCCAGCACTCGGCACAATAAAGCAGGACCAGTAGCATTGAGGTTCGATAGTGCATGTACTTTGTCCCTCGTGTGAAGAGATTTGAACCCATTTGTTTCTCTAAACCAAAGTAGGTAGATGAACTCCTTAACTATCTCGAAGTTATTGCTAGGCGGTGGACAGATGTTTGTTTGTTTGTTGATAGCAAGTACTTGGTCTTGTCCTCGCTTACTTTAAGACCAACCAATTTCGCCTGTTCTTCAATCGTCGTGAAAACCTCTAATACGGCACGGTGGGAGCGGCCGATGATGTCGACATCGCCCGCATATCCCAGTAGCTGGACGGATCTATTGAAGATTTTTTTTTTTTTTTTTTTAAGCCTTGCCCAAGGGCCGACACCGCGACCTAAAAGATCTTTTGTGTCAAAAGGGTGACTTACACCAAAAGGCGACTGACTTCCCTAATGAAACTCAGCACGTCTTTGGTGGTAGAGTTGCGAAGCTCCACCAGTGGTAACAGCTCTCTGTGGGGAAGGCGTCTTCTCAACCAATGCAGAGCCGGACATTCACAGAGTATATGTTCTGAGGTTTCCTCGTCCTCCATGCAGAATCTACATTCTGACATTGAACTAAGATTTATTTTGTTGAGATGATATCTCAGACCGCAGTGGCCAGTGAGAAAGCCAACCAGCAATCTAATGTTTTCCTTATTTAGTGTAAGGATTTCCTTATAGGAGTAGGGCTTAATCAAGCGTTTGGACTGTCTCAGACCAGGGGCGCTTTCCCAAAGTTTAAGGTGAGTCTGTTGCTCCCAATCTTTGATAAGCCCTAGAGCAGTAGTCCAGTTGACACTGCAGTACGGTTCGGGACCGACGAAAGCGGCTTCAGAACCAGCTCTGGCGAGCTCATCTGCGGATTCATTCCCTACAAAACCTCGGTGGCCAGGCACCAATCCAAGTTTAGCTTTGTTGTTTTTGGCTAGCTTTTGTAAGGCGCAGCAGCAGTTTCTTACAGCCAGAGAGTCTATTGTATTGGACGACAGTGCCTGAAGTGCCGCCTGACTGTCTGAAAAGATATGTATCTTTGCGCCCTTAATACCTTTGTTGGAGTTTAAGATAGCGCAGATCTCAATGGCATAGATTTCCGCCTGGAACACTGTGTTGCGTTACAAAACGCTACAAAAGTGTTGTTTCTTCCCAACCAATCCACTTCCATACCCGAGTCACTTTTTCGCCCCGGTCTTTCCATTTTTCTGTCGTTCCTACTGGGAGATTGGTTAACTGGCCGCCTCTGATTGATTCCGATCAAGGTCGCTCGTTTCCATGAGTTCTGGGGGCCGACAAAAGCAGGTATCGTGCCCAACGGACGGTTGGTGTTGCGACAACGATGGGTGGGGGAGGACGATCCCTTGGCACACGCCAACGCGAACAGAAAGGGTAATCAGAAAGACACATTACGATACCCCAACGAATCAGCGAAGGGTGTGGGTAGATATCTCTTAAAGAAGCACCCCAACAAACATAGCTAAACCCAATCAGGGCAGGTGGCCCACAAGTTAAAAGGGCGGTGGCGGACGGCCTTGATAGAGACCCCCTTATACAAATCGCAAACGACCAGATGGCAGGTGGCCCAAGTTGACACAGAAAACAACGCAATGCCGAACTAGTAAAACGAAACACTGAAGAATAAAAACCAAATATGCAGACAATACATTGAAACGAAGACATCAATGGCCAAGGCCCAACGAATACAAACATTGTAAGAAATGGCACGCTATCCAGGTTCCCCTCCCCCAAATCTACTCGAGAGTTCACCGGGTTATAATAGTTTCGCGGAGAGTAATTTTGAGCTTCCTTCTTCTCAAACACCTCACAGGTTTTCAAATTTGGGACATCAGCTGGTATAGTCCCAAAACAAGAATCTAACTTCACTCGGTTCTTCGCCTTTTCTTTTCTCTTCTTTTTTATTTAATTAGCTTTTTCTTTCGTTTGGACATTTTCGCGTTCTAATTACTTCCTCGATTCTCACACTAAGTGTCTTGTCTAATTGTTTAAGTGTTTGTGAACTCGTCCCATTAGGATCTTTTGGGGAGTTGTGTGAATGCGTTTATCGAATCGTTCGGCCTGAGAAACCTCCTCAGAGTTTGGGCGAATTCAAAAACGGATGAGTGAGTGAGACGGAGACGGTGGCACACTACAGTAGAGTGACTGAGTGATCGCTAAAATAAGCCGTACTGGATTCCGTCATTGCTGAATGTGGGGGTATGAATGAGAGAGAGAATGGTGGAATAATGACGGACAAATAATCCTCGAAGTGGACAAGGCGGCACTTATTGGTTGACCATCAGAGGTTTTAGGCAGTTTTTTCAGTGTTGAGAATCGAGCGAGTTTTTAGTGGTAAATTCAAATTAAAAAGTAGTCTAGTTTAGACTTTGATTTTTTGAGTTTTTTTTTGAGATTTGGTGGAAGACCGAAAAGAAAAGCAGAAGACGAGCGAAGAAGATAAGTGCCAGGACAGGCAGCGATATCCTGTATTTCACGACAGGAGTGTTAGAGGAAAAGGATTTACAGATAAGTAGAGTGTCTTATTATCTTGGTCTTTTAAGTAGTGCGTTTGTGTTTGTGTCCTTGAAACCCGGTAGGCTTTCGTTCCGGAACTTTCCCAAAAAATTACGGGACGCGCGACCTCTTCAATTTGTCTTTGTGTCCATTCGCGATAGCGGGCCATTTCTAACGGCGATCTTTCTTTGTTCCGCAATTTAAAGTAAACTTCAATAAGTCGACCGTTGCTCCCCAGAGCTATATAACGATTTGAAATTCTTCTTGTTTTATTTCACCACAATCATATCTTATTTTCAGTATTTCACCGTCGGCAATTTCTATCAAAGGTTTCACAATTCCTTTTTCAAAAAGATTGTGTGGCGCCCATTTTACCCCTTTTCCACTATTCAATTCGGCTGCGAACCCACCCCAGCTGAGTGACCGAGGCGGTAGCATACAACCAGCTACCCGTTGCACTTTTCCAATATTGCATCGGCGAATTTAATTTGACATTTCTCATTGATCGACTTTTAACCATCGGCGCAGCGGCGGCTGTAATTTGTTCGCGTTTAATTTATCTTTTTTACGCATTTAAATTCGTTTATCCCACCCCAAATAAAGGTGCAAAAACTGTGGGGCACATCCACATAGGTATCGAGACCCTGGTGTTGGGTCCAAAGACACCAGCACCAACTCCAGACTCCATTTTTGATCCGTCGGTGTACCATACCAGACTTTTTGGGTCCACAGCTGGAACTCCCGAGACCCATTTAGAACGGTCTAGTATTTCTACCTCAAATAGTTTATCGAAACTATATTCCCTTACCATTAAGTCAGGGATGTTGTAAAACATGTCCAAAATTTGGATTGAGTTGAGTATTTTCAGGTGACCCATATGGTCATTTGAGTTATACTTGTGTTCAAGCTGAAGCTTGATAGCGCATCTAGCAGCCGTCTTCTAAATGAATACTTGTAACGGTGACAGTCCAATAATGGCTTCAAGTGCTACCGTAGGACATGTGCGCATGATCGACATTACTATCGATGCTGATCATAAATATAGTAACTTTTAGGGGTCTACGGGCAATATTAAGGTATGTTACAAACTATGCGTCAAAATTAATATACCCTTAGAATAGGGTATAAACAAACAGCTGAATAAAATGAATGAAAACAATAACGAATTTGCATGGCGGCAAATAAGTTCTTCACGAATAGTTACTAAAAGTTTATAATAAAGCCAATTTTAACAAAAAAAAAGTAACGTAACTAAGAAGTAGTGTTTTGGATAATTAAAAAGTTAACATTATAATATGATTGTGTTCAAAATATAAAAGTGAAAAAGTGAGAATCGCGTAGTTGTGGCAAAAAATGCTTTCGTTGCGAATATCTCGTAATAATTTTATATTAAAGTGAATTATAACAAAAACAAATTTCCAGAACTAAAAAGGAGTATCCAAACACTATTTAGGAATACTCAAAAGATAACAATACATTAAGATTCTGTAGAAAAAATAAAGGTGAAACCGTGACAATCGCCTTGTGGGAAAAAAAATATTTCTGTTTCGCAGCAACTTTTTACTTTAACTTACTTTCTCACTTTTTTTCTCTATAAGCTGGTACTTTTTAATCTTCAATTGCTTCTCTTTTCACTTAAATATACACTTTATTAACAATCACAATGATTATTCATTTCATTCAGCTGTTTGTTTGTTTGTTTTTTGCTCTTTTGACACTGACATTGTTTTCATTCAATTTGCTTTTGACGTTTGACGTTTAAGAAAGGGATGCGGCACTTCAGAAAGAGATAGCTTGGTGAAAAGGTCTATATTCTTTCTTCCCCTAGCCGCAACAATTTTTCCGGGTTTGCAAACAGTAGATACGCCCGTTTCATCTATATTCCAAATGTTAGAAGCATTAAACTTGTATCGATCCATGACCTCGCTCAATTTGTCAAAAAAGAATCCACGTTCGCCTTGTTAAATGACGTGGCTCTACCCAAACTAGTTGCTTCCGGCTTTCTGATTGAAAGTTGGGGATTCGTTTCAACAAATTCAGTTAGCCAATCCTTAACAGCCATTTTGTTTTCGTTCCAGCTTTCGGGAAAACATAGTTGGAATTTGATCGCACATTTGTACGCAAGTGTACGAACATTTTTTTGCCTTAAGCCATAAAAAATTGAAGCTGCTTTAAGCAAATAATCTCTTAATAAAGCTTCTTTTCCATCGTCGAAAACTTGCCTTGAGCCTACGTAGCTTATACTAGGAATTTCTCGCGACTCTGCTTTTTTGGTCATAAACCTTTTTATACCCTATTCTAAGGGTATATTCATTTTGACGCATAGTTTGTAACATAGCTTAATATTGCCCATAGACCCCTAAAAGTAGCTATATTTATGATCAGCATCGATAGTAATGTCGATCTAGCCATGTAAGTCCGTCTGTCGGCAAAAATTAGGCCTTTAAACTCGGCCTAGAGAACTGAAATTTTAAACATTATACTCTCTAGGGTCCCGAAATAATCAAGTTTACGAAACTCAAAAACACAAAAAAAAAACAAATTTTTCGAAAAAATCGAGAGAGCTGAAATTTATAATATATACTTTATATGAGCCCTTTATGCTTATGTGCAAATATTTTTAAAATCCGCCCACTGACACGCCCACAATTTTTTTTTTTTTTGAAAATTCAAAGTTTGAGCTAGGGAGCTGAAATTTATAATATATACTCTCTAGGGGCCCTTTATTCTCATGTGTTAATTTTTTTTAAATCCGCCCACTGACACGCCCACAATTAAATAATTTTTTGTTTGAAAAGTCAAAGTTTGAGCTAGGTAGCTGAAAGTTATAATATATACTCTATAGGGGCCCTTTATGCTCATGTGTAAATATTTTCAAAATCCTCCTACTGACACGCCCATAAATAAATAAAACAATTTTATTGAAAAACCAAAGTTTGAGCGTTTATTTTAGAAAAGCTCTGTTTCTTTTCGATAAAATCCTTTATATGTTATATAACAAAATATGTAGAACGTTCTTTACAATTCAACCATGCTTAGACTTTTGTCACGCCCACTTATGAGGGATAGGGATAAGAATAGGGTATCCAACAGTTTCCCCAAGCGTTATGTAGCCCGTCCCTATGTTTAGTGTTGTTCTTGAAACTCCAAATGCTGCCGCTGCTTGCCTGAAAGATTTCTCTTTAGACAAAACCGAATTTGCTGCCTGGTTTAACAATGCCTGAGAGGCAGAAGCTCTCAGAGTTTTTTGAGTGTAAGTCCGCATTCTAAAATCGCAAAACAATACAGGTAGGTAAAATACAATGAAACAACATCTTGAATTTAGCGGGGTAAGTTGGACAACTGGCGGTCCGACTTACCGCGCACTGACTTTGTTGAAGATTTTGTGTCACAAAGAAACAACTACACAAAACACTTCAATTTCTCACTTGAAAAAAGAAAATACAATAACTGGACACATGAAAAATTTATCTTATTCTGATATTCACACCGCTTCACAAAAAAAACATAGGGATGGGCTACAGTCCGCTTGGGCGAACTGTTGGATACCCTATTCTTATTCCTATCCCTCATAAGTGGGCGTGACAAAAGTCTAAGTATGGTTGAATTGTTAAGAACGCTCTACATATTTTGTTATATAACATTTAAAGGATTTTATAAAAAAAAAACGCTCCCTAGCTCAAACTTGGGTGTTTCAATAAAATTGTTTTATTTAATTGTGGGCGTGTCAGTAGGTGGATTAAAAAAAATTAACACATGAGAATAAAGGGCCCCTAGAGAGTATATATTATAAATTTCAGCTCCCTAGCTCAAACTTTGTATTTAAAAAAAAAAAAAAAATTGTGGGCGTGTCAGTGGGCGGATTTTGAAAATATTTACACATGAGCATAAAGGGCCCATAGAGAGTATATATTATAAATTTAAGCTCCCTAGGTCAAACTTTGGATTTTTAAAAATTAATATACCCTTAGAATAGGGTATAAAAAAATTATTTTATTTATTTGTGGGCGTGTCAGTGGGCAGATTTTGAAATTTTTTTATCCCGAGCAGTTTTAGGAGTCATAGATCATATATAAAAATTTCAGCTTTCTAGCTCAAAATTCGATTTTTTCCAAAATTTTTTTTTTTGGAGTTTGTGGGCGTGTCTGTGGGCGGATTTCAAAAATTCGTAAACTTGATTATTTCGGGGCCCTAGAGAGTATATGGTTAAAATTTCAGCTCTCTAGGTCCAGTTTAAAGGCCTAATTTTTGCCGACAGACGGACGGACGGACGGACATGGCTAGATCGACATTACTATCGATGCTGATCATAAATATAGTAACTTTTAGGGGTCTACGGGCAATATTAAGGTATGTTACAAACTATGCGTCAAAATTAATATACCCTTAGAATAGGGTATAAAAAATAGAAAAGATTTATATATTTTTTTTATTTTTTACCCTTAAAAATTCAAATATGAACGGTGTGCTCCTCTGAAGGTAAAAATGCAACTGAAACTGGTTTGTCACGTGGTCATTAGTCAGCATGCTTCGATTGTGTATCACTTCCCCGTGGCCCAACTAGCCCCACCCTACCCTAGTCTACATATTAGCGAGATTAGTAACTAGTGCAAACTTCGGTGATGTTTTTTTAATTTTATAGTTAAGAAGAAAATGCACATAAACTTAATAAATATGGCCAAAAAAGGCAGAAAAAACCAATATTGGCAATATTTTACCCATTTGTGCCAGGCAAAAAAAGAAGCAAAAAAAGGAAAGGTCAACAAAATCCGTTCCCTGGTAATAAGTATAGATTATTAAAAATTGTAATGAACTGTTTAGGTACATTGTGTTATTCATCAAAATAAGTGGCAAATGAACCTTCACTTACTCGTGGAGGGGCCAAAGTATCGAATGCAATCGAGCCATCCATAAATACCAAAAAGCGCGCAAGCAGCAGCAATCTTTTCTGATTTGTAAAGCGTCCTGTATTGAATTTAATGCTGCAATGTTTACCGACAAAATGTAAATAAATAGTGTGTTTATTCTCAAATATCACAAAAGGAACTCTTCCTTTACTTTTCATGAAGTACTCTAAATTGATAGCAGTATATTATTGAGCAACTTCCTGGTCCCGTTATTCCACTTGCGGATTGACTATAGACCCATTCTTCTAGGGAAAACTATTAGCTACAGTATATTACACGAAATATTCATCTCATTACTTTTCACATCCGACACTATACCATCATTACTGCCATCCGCCCATCGCCCTCGCCCATCGCCCACCAACCCTTTGATAAACGGTTATTCTAAATAATAACATTTACTCTCTTCCCATTACATCGAGACAGCTTCTCCCATAGATTGGGATGCAGCAGCTCGCAAGGCCAAAAACAGGAAAGACCAACGAGGAGCGTACAATTTAGATTCAAGGATTTCATATAATCCAAATGCTATTCATGGTGTGCTGCAAACATCTTCGTTATTATTGCGAATGGTGTCTGGCTGATGGTTGACTGGGTGATATTAGAAAGCGCTGCTGCTAACGTAGGATATAGAAGTACCTAGCACTAGCGAAGCGAGGAATTTTTAACATTACGAATACGTACGAGTATTTCGGTCTTTACTCGCGTGTGCTTTCTCCTCCCGCTCATTCCATAAATAATGTAAAGTAATATTTTGTGTTTTATTCATCCTGAGTAGAGAACAACGTGCTGGAATGGAAACGATAGAGAATCGATTTAACACCATAAAATATATGGGGGCAACTGCGGCTGGCATTATAGTCGTCGTATACGCTTAGACGTGGAAGAGTTGTAGAAGATGCTGTGCACAGCACGATTTTAGAGCACAAATAAGAGAAGACGTAGCGCTGTTCAGCTTCGTCCTTTCATACCATGGTCGTCGCATGGCGCTCTTTATAGAGATGTTTACCAATTTTATGATGGGTGTTTAAAAGGAGCAATTTCCGTAAACTGAATGTAAACTCGGCGTCGCAGTGATCGCTGAGCTATGCTGTCATTATTCGTTTATCCAGCAGAGATTGGGAGAGAGATAGATAGAGAGAGATAGAGAAACAAACTTATGTATAAGGCACCGTCAAACGCTTACAATCGTCATGAAATCAGTAGAATACAAATGTAGAATAAGACTATATATTTATAGGTCTTTGGATTCTTAAAATTATTTAAAAAAAATCTGTTAATAAACAGATAAGATAAAAAGTGATTCAAAATTTTGGTAAAAGGTTGACAGTCTGCCGAGCTAGCAGAGGAGGTTACTTGGACGACATTCTTTTTCATTATTAACCGAAACAAATGTACATTACGTCGCCTGGATAAAATATTGTCGTAAGTTACAATTTGCTACTTTTGGGGAAACGCATTTTAAGTTCAAACATTTATTGCTCAAAAACTATACGGTGAAATTTTTTAAAATATGAATAGCTGATACAGAAAACATCTGGCAACTCAGAAACGTGAAAATAAATATAATATTCTGATAAAGGAAGGAATAAGGGTAAATTATTCTCAATATGCCGTTGACGTATGTGACGGTTTAACCAAAACTGCTGGTTACCCAAACACATACGACAAAATAATCACACATACGACACAAATAAAACAAATTTAAATGTTGTTAGTATATTACATACGACAATATAAAAACATACTTAGGTACCTATTTATTTAAAAACAAAAATAAACTCAGGTTTATTTTTTCAATTATGTATTTATTTTCTGTTAAAAAAATATTTTTTTTTTATTCTCAACAGACTTAAAATAAACAAAAGTAAAAATAAAAAAGTTATAATAATTCTAAAAAAATAAATAATTAATTCATTATTCCATTAGGTAAAAAATACTTTCGTGTCTAAACATTAAAGTATTCGTAAGTTTAAAAAAAATCACATTTATTAGTTCACAGTGCAGTTGATTTTTAAATATTAATTTAATTAACATTTAAGTAGGAACAAAAATACTCTTTAAAAAGATCAAAGTTTTAATTAATTTTTAAAATTGCACGATAAAATGTTTTATCTTCAATTTTATCGAGATATGGAATCATACTTTTTATATCATTTTTTTTTGTTGGAGTCGATGGCCTTTGATGGAGCTATACGAAGCTCGTTTTGCCAAAAATTTGCGTCGGTTCGGTTTTGAAAACGTCCGGTGATTTTGGTCAAATCATAATAAGTGCAAAACGCTTCTTTGAATGAAGTCTTACATCCTATTATATAAGTATTCTCTTCGTTGTAGATTAGAGTTTTGACTTTAGAACTGGATAAGCCAGGTTTTCAGACTTGAAAGAATAGTTTTTAAAATCCTTTTGGTTCATTTGCAAAATTTTTAAATTAACGTTCGGAAAATTAATTTTTTTTAAAAGGCGAATCAAAGTAACTTTTCTGGATGTTTCGACATTTCGTAAATATTTTTCAATGACGCTGTGGAAACAGTCTACTTCTTGCAAGCAAGAATGTGGCTCACAAAACTTTTGCGATATTTCTTTGATCATTGAATTTTGATGGTCATGAAGGAATTGTAGGATAGCAGTCGATGTTATTCGGTTTCTATTTTGTGGAACGTATGAATCACTCCACAAAATAATTTTTTTCATATTCGGGTGGTCGTCTACAACCTTGTTTAAGATTTTAATTATTATTATTATACTGGCGATATCATTTCCAGACCGCCCGCTTACAGTTTCATTCCAAATAACGCAGTATGTCACTTTTACGGAGCCGGGTACGATTAGTGTACCAGTGAGATTGTAAACACAAAGTTTTCTTTTCAGTCTGTGCTTTATCTTATGAGACATACGACAAACGTTTACTCTATTTCAATAAAATATTGTCGTATGTGCATTAAAAATGACACATACGACAACCATTTACCAAACTTTCACTGAACAGATTTTGTATGAAAAAAATGTCGTATGTTTTTATTTTGTCGTATGTGTAGCATTTTGTATACACATACGACAAAGAAATACTTAAATGTTGGCGACCTTGCACATACGACAACTTTTAACGATATTATTTTGGAAACTAAGGCAGATATCGGAAAACGGATTTCACTAGGTAGAGAAAAATTTAAATAACAAAACTGCATTTAAATCTCAAAACCTCAATTTTTCATATACGACAATATTTTATCCAGGCGACGATTAATTTAAAATAAAAACAAATACAGATTTTACACAATTTATGTCTTTCATTCAAAATTTAAAATGATACCTCAAATTTGAACAGCCTTTACAAACAAAAAAGCTGAACAAAAGGCGAAGCCCCTACCAATAAAATGCTATCACTGACTTGGCTTCAATGCAACCATTTTTCAATTTTTCCGAAATATAGGGTGATTTTTTTAAGGTTAGGATTTTCATGCATTAGTATTTGACAGATCACGCGGGATTTCAGACATGGTGTCAAAGAGAAAGATGCTCAGTATGCTTTGACATTTCATCATGAATAGACTTACTAACGAGCAACGCTTGAATTTTCAGTGAATGGGCCCTAGAAAAGTTGGCAGAAAATCCGCTTTTTTATCGACAAATTTTGTTCAGCGATGAGGCTCATTTCTGGTTGAATGGCTACGTAAATAAGCACAATTGCCGCATTTGGAGTGAAGAGCAACCAGAAGCCGTTGCCCATGCATCCCAAAAAATGCACTCTTTGGTGTGGTTTGTACGCTGGTGGAATCATTGGACCGTATTTTTTCAAAGATGCTGTTGGACGCAACGTTACGGTGAATGGCGATCGCTATCGTTCAATGCTAACAAACTTTTTGTTGCCAAAAATGGAAGAACTGAACTTGGTTGACATGTGGTTTCAACAAGATGGCGCTACATGCCACACAGCTCGCGATTCTATGGCCATTTTGAGGGAAAACTTCGGAGAACAATTCATCTCAAGGAATGGACCGGTAAGTTGGCCACCAAGATCATGCGATTTGACGCCTTTAGACTATTTTTTGTGGGGCTACGTCAAGTCTAAAGTCTACACAAATAAGCCAGCAACTATTCCAGCTTTGGAAGACAACATTTCCGAAGAAATTCGGGCTATTCCGGCCGAAATGCTCGAAAAAGTTACCCAAAATTGGACTTTCCGAATGGACCACCTAAGACGCAGCCGCGGTCAACATTTAAATGAAATTATCTTCAAAAAGTAAATGTCATGGACCAATCTAACGTTTCAAATAAAGAATCGATGAGATTTTGCAAATTTTATGCGTTTTTTTTTTTTAAAAAGTTCTCAAGCTCTTAAAAAATCACCCTTTATTATCACTTTTCAACACGACATCTTTGTGTGCATCTTCACATCAACACTAATTTACAGATTTATTCCGTTTTTGAAAGCGTTCATAATGCAGCTAACATTTGTATACCCTATTCTAGGGGTATATTAATTTTGACGCATAGTTTGGAACATACCTTAATATTGCCCGTAGACCCCTAAAAGTTACTATATTTATGATCAGCATCGATAGTAATGTCGATCTAGTCATGTCCGTCCGTCCATCCGTCCGTCCGTCGGCAAAAATTAGGCCTTTAAACTGGACCTAGAGAGCTGAAATTTTAACCATATACTCTCTAGGGTCCCGAAATAATCAAGTTTACGAATTTTTGAAATCCGCCCACAGACACGCCCACAAACTCAAAAAAACAAAATTTTGGAAAAAATCGAATTTTGAGCTAGAAAGCTGAAATTTTTTATATATGATCTATGACTCCTAAAACTGCTCCGGATAAAAAAATGTCAAAATACGCCCACTGACACGCCCACAAATAAATAAAACAATTTTTTTGAAAATCCAAAGTTTGAGCTAGGGAGCTGATAATAAATTTTATTGAAACACCCAAGTTTGAGCTAGGGAGCGTTTTTTTTTTGATAAAATCCTTTAAATGTTATATAACAAAATATGTGGAGAGTTCTTAACAATTCAACCATACTTAGACATTTGTCACTCCCACTTATAAGGGATAGGAATAAGAATAGGGTATCCAACAGTTCGCCCAAGCGGACTGTAGCCCGTCCCTATGTTTATTCAAGAATT
Organism: Portevinia maculata; assembly: GCA_949715645.1. NCBI lineage: Eukaryota > Metazoa > Arthropoda > Insecta > Diptera > Syrphidae > Portevinia > Portevinia maculata. The sequence continues at coordinate 299,569,167 of OX454525.1, forward strand.
AGATAGCCTTTGATTTATGGGAATTCTTCCTCTGATACTGAGCCCATTTCTTTTTATCAATATCTTCGTTACACATTGAGCAACTCAGACGATATACCTGTTATTACTCTGGAGGAGCTGCTAAAGGCATGCAGCAGGATAGGTGACAACAAGGCGCCCGGACCAGACGGAATCCCAAATAAGGCATTGAAGGTGGCTGTTAGAAAGACACCAGACCTCTTCATATCAACAATGCAGAGGTGCCTAGAGGAGGGAACCTTTCCTGAAAAATGGAAATGGAAATGGAAAGGAAAGAAGCCTCCTAGAGAACCATCGTCCTACCGGCCTATATGCCTACTGGACACCATGGGAAAAATTCTCGAGAAGATATTTATAATAGACTTTTCGCAGTGGCTGAAGAGAAAGGAGCCCTCTCAGACCGACAGTTTGACTTCAGAAGAGCGCGTTCTATAGTTGATGCTGTAAGAGCGTTGATCCACATAGCTGAAACTGCCATCGAAGGAGTAAGATGGCTCTACGGCACAAAGAAGTATTGTGCAGTGGTTACGCTGTACGTCAAAAACGCCTTCAATTCCGCAAACTGGTTATTCCTAAGAAGATCTCTCGCCAGAATGGATACACCATATTACTTGCTGAGGATAGTGACGGACTACTTTAACAACAGGAAGCTAAAGTATTATACCGACGAGGGATTCAAATACTACAAGGTTACCGAGGGCGTCCCACAGGGATCCGTACTGGGGCCGCTGCTGTGGAACATCATCTATGACGGAGTCCTACGGTTAATGCTCCCGCGCAGAGTATCGATAATTGGATTTGCCGACGACATTGCCCTCGTGACAGTAGCTAAACAGATTCATGAAGTGGAATCAGCTACAAATGAAGCAATTTCCAGAATAAAACACTGGCTAGTATCCGCCGGACTAGAACAAGCCGACCATAAAACAGAAGATGTCCTTATAACGAGTCGAAAAACCATTGAATTCGCCAATTTCCAGGTGGGGAACCAGATCATCAGATCCAAAGGAGCAGTCAAATATCTTGGAGTCATGCTAGACAACAGGCTGCAGTTCAAGACGCACGTGGAGTATATAACAACGATCGGAAATACAGGGAGCTCTCTCGCTCATACTAGCTAACATCGGTGGACCTGGATACGCTAGGAGGGCTGTTTTATCAAGAGTAGTCAACTCAGTCCTCCTCTACGCCGCCACGGTTTGGGCGAGGGCACTAGCGACGAAAGAAACAAGAAGGAAACTATCATCCGCATACAGGCTAAGCGCGGTAAGGATAATCTGCGGTTTTCGAACCATCTCGGACGAAGCGGCGATACCCATAGACATCCTAGCGGGCGAGATGTTGAGGATCTATAACAGAAAAACGCCGGGCGGACAAGATGTAAGTAAAATGGCAAGAATTAAAGTAGAAGAAAGAGCAGCTTCAATTGCTAAATGGTAAACTAGGTGGGACAACACTACAAAAGGCAGATCTACATACAAGCTGATCCCGTCAATCGAGACCTGGACAAAGCGACCTTCCATGTGGTCTACAGCAACTACCACCTAACGCAGTTCCTGACTGGCCACGGCGGCTACCGCAAATACCTACATCGATTTGGACACGATAGTTTGCCATTTTGCCCAGAATGTCCAGACCAGGAGGAAGACACGGAGCACGCAGTTTTTCGTTGTAGGCGATTCGTATAATGGAGAACAAATCTGCCCAATCCTTCTTTCATAATAGACCATATGTTGCAGTCGGAGGACAATTGGACGACAGTTTGTAATCTGGTAACAACCAAAATGAACTGCGGAGAGTAGAAGCAGCAGAAGCGTCAGAAGCAACTGACACAAGACAAGACGTATAGCATGAATTGCTAACCAGCCCCGCGAAGTAATACCTAACGGCAGTCCCGTGGGGAGAGTGGTTGACGTCTGCTGGGTGTGGATTAGTACGTAGGCGCATTCCTGGCATCGATTATTCGGGCTTGCGAATAGTGCATGCCATCTTTTGAAGATTACCACATCCATTGGCACAGCCAAGAAAAAAAAAACATAGAGCAACTCTTGCATTTTACGATTTTAATTTGTTTGGCTTTTTCCGTTGCAGTTGATGTTGAAGGTCTCATAGAAAGCTCTCTCTTATTTTTTTGTGAAACCACTGACGTATGCTAAAATTTGATATGCACCTTTAAATTGTCCATTCTGATGAATGCTAAAATCTTTCCTATCACTATGAATAGACCCAACACGACTTACCAAATCGTCCAGCGTCCTAAATGATTTGGTGCACATTTCCCAGGATTGTTTTTTTTTTTATTTTTTTCACAACCGAGGTTCAATCAAACGTAAAAGATTTTTTTTTGTATTTTATTACAGAAGCTTAAGATTCCTTACCACTGGTGGGTGGAAATCTTCAGCTGTACGAATGAACAACAATTGGTAGTGCACAACCAAGAGATTCAGTTTATATAGGCGACTATTTCATTCTCATCTCATTTACCGCCTCCACTTTCAAAATCATATTTCCAAACAATAACCTTCAGTCTGAATTAAAACATCTGGCACAAGCAACAAAGTTGTCAGCTATCAGTCAAACAGCTGACATTTCCCTTAAACAACTTTTCCCCCTCCACTTTTAAAAAACGTACCCCTTCCCCTGTCAAATTAAAACATGTTGAAACGTTTATATAATCGTGATGATTTATGTGACCAATTGAAATTATAATAGTATTTTGATTTGGACAGTTGATCCTCGTCGGCTTTGTGGGACAAGTTGGTCTTGCAATGAATCTCTGTTATATCATTTACTTCCCGACGTTTCGACAGGGGTTGCTGCCTTCTTCAGGGGATCTTTATTAAATAAAAATATATAATAACATAATATAGGTATTGGTGAAACAAATTTCTGTAAGGACAATATAAAAAAAAAACAAAACTGTAAGCAAATAAATTTTATTACTCACTTCTACTTTTCTCCTCTCCTGCAGATGGCAACATGAAATATTGAGATTCTGATATTTGTTTATCTCTTCTACCCTCAAAATCATTAATCAAATAAATAATCATTGTGCGACCTGTAACAATCCCAACTCACCCCTTCTTAGTCGCGCATCATTAAAACAGCCACAAACAAATTATTTCCACAGCTGCTTCATTTAACATTGTTCTAGAAATAGATTTTAGTTTGTCACACTATTTTAACATTTTTCACATAAAAAAAACCATAACTTTGACGGTCCAATTTGTTTACTAACCACAAGCCAAAGTAATCACAACTTTGCATAGTCGCTCGACGAAACACTCCCGCACCCTTCTACAACAGCAAATCCGCATCACCCACCCCGGTCGAAAAGCTCCCACAGACAAAAGTTTCCAGATTTTGGTCCTTGAGACCGGGATTTCGATTCATGAGACCAAGATTTTGATCCTGAGACCAAGATGTTGATCAGTAATACCAAGATTTTGATCCTTGAGACCGGCATTTTGATCCTTGGGACCAAGATTTTGAGCCTTGAGACCGCTAAGTTGGTCCTTGAGGCCAAGGCTTTGATCTTTGAGACTAGGATTTTAATCCTTGTGGGCGGGATTTGATCTTTAAGACTAGGATTTTGAATCTTGTATGCAGGATAGTTGTCCGATCCAGATGTCCGACCCAGATGTGGAATACGAACAACTATGTACGGTACATATGTCGAATACAAATAACTATGTACGACACAGATGTCCGATCCAGATGTCGAGTGCAAACAACTATATACGGTACAAACGAAAGCTCCGATGGCAAGACAATTGCCGGGTGTGGCAGGAAAACCGCCTTTGGTCCAAAAACTTGGATGATGCTTGATGCTAAGATGTTAATCCTTAATACGAATATTTTGAGCGTTGGGACCGGGATTTGGTATTTGAGACTAGAATTTTGATCCTTGAGAGCCGGAAGTGATCTTTGAGACTAGGATTTTGCTCCAAAAGCTTTGATCGTTGATGTGAAGATGTTGATCCTTAATACCAAGATTTTGATCCTTGAGCTCCCAAGCTCTTAAAGCTGGGATGACGTCACGAGCCTGAGTCTGATGCAGGAGGAACATATTATAACTACTGATGTTAGCACAGCATCTTGTAAGCAAATTGATTTTTTCGTTTTATTCCGTATCGGTAGTGATCGAAGTTATCGACTTTTGTCTTCGGCAGAGATTATTTTCAAGATCACAGCTGTGCTTATATCAGTGACATTTCTTTGTTTTAGATATAAGATATTATGCAAAACGGGTGTTTGAGTGCATTTAACTGAATCGCACAGCTTTGTGAACAAAGAATGCAGATCTGCTCCCTCCATCTCCGGACTTGCATCAGTAGATATTTTTTTTACAGTCGAGATCTTCAATCCGTAGCCCAAGTTCTGATAATTCAAGGCCAGAGGGAAGTTGTTCTGATTTTGTTTCATGCAATTGAACTCTTTGCGAAAGGTCTAGTACAGCTTCCTTGATCAGTGTGATGTTTTGATGGAATTCACGTTCTTAGTACTCTTAGTACTCTGCGATTCAATTCCCTTTATGAAATATGCTTTGTCTTTAGATGCGGATGGATATTTATGCTGAGGTGTATGTCAGCCATGGTATAAGTAATAAATAATTGAACACTGCCTTTTTTAATGCTTTTTTATTTTATTTGTTCAAAGATTTAACAATAAATTTCTCTATGAGAAAGCAGTTACACATCTGTGCAGTATGCACTAGCAAGTCAAAACCATCACTGAGCTTAAACTAAACTGCCTAGACAAACGCACAGTTGGAAAAACAATCCAAGGCCAACATATCGGTTGATAAAGCTCTCAGGTTGGCTGGAGCGTTATCTCGTGTATTAAAGTTATTGTTGCAATCGGTGCTTAATATTGTAAGCTGTTGTTGTGCTGTTATTTGTTCTTTGTTGTTATGCTGTTATCTGATCTTTTGTTGTTATGCTGTTCTTTGTTCTTTGTTGTTATGCTTTTGCTAATTTAAGAAATTTAAGTTGGAGTAACGCTACGCCAGTGCCGTAGGTATTTCCTTGATCGATAGGGTCATCTGGTCACTCAGATGCATATTTTGTTGCTGGTACTACTCGTATGTTCCCATAACTTATACATTGTTGACAGCGACACAAGGAAACTTGGTGGCAAAGCGTTAAATTCGGAATTGAGTAATCCGGAGATTCAGTGGAAACAACGTCACAATAAATGAGGACAACAATTGATAAAAGCAATTTAAAAAAACGGTTTTAATTAAATTGGTTAATATTATTTAAATAAAATTTTTAAAATTGACAAAAAATTTGGTGTTTAACTTGTCACAAATGACATTTCACAGCTTTGGATTTATGGCACGCAAGTCCTCACAAACGGCTCCGAATAAATGACGTCGATTAGGGCCGCTTGGTCATTTAATTGTGTCTGGAACTTATCGATCTTTCCGTGCGGAGACGGAAGAATAGATTTCAAGTCCAGATCCACCTCTGGTGCATTTTGGGCAACCTTTGAAGGATTCAATGTCATTTGGGCTTTATACGGTCCAGCTGTCATTTGGGCAAAGGACACATTGGGTAAAACAAAATTAGACAATGCTGTTTGTGGATCTGAACTCGCTTTTTCAGCTTCCGGTATTTTGAGCAACCCCTAAGGTTGGATGAACAGAGTTCTTGCAGAACACTCAAGAGAGGTCTTCGATTCTCTCCTTACCAGGAGAACATTCGCGATGCTTTTCCTTATCGCATTTGACACATCTAAACTGCATCTTGCAGTTAGCGGTGTGCTCGAACTTTGCTAGCGCATACATTGAAGAATGCGATCTGACTGTTTAAATTTGTCCCATCTTACAGGATGGTAGTACAGGAAGCGGATATTTCGGAACTTTGCAATGCCGCTGTCAGGAGTGAGCTGGACCAGGAAGAATGTTATGTTACAGTTACCATCATTTGCCATACCCATGGAAAACGGCTTGACCCCCACTTGACAAATTTGAGGTTGTCGCCTTCTATCTTCTTGGGCTCTTTTTCGAGCTCATCTCTTTAAATCATGGGTCAATTCCCTTCAGCAACACGGTTTTTAGCTGTTGATACCTTGTGGTGTACGTAAATTACTCGGTCTTAATCTCTCCGAAGTCGGCGCGCACCCTATGGTACCCCTTTTTGTCTTCGCAGAAAATAACATGTTTATTGCCAGAGAGCCTCTTAACCTTCCTATACCCGCGCCAAAAAAAATCACGTATACTCGCTCACGGTTCCTGGAACCAACTAGAGTGTGTTTTTCATATTTTTTGCAAAAGCCTTATTCAAAATAAATTTGTTGAATACTAATCGATGTTCTTAAAGTAATAAATCAAACTTAGGGAAAATATTAGCTTTAATTAGTGACTTGCAGCCTTTTATTATAGCCTCTGAAAATAGTCAGTTTTTCTGACGAGTAATGCAAATTTGAAAAACCAAACAAATTTCAAAAATCTTAAAGATTACAACAAGAGATAAAAAATGTATATAAACAAATAATCCACAAACGTCTCATAACAGCAGTGGAAGCATTCCGTAAGTAGATCTTCCAAACAGAAATGCCCGATTAATGCCGTGTACGGACACACATTGAAATTCGCGAAGAATCATGAAGCTTCTAGTAAACTCATTGCGCTATCATTCTCGTTTATTGAAAACATTACGAAAATGTAAAACCCCCATACATCTGTCGAAGGACCAGGAATCCCTTCTCACTCAAAATCTCAAACTATAAGTGTGAAGGCAAGTTTGAAAAATGTTTGAACGGCAAAACATGGCAAAGAATCAGTTTGTACGTAATCAGCACTCAAGTGTTATTTGGTTTAAGTGTAGTTAGTAGTTGTTTAAAAAGAAATAAAATAAATAACCTAAGGAACATTTTTGAATAAAATACATGCTTGTTGATAAAATAAAGAAAATTTTAAATAAAAAAATTTGAGAAAATAAATTTAAGTAAAATAAATTTGATTAAAATATTTAACGGATAAAAAAAAAATAAAATGAATTGAAATATTTTATTTTTCTTATAAAATAAAATAAAGTAAATGAAAACATTCAAATAAAATATTTTATTTATATTGTGTTTAACATAAGAATTAAATAAAATATTTATACAGAAAAAAAAATATATATATATAAAATTATGTAAGAGACTTTCCATATAAAAAAAGTTATTAATAGATACTCTCATAGAATTGGAAATTAATTTAGGATAGGATATGCATACACCTCATACAATAACTACGTGTCTCTTTCCCTTTTTCGGAGCTGGTAGTAGTTCTTCGACTTCGGGGGATTCTTAGCCTTTCCTTCGGGCGGCTTAAGAGCAGGTGAGGTTTGCGCGCTTTTTTCGGCCCAGACAGGCCTCTCTTTGCTTATATTGTTTTGTTCTGGGCTGATTGCTCTCTTGTGCGGGGCTGATATGCCTCCCATTAGGTCTTTCATTTCTTGGTTAAAACGTCGCTTGGTTCCCATTGCATTCTGCAGTTCAGCACTCCTCTGCCTTTGAGCTCCGGTGTATCTCCACTTATCAACTTGTGGTCTGTATTGCTTGCGGGGTTTCAGAGGAGTCTTCTTCATTTGTCCTTCCTTGTAGCGTTGTGGCTATTGGCATTCTTACATATCTGGGGATATTTTGATGTCCGATTTTTAAACAAAAGTGGATCTATGTTTGGGTAGCTGCCCTCTAAGTTATTTCTTGTGGCTTTATCTGATTTAGCAGCCAAGCTTCCCACTGCTATACCTCGCTTGATCTCGACGACGGAGCTCGCTTACTCACTCCTGTCGGCGGCCGGATTTGGGTATCCGACTCCCTGCACCGTAACATTCTTCTCATTATCGACTTCAACTTCTGATTTATTTTCTGGCTGAATTCCCGTACCCGTTTCCCATTTCGGCCAGGAGTGAAAGCTGCCGATCGTCCCAGTTCAGATGCCGACCAGGAGCCGCCCAATCTGGGTCAGACGCTTCTGGTTTTTAGAGGGTTCTGAGGAATCTGATATTTTATCTTAATATACGAAATTGATATGCCATGCTAGCACGCGCATGTATATATACCTATCATTGTGTACGTGGGGCAACACGTAATCCGGCAACGTCTTGACAGTGATGAATGTAATTAAGATCATCTGATGGCGTAAGAATAACACACAACTCGATATCCATGTAGTGAACATGCCTTACAGGTCGAGTTACTTGGGCGGGTGTCATCCTGACCCGAGGTAAACTAACTCTTATGGTTCTGACGTCAAGTCTAATCTACGGGACGCAGATTTTTGATTGATGCAACACCATAGTTCAAAGTCAAGAACAAAGTGCGACAAAGCCAATCATGTGGAATTGGCGGTGTCGTGAGTTTTACGTGTTAAACTGTTCCAACAGTACTTCCTGTTCTCTGATCCACTCCGACATATTCCAAAAATTTATATGAATGAAGGAGAGATTCCTCACTGGGAAAAGTTCAAATATCTGGGATGTATGATCAATAGCGAAGCAAGTTGCGATGACCACATTAAGCATCGCGTAAGCTAGTGGCGGGAAAACTCTGCCATCTTCTGTGATTGAAAAATGCCCCCTTACCTGAAAGGAAAGCTTTATACTGCAGTTGTGCGAACGCGCTCACATAAGATTCACAATGTCGGAAAGCGTAAAAAAGTATTAGGGAAATTAACGTCAGCTGAGATGAAGATGCTTCGCATGACAGCAGGAGTAACAAAGATTGGTCGAATAAGAAGTTCCAAGATCAGAGAAAGCCTACACATCAAAGAACCTATCTCCAAAAAATAGAGTGTGACCGACTGAGTTGGTATTACCATGTTCAAAGGAGAAATCGAGCCTTGTCAAAATACAATATCAATCAACGTTCCGATACCAACACGAAAGAAAGGCAGGTCTAAAAACTCCTGGATCGCACAAATGCAGCTAAACCAACTGCGTTTTCCGAGGTCGAACCGCCAAACCTCACAGGCGGACTAGTAGGGATGCAGTTTAGTTTGAGGGTTATGATCCTTTTAATCCTGATCATAGGCTCACCGCCATTACATGGAGTAGAAGAACGGGTTCCAACAGTCTTGGGATCGTGTTACGCACACTCTGTTGCCACCGGATATACATGCAGCGGCCAAATTGATGAATCAGAAATTTGCATCGTGGAACTAGCATTTCCCTGATCGGTAACCTTTACCTTTAGGAGAAGTTATTCCTTTAAAAATTACAGGTTTAAATCTATTTTCGGAAACATACGAGTATATCATTAAATAAGCGAAAAGCGATGCTTTTGGCATTTTGTAATATCCTCGCTTAACGATATCTTTAACTGCCAAAATAGGTATTGCCACACAATCAAAACTAATAACCATTGATATCCAATATCCTATTCATCCACAGAATAATGCAATAGTTCATGAAAAGCCACTAAAAATTCCACCGCATGATGTATTCTTTTTTTATTTCAAGCCGTAATGAATTTATTTGAATTTATTGAAAATGCATTAACTCAAAATTGAAAGCGAACAAATCGAGCCACCCAAAAAAATGAAATTCATCAATCTTTTATTGTCCCGTCCTACGAAGTTGTTTACACCATGTTATGGGGCAATTAATTCAGATTAGAGCAATCAATTTCTTATTTTGAATTCATCATAAAGAAGTTGATTGGCATTTTCTTCGGCCCAAAGGATTGCGGAGCTGAAATGACGATTTCCTCTTTTGCCTTTTCGCTCCTCCGAGAACCCAAATTCGAAATCAAAGATCAAATGAACCCAATTTTTATAATCCGAGAGTGGGAGTGGGCCAAAGTATGGAGCTTGATGATGGCGTATGTGCTTTGTTAGCGTTTGTGTGTTAAAATGTGCGGTAAAAATATTTCTGAAACCAAACGATATGATTCACATAACGTTTTATTTGATGCAATAAAAATACAAGTATTGCCCATAAATCGAATTCACATTTGAGTTGGTTTTTTATGGCTCCTTTTTGGTTACGGCGAAAAAGAAGGGGGTACTACAAGATGAATCTGTGGGGATGCAGGAGAGAGGCAGATAGAGTAACACCGACGGGCATGCATGTGGGTCATATTCAATAAAATATTTATTTTTCCAATCCGATTTGATGCGATTTAGAAAATCGAAAAAAAGTTCACTCAAAACACAAGATATATATGTATATGTATAATTCGATAAGGGGATACTGTGGAAATAAGACTACGGGTAGTTGCACGAGCCTTTGAGTTTTGCTATCGACGTATGTACATAATGTATATCGGATAGTTATTTTTGATGATTTCTTGATAACCTTAACTTCTTTTACATGATAGTTAAAGAAAGAATCTGGGAACTGCATTATGCTGCTGTATATACAGCATTTAGGTATATCAGAGACAGACGGTGTTAACACCTTAGCAGCCGTTTTAATAATAAAATCCTTTCCGCTCGTTAACTTATGTGATAGCCGGCATGTAGTCAAGACATTTATCCGTAAGCTAAAAATTACTATAGATCAGGGGTTCCCAATCTTTTTTATGCTGCGACTCCTTTTACAGAATGTAATTTTTTTGCAACGCCCTTCCAAAGGAAGATATCTGTGTGTAACTCTAGAAAAATTTCAGAATACTTTATTTTTCATATACAATTAAAGAAAACTCTGAAGATTTTAGATTTAGTTTGTTTTTGTCGAACCGTAGTTTTAAGCTCGTATCACAAGATAGTTCCAAAAGTTGTTCTTCCTCGGTTATTGAAAGTGCAGATTGGGTTGGAGTCGATTGGTATGGATCTCTAATCCAGTCGTATTGTTCAAGATTCTGCGGAAAATATTTATCGAAATAGATGCTCAATGTAGATAAATGTTGGACCAAAATCAATTGTAAGTTTGGCCTTAGATCTTGAATAGAATTTTCCAGCAGGAAGCCTTTCAAAACAGGAAAACAGTCCGTATTTCCTTGGTCCTCTTCTATTTTCCTTTTTCACAGCAGCAGCTGCTTTTGAAACGCTGCAATTTTGTCAACCAGTTGCAGGATATGCGTTTCGTTTCCCTGCAGCGATTTATTTAGAACATTTAACTTCTCAAATATGTCGCAAAGATATGCCAATTTTATTAAGAAGTCAGTATCTTTAAACATATCTGCGTCACGATGCGATTCTGTCAGTAAATACGCATTGAACTCATTTCTTAATTCGTATACACGTGAGAGTACGTTACCTCTCGATAACCAGCGAGAGTTACAGTAATAAAGTAAGAATGTACGCTCTGCACTCAAATCTTCACAAAGCTTTTGGAAAAATCTTGCCTTCACTGGTTTTGTTTTAATGCAGTTTACCACTTTGATAATTATATCCGTCACAATATTTAATTCAGCAGATATATTTCTTGCAGCTAGAGCTGTATAATATGTATATAATACAATGTGTCCATTTTGCTGGCTTTAATAAGAGCTTGAAGTCCTCCATATTCCCTGACATCGCGCGAGCGCCATCCGTACACACACCAACACAGTTTTCCCATTGAATGTGATTTTCTTCCAAGTATGAATCAATAAACAAATCACAAGCCTTCCCGGTATCAGTCATCATATATACATTTGCTTCTTCAATGTACCGAACGTCACATATAATGATGCTCAACTATCATTATTACTGTCTGTCGCTTCATCCAGTTGAATTAAAAAAAAAGCGGCCAAGTGCGAGTCGGACTCGCCCATGATTACAGATTTATTATTAGAAAATAATTTTTCACGGTTTACGCATAAGGTTTATGTTTATGAAAGAGCTGCAATTTTAACCATATTCTCTCTAGGGTCCTGAAATAATCAAGTTTACGAATTTTTGAAATCCGCCCACAAACTCAATAAAACAAAATGTTGGCAAAAATCGAATTTTGAGCTAGGAAGCTGAAATTTTTTATATATGATCTATGACTCCTAAAACTGCTCGGGAGATAAAATTTTCAAAATCCGCCCACTGACACGCCCACAATTAAATAAAACAATTTTTTTGAAAATCCAAAGTTTGAGCTAGGGAGCTGAAATTTATAATATATACTCTCTAGGGCCCTTTATGCTGATGTGTAAATATTTTCAAAATCCGCCTACTGACACGCCCACAATTTAATTTTTAATTTTTTTTGAAAATCCAAAGTTTGAGCTAGGGAGCTGAAATATATAATATATACTCTCTAGGGGCCCTTTATGCTCATGTGTTAATATTTTCAAAATCCGCCTACTGACACGCCCACAATTAATTTTTTTTATTTTTTTTGAAAATCCAAAGTTTAAGCTAGGGAGCTGAAATGTATAATATATACTTTTTAGGGGCCCTTAATGCTCATGCGTATTTTTTTTTAAATCCGCCTACTGACACGCCCACAATGAAATAAAACAATTTTATTGAAAAACCCAAGTTTGAGCTAGGGAGCGTTTTTTCTTACAAAAGCTTCGTTTTTTTTAGATAAAATCTTTTAAATGTTATATAACAAAATATGTAGAGCGTTCTTAACTTATGAGCGATAGGAATAAGAATAGGGTATCCAACAGTTCACCCAAGCGGACTGTAGCCCGTCCCTATGTTTTATATTTTTTTTATATTTGAGTTGATTGAATGAAAGGTAAATTGCGGTTTACGATTTATGACGTATTAAAAAAAAAATACTTACTAGATCTCGTTCACACCAATTTTCGGTGGAAGGTTGCATAATGTACATCATATATTTTTTTTAGTTTTGTCGTTCTCTTATTTTAGAAGTTACAGGGGTTGGGGGGACACATTTTACCACTTTGGAAGTGTCTCTCGCGCAAACTTTTCAGTTTAGAAAAAAAAGATATTAGAAACCTCAATATCATTTTTGAAGACCTATCCATAGATACCCCACACGTATGGGTTCGATGAAATTTTTTTTTTTGAGTTTCAGTTCTAAGTATTTATTTATTGTTTTTTTTTCTATTTTTGTGTGGAAATCTTAATGCGGTTCACAGAATACATCTACTTACCAAGTTTCAACAGTATAGTTCTTATAGTTTCGGAAAAAAGTGACTGTGACATTCCCGGACAGACAGACAGACATGACGAATCTATAAGGGTTCCGTTTTTTGCCATTTGGCTACAGAACCCTAAAAAGCAGAAAGTTTTTAAACAATCTCATTAATGTCCTCAGCAATGTCATGAATGCGATGTATTGTTAGAAAGAGGAATATTTTTTAATTCTTTAGCCGCCGATTCTCCAATCATCAGTGATACCATGTCAATCGCTGCAGGTAAAATGCGGTTTTTTGCATTTTGCAATTCGATGAGCGACCTTTAAGAGGCGATCAGTACTTTAGAAGGAACAGATGCCTTGGAAAACAAGGATGTTGTCTTTAGTTCTCGCAATTTTCTTGCAAAAAATGTTGCGGTTTTCCTTGTAAATTATTGTGAGATGTTTCTAAATGTCGTTTCAATGTATGAGGAATCATACTTTCAGCTGCTAGTACCTAATGACAAACAACACATTGGGGCAGTTCCACATTTCTTTTATTTACGTATTATTTAAATTCAAAACCTAAATCGTATTTTCTGTACTTTTTTCGTTTTTCTATAATATTTTCACTACTCTTTCCTGAGTCTTCAACACATTTTCTTTTATCCATCTTTTTAAATAAAAAAACACTTTGAAGAAATCAGAAGACTGATTGAACACGGCTTAAACTGTTCTAGTGACTAGACTGACTGAACTGCCCCAGGACGTCGCGACGCACAGTTAGGGAATCTCTGGCTTAACCCATTACACCAAACGGCTTCTTCTGGACGTGGTTCCTTAAAATTCAACGGATATAACTCGGACGTCCCCACTTCATTTGAATTCTTTATTTTCGAAATGTGACATATCCACATTGAAAGTGAATTAAAATCCAATAGTAAAATTTTTTGGAAATTTATAAATGCTAAAAAACAATCTAATGGTATTCCTAATCTAATGCGTCACGATGGCATATCATCTTCTGATCTTTTAGTTGTATGCAACTTTTTTGCTAACCATTTTCAATCCGTTTATTTAGATAGGTCTCCTTGTATACCTCTTGGTAATCAATTAAATAACTTTGATAGCCATTTGAGCATTGTTAGTTTAAACCTTTTAACTTCAGAAATTGAACAAGCTTTAACGAAGATTAAGGTGGATACACGGCTAGATATGGATGGAATTGCTCCTATTATTTTACAGAGGTGTGCGAAAGTATTTGCAGTACCTTTAACTATAATTTTTAATCGTTCGCTTGAAAGTAGAGAGTTTTTAAACAAGTGGAAGTGTTCTATAATTACACCAATTTATAAATCAGGAAGTAGGCAGGAAGTTTCTAACTATCGCCCCATTTGTATTTTTTTTTTTTTTTTTTTTTTTTTTTTTTTTTTTTTTTATAAAAAAAAGGAAAATCCCAGAGCACTCAGACTCGGTAACGGTCCATTGTACTACCAGGCAGAAATCCTCCTTTTGGTGTAGAGGCATGTGATTGGGTGGCGTATGTTGTTGTTCCCCATGGGGATTGAACCTGCACCGCACGGGTCACAAGGTCACAAGCCAACACACTAACCTCTATACCGTCGCCACCCTTCATTTGTAATATTAATAGGTACAATTCCAAAAATGTTTAAAAAACTAATTTATGTAAGATTAACTCAAATTCTTAAAAGTACTTTTTTTCCATATCAACATGGTTTTGTTACTGGTAGATCTACTAGCACAAACCTTACACTTTTTTCCAACTGAGTATTAAACGGGCTTGAGAAAGGGTATCAATTTGATGTTTTCTATACAGACTTCTCCAAGGCTTTCGATCTAGTTAGTCATAATACAATACTTATGAAGTTAAACAAAATAGGATTCCACTCTAAATTTTTGAACTGGATAAATGGATACCTAAAGCGTCGTCTTCAGTATGTTCGTTTAAATAACATTCTCTCGTCACCTATTAATGTTACCTCGGGTGTGCCCCAAGGAAGCCATCTTGGCCCGCTTTTTTTTGTTATTTGTCAATGATATTCCAAACGTATTTTTAAGCTCTAAATGTCTTATGTATGCGGACGATTTGAAAGTCTTTGGTGTATAAAAACTCAACATGATTGCATGTCATTACAAGAAGATCTTGAGAGATTATCGAATTGGTGTTTGGTTAACTCCTTACACCTTAATATTGCAAAATGTCAAAGTTTAACGTTTTTTCGGAATCGTTCTTCAATTAACTTCTCTTATAAAATAAACTGTACATTTCCTTCAAGTGTAACCTTTAAAAAAGACCTTGGGGTAATTTTTGCCCAAAAACTTGATTTCGTAAAACATATAGACTTTTTAGTTGCCAAAGGTAATTTCGTGTTGGGATTTATCTTCCGCAATTCAAAGGAGTTCTGCGATCCACACACGTTGAAAAGCCTGTTTTTTGCATTTGTTAGATCTACTCTTGAATATTGTAATACTATTTGGAGCCCTTTGTATGAAGTTCACTCTTTCTGAATAGAAAAAATACAAAAACGTTTTACAAGAGTGTTATTGAAAAGACTTCACTGGGACATGGATATGCCTTCCTATGGAACAAGGTGAAAATTATTTGGTATCCTGCCTCTCAACATTCGAAGAATGTTCTCTGAAGTTATGTTCATTCGTGACGTATTGACAAATCATATTGATTGTTCCGATATTCTGGCCCTAATTAACTTCAACGTTCCTGCGAGGATGTTTAGAAACCGATTGTTTTTAACATTCCATACCACAGAACAAATTATGCTGCAAACGAACCATTGACTAGGTGCTTAAGAGAAAAGAATACTGTTTGCGATATGATCGATTTTAGTCTAAGTAGATTTTCATTTAAAAATTATTTACTATTAATCTTAAGTAACTTTTATGGTGGCAATGCGTAATTTTTTCTTTCTTTATATTATTTATATTATTATATTATTATTATTATCAAGTAATCACTAAAGTATGTTTTATTGTAACTTTGTTTGATGAAATAAACTAAACTAAACTAAACTACTTAATTTTTAATTGCTTTTTCTTTTCTGTTGATGATAGTTAAAACTTAAAGGCATTTAAAAATTAAGCTTTTATTTTAGTTTATTTTCAAAATGTCCAAAACAGTTGATAAGTGATTCAATTGGGGATCACGAGTTTCACCTCGCGTGGAAACGGCACCGCTATTTGTGTGACTTCCAGGAAAACCTCAGATATACCTGATGAGCACGGATATCAAACTTGAAGATAAAATAAAATCTCTATCTCGACAACACAATTCACTCGTATATTTATCTAACTTTAATTCCTTGTTTTGATTACATAGATTAATAAGGTGCACCACACTCCCTTTCCTCGAGCTAGAGTTCCATGCACGGCAGTGCAATCAAGTGTCCTCTATGACCTCTAAATAAGTCAAAAATAAAATAATAAAATAAACTAGGCCACTGTTCCCCCGGATGTACACCCGTCGAATGGGGACTTGGAATGGCACAAATACCTATAAGGTGAAAACTTGAATTACAATGCAAACCATAACAAACTGAAAACTATCGCCGTGAAGCAGAAATAGACTGAAAAGACTAAACATCTAGCTTGCATTTTGGATTGGTAAATGGACCCGCAATATTTTAGAGGATGGTGAAAAGCTTGGTGAGTAGTTTAGATGAAAACAAAGGTTTTGGCTGTTGACGGTACTGTTAGCACTGGTAGCCTTTGCGGCTGCACTTATTGTCGCAGTTTTAGGCACAGTATTGTTGCCGTAAATTTGATGTAATTAGGCTCAATTCGTGCCATCTCGGGTAAGTCTATATTGTCGGGATGTGTTTCGTCCTTCGTGTGTTTCTGATATTGAGTCACTATGAAGAACCAAATTCTCCTAAAGTTCTCATATATCAGGGTTAATGATTTATAACTCCGCCCGAGTGGCAGATGACATCTCAACATTGATAGGCTGTTCTCAAACATCATAAATAGCTGTGCTGCAACGCACAGTTCAAGTCATATCTGCATCTCTTGAATATTTCGATTAAATGGATTCAAGTGTGAAATGGAAAAATGTGGAAAAAGGATGATGGCAAGTAACCTAATTTTCACTGCATGTCCCACGCTCTATGCAAGCAACTCAACTTTGTACATATGTCCATTTGAACTCTATTCAAATCCAGACTTACAAAAATTCGAATTCATTGTATGCTCTCTTCCGATATTGTCATTGCACTTCATTGCCTTAGTTTACCGTCCATCTGATATGGCTATTAATGAATCAACCTATACAACCGGTTTAAATCAATAGTATTACCTTTACTTTACTTTAAGTCGCAACAGCATCGAACTGAAGACTGAGTCGCTGGACATGATGCAGAAATCACACTAGCTGTCCGATGCTTAAGTCCACTGCAAAATCAGAATCTGAGGCACCATCGAAGAGCATCTGTTGTGATTAATAATTCATTAACTTCGGACGTCATGGTAAAGTCTGCTAAATTAAATCGGAGAGTTGTCTTCATTTATATTTCTCTTTTTGTTGCAAGTTTTCTTGTTTCTTTTTTATTTATTACTACCTTTCGTTGATGGTATTTTTGCTGCAATCGCATCTGTATTGTGCCGTCACAGAAGGGGATATTCAAGATTTGTACTATGCGCATTTTAATGATGATGGGCATAATGACGAAGTGAAGTGTATTCATCGCCTACAGGGAAGTTTTGAATCACGTTGTAATACCAGCTAGCCGGACTATGGACTACGCTCGTAAAACATCTTTTTGATTTCTACTGTTCTTAGTCGGAACATCCCTCTGGGCTCCCTGGACAATATTTTGTGCGCTTTATATAACCAAAGAGGGAATGTAGCTCCAATTACTTTATCTTCTTTGCTGTTGAATTAAGTCTTCCCCTATCGTATGGCTTTAATCGTATATGGATAAAGCGAAGTGTGTGGCTACAAATGGAAAAAAAGGAATTAAAAATTGAGTTATCCTTTGTAAGCAGTCCTGGATTCTGGTTTGTATTTTTTTTCAAAGATATTTTTTAGTTGTCTCATTCAAAATACAGTGAAAAAGATGGTCTTCTGGAAATTAACCAAGTGGGGGTAAAACAGGATGATTAAAAAATGTGAAAGAGAACCACCGGTAATAGACCAATATAAATTATTTGGCGAAAGTACGGGTACCATAAGCCAACCGGATATTTCATTGAGCTTTTGGAACATTTTTAAACTGTTCCGCAAATTTGGATGGGAATTCGACTGGAGATCACTGGTGTCGTATAAGGAAAGTCGAACAATAACACTATGTAACAGCATAAAAATCACCGCTATCCCGAATGGTGATTCGTATTAGGTATACTTAGTAGACAACAGAAATAAAATTGGTATTTAGATATCACGTCCCAAAAGAAAGATAACGGAAATCGTTCTTTTTTACTTTCCGCAACACTCCTATGAGGGTAATCATAAAAATATATCATTACCGTGTACAAAAGTCATCAAGACATTTGATTACGCATAAATTTACAAAATGCCGCGTGTTTGTGTTAATTCTCCAAACTTATTTTGTTATGCTTGCGGTCAATTCACTCCTAAAAGTGAAAAAAATGCCAATTTCTCCTTTGTTTAAGAAGTGCTATGAAGCTTATTTTAAGATTTCAATTAAAAATCAAGACAAATCGTGGGTGCCTAAAGTGTGTTGTTTAAAATGTTATAAATATTTGACGGGTTGGCACAAAGGTACTATTAAACAGATGTCTTTTGGTGTACTAATGCAGTGGCGTGAACCTAAAAATCACATAGATGACTGTTACTTCTGTTTGACAACTGTGAAAGGTTTTTAAAAAAAATCAAAACACTCGGTGAAGTATGCTACTGTATCATCAGTCTCAGTGCCGCTACCTCATTCTACACGCATTCCAGTACCGGAAAGATTTCCTATTTCATCGAGTTCGAGTCTTCTTAAGAAGACAACGAAGCAGGCCCTTCTAGCAGTAGCGAGGTATTTAGAGATCAAGCAAGTACAGAACCACATTTGATTAGCCAGTTAGAGGTCAATGACTTTATCAGAGATTTGGATTTGACCAAAGAAATATCAGAAATATTAGGCTCGAGATTAAAACCATGGAATCTATTGCAAACTGGAGTTAAAACTACAACTCATCGAAATTGTCATACCTCTTTAGCTCGTTTTTATTCAAAAGAAGATGGATTAGTGTTCTGTAATAACATTAAGCCAATCGTTCCAAAAAAAAAATATTTTATAATGTACAATAAAAATGTATGTTACTCCTTCATACAAATTTAAATTTAATCAATAAATGCCTTTCTTTACTAAATCTGACGTGATGTAACAATTTTATTTATATATTTTAAATAGTTTTAAGTTGACGCATTATGATCGCATACTGTACACTCAGTGAAATTTTTTTTTTTACTTTGTTGCATAGTGTAATCAATAAAAGAAGCAAGCACGTGTCGCAAACGATAAAAAAAACATAGGGACGGGCTACAGTCGGCTTGGGCGAACTGTTGGATACCCTATTCTTATTCCTATCCCTCATAAGTGGGCGTGACAAAAGTCTAAGTATGGTTGAATTGTTAATAACGCTCTACATATTTTGTTATATAACATTTAAAGGATATAATAGAAAAAAACGAAGCTTTTGTAAAAAACGCTCCATAGCACAAACTTTGGTTTTTCAATAAAATAGGTTTATTTAATTGTGGGCGTGTCAGTAGGTGGATTTAAAAAAATTAACACATGAGCATAAAGGGCACCTAGAGAGTAGGTATATATTAAAACAAGCGTTGTCTCTTTCTTGCGTCATTAAGTGGTGGTTTTTTCTTAAGTTTCAGGCGCTTTAAGTGTTTAGCTCAGCGAATAATGCGGTAACAGTGGATAAGCTGGCCTCAACATTAGCTTTCTCTCTAATTTAAATTACCGATAAAGCCGAATTTGACGCTATTCTAAGGATACTTTGCATTTCGCGAAGTGTTAAGGCAGCAGAAGTGTTTCCTTTATAATTTTTTGTGTAAGACCAAGAGTTTTTTAAATAATTGCTGGCATAATGATCACTTCGCTTTATTTTTCGGGCTATAGCATGGCATAAAACACCTTCAGAGCAATAAACATCTATTCTTGCCCTTTACTCCACTCTTAAACATTTTTTCCTTCTAATTTTTATTAACACTCAATCAAGAACAATTACTTTATAATATGTACCGTTTCAACCGACAAAAAATATATTCATTTCACAAAAAAGTTGATTTGTTCAGTGCTTCTAATCTAATGACTCGATTTATTTCCGCATATTCTTTACTTAATTTACAATTTGTCTTCCAAGAACCGTTAGCTAAATCTCTCCTATACACACATTTCATATTATGTTGTTAACAAAACAGTTGTTGGGTCGCCCTAATTTTCATTTAAAAAAATAATAATCATTGTATTTCTTGAATTAAAAACAGAATGAATTGTAACCAATAAAATGTCACATGTATCAACTCTATTAAATTCCTATAATTTTGCCATAAGATATTTGAATATCCCGCCTCTTTGCCAAGTGCGGCCATAATTTATTTCTTTTATACCAATGTTAACGTTACATGTTCTCCGGAGGCATTGTTAAGAAGAGAAAAATAAAACTCAAGCACTTGTTATCGTACAGTCATTGAAAGAAAATCTTTTATTCTTCGTCGTTGCTCTCGGCTCGCAAATTAAAATTAAAGATAACTTGGAACCTGAGTGGGAAAACCTCCATTCAACAACAGTCTCTCATTTACCATAGTCGTTTTTTTTAATCCATCATGTAACGGGAGAAATATCGATTTTACTTTTCAAAAATGCCTGCTTCTAATCTTACGACTTGCAGTGTATATAAAAAAAATCAGCTTTCTATCTCAAAATTCGATTTTTTTGATTTTTTTTTTGAGTTTGTGGGCGGATTTGAAAAATTCGTAAACCTGATTATTTCGGGACCCTAGAGAGTATATGGTTAAAATTTCAGCTCTCTAGGCCCAGTTTAAAGGCCTAATTTTTGCCGACAGACAGACGGACGGACGGACGGACAGGACATGGCTAGATCGACATTACTATTGATGCTGATCATAAATATAGTAATTTTTAGGGGTCTACGGGCAATATTAAGGTATGTTACAAACTATGCGTCAAAATTAATATACCCTTAGAATAGGGTATAATAAACAGACCCAAAAAGTTCCTGGATAACAGAAATAACCACCAGCAAGTGAAGTGATCCGAAACCGGGAGACTGCTAATATTTTTTGAGGTCGAATAGGCGCAAACTTTTAGGCTAACTAGTAAAGTAGGAGGTTAAGGATCCCTTAAATCCTTATCAAAGCTTCACCGTTAAGAAAGAAGAAGAAAGGAGAAGAAGCCTTACCAGAAATTAATAAACTAAAATATTGACGAAGTTAACGTTGGCCAGGTGATAATGTACCTATAGATCAAACATTTAAACTTTCTTTTAAGTTTTTCTAAAAAAAGTCATAATTTATCGATTCGTCAAAGAATTCTTCCTTATATTTTCTCATCCATACTTCATTGTCGGGCACAGTGGTTCAATGGTTAGTGAGTCGGCCTGGGATACCAGAAAAAACAGGAAGAAATTGGCCATTATTGAACAAAATGGGCAACCATTGGCTCTTCGACCTAAAAAGATCTTTTGTACCGTATTGGCCAGACAAATTTTAAACTAGTAGAATTTCCACTTTCTATGTACCTAAAGCGGACAATTTTACCAGTAGAAGAATTCTTTATGTCCTCGGGGCTCATTTGTTCCCTGAAAAAGATCTTCTGTCTAATTTGATTAAGGGCTGGACATTCACATAAAATGTGTTCAGCTGACTCGTCCTCTTCAAGACAGAGTCGGCACTCAGGAGAGTCTGCTATTCTCATTTTGTGTAGATGATTTCTTAAACCATGGTGACCAGTAAGGTAACCTACAAAGTTTTTGATATCATGCCTGCTGTGCTTAGGTTTAGGCATTTGCTGGCATTTTGATTGAAGGGCCGAATGGCTCGTTTGGACTGTCTTAGACCTGGGATGCTTTCCCAAAAATAGATACATTTTCTATGTTCCCAGCTTTTTATTGCTGCCGTTGCTGCTGATCTAGGAGTGCAGCAGAAAGGTTCGGGACCCTGAAGGGTGTTTCTGAACCTTTTCTGGACAGTTCGTCGGCCTTTTCGTTACCTTCTACCCCGACATGACCCGGAACCCACCATAATTTGGTATTGTTTCTTACTCCCAGTGTTTGTAGGTTGTTGAAGCAGTACATGACTGATTTGGAGTCAATGGTATACGAGCTAAGGGCGTTTATAGTTGCTGGACTATCCGTGAATATATGGATGGTTGCACCTTTTATGCCATATAAATTAATGTGGCTGGCGCATTATTGAATGGCGTGGAGCTCTGCTTGAAATACGCTAGGACTTTTGCCATGGGTATCGTGAAGCGTTTGTGTAGTCCGTATATTCCGGCTCCTACCCCTGTTTCCCTTTTAGAACCATCCGTATACCACTTTATGCCGTTGTGGCTGTTTGGTGGGTTATCCCTAACCCATGCTTATCTCTTGGGAATCTCCGTGGAGAACCGTTTGTTGAAGCATAGCGGTTTTTGAATGCGGTCTGTGACCGCGAAGTTCATGTTAAGTTCTGGCAGTTCATCGAGAAGGGTCTTAATTTCCGGATGATCGTTAAGACTTATCTCGTTTAACTGTGTTAGACTTATTGCACTGCGGATCGCCGCTTTTTGAATGTATATGTGGAGAGGTGTAATTGCTGTTTTTGCCTCTATGGCAGCTGTTGGACAGGTTCGCATGGCTCCGGAGATACCAAGGCACGGAAGCAGTTGTATCTTTTTGAGCTTCTCTATTGCGACTTTGTGTGGATTTTGTCCACCATACTATGAAGGCGTATGTTATAATGGGTCTTATCATCACTGTGAAGATCCGGTGGACGATCTTTGGGAGATTCCCCAGGTTCTGCCATATGTGCGACGACAGGCCAATAAAGCTCTATTAGCTTTAGTGATTTTGTTATTAATGTGAGAGTTCCAGTTAAGTCTGTTGTCTAGGATTACTCCAAGATACTTGACTTCGTCGGAATACTCTACGACCGTGTCGTTTATTGTGATTAGGCCTAGGTCGAATTTCCTCCTTTTATTGAAAGGAACGATGCAGGCTTTACTGGGATTTATGGAAAGATTTTCCTTGATGCACCAGTCTATGGCTGTCTTTAGAGCATTTTTCATTTTTGATGTGACTCCAATTGAGTCTTTGCCCCTGACTATGATGACAATATCATCGGCGTACCCAATTGTAGTGTAGCCCAAATTGCTCATCTTGTGTAGCAGGTCATCGATGACCAATAACCACAAAAGGGGTGAAAGTACTCCCCCATGTGGGCAGCACCTCACGGCTGTTACTGATACTGAGGTCATTCCTGACGAGGCAGTTATTTTGCGACTTTCCAGCATCGCTTTGATGCAATTAATAGTTGGTTTCTATGTTTCTATGGTACAAAGCATTTGATATGATACTATCTATACTTATATTAGGTATAAAGCTGAAAAGTTTGTGTGTTTGTTATGTTGAACGCGCTTATCTTAGGATAAGCTAGGTTTGAATTGAAAAAGGCTTCCACGCTGCGACCATTATTCCCTTCCGTTGCGTGCGCTGCGTGAACGGTTTAAGTTTCGCAAAAATCATGTATGATGGAATTGTTCCTCGTTAAAAGTTGTAAAAAAAATTCCGTATGTCTATCTTTTAAGATTTACTCACTATAACCTTTTTTTCATGGTAATCAAATTTGTTTGAAATAAATGCATTATTTGCGAAGGAGTTTTATCAATATAATATTTATCCTTATCCGAATAAATATGTTATTTATCACAAGTATTTAATTGTGAACAAAATTGTCCTTGACATAACTTGTGCGCCACTTTTTGGAAAGCTTGCCAACGTGTAAATTTGCTCGAAAACGATACACATTGGGACTCAACGCTCGCCGAAACAACTATTTCTGCGCCAGCGAATCAAATTCGTACATTGTTTGCGATCATCATAGCCACACGTCATCCGTCGAACCCGACCGCATTGTGGGACAAATACAAGGACGAGAGAGCTGACGACATTTTGCACAGAGTTCGCACGACAACTTCGAATTTCGATCTTGAAATTAACGAAGGATCCGCAACGAAGCGTTTTTTTTTTTTCGGGGTGTGTGAGATTTTCTGCACTGGAGCACTCAGACTCAATACTGGTCCATTATAGTACCAGGCAGACACACCACATTTTACTGTTGGAATTTATTCGTTTTTCTAAGAAAAACGAGAAGGCGCTTCAATGATAAGGAGCTTAGGTTTGCAGCACTCACCAATTCCTGCCACCTGATACGAGCAAAAGCAGGACAATCACAGAGGAAATGTTCCGCAGTGTAGTCGCTTTCTCCACAGGCTTCGCAGTTGGTGGTGTCGCTTAGGCCTAGCACCTTAAGGTGTTTGGCAAAAGCGTAGTGTCCCGTAAGAACGCCAGTAGTCTGTCTGCAGTCTTTTCTGTTAAGAGACAACAAGAATGCCGCGGATTTCCCACAGACGTCGGGGAGCATTTGCTTAGTCTGTCTGCACCCTAGAGAGTCATGCCAACGGCGATTGTGTTCAAAGGAAACCCAACCGTCAATGGAAGCCCTGACCGAGGACGCAGGCAGACAGATCGCTGGTTCAGGTCCTGAGAAGTCCCCCTCTGAGCTTTGTCTAGCAAGTTCATCGGAGATCTCATTTCCCGTGATCCCGTTATGACCCGGGACCCAGACAAGTTTAAGTGAATTCAGCTTTCCGACCGAATTCAGAGATATCTTGCATTCACGTACTCTTTTGGAGGTAGTTAAGGGTTTGAGTAAGGCCTTAAGCGCAGCCTGACTGTCGCTACAGACGCAGACACTTCGCCCCTCAACCTGTTCCTCGTAACATAGTCCATGGCCATTAGGATAGCATAAGTCTCTGTTTGGAAGACTGACGCATATTTGCCTAACGGAAAGAAAAGTCTAACGTTATCGCTCTCGACGAAGACACCAGCACCAGATCCTTGAACGGTTTTGGAGCCATCAAGCGTTAGTTCTGATCAAAGACATGTGCGTGCTTATGTTCTGCATTCTGGCATTTACTTTCTCGATGCTCCCCGTGGGACAGGGAAGACATTCGTCATTTCGTTGAGTCTGGCAACAATTTGGTCAATATCTCAAATTGCGTTGGCTGTTGCAGCCTCTGGCATTGCTGCCACATTGTTGGAAGGCTGTCGAACTGCACATTCGCATAAACGAGCTTTGGAGCCAGTTGACTTGGTGGGGCTATGATATTGCTCTCCGGAGATTTTCGTCAAACGCTTCCCGTCATCCAGAAATCTACTGCTGCAGATGAACTTAATGCCTGAAATCGTCGTCTTTGTGGCGGCAACAACCCATCGGCTGCTGAATTCTCGAGACAACTGCTGGCGCTTGGCAATGGCCAAATTCCTGTTGATGTTTCGACTGGATTGATATCGTTCCCGGCAAATTTTTGCTAGTTCACATCGCCGAAGGAGGTACTCATTACAAAAGTGTTCCCCGGCATTGCACAAAATTATAAAAATTTCGATTGAAAGGGGCAATACGAGCAGCGAATAATAAGGACGTCGATAGCTTGAATTTCTGTATTCAAAGTCAAATCGCTGGAGAACTGCATTCGTACAAATCCGTTGATAGCGTGACCGACGAGGATGGAGCGACCAACTATCCGACTGAATTTTTGAACTCGCTTGACGCGCCAGGAACTCCGACGCATAATTTACAGCTGAAGGTGGGATCGATTATAATCATGTTGCGGAATCTGAATCATCCCAAATTGTGAAACGGTACGCGGTTGTCCCTCAAGAAACTGATGAACAATGTGATTCAAGTGACAATCATCAAGAGCAAATTCAAAACATAGGGGCGGGCTACAGTCCGCTTGGGCGAACTGTTGGATACCCTATTCTTATTCCTATATCTCATAAGTGGGCGTGACAAAAATTTAAAGGATTTTATCGAAAAAACTAAGCTTTTGTAAATAAAAACGCTCCCTAGCTCAAACTTTGGTTTTTCAATAAAATTGTTTTATTTAATTGTGGGCGTGTCAGTAGGCGGATTTAAAAAAAATTTAAGTATGAGCATAAAGGGCACCTAGAAAGTATATACTATAAATTTCAGCTCCCTAGCTCAAACTTTGGACTTTCAAAAATAAAAAAAAAATAATTGTGGGCGTGTCAGTAGGCGGATTTTGAAAATATTTACACATGAGCATAAAGGGCCCCTAGAGAGTATATATTAAAAATTTCAGCTCCCTAGCTCAAATTTTGGTTTTTCAAAAAAAATATTTTATTTAATTGTGGGCGTGTCAGTGGGCGGATTTTAAAAATTTTATGTCCCAAGCAGTTTTATGGGCCAAAGATCATATATAAAAAATTTCAGCTTTCTAGCTCAAAATTCAATTTTTCCCAAAATTTGTTTTATTTAATTGTGGGCGTGTCAGTGGGCGGATTTTGAAAATTTTATGTCCCAATCAGTTTTATGGGCCATAGATCATATATAAAAAATTTCAGCTCTCTAGCTCAAAATTCGATTTTTTCCAAAATTTTGTTTTTTTTTTGAGTTTGTGGGCGTGTCTGTGGGCGGATTTCAAAAATTCTTAAACTTGATTATTTCGGGACCCTAGAGAGTATATGGTTAAAATTTCAGCTCTCTAGGTCCAGTTTAAAGGCCTAATTTTTGCCGACGGACGGACGGACAGACGGACGGACGGACGGACGGACGGACATGGCTAGATCGACATTACTATCGATGCTGATCATAAATATAGTAACTTTTAGGGGTCTACGGGCAATATTAAGGTATGTTACAAACTATGCGTCAAAATTAATATACCCCTAGAATAGGGTATAAAAAGAGGAAGTCTTTAACCAATTCAAGCGGATTCAGTTCCCCGTTCGATTGGCTTTTGCGATGAAAATCAATAAATCGCAATGCCAATCGTGGTATTAATCTCGATTTTTCCTGTTTTTCGCACGGACAGCTGTACGTTGCCTGTTCGCGTGATAGCAAACCGTCTTCGTTGTTTGTTTTCGAACCGGAAAACAAATCGAAAAACATTGTTTATCATATCGCTCTCTACTGATTCCGATTCCACTCAAATAATTCACATTGAAATTTAAGCTATCTGTGTTTTATTATCACTCTGGAGTTATTCTGAAAGCATTAAATTGGGGCGACACGAAGTTCGCTGTGTTCGCTAGTATAAATTACTATCCCAACAAGGTCCTATACGATTGGGCTCAGTCGAATTGACAATTTCCTCATTAAGGTGACTCAAAGGCACGTTGCAAGGGTGATGTCCAGCGACAATAGCCTGATCTTTCGGGCTTACTACCCCAATGAAATGTACATAGAGAGTACGCTCCGATCTGGCTTTATCCCCCCGGAGGAATTTGTCCATATTGATGCAAAAGGGCTGGTCCAGGCGAGGGATGGTATCCCGGTATTATACCACCGCTACCGCAGCGCGAGAGTTTTGGTGGCTTTTTGAGAGGGGGGAGGTCAACATGCCCTCCCAAGACGGTGCGTTACTCTCTAAGTAACAGCCTCTTAGTTTATAAGTTAGACTAAGTTAGCTAGGGCGTTTTCGGGAGAGGCCGGGCTCGTGGTGGTGCTTCCGGGAGGTGATTGACGCTGTAAGGCTTCAGTCAGCTCACGCCAGCGCGTATGGGTTTTCTGACCACTTGTTGCGTAAGCAACGATAAGCAGGAAGGGAGAGCTGATACTGGGCTCCTTCGACAGAAAAATTCTTCGGCGGATTTTTGGTCCTGTGTGCGAGGAATGCGAATGGAGGAGAAGGTACAACCGCGAACTCTATGAGCAGTACCAAGATGTGGATGTAGTCCAAAAAGCCAAAATACCCCGACTACATTGGCTCGGCCACATCGAGCGAATGGACAATAATGCTCCAGCTAAGAGGATCTTCGAATCCCAGCCCCCAGATTCGAGAAGGCAAGGAAAACCGAACCTCCGTTTCAAAGACCATGCCATCGCGGATGCCAGAGCGCTGGACAACCGGAAGCAACGTGCCCGGGATCGTAGAGGATGGAAGGCTGCTGTGTCTCAGGCCGAGACTCTTCATGGGTCGGGGGCACGTTAAATAAGTAAGTACAATTTACTAACAATCGCAATGATTTTTCCGTACGATTTCTGCAATTTACTAAAATTGTATCATACAATAAATTTTTGGCGTTTATGAAAAAGATTTGGCACTTCAGAAAGAGATAGCTTCGCGAAGTGCCCTACTGTTTTCAATTTAGGAATATTCGATTTTGTCTCAACTGAATTGCAGCGTAATTCTCTGGGAATTTTGTAGATTTTACCGCTTTTAAAAAGTGAATCTGTATGCAAATGAAGTAAGTTTAAATTGAATTTGGAAATGTACAACAAAATGATTTCATTTGCTTTAATGAAAATGTAGTTTTAGATTAAATTTCTTAAAATGAAGTATTCCGCTTTACATGCCTTATAAATGTATATATGATTATTGTCCTTTCCATTGTCCTTTAGTCTTTTTAAAACATTTTATTTATGTCAAGAAAGCAATTTATTTGTCATTTTATTTTTTATAGAATTCACTCTCAAAAACTATTGTTTTTCCACTGCAGAGCCTCATAGCAGAACTAAACAATTAATCAACTTCTTCAAGCATTGTTTTTTTAAAGGGCCATGTCCAAAAATGGTGCCTTTTTTTTGATGGCACATCAACGCGACCTAGCAGGATGTGTAGAGACTTCATTATAAACAATAGTTACCATCGCAGCTCTAAAGTACATCCGCCTCGAGTTATGCGCCCTAATTAGTCCAGTCAAATAAGACTTTGAGGGTTACAATAATTCCCATAGAGCTAAAAATTGGTATGAATGTTCAGAATACTATTATAAATGAATTGTGAAAAGTCCTCATCAATCCCCTTGTGTAAAAATTTTTATTGATGGTGAAAGCTTGCAAAAATAGGTTTTTCGCGTTTTTCAGCTAAACGGTGAGTTTTACAGCAAAATAGGTAAGTCAAAAATTGTAGATCATCCGATTCTCTACAAAATACGTATCTACATTTTTTGTCGTAAGTATTGCCATTTCCGTGATATAGCGGTTGAAAGAATTGAAAAAAATATTTTTTTATTATTATCTATTTTTCTATTGAAATGAAAAATGAATTGAAAAAAATATTTTATTTGTAATATGCCCGAATGCCCGTTAATGTACTTTTATGTACATTTTTGAACCGTTATACGAGTAAACATATGAGTCCCTATGTCTTATACACACAAATTATAAAATTCTTATAATATAAATGAACGTCAAAAATTCCGCCCCTATTTTCTAGATTCTCAAGACATACAAAGCCTCCTAGAGTGATTTTCTTTACATGATCCTTTTCCAGAAGTCAACAGAATTTTATCTATTGCCAGTGGAATTGTTGGTGATGACAAAATTAATTGTCATAAAGCTCGTGAAGTTGGGATTGCTTGCATGTCAAAAATAACAGGATTGACGTTTGATAACATTAAGTTCAAACGTGCTGATAAAGTAGTCCCTCTTTTAGCTATGAGTAGCACTGTCAAAGTTCACGATAAGAAGATTCCTGTTGACCCTGTATTATTATTTCAAGAGGGCAAAACAACGGTTTTGAAATTGTTCGAGAAACAAAATTAAATTAATTGTGCTAAAGTTTTTAAAGATAGTAACTCTACTCCAGAAGTTATAATCACTAATGGAATTCGCTTTCTTCTTTCTATGTACGGAGCTCCAAAAAAAAGTTACCTGCTTGGATAAACTCCGATACTTATCTTTTGCAAAAAAAACTTATAATAAAAAACAAGTGCAATTAGCTTGTCTTGCTGCTGCTCAACAACATCTATTCCGGGTATATTATCAAGTTCAAGTGTGGCTTGGTAATAAAATGGATCCAGAAGACTGGGGTTGGAATTTAGTTGACAATGCATTGCAACCAATTCATACGTTACTTCCACCTGCACCAGAAAAACTCCTTAACACCATCTTTTGCAATTGCAAATAAGGTTGCAATGCTAAATGCGGCTGTAAAAAGGTTGGACTGTTTTGTTCTTTAGCATGTAAAAATTGTCAAGGACAGTCGTGCTCCAATGTTGAATCAATACTAGATAAAAATAATTACGATATAAGTGATGAGACATATTATGATGCATAACTTTTAGAACATATTTGTATCCAGCAGGAAGATGAAGAAAAAAAAGATGAAGAAAAAGAAGAAGAAGAAAACGAAGACAGTATACTAGAAGTCAGTCAACCCCGCGAAGACTGAGATGATGCTGTTCACGAGTAGAAGGGCAATACCTCAAGTGAGGTGGCCTTACTTCCAGGGCACTCAACTAAAGCTATCAAGCAAGGTTAAGTATCTGGTATATATTCTAGATCCAAAGCTTAACTTTTCTGAACATTTGGTTGCTAGGATTTCGAAGGCAACTAACATTCTCTGGCAGTGCCGTAGGATGTTCAGCAGAACCTGGGGACTTAGTCCCAGGCTGGTTCAATGGATTTACACGTGCATTGTTAGGCCATACCTTATGTATGGTGCGATTGTATGGTGGGCTAGAGCTCACATCCTCAAACGTCAACTGTCGAAGCTACAGCACCTTGCGTGCTTATGCATTACAGGTGCGATGAGAGGAACTCCCACTGCTGCTATGGAAGTGTTGCTCTGTTTACCTCCCTTGCAGTTCCTTGCTGAAAGTGAGGCCAGAAAATCACTATACAGCATGTGTGTAGTACTTGGACGGCAGGTCAATCTCGGCGATGGGGCCAGAGGTGCTAGGTACAGAGCTCTCTATGACAGCCTACCTGGCCATCGGGGAGGAGCACTTGACACTGTGTGCATGAAGAAAGTCTCTGAGCGCCGTTTTCAGGTCATCCTTCCTGAACAGCAGGAATGGAACAGTGAGGGGTGGAATGGCTTTAGGCCGGGTGATGTCATCGTCTATACTGATGGCTCACTTATTGACGGTATCTCCGGAGCCGGGGTCTACTCTAGAGACTGTCGGATAAATCTATCTGCAGCCTTGGGTAGACAAACAACTGTTTATCAGGCAGAAATCTTTGCGATTGCCGCTGCCGCCAATATCCTGTTAAGGAGAAGAATTAAGGGTAAAACCTTATACATCTGCTCAGATAGCAAAGCCGCTATCAAAGCCTGTTCGGCTGGCTCTCTCAACTCAAAAATAGTTGAGGAAACCATGGTTAGGCTTGACCGTCTGGGAAGATGTAACTCGGTATCACTTGCCTGGGTTCCTGGGCACACAGGTATCGAGGGTAATGAAAGAGCGGATGCTCTGGCCAGGAAGGGCTCTTCAACAGCCTTCATTGGGCCACAACCATCCATAAGATGCTGCTCATCCGTCCACAAACGTGAAATGGATTCGGCTCTACGCCAACAACATTCCGAATACTGGCATGACCTGGTCTCATGCAGGTATTCGAAGAAGCTAGTGGACGGTCCAAAAATCAGCAGAGCTAAGTTTTTGCTTGGACTAAACAGGAAAGACTTGAGATCCTTGATTGGTCTCGTCACCGGTTTCAGTCCTCTTAACGAGCACCTCAAAACCATTCACATTAGGAGCTCGGGCCTATGTGAGTGCTGCATGGAGGCGGATGAAACGGCATCTCACTTCATCTCTGAATGTCCGGCTTTCGCCAGAACCAGGCTCACCACTATAGGCAAACAATTCGTTAACGAAGATGAGATGGGGGAAATTGAACTTGCAAATATTCTTCGCTTTGCCAAGGCTACTGGCAGGTTCTCCCTCACTGAATCTGACTAATCACCAATAACCAGCGAGCGGGCAGCTATGCTGAAGTAAAATGGACCAATAGGTCTAAGTGCTTGTCATCTACTGATGACCCCACTGCACATACAATACAATACAAAATACTAGAAGTTCCCTTGGATTATTATAAATCCGAAGAATAATTTTTCCAAATTATTTTTTCATTTATATATTACATAATTTACACAGCTTTCATCATTTTCAATACTCAATTTGAATTCAATAGGATCACAATGTATCGTGGAATAGGCCTACCGGGGAAACCACGTTAAAAAAAAGCGCCAAGCACACTAATTCATAGGTGGTGAATATTTTAGAATATTTTTTTCAATTCTTTCAACCGCTATATCAAGGAAATGGCAATACTTATGAAAAAAAGTGTAGATACATTTTTTGTAGAGAATCGGATGGTCTACAATTTTTGTTCGAAATATTTTGCTGTAAAACTCACCGTTTAGCTGAAAAACGCGAAAAACCTATTTTTGCAAACTTTCACCATCAATAAAATTTTGCACAAGGGGGATTGATGGGGACTTTTCACAATTCATTTATAATAGTATTCTGAACATTCATACCAATTTTTAGCTCTATGGGAATTATTGTAACCTTACTTCTATTTTAAGGACTAATTTGACTGGACTAAATCTAATAGGACGTATACATAGTTTTTCTAATTACATAAATACTTGTTATAGATTAGGACGCATAACTCGAGACGGATGTACCTTAGAGCTGAACTGCCGTAATAACTATTGTTTGTATTGAACTACACTACACATCCTGCTAGCTCGCGTTAGTGTGCCATCAAAAAAAAGGCACCAGTTGCTCATATATTTCAGGCAAAGCCCTTTATCTTGCCCAGAGTATGACAACTCTGTACATCATCTGATCATTATTATTTTTAGTTAATCACTTCTTTTGAATAAACAAAAGTAGCCGCCACTGCAATTTAAGAACTTCGATGTCAATATCATTGTGAAAAGGAAATGCATTTACAAGCGGCAAAATTGTCTGCAATTCATTTCTGAATTATAAATCGAATCGTTTTTTTTTAACTCATAACATATAGTACATATAACTGCAAAAAATTTCGTTAAATATAAATAAAGCAAAATTTAGCGAAATAAATGAACGGGTTAAAATTGTTTAATTATTATTGAAAATACGAAATAAGAAATAAATGAAGTAGGAAGGAGATATCTTAAAAAGAATTCGAAACTACGTGCATTTTATTTCAAATAAGACAACTGTTCTGTATGGTGTCACTTGATAATGTTAAACGATTTCAATAAAATTGTGCACAGAATTTGTTGCATGTGGGTAGCATGATCACTTTCAAAGAGATTTTTTTAAGCTATTGCTATAGCTTTTTTCACGCTCTTTGAGCGCGGCGACCGAATCAGGAAATTCCGTAACGAAAATAAAACCCAACACCCCATACTTTCTCACAAACATAGCTGCTGTTTGTGAGAAATTATATAGATGTATAGGTATCTAGCCACGTGAGTTAATCGGTTCTCTTAAAGATGACGAGTTTTCTTAACAATTTTCTCGATGAATACATAATATGTAAGATTAGTTCGTAAAATAGTTTTTAGGCCGAAAGGCAATATAAGATAGAGTTAAGTTTAGAGCATCCGCATAAGGACCAATAAATAAGAATAAGTATCCTGTTAATTTTAATTTAGATTTAATCATTTTTGTCTAGTATGTAAGTAGATATTTAACAATGAATAAAAAATGAATTTCAAAGTTAATCGGTTCTCGTCAGATCACCGCAATTAAACGACGTAGGACGCGGTAGTATGTAGATGGAGGACCGTTTGAGAACAACTGCGTGTCGTTGTTTTTTTTTTTTGATATGTAAACATCTTTGCTCTCGGTAGGGGCTAGTTGGAAATATCGAGCGTCACCGTTATCGTCAGATTTTCAGGTCGGACGACAAAAAACCAAAGTTTGAGCTAGGGAGCTGAAATTTATAATATAGACTCTCCAGGCGCCCTTAATGTTCATTTGTAAATATTTTCCTAATTCGCCCACTGACTAGCCCACAAAAAAAAAACAAAGTTTGAGCTAGGGAGCTGAAATTTATAATATAAACTCTCCAGGGGCCCTTGATGCTCATGTGTAAATATTTTTAAAATTCGCCCATTGACACACCCACAATTTAAATTAATGCAACGCTGACGAGCATACATATTTACACATCAACTATACCGTGAGTGCAGCTTGGCTTACACCTTTTTTGTGTATAGGTAATACACATTAATGCTGCGCAGAGAAAATATATATGATACTTGAAGTACTTGAACGTACCACGGTTAACAGACTCCAAAAGGTAAAACGTGTTGCCTGTCTGGGAATAACTGGTGCCATGCGCACATGTCCTACGGTAACAATTGAAGCCATTATTGGACTGTCACCGTTACAAGTATTCATTCAGAAGACGGCTGCTAGATGCGCTATCAAGCTTCAGCTTGAATACAAGTATAACTCAAATGACCATGTGGGTCACCTGAAAATACTCAACTCAATCCAAAATTTGGACATGTTTTACACCATCCCTGACTTAATGGTAAGTTTCGATAAATTATTTGAGGTAGAAATACTAGACCGTTCTAAATGGATCTCGGGAGTTCCAGCTGTAGACCCAAAAAGTCTGGTATGGTACTCCGACGGATCAAAAATGGAGCCTGGAGTTGGTGCTGATGTCTTTGGACCCAACACCAGGGTCTCGATACCTATGGGGTTCCAGCGTTCCAGGCGGAAATCCATGCCATTGAGATCTGCGCTATCTTAAACTCCAACAAGGGAATTAAGGGCACAAAGATACACATCTTTTCAGATAGTCAGGCTGCACTTCAGGCACTGTCATCCAATACAATAGACTCTCTGGCTGTAAGAAACTGCTGCTCCGCCTTACAAAAGCTAGCCAAAAACAACAAAGTTAAACTCGGATGGGTGTCTGGCCACCGAGGTTTTGTAGGGAATAAATCCGCAGATGAGCTTCTGAAGCCGCTTTCGTCGGTCCCGAACCGTACTGCAGTGTCAACTGGACTACTGCTCTAGGGCTTATCAAAGATTGGGAGCAACAGACTCGCCTTAAACATTGGGAAAGCGCCCCTGGTTAGAGACAGTCCGAACGCTTGATTAAGCCCTACTTCTATAAGGAAATCCTTACATTAAATAAGGAAAACATTAGATTGCTGGTTGGCTTTCTCACTGGCCACTGCGTTCTGAGATATCATCTCAACAAAATAAATCTTTGTCGAACGTCAGAATGTAGATTCTGCATGGAGGACGAGAAAACCTCAGAACACATACTCTGTGAATGCCCGGCTCTGCATTGGTTGAGACGACGCCTTCTCCACAGAGAGCTGTTATCACTGGTGGAGCTTCGCAACTCTACCACCAAAGACGTGCTGAGTTTCATTAGGGAAGTCAGTCGCCTTTTGGTGTAAGTCAACCTTGTGACACAAAAGATCTTTTAGGTTACAGTGTCGGCCCATGGGCAAGGGTTAAAAAAAATATATGATATTATATCTAAATAAATGTACATCGCGCGAAATTCGATGATCAAACTCTTAATAACGTTCTTTTTGTTCAAATTCTTTGAATGAATAATTTGTTTGGTGTGTAATTACACTATTTATACCTAATTATTTATACCTATTATTTATACCTAGCTATTTTCGTTTTATAGAGAATAAAAACTTAAAGAGCTAAAAAGAAAAAGATAAAAAATTCTATGCAATAGCTTTAGCGCAGCAGTCCCCGAGTGCCACTGACTTTTTTTTTCTTTTTATAATTCGCTTACGCTAAAGGGGCTTTGTTTTTTCTGTATATGTGCAGTACCCTTATAGTCTTAAACACAGCGCATGCATTTTTTTTTGTCAACAGCAAGCAGCACCTAGCAATGTACGAGTAGTATTATATTGCATGATTTTAGGTGCTACTTACTATTCGAAAGAATAGGAGGATAGGAAAGAAGTTTTGGTGCTATTTATGTGAATTCAATCACACATTTTTAGTAGCTGGCTACTCATTTGCCATCTGACCAAGATTTTGGTCTTGTTGATGATGATCATCATGTAATCACCAGTGCAAAAAAGGGATCCATTTCACTTAGTTAAGATGTCTGTAGAGGGCATTGCAAGCATCACCTCAATATGGAGTTAAAATATGGAAATAGAAAAATTTCGTCAGACAAGAGGTCAAAAGTAGCAAAGCTTAAAACACAATGGCTTCGATTTCAAAATGATAAGCCTTTATTATTCAATCTAGTTACTCGAAGACTTAGGAGCGAAAAGAAATATCAAACTGGGTTTACGAAATGCTTAACAGCAGAGTAATTAACTCAGAGATCGGTTAGAGTAATAATATAAGGAAAATAGTGACCAGGAGCACCCCACAGGGAGGCGTTAAATCTCCCCTCCTGTGGCTCCTAGTGGTCAACAAAATCCTTTCGACTCTAAAGGTCAAAAGGACGAAAATAGTAGCATACGCAGACGATATTGTAATCCTAATAAGTGACAAGTATCTCCCCACTATTAGTAAACTCATGGAATCTGCCTTAAAAGAATTATCTTCGTGGGCAAGACCGAACGGCCTTGGAGTTAATCCAGTCAAAACAAACCGAATGTGTTCTGTTCACTAGGAAAAGAAAAATCGAGAAATTCGATATGCTTACTTGGAAACGTAACACAGAAGAAAGATAAAAAAAGCGCTATGCGCCTTCTACGCATGCAAGAAGACCTATGGCAATCGTTGGGGTATGCTCCCTTACATAACCCATTGAATGTACACAGCGGTCATACGACACATACTTACATACGAGTCAATTGTATGGTGGAAGGCAACAGAAACGACTACCTATCTCCATAACCTCTCAAAGGTACCGAGATTAGCATGTATCGGCACAACAGGAGCAATGAGATCAACACCCCAAGCCGGGCTGGAAGTCATTTTAAACCTACCCCCCCTTGGTGAACATATTCGCAGCATAGCAGCCAAAGGAGCCCTCCACCTCAAGGAGGTAAACATCTGAAGACACAGCTCCTATGGACACGGCTCCATAATTCACAATTACTTGGGTATCGATCTATACAGAAAAACGGACTATATAACCCCCAAACAAAACTTTGAGAAAAACTACTCTACATACATACCCCAAAGAGAGAACTGTAACACGCAGGCGAGCGTACAAGAAATCCATACCTATACGGACGGGTCAAAAAAGGATGTAGGTAGAGGAGCAGGAGTTTTCTGCGAGCCAATCGACATAAAGGACTCGTACAGACTCCCCAATTAATGCAGCGTATTTCAAGCTGAGATAGTCGCCATCGACAAGGCAGCAAAAACAATTTCTGAGAAGAATCTGTATCCTTCCAAGATTACAATCTTCGTAGACAGTCAGGCGGCGATCAAAGCACTAGACTGCGAAACCATAAAGTCAAAAACAGTCAGGAACGGCAAAAATCCCTTAACGAAATAGGCGAACGACACAGGATCACTCTCTGCTGGGTCCCCGGCTATAGCGACATTGTTGGGAATGAAAAGGCAGACGAGATTGCAATGGTCGGGTCAGAACTTGATGCAATGGACGCCACTACGTCAATAGACATCCCAATCAATGCAGCAAAAGGAAACATTGACCAAAAACTGAGGGAAAGAAATTAACACTACCTGGTCCTAAAGGCACGACTGTGTTATATCTCGAAGTTTATGGCCAAGAATCGACGAAAAAAGAACAAAATACATTCTGGAAGTGAACAAGCAAGAAATACGTATCTTAACCGGCGTACTTACAGGCCACTGCACCATAGGTGTAATGGCAAACAGGCTGGGGATCAGCCAGACTACTGCACGAGCTGTCAAGATATAGAAGAAACCGATACCATTAAACACCTGCTCTGCGAGTGTCCAAACCTCCAGACATCTCAACTTAGCTATCTGGGCAACAGATTCTTCGAAGAACTACAGAACGTAGCGCAGGTACCATTGACGGACACTATCAGGTTTGTCAAGAACACAGGTTGGTTCCAATAGGCCAACCAGCAAGAATAACCTAAACTGATATGGTAATTTTTTTTATTGTAAGTGTAGTTTTATTACGTAAAACAACAAGGGATCACAATGGGCCAATGGACCCCCGTGCAAGCACAGCATAGCCTTGATGTGCACTTCCCTTCTAACCTAACCTAACCTACTCGAACACTTGTATTGAATAATTAAAACATGTTTTTTATTTGCAGACAAAACCACCACCGTTGATAGCGATTTCAATTTTTCTAATGGATTCCAAAATATTCATTTTTTTTTGTTTTTTTATCATTTAAAACAGCCTCTCTGTTATTGAATAAAAACCTTATACCGGGTTGAAACAAAAGATATAAATAATTTTTATTTACTATTAATAAAAAATAATTAAAAATATTTTAAAAATTTGTGTTTTCTCTTACGAAATTGTTGGGCTTAATCCGTTTTGGTGCTACCACCTCAATCAAAAACACAAAATGAAGAAGTTTTTAAGAGTGTCATTTTAGTTGAAAGAATAAAGTTGCTCGTTTGTTTATTGAAATGTTTCTTTAACTTGTTCAGCTCATTGTTAAGCATTTAACACTAATTTGTACTTTCTGCAGATTTTTGCGTTAGCTAGCTCCCAATGTGATACCCTTTTTGGCAGACATGAATATAACCTGAATGCATGGATGTGAACGAAACATTCCAATGGGGATCACAAACGCAACTATACTTTTTTCAACTCTTAGCTATAAATAAAAAAAAAAAAATATTGAAAATATTTTTTGTGAGTAGATACATACTTGAGGGATAATCTCCCCGAATCTCCTAACAATCGAACGGTGTCCTTTTGCTAGAATCTCGTTAGTGGTTTCATTCGTTTGAATCGTTTCGCCTTCTATTTTATATTTCCATACCCACAGTGTGGGCCTCTTTCTGCAGGGGGCGGACATTGATGCTGATGGCTTTTTGTGACTCGGATATAGCACGTACAGTTATTTCCAAACGTTGTCGACTTTAAAATCAAGATATTTGCATAAATTGTGAATTGTTCCCGAAAAAGAGGCTTCTCTCGTTTGGAACCTTAAAAGGGTGGTGGTGTTTTCCTGACGGAACAAAATCAATTACGATAAAGAATAATGAAAGTGTTTCCTTCCTCCGGAGGCAGCATTGTACGATTTCGGTTTATTTTTTTAGCGGAAAATTGAATAGTGAGAGTTGTGTCAGCCCAAAATGCTAGAAACGTGCAATTTAATGCTGAATAAAAAAACGGTTAAGAAAGTCTAAGCATGTGCTTTGATGGAATTAGATGGTTGTTTAATGGTTACGACTTGTATTAAAGATCAAAGGGAATGGGTAACCAATATTTACAATGAAGTGTACAAGTGAACCTAAACATCTGCAGCATAAAAACCTGGGGTGAAATTCGGTTTGCTATGTTATATATACCAGTATTACATATGTAGCTGACTTCTTAACACCGCCTATTGCTTGCAATGTGTAAGCAATCACCAAATCGTATCTTAAACTAGGCAACTCAAGCTCATTTTTAAGAAAATGTCTATTTTGAGGATAACAACAGAAATTTGTTCTTTTTTTTTTTCTTTTTTTTTTTTTTTTTTTTTTTGTCGGGATGTGTGAAACTTTCTGCACTGGAGCACTCAGACTCAATACTGGTCCATTGTACTGCCAGGCAGACACACCACATTTTACTGTGGGAATTTACTCGTTTTTCTAAGAAAAACGAGAAGGCGCTTCAATGATAAGGAGCTTAGGTTTACAGCACTCACCATATCCGCACCAAATACCTGCCACCTGATACGAGCAAAAGCAGGACAATCACAGACGAAATGTTCCGCAGTGTCGTCGCTTTCTCCACAGGCTTCGCAGTTGGTGGTGTCGCTTAGGCCTAGCACTTTAAGGTGTTTGGCAAAAGCGTAGTGTCCCGTAAGAACGCCAGTAGTCTGTCTGCAGTCTTTTCTGTTGAGAGACAACAAGAATGCCGCGGATTTCCCACAGACGTCGGGGAGCATTTGCTTAGTCTGTCTGCACCCTGGAGAGTCATGCCAACGGCGATTGTGTTCATAGGAAACCCAACCGTCAATGGAAGCCCTGACCGAGGACGCAGGCAGACAGATCGCTGGTTCAGGTCCTGAGAGGTCCCCCTCTGAGCCTTGTCTAGCAAGTTCATCGGAGATCTCATTTCCCGTGATCCCGTTATGACCCGGGACCCAGACAAGTTTAAGTGAATTCAGCCTTCCGACCGAATTCAGAGATATCTTGCATTCACGTACTATTTTGGAGGTAGTTAAGGGTTTGAGTAAGGCCTTAAGCGCAGCCTGACTGTCGCTACAGACGCAGATACTTCGCCCCCTCCACCTGTTCCTCGTAACATAGTCCATGGCCATTAGGATAGCATAAGTCTCTGTTTGGAAGACTGACGCATGTTTGCCTAACGGAAAGAAAAGTCTAACGCTATCGCTCTCCACGAAGACACCAGCACCAGATCCTTGATCGGTTTTGGAGCCATCCGTAAAGATTCGACTGCATTCCCTTCCAGGTTCAGAGTCCGGCCAGAGCCAGTCCTGGACGCGAGGAAAGTCGACCTCGTATTTGCGCTTTAGCCGAAGTTCCGGTGTCATCGCATCAGACGGCATATCCATAAGACAGGAGTCGAAGGACAACCGTTGCGCAAGTTCATCAAAACTCCAGTGCGAGTTATACCAAAAGCCACCTCTTGTAAGACGTGAGATAGCCTTGATTGTACAGCCCATGATGTAAACATCAAGGGGCGGAAGGTTCAATAGTGCATCTAGGCCGGAGCCAGGCGTGCTGGGGAAGGCCCCCGTGCAGCCGAGACATACCTGCCTTTGGAGTTTGGCAAAAGCAGCAGTGACGTATTTACGTGAAAGCTTATTCCACC
The DNA here is from genome assembly GCA_949715645.1 of Portevinia maculata. Taxonomy (NCBI): domain Eukaryota; kingdom Metazoa; phylum Arthropoda; class Insecta; order Diptera; family Syrphidae; genus Portevinia; species Portevinia maculata. The sequence goes on from OX454525.1 coordinate 299,610,012, forward strand.
AAACAACCGATGCGTATGCTATAAATGGTCTTATCATAGCCGTATAAATCCATAGGACTCTTTTCGGTGATAAGCCCCATGTCTTGCCTGCCGAAAATGCCTTTGCACTGCCAGAAAATAGACAGCGCCTTGGCAGTCTTCAGCTCAACATGTTTGGACCAAAGAAGTTTGCTATCCAGGATGACTCCCAGATACTTTGCTTCATTGGAGAGTTGGATTGTGACGCCTTTTAGCACTGGCTGAGTCAACCCTACCAGCTTCCTCCTTCTCGTAAAGAGAACAACCTCAGTTTTAAGAGGATTGACCGAGAGCCCATTCCTAGTGCACCATTCGTCGATCACGTCAAGGGCCGCCTGCGCCTTGGCGCATACAGTCGCTAGGCATGATCCAACAGAAAGCACGGCAACATCATCCGCGTACGCCTGAGCGTAAATATTAGAACTGTTGAGTGCGTTCAACAGAGAGTCGACCAGCATACACCACAGCAGTGGAGACATGACGCCGCCTTGCGGGCAGCCTCTGTTTACCCCCGCCATAACATAGCGGCCACAATCCGCATCCGCAACCAACGTTCTATTCATTAGCATTGCTTTAATCCACAACACCAATGGTTCGTCTACTCCGTGTTGTCTGGCGGAGCTGCACATGCTATCAAAAGTCGCATTGTCAAAAGCACCCTCAATATCGATGAAAATGCCCATCGCGTATTCTTTTCTGTCAAGCGCGCCTTCAATTCTACCAACTAGATTTTGGAGCGCAGTCTCGCAGGATTTTCCGCGTTGATAGGCATGTTGCATCGGAGATAGTGGGTGCAATCGCAAAGCACCTTTGCGCACGTGAAGCTCGACCAGCCTTTCCAAGCTTTTCAGCAAGAAAGAAGTCAGACTGATTGGTCTGAAGCTCTTGGCGAGCGAGTAGTCACTTCTGCCAATTTTTGGTATGAATGCCACTCTAACTGTACGCCAGGGTGTTGGAATGTATGCCAGTGCTAGGACAGCGGTGAAGATTTTCTTCATAGTCGGTAGCAGCTGGTTTGTACATTGTTGCAGCATGGCTGGGTATATTCCGTCCGTACCAGGCGACTTGAAGCCGTCAAAAGACGCAAATGCGTATTTAATGGCCTCGTCCGTCACCACGGCCTTCGCAATATACCAGCTACGCCGAGTTGTTTGTCTTGGCTCACTCATAGTCTCGGTAATCGGGGCTGGTTGTGAACCAATTGTAATCTGGTTACCCGGAAAGTGAGACTCCAGCAGATAACTAAGAGTTTCCGCTTTCGTCTCAGTGAAGGTGCCATCAAGTTTTCTAAGTGAGTCCAGTTTGGCTGGTTTGCCCTTTTTCAGAACTTTAACCAACCTACTAGTTTCACCCAGCTTCTCAATCTTTTCGCAGAAATTCTTATAAGAAGCACTTTTCGATACCCGAATTAGCCTCTTATATTCCTTCTGCTTCGATCGGTAGAGATTCCAGTCTGTCTCCAAATCAGTCTTGAGTGACCTATTTAGAAGCTTTCTAGCTTCTCTACGAATTCTTTGCAGTTCCGAGCTCCACCAGGGAACCGGTGTTCTGCCAGGTGGTTTGCTTACTGGGCACGTCAGTTCAAAACAGCTAGTAATGGCACTATTCAGGTCTTGAACAGCTTCCTCTACCTTTTGTCTCGTCCTGAGTTTGGTTGGAGTTTTGAGAGTTTTCCCTAATTCCTCCCTGAAGCGTATCCAGTTGGTTTTTCTCGGATTCCTCCTCTCCTGCAAAGTTATGGCTTCGCATTCGATTTGGAATTCGATATATCTATGGTCTGAGAGGGACACCTCCGAAGAGACCCTCCAGTTAGTAACCGCCTTAAAGTATCTATTTGATAAAGTTAGGTCGATCACTTCCTGTCTTCTTGACGTCACAAAAGTTGGTTGCGAGCCAACATTGTTGATAGTAAGATCAGCTGATAGAATGAAATCCAGGAGATGGTTTCCTCGCATGTTGCATTTGCTGCTGCCCCAAACAGTGTTTTGAGCATTGGCATCACAGCATATAACTAGGCCCATCTTCCTGGTGTCGCAATAGTCAATGAGTTCAGCAATTGCCCTCGGTGGTGGAGGCACTACCGAATCATAGGGGAGATAAGCTGACGCCACGATGAAGGTCTTCCAATTTCCATTCGTTTCGTAGCTAATGGCTGCAGCAACCAAATCTTGGCCACAAAATTGTCCAAGCTTAGTCGCTGAGAAAAGGTTCGACACAGCAAGACAAGCCCTTGGTCTCTCGGACCGCTCGTCACAGAGTATCGTAGTGCCACGGACACCTCCAAGGCCACAGATGCGATTTTTCCACACCCATGGCTCCTGTATGGATATTATGTGGGCTTTTGTATTCAACACAGAAAGCTTCTTACTGATGAGTGCAGTAGCAGCCTTGGAGTGTTGAAGGTTAATCTGAGTAAATCCAATCATTGGAAATACATCAGTCATACTAGTGGAAGGGCACGCAGAAGGTGCGCGCGCAGTTCCACCGACAGGAGTGCTTGAGGTCTTCTTCCTCCGTTTGTTCCTGTTCGAGCTATTGGAAGGGGAGGCAGCGTTGGTTTCAGTCAGCTGGCTGGTTTCGGTTGGGGTAACCTCTGCCGACCTGCATCTCTTTTCCGTCGCCGCCGGGGAAGGGCAGTTCTCAGCGCTTGCGCCTTCAACTGGCGGTGCAGTTTCTTCGCGCCGCACGATAGCCGCCTTTCTCCTTTTCCTCTTTCGCTGGCTCTTAGATGGACGCTGACCAGTGGACGCCGCCTCTGTGGCCCGTTTCACCTGTTCGGTTTCGCAGGCCTCGTCGGCAGCATCACACCTATCGGCTGTCTGTCTATTGGTCTGAAGATTAAGCGTATCAGGTTGAACCTCTCCGCCACTTTCTTCATGTTTCCAGCCCAGTCTACCGAACGTGTCGGAGATAGAGCTGCAGGAATCTTCGGAAGCAAACCTTTTCGCAACTCGAAGGTCAACGCCTGTACAGGCGGGGGGTATATGTATGTCGGTTGGGGCCTCCAGAATCCGTGCCCCGACCGTGGTCGAAAAGACCACGGGTGGATTTTCGCCCATGCGAGTACCACCTGGAGTATTTGAATCATTAAGTTGTTCCTGCATACTTGTTTTTGAAATTTGTTCTTAGTTATTGTTATATTTAATTTTGAATATATAAATTGTTTTTCTTTATATGATATACAAATAAGTGTGACCTACAATTTTTATTAAATAGTGGGAATCACGGTGACTATCACCTAAAATATAGCGAAAATTATCAAAATAACTATCAACTATCATAACTATCATAAATCACCTTTGCCGAGGTCATTCCTACATTATTTAGTCTTATGTGTTTGTCAGTGAAATAGTCGTCGAAACAGCCCCCTAGCAGTATCATGGAGTCTAGAGAAGCTTTAATGGAGAAACCGAAAATCGGCGAATAATCTGCAATGAGGTTATGGAGAGAATGGGTTATGTAAAAATCTCTCATGGATAGATAGATATTAGTTTTCACCACAAGTTTTTCTGATTTCATATACCAATTCAAGTTTAGCAGCTTTGCCGTCTGACGATTGATACTGCTCTTTTAAATTTACAAACAAAAAATATGCAAGATAAATCGTAGGAATTGTCAGTTTTACGATAAGATCAAGAAAAGATTAGTTAGGCTGTACTTGAAAAGATTTAGCAGATAGCTTGAATTTCCGATACGAAGTTACCACCAAAAAAATGTCTCCTGGTTTCCCGTTGAGTTGGATATTTCCCCAAGGAATTGCAACATATCTTCCATTTCCTCAGTGTTCCAGTTTCACATACAATGGGTTGTCCTTTCCTTTGCGATGTATAGTTCGGCCTTAGGAGTTTAACCATCATCGACATCTCTTCAGTACTAAGTTCGTCCCGGAAGTATATGTTTTCTTTTAAGTTGTGGCATATACCAGAGGTTCCCAAACTTTTTGAGATTGTGGCGCACTTTCAGGTTTAGTATTTTGTCCCGGGCGACGCCTTAGTCGAAATATACAATGTACAGTGTTACTAGGTACAGAAAATGAAATGAAAAACATAGGGACGGGCTACAGTCCGCTTGGGCGAACTGTTGGATACCCTATTCTTATTCCTATCCCTCATAAGTGGGCGTGACAAAAGTCTAAGTATGGTTGAATTGTTAAGAACGCTCTACATATTTTGTTATATAACATTTAAAGGATTTTATCAAAAAAAACGCTCCCTAGCTCAAACTTAGGTGTTTCAATAAAATTGTTTTATTTAATTGTGGGCGTGTCAGTAGGCGGATTTAAAAAAAAAAAATAACACATGAGAATAAAGGGCCCCTAGAGAGTATATATTATAAATTTCAGCTCCTTAGCTCAAACTTTGAATTTTCAAAAAAAAAAAAAAAAAAATGTGGGCGTGTCAGTGGGCGGATTTTAAAAATATTTACACATGAGCATAAAGGGGCCATAGAGAGTATATATTATAAATTTCAGCTCCCTAGCTCAAACTTTGGATTTTCAAAAATTAATATACCCTTAGAATAGGGTATAAAAAAATTGTTTTATTTATTTGTGGGCGTGTCAGTGGGCGGATTTTGAAATTTTTTTATCCCGAGCAGTTTTAGGAGTCATAGATTATATATACAAAATTTCAGCCCTCTAGCTCAAAATTCGATTTTTTCCAAAATTTAGTTTTTTTGAGTTTGTGGGCGGATTTCAAAAATTCGTAAACTTGATTATTTCGGGACCTAGAGAGTATATGGTTAAAATTTCAGCTCTCTAGGTCCAGTTTAAGGGCCTAATTTTTGGCGACAGACGGACGGACGGACATGGCTAGATCGAAATTTTTTTTTTTTTTTTTATTTTTTATTTTTTTTTACTAAAAGAAAGGAAATCCAAATCCCAGAGCACTCAGACTCGGTAACGTTCCATTGTACTACCAGGCAGAAATCCTCCTTTTGGTGTAGAGGCATGTGATTGGGTGGCGTATGTTGTTGTTCCCCATGGGGATTGAACCTGCACCGCACGGGTCACAAGCCAACACACTAACCTCTACACCGTCGCCACCCTTTAGATCGACATTACTATCGATGCTGATCATAAATATAGTAACTTTTAGGGGTCTACGGGCAATATTAAGGTATGTTAAAAAACTATGCGTCAAAATTAATATACCCTTAGAATAGGGTATAATAATCGCAATCTGAGGCTTACATAGGTTTATATATTAAACAGAAGAAAACCATCAAAGTTCAGTATCAAGTTAGTCAATTTGATGTGTGAGCTTGGTGATCTCCACACAGTTTTTCAAAGCGGCGAATAAGGCTTGACACTGCCTCTCTCATTTTTTTCTCCACATTATTCCTTTTTGCCATATTTGCAGCTACAGCTGAAAATTCGCCTTCGCATATTTAGGATGTTGCGAAGGGAATGAGAATCCTTAAGGCTTTCAAAATTGTATTTGGATATTTATTTTTGACCGTTATCTAAAACTCGATCAAGTCAAAACAATCGAGTTTTTTTTAAGGCTGTTATCACAAGAAAGTTCAGTAAGAATTTTCTCAAGCAAGCGAAGTGAATCCTGTTTTTTTGTCTTTCTTTCTACACTGGAGCACTCAGACTCAATACTGGCCCATTGTACTACCAGGAAGACACACCACATTTTACTCGTTTTCCTAAGAAAAACGAGAAGGCGCTTCAATGATAAGGAGCTTAGGTTTACAGCACTCACCATATCAGCACCAAATACCTGCCACCTGATACGAGCAAAAGCAGGACAATCACAGAGGAAAAGTTCCGCAGTATTGTCGCTTTCTAAACAGGCTTCGCAGTTGGTCATATCGCTTAGGCCTAGCACCTTAAGGTGTTTGGCAAAAGTGTTATGGCAAAAGTGTTATGGCCCGTAAGAACGCCTGTAGTCTCTGTCTGCAGTCTTTTCTGTTGAGAGACAACAAGAATGTCGCAGATTTCCTACAGACGTCGGGGAGAATTTGTTTAGTCTGTCTGCACCCTGGAGAGGCATGCCATCGGCGATTGTGTTAATATGAAACCCAACCGTCAATTTAAGCCCTGACCCAGGACGCTGGTTCAGATCCTGAGAAGTCGTCCTCTGAGCCCTTTCTAGCAAGTTCATGGGATATCTCATTTCCTGTGATCCCGTTATGATCCAGGACCCAGATATTCACGAACTATTTTGGAAGTGTTGAATGGGTTGAGCCAGGCCTTAAGCGCAGCCTAAATGTGAGGCAGATACTTCGCCCCCTCCACCTGTTCCTTGCAGCATAGCCCATGGCCATTAGGATAGCATACGTCTCTGTTTGAAAGACTGATGCATGTTTGCCTAACGAAAAGAAAAGTCTAATGTTGTCGCTCTCCAGGAAGACACCAGCACCAGATCCTTGATCGGTTTTGGAGCCATCCGTGAATATTCGACTGCATTCCTTTCCAGGCTTAGAGTCTGGCCAGAGCCAGTCCTGAACACGAGAAAAGTCGACTTCGTAGTCGTGCTTCAGCCGAAGTTCCGGTGTCATTGCATCATGGATAGGCCCCATAAGACAGGAGTCGAATGACAACCTTCGCGCAAGTTCATCAAAACTTCAGTGCGAGTTATACCAAAAGCCTCCTCTTCTTAAACGTGCGATAGCTTTGATTGTGCAACCCATGATATAAACATCAAGGGGCGGGAGGTTCAATAATGCATCTAGGCCGGTGGCAGGCGTGCTGGGGAAGTGCAGCAGTAACGTATTTATGTGAAAGCTTATTTCACCAAACAACCGATGCGTATGCTATAAATGGTCTTATCATCCATAGGACCCTTTTTGGTGATAAGCCCCATGTCTTGCCGAAAATGCCCTTGCACTGCCAGAAAACCGACAGCGCCTTGGCAGTCTTCAGCTCAACATGCTTGGACCAAAGAAGTTTGCTATCCAGGATGGCTCCCAGATACTTTGCTTCATTTTTAGCACTGACTGAGTCAACCCGATCAGCTTCCTCCTTCTCGTAAAGAGAACAACCTCAGATATTAAAGGATTGACCTAGAGTCCATTCCTAGTGCAGCATTCGTCGATCACGTCAAGGGCCGCCTGCGCCTTGGCGCAGACAGTCGCTAGGCATGATCCAACAGAAAACACGGCAACATCATCCGCGTATGCCGGAGCGTATACGTTAGAAATGTTGAGTGCGTTCAACAGAGAGTCGCATAGCATGCACCACAGCAGTGGAGACAGAACGCCGCCTTGCGGGCAGCCTCTGTTTCCCCCCGCCATCACATAACGGCCACAATCCGCATCCGCAGCCAACGTTCTATTCATAAGCATTGCTTTAATCCACAGCACCAATGATTCGTCTACGCCGTGTTGTCTGGCAGAGCTGCATATGCTGTCAAAAGTCGCATTGTCAAAAGCACCCTCAATATCGATGAAAATGCCCATCGCGTATTCTTTCATGTCTTTCTGCTTACTTGAGAATGAACATGATTTTGTATCTAAGCAATTTTTTTTCAAATTCGGCTACTTCCAACGTTTCTTCACCTGAGGAACCGGAGATTTGTTTTTCAATTTCCTCAGACAAAAATATTTAGGTTTCGCTTCGTCACTCGCTTTGCGCAACCACCGCCTGTGCTTATAGGTGAGAAAACTTGTTATCGCATGCTTTTTATATGTGAGACAGAGAAAGCGAAGAAGATTTCTTTTGTTTGCCGAACCAGATTGACAAAATATTTGTTCGTGCTGACGGATTTCTCCTCCGGTAAGAATGATGTTCCACTAAACAACAAATAACAACTGAGACAGCTGAGAAAAATCTCTGAAGGATTTGTAAGTGGAACTTGCCCATTGTCCAGAGCTCTTCGCGGCTTTGTCTACTATCTACGACGCCTCAGGGCGCCACGGTACACACTTTGGGAACCACTGGGATAGGCGCCTATAAATTGTTCTGTGCCGCCACTCCGTCGGCACTTTTATATAGCTCTCCTTTAACCACCTTGTTTAATTATACATTGCCCTAAGGTTTCGAGAACATCTCAATCTTTCTTTATTTTTTCAACTATGTATATCTATTCCTTCACTTTTTGTCTTGTTTTCACTTATTGTCCTCTTTTTTCATGTGGCGCAGAGGTTAGATTGTTGGACTATGGTGCGTTACTCTAGGTAAAATTCTCTTAGTTTATAAGTTACATAAGTTAGACTAAGTTAGCTAGTTCGTTTCAGAAAGCTGTAAGTCTTCAGTCGGCTCACGGCGGCCTTTTCACTCGTTGACGACTGCGAGGAGCTCGGAAATCAAGTGGGATTTACGCAACAAGTGCTCAGAATCCTAATTATAGTTAAAATATGTTAAGTAGTTTAAGTAAGTAGAGTAGGTAGTTTGTAATTTGTTTTTATGTAAAAATATAAAATTTAATAAAGATGCGGAGTTTTCAATATTTTTTTCGATGAAAACATATGTAAGACTTTTTCGTTGTTAAATTTAGAGCGTCCGCATAAGGACCAATAATGTAGAATAAGTAAAATAGTATAAGGACCAATAATATATGTAGAATAAGTTCCGGTTAATTCGGCAACATTAGACTTTTCTTCTTCGTTAGGCAAACATGTGTCAGTCTTCCAAACAGAGACTAATGCTATTCAAATGGCCTTGGATTATGTTGAGGAACACTCGGAGGGGGCGAAGTATCTGCGTATGTAGTGACAGTCAGGCTGCGTTTAAGGCCTTGATCAACCCCTTAACCACCTCCAAAATAGTTCGTGAATGCAAGATCTCTCTGAATTCGGTCGGAATGCTGAATTCACTTGGACTTGTCTAGTCTCCGATGAACTTGCTAACCAGGGCTCAGAGGAGGACTTCTCAGGACCTGAACCAGTCTGCTTGCATCGTCGGTCAGGGCTTCCATTGACGGTTGGGTTTCATATGAACACAATCGCCGATGGCATGACTCTCCAGGGTGCAAACAGGCTAAGCAAATTCTCTCTCAACAGAAAAGACTGCAGATATACTACTGGCGTTCTTACGTGCCATTTCGCTTTTGCCAAATCACACCGAAAGAAGAGTTCATAGACTACAGACGTGTTTTTATATATGGTGAACAAAAAAATAAACTTAAAATAACAATTAAAACTGAAATACGGATAACTTGTGCGCGCATCATACTGTGCCGGTACCGGTATCCTTTGTCAGCGGAGATCGCAAAGAAGTTGTGACGGAAATCATAAACCTTTTAATTTATTAATTTATTGGTTTAAGATGAAGAGTTGCAGTAAATGCAAAAAAATATTAGTGGTGAATCGGGAATAGACTGCATCGGTGTACGAGTATGTGGCAAAAGTTACCATCTCACTGTTGCATGTAGTGGTCTCGATCGATTCGGTAGCAATGTGTTTGACACTTCCCATATGGTGAGGTTTATGTGTGATGATTGCATGCTGTATTTATCAAATGTTGACATGGTGTTGAGAGACGTGCAACAAACGGTAAACAAAAATAATAAATACTTAGAAGAATATAAGTGTGAGTTCGGTAAAGCTCTAAAAAGGAGTGAAGAAGAAGTTAAAAGCTTAATGCAAGCAATTGAGTCAACGTGTAATGCTCGACTAAAGTCAATGAGAAATGCACAAGAGTCATATGAGAAAAGTGTAAAAGAAATGGAAAGAATTAAAACATATAGTGAGTGTTTGAAAGAACAGAGTGAAAAGTTGTCTAACGATGTGGGTAAAATCACTAAAAATAATCAAGTTGTGTTAGAGAGTGTGCGCGACATAAAAAATGATATAGTGAGAAAAATGAAAAATAATACAAAAAAACGGTTTCGTATGCGTCAATGCTAAAACAACCTTCAGAGAACATAAATAAAAATTAACCAGCTGTTATTGTTTACCCTAAGAAAAAGCAACAATCGGAAGAAACAAGAAAAGAATTAAGAAGCAACATTGATCCGACCTATCTCAACATCAATAAGGTAGTAAATAAAAACAATGGTAGTATTGTTATTAAATGTGATGATAAAGAATCTTCAGAGAAACTAAAGAAGGAAATCGAAAATAAATTAAATGAAGGCTATAAAGTTGAGGTTCCCAAAATGATTGTAGTATGTACCTACTAAGCTTTTAAAACACGTCCGATGGGTTTAACTGCGATCGTAAAACTGACGCTCTCTTTATTATTATTCTTAATCTTACATGTATTACTAGATGTGTATATATAAACATAATATATAATTTAAGTACATGAATATAAATATGGTTTGACAGTGTGAGTTACATGCTTAACTCTTACAATAATAAATATGGTTTGACAGTGTGAGTTACATGCTTAACTCTTACAATAATTACTACAACTCGGCCATCCTGACCATTAAGATCACCTGATCTTGCAAATTTACAATCAATCATTCGCTTTACTCTTGTTCAACCATGGTTTCATATTGCCGACCGCCCATACTCCTTGGTAAGGTAGTCGCGACTGTTGAAAACCGTCAACATCTTTAAGCAGATATCTGTCGTTTCGTAGGACTTTTTCGATCTGGTAGGGTCCTCTAAATTTCGGTATCAGTTTTTTAGACGCCCCCGGGTGCGAGTCAAATTTTTTTATCATAGCGTAGTCTCCTATATTATATTTTGTGGGCTTGCACCGTTTTTTATCTATGTATCGTTTGTTGTATGCCTGTGACTTTTTTTGTTCTAGAGCTGCTTTGCTACGTGTCTTTGCCAGGTCGCGTACATCTCCTGACTTTAAGTTTATCCGACCATTTGCCTTTCTGATTCACTCCAAACAACATTACACTAGGATGTTCTTTTATAGTCCTACCCACTGTGTTATTGAGTGTATGTTCGACTACCTCTAAGACGTGGTCCCAAAATACCCCTTCTTCTGGTTTGACTAATTTGGCTATCATTGGTCCTAAACTCCTGTTCACTCTCTCTACTTGTCCGTTTGCTTGGGGTGAACCTGTCGCAATCTTTACGTGTTGAACACCTTCTTTGGACAAAAAGTCCTTGAACTCTGCAGAGGTAAAACAACTACCCCTATCTGAAATAATATACTTCGGTCTACTATACGCTCTAAAATAGTCCGTTAACGCTCGATTTACTTCCTTTGTATTTGTAGTTTTAGTCGGGTAGAGTCTCACGAATTTTGTAAAAGCATCTATTACCACTAGTATATACTTTTTAGCCGTCCTTGAATTGTCTATTGGACCGTAATGATCTACATGTACTACCACGAACGGTTTTTCTTCTTTGGGTATGTTGTGAATGAAACCCTTTTCACGGCCCTGTTTAGCCGAAAAAGCAATACACTTCAAACAGTTTTTTTATGTGCGATCCTATCTTCTCTCTCATTTTGGGAAACCAGTAACTTTTTGACACTAATTCTAACACCTTATCTGTTCCTACATGACCTACTTCGTCATGATATTTATACAAAACGTGACTTTCCATCTCTGTTGGTACACAAAACACGACACTACCATCATTTTTCTTTCTATATACCACTCCGTTTCTCATCTCGTATAAATTATGGTTCGATCGTTCTAACAACTCTTTGATCTTAACTATATTTCCGTCTCTTCCTTGGCATACTATCAGGTTTTCCTCGAAAGTATTCGTTTCGATCGTCAGAATATTTGACGATCTACTTAACGCGTCGACGTGTTGCATGCGAGTACCTGCCCTGTGTGCTAGAGTGTAATCAAAATTTTGTAGCTCTAACGCCCATCTGGCTATTCTAGGGTTCAGTTCTATCTTGTTTAGCGTTAGGGTCAACGAATTACAATCAGTTACGATCTTGAACTGTTTACCTTGTAAATATACCCTAAAACGTTTTAAAGCACTTATTATTGCCAGCGCCTCTAACTCAAAACTATGCAATTTTGCTTCGTAATCTGTCGTTCTCTTTGAAAAATAGAAAATCGGATGTAACTTACCGTCCTGCTTTCTTTGTAGCAGAATCGCTCCAAATCCCTGTGCGCTTGCGTCGCAATGAAGTTCTGTTTCGTCCTTTGGACTATACAGTGCCAAGACCGGAGCTTCTATCAATTTGTTTTTCAAGCTTTCAAAAGCCTTTAATTGTTCGTCACCAAACTTGAATTCTCTGTCTTTTTTGGTAAGGTCGTACAATGGTTTTGCTATGGTAGAAAAATCTCTAACGAATCTACGGAAATAAGAACACAATCCCAGAAAACTTTGTACTGCATGGGTTTTTTGTGGAATCGGAAAATTTTTTATAGCTTCGATACCCCTATCATCTGCCTGTATACCCTCTCCCGTAATCGTAAAACCTAAATATTTTATCTTCTTTTGTAAAAATTTGCACTTATCTATTCTTAGTTCCAATTTATTTTCTACCATCCTCTTCCAAACTTCAGAGAGTATCCTAAAATGGTCTTCGTATGTCGTCGTAGCTATCATTATATCGTCTAGGTATACTATAACTTCATCGTTCCTAATCATGTCTGCAAATATCTTGTTGATGTGTCTTTGAAACGTTGACGGCGCGTTTTTCAAACCAAACGGCATTCGCAAGAATTCGTAATGCCCCAACGGCGTAACGAACGACGTATATTTTACCGCGTCTTCATGCATGTATACGTGAAAAAAACCGTTCTTGAGGTCTAGTTTAGAAAAAATGGTCTTATCTACCAGTTTGTCTAGTAAATCGTCGATCACCGGTATTGGATAACTATCTTTTGCAGTGGCTTTATTTAACGTACGAAAATCTATACACATTCTAAGATCCCCTGTTTTCTTTTTCACCAGCACTATCGGCGACACGTATTCAGATTCGCTTTCTCTAATATACCCTTTACTGATATATTCGTCTAGTAACGAACTAAGTTCATTTTTTCGGCATACGACAAACGACGCGGTCGACACTGAAACGGTTTTATGTCATTTAGCATTAAATTCATTTTAGTTTTTATTACCGGTTCCGTAGGGCGATCGGCAAGCAAATAATTTGACCTATATAACATTTTAAGCTTTTCTTTATGACCATAACATACGTCTTCAAACTTCTAAATCCAATTCTGAACTATCATTATCTTTACAGTCGATTAACAAGAGCTGTTTTTCAAAACGTTCACTATCATTTTCTATTTCATTTGAGCAAGTTGTATTATTCTCTAACTGTGAAACTAGTTTAAATTTTCCACTTTTTAGGAAATCCCTCCCCAAGATTGCCTCATAACTCGTCGATCCATCGTCTATTACCATAAAATTTACTTTAATTCCAACTTTTTTATAAAAAACGACGCACGACACCATTCCATATATTTTAAGCAAACTTTTATTCAACCCGAAATATTTTTTCCGTGTGTTACATTTATATATGGATATATTAGTCGGTATACACGATCTTCTAACCATACTTATCGGACTTCCAGAGTCTATGAGGCAGTCAAAGAGGATACTATCACTATTAACAATAACCTTAAAATACAAACGTCTTACGTAATCATTGGCCTTGTCATCTTCTGACAACTGATGTACTGCTGACTTCCTCTTTGGCTTAGAACACCCATTTGCCATGTGTCCCACCAAGTTGCAATTATAGCACCTGATTACAACTCTTTGTCCTTCCACTTGTCTATCTTTTGCCGTTCTATCTGCTGTCAATCCCGTCTGTTTGTTGCTAAATGTATTAGCAGTCGATCTCGTTTGCACCTTCCGCTGAGTTACTTTGCCGAACGCTCGAAGTAGTCCTGCCTTTGTTGTATACCCCTTGACACGGGCATATAACCTTATGTTGTCATCGGAAAATCCCTCAATCGCGTATTCAATCCATTCTTCTTCGTCCATTTTCAATCCAGTCGCCAGTCTCACTTTGTCGTCAAAATATTCACTGAAAGTTTCGCTCACTTTCCACTTTCGGTTTTCAAATCTTTTCCTCATCTCCATCTTGTTTTGTTTTGTACCAAAAACCTCTTTCAACTCCTCTGTCAGGTTGTCTACGTCGTCGTCTAAAAAATTTGCTTGTGCGTGCAGCCATTCTTGTGCCTTGCCTTTCAACTTGCTTACGAAGAGTGTGTGTACATTTTTTTTCTCCACACCGTACACTTCTTCGACATTCCTTAGCTGAGCCAGCCACACATCAACACTTGCCGTTCCGCTAAATTCCGGCAACATTTCCTTCCACAATCCAATTTGTTTCGCCACGTTAAATTCCCCTGTCGTACCGTCCGATCGTTTTTCCCCACCTTCTGCTTTAGCTTCTGCTCTATCGTTTGATTTTGCGATCCGTTGCCACAGTTCATTTTCACTCATTATGACGTTGTTTTTTTTTTTTTTTTTTCAGCTGCAGTGTCTAGCGGCTATTTCGATCTCTTCTTGTAGTCGTCCGTTACTTGGATGTTCTCCTCGCACATCTGCTGCTATGAATTCGTTTGAATTCAATACTGTTTGCTATTGCGAAGAGAATAAACAAATTTTCGCGGTGACTGAACAATCGGTGACAAAAAAAAATTCGCGGCGACACAACCAACTTTGTGGTAAACACACAATCTGTAACGCCAATTTTATTTTTCACACAATTTCACTTGTGGCAAGCTATTATTTTGTTTGTTCTGTTTTTTTTTTTTGTGTAATCCCACTTCTGAGGATTTGTAGTATGTACCTACTAAGCTTTTAAAACACGTCCGATGGGTTTAACTGCGATCGTAAAACTGACGCTCTCTTTATTATTATTCTTAATCTTACATGTATGACTAGATGTGTATATATAAACATAATATATAATTTAAGTACATGAATATAAATATGGTTTGACAGTGTGAGTTAAATGCTTAACTCTTACAATAATAAATATGGTTTGACAGTGTGAGTTACATGCTTAACTCTTACAATAATTACTACATGATCAAACCAAAAATATGTGTTATGAGATTAGAAAATGATGAAAATATAGATAGTGTTGTATCAAAAATAAAAAAACAAAACCCTGCTTTAAGTAACTCTGAGTTAAAAGTGGTAAAATCGTTTAAAAATAAAAGCAAGTGGAGAAATCTTAATATCGTGATAGAAGTAGATAGTGAGAGTTTCAAAAAAATTTGTGAAATGGTCATAATTAAAATACGATGGGTGAAATGTTATACCAGAGAATTCATTAACGTGAGGAGATGTTTTAATTGCCAAGGATTTAACCATAACGCAAGTACCTGTAAAAATAAACTGGCTTGCATGAAATGTGGAGGTGAACACGACGTGAGGAACTGTGAAAGTAATGAAAATAAATGTGTTAATTGTTCTAAGCTTAACGTTTCTTTGGGAATGGATAATGATTGCAACCAAAGTGCGAATGATAAAGTGTGTCCGGTCCTTGTAAGACAAATAAAAGTTCGTAAAGAAAAAACGGAATACTAGCAACCAAAATACGTATCATGTCTGTACTTAAATGCACAAGGTACTACATCGAATTTTAATGAAATTGAATCAATTGTAATAAATAATGACTTTGATATTGTAGCTCTATCTGAAACACATTTAATCAAAGACGTAAAAGATGGGAAATTAGTATATTAAATTATTTGTTGTAGATAAGATGCGACAGTACTAGTAGGCATACGGGCGGTGTTGTGCTTTATGTTAAAAACCATCTCAGGTATAGAAATGTAGAAGAACGATTGTTTCAATGGAAATATGGTTGCTCAGCGCGGAAGTGTATTCAAATGATTTTGCAGTAACGATAGCTGTATTATATAGATCACCTAGCAGTTCTGCTCGCGATTTTTGTGATTTTTTTTTCGAAGTGGTTAGATGAAAAGTTTCTTTTGTGCAATAATTTGGTGTTGATGGGTGACTTCAATATAAACTTATATGAAAACACAACGTACACTAGATCTTTAAATGATATGTTTTTAATGAATAATATTAAACAATTAGTAAATAAATCCACAAGGATAACCTCATCATCTAATTCACTTATTGACTTTTTATTAGTGCCAACTGAAATAATCGTAACTGCGATAATTGAGCCTAATCTTAAAGTCAGTGACCATGAATCCTTAGTTGTTAATATACCTATGGAAAGAAATTTGCGGAATGGTGAACGTAAAGTGATTAATGTTTTCAAATATAAATGTTCTGAATTTAAGTCCATGTTAAGAGATAAATGTGTTGGAATTCAATCATGTGATTTCCATGTTCTTGCAGAAAGCTAGCAAAACTCGCTTGTAGAATATGTGGAAAATCCATCAATTAAAAAATATATCAGTGAATGCAATAATGAATGGTTCACATCGAATTTAAACGAAATTAGGTCTCAAAAAGTCATATCTTATCAACGAGCAAGTATCTTTAACTCAGCAAATGATTGGTACGAATATCGTAGGCTTAGAAACGTTTATAAAAATAAACTCCAAGAAGCTAAACGCAGATATATTTGCAATAAAATTGAAAATAGTACAAGTCAGAAAGAAATGTGGGCAACCATAAAAAACTTAGTTTTGAAAATAAAAAGATATGAGATAAATGAAATTTAGTTTGATGATAAAAAAGAGAACGATAAAAATGCAATCGCGAATAAATTTAATTCATACTTTATTGAAAGTATAAACAGTATTAGTAACTCGATTCCGTCAATAAATATGGATTATAGTTTTCTCCAAGAAAGTTACCGACTTTTTAAATTTTGTGATATTAATGCCCATGAACTTTATAAAATTTGTAAAAAAATTAAAAACAAAAAAGATCATACAAACCTAAATATTAAAATTTTATTAGATTGTTTTGAAATCATAGGCCCAATTATGTTGAGAATTATCAATGAATCGTTTAGTCGTGGTGAATTTCTGCGTAATTTTAAAGAAACAATGGTTATTCCGGTACCCAAAGAAAACAATTCAATTAACTGTGTTAAATTTAGGCCGATAAACATGATGCCTACTGTGGAAAAAGTTATTGAAAAGACAGCTTATGACCAGTTCTTTAATTTCGTAGTGGAACATGACATTTTAATGGAAAATCTGGTTTTAGGCCTGGTCATTCATGTGAGACATCGTTAAATTGGCTTATCATGAATTTTAAGGAACAAAGACATGAAGGTAATATAATAGTATCAATTTTCCTCGATTTTCAAAGAGCTTTCGAAACTATTGAACGCGATATTCTAGTGAAAAAATTATTCAAATATGGTGTTAAAGACAATGAACTAAAATGGTTTAAATCGTATCAAAGCAATAGAACTCAAAGAACAAAAATAGGTAGTGCAGTATCATCAACTGCACAAACGACATTTGGAGTACCGCAGGGTACTATATTTGGCCCTTTGTTGTTCCTGCTATACATAAATGAAATCAGTAAAATATTGAAATATTGCAAGATCTCCTTATTTGCAGACGACGCCTTAATGTTTGTATGTGATAAAGACATAAATGTGCTTAGAGAAAAGATTTCGCTTGACTTAAATAATTTACGGCAGTGGCTTGAAATGAACAAGCTTAAACTAAATGTTAATAAAACGAAATGTATGGTGTTTAACAGTGACTGTAACGTGAATCTAAGTGTATATGGTGAAATTATTGAACAAGTCCAAACAATTAAGTATCTAGGCATAATATTGGATAGAGAACTCAAATTTAAAAAACATTTTAATTATGTAACTAAAAAAATTTCCAAAAAAATCGGTTTCCTGAAGCGAATACGTAAGAACATTGTTGCGGTCAAATTGCCCGCAAGAAGGGCCATTCTCTTTTTCCCTTGACCCTCCTTGTAATTTCCCTCTTTTATCGGTCTGCGTTCCCACGGTCTGAAGAAGTGGAGGGGCAACCATGGCGCCATCAGCCATTGGTCCACGTCTCTAGAGCCTTGGGGAGCAACCACCACAGGTGGCTTGAAGGGCAGGAGGCCCAAACCGAAAAGAAGCATTGGACTCGACAGATGGTCTGTGGATGCCGATACAGACGGACTGTCTGTGGGAAATGACGACAGACGGGCGGCCGGGAAAACCGACACAGATGGACGGTCTGTGCATATCGATACAGACGGACGGTCTGGGGAAAATTATGACAGACGGACGGTCTGAAAAGGCGGAGGGCAAGCTCAATGCACTCTGCAACCAGACGGACAGTCTGCAACGGCAGGGTGGAACTAACGCAACACACCAAAACATCCACCCTGCAAATTTAAATGAGATTCGCGGGCGCGGACGGACGGTCCGAGTAGTCAAAGGCCCAAATGCGAATAAAGATCTACCACTGACACGGTAGTGAGCCACGTTCGATGAGGGAAGGGATGACGCTCCCTTTTGATCCAACTCCGTCGTGGGAGCACCGACGGAGCAGCAGAGGCGTGCGGGCGGGCGGCCCTGTAAAACACCCTCACGACACACGAGACAGAAAACTTAATACACTTAAATCACGCTGAAAGAAACCAACGATCGCCACCGTACCGCCGATTACACTAAAACAAACAAACACATCACGGTGAAACTGAGAAGGGATGACGGTAGACGAGCATCCTAGTCAACTAAAACCATATGTGGATGTCTAGGAACTTTCCCGGGACCTAAATAGAACGATGGCCGCGAGCCCACCATAAATTAAACTGATGTAAAGGATGGCCCACGATCGGCATGTCCCTTTCCCCAAAATCTGCGCACGATTCCACCGATGTAGAATATGGAAAAATTCTCAAGTCAAACAAATATTTAATTACCAACTCCTTTGTTTTTCTGCTCGTGAATGGTTTCTGGGTCTGGTCCTAGGGATGGACATCTTGGAAAAGATTTCCATTCTCCGCATCCTGCACTTATTCAAGAGTTTTGTGCTTTTTGGTGGGGATATTCTTGAAAAATAAATAAATAACATTCATGTTGTTGAAAAACTAGCTCCTTGCTCGAATACATTTTGTTTACTTCGCGATCTGTCAAAAAGGGTATGGGCTGAATAAAGGCAGATCCAGGGTCGGTCGGAGGGTTCGTTCATTACTGGAGAGTTAGAGTAATGGGCGAATTCACTGAGTGAAAGGTCGCCTGAAGGGCGCTAGAACATTAGCGGGTTCATGTCAGCGCACTGATATGAGAGTACATAGTGCAGCAGAAGAGGACATGGACCGCCAAATGGCCTAAGTATGTGTGAGAATGGGGGGAGTAAGAAACAGTTGACCACTCCAGCGCCACAGCTGAATGGTCTTGTTGAACTGTCGTTGGCTCTGCTTCCCCATGCAGGTATGGATGTGTGAGTGAGGATGCCGGCCGACGAAATGGACAAAGCCAGCTGGAAGATCACTTCTTGGTTGACCAGGCAGAAAGTCAGTTGAAGTTTTTGTTATCGTCCAGAAGGGACTTTGTAAAATAGACAGTAAAGAAAATTATTCAAGGAAGGAGATAGGCGGCAGGGAAATTTAAAATCGCTCAGGATAATTGCCGGAGCAGGGAGACACTTGTCAAGGCGGGATATTACCCACCCATTTGAGGGACGAAGAGGAAAAGGAGTTGAAGGATCCCACTTAATAAAAAGCTACGTACTTTGTGTAATTTTATAGTATAGTTAGTAGGAGTGTTAGGTTTTAAAGTGGAAAAATTAGTAATCTCGGTAGTATCGTGCCTGTGAAAATTCCCGGTATACTACGGGATACGCGACCCGTTAATTTTGAATATTTTCCATCGTTCGGGAAATGCAATCGTGAGTCATTCTGGGACTATGATTCCCAATCGGCTGTGAAGTAAACCCCAATAAAGTTTGCCGTACTCCAACGGAGTTTTATAACGTCGTGAAAAAAAATCTTGCATTTCTTTTTTTGTGGCTTTTCACTTGTTTCTGGTCGTATTTCTCTGGTTTCACAATTCTCCTTAAAATTGTGTGGCGCCCATTTCTGTTTAAACTATTTTACAGACTCCTGAGCAAACATAAATTAACCAACACAGTAAGTACCTGCGTTTTCCTTTTGCGTTTTGCGATTCACCAAACATTATTTTCTTATTACATGAACCCAGCCCTTGCTGAGCTACCGGGAAATCAGCATAATATACTTGCTGATTATTGCACTCGCGCTCTCCATACCTTTCGTATTTTTATTTCGCATTCGGTTCGTTCTCGTTGACAGTTCGGTAAAATTCTTTTCGGCGGTGGCGGCCGCAATTATTCTATTAAATTATTTCGTTTGTTTTCCGCCCAAATAATTAATAATCATTTAAAGTGCAACAACATCACTACAATGTGTGCAATAAATGTCTATAATACATTAATAAAACCACACTTTGAGTTCTGCTCCACAATCTTGTTTATGGGAAATGTCGAAAACATAAGACGACTCCAAGTTCTGCAAAACAGAGCTATGCGATTTATTCTGAGATGCAGTTTTTACACGCCAATTGAATGGATGTTATCTTATCTTCGTTGGATGAATATTAACCAGCGAATACACTTTAATGAAATAGTGTTTGTATTCAAAATGAAGTACAATTTATTACCGAACTACCTATCAGCGAATTTGCAGTTTATTCAAGATGTCCAACCCTACAGTTTGAGATCAAATTCGAATTTTCGTTTACGCTTCTACAGAGATGAAAGAAGAAAAAATATGTTGATGTACCGGGGGTTTAAATTATTTAATGAGCTTCCAAATACAATAAAAAATGAAAGAGTTTTCCGAACGTTTAAAATGTTGTTGAATCAACACATTAGATATCAGATTTCATAAATTTTGTATATAATTGTTATTGAATAGCGTAAGTTCTATAATTACTATTGTAAATTAATAGTTTATATTAACTAAATAAACATATACATACATACAAATACTTTAAGGTGCTAGGCCTAAGCGATACCACCAACTGCGAAGCCTGTGGAGAAAGCGATGACACTGCGGCACATTTCCTCTTTGATTGCCCTGCTTTTGGCAGGTATTTGGTGCTGATATGGTGAGTGCTGTAAACCTAAGCTCCTTATCATTGAAGCGCCTACTTGTCTTTCTTAAGAAAACGAGTAATTTTACACAGTAAAAGTTTTGAGTCTGAGTGCTCCAGTGTAGAAAGTCTCGTACCCCGACAAAAAGAAAAAAACACAATGTGTGTAATTAACCTGCGGGAGTATGTACTATACTCTATCCAACAAAAATTGTCAGTACAGGCCTTATGGAGGAGCTTTTTTTCTACCAGTGGTGCCTGTAGATACTCTCACGGCACTCAAACGCAAGTATTGCCACTAAAATAAAAACCAAACCACTCTCATACAAAGGAATTGTTGTTGTAATTTTCCTAAAATTCGCTTACAACCCACCACAGCCAGTCTCCTACACAGCCGAATGGGAATGAGCATGATCGTCTTGTGTTCGCTTGTTATTATCATCAACCAAAATAAGCAGTGTGTGTGACTGAAGCACATCAGAAGAGTATTACCATCTGTACAATGAAGCATATCATTAAGGGGTTTTCTATGGATTTTGTAAAAGAACTTTCGGTTTTGGTGCTTTTGAGAACCAATTATTACGTGGAGTGTTGCCATTCGGTTTTAATTTGATTGTATTTGTATTGTACAGCTGCACAAGTGCAGTTTTTTTTACCATCTGTTTAGGTATATGACATTGCGTCGTGGTTATATAATATTGTATTCTTATTGCCTGATTGTGTCCACCTTTCACAATATACATATGGCGGAAAGGACTGGGAAATGTAGTGCTTCGCTTGCCGCCTTATCACTGTGACCTTAATCCAATAGAATTGGTTTGGGCTCAAGTGAAAGGGTTTGTAGCAAGCCAAAACAGTCATCTAAAATGGCTGAAATAAGAGACTTACTAACGACAGCACTTACAAGGGTTGACAAGGCAAAATGACATCGATGTGTCCAACACGTTGAACAGGTTGTTGAGCCAAATATGTGGGAAATTCACGTTTTTGCCGAGAAACCAGTTGAAATTTTAATATTAGACCTAAATAACGAGAGCGTAGCAGTAATTACTCATCGGATTAGTTGAGTAGTGATATTAGAAATTAGTATTTTATGTTTTACAATATTTATAATGAATAAATTGGATTACAGTGAATTATTTTTCGAAAAGGAAAAAGATAAACGGAATTTATTTTGTTCCGCAATATTTTTATTTTAAATTGAAAGATGGTAACCCTAATAGAATTGCTCTCTGAGTTATGGCGAATTATCATACGCACTACGGTAACCCTGTGAGAACTTTAAAGAGGGACCCATTTATGTAAGTCATTGCAACCAGACTGAGAGACAACCATTATATCTTCCCTGTACTGACAATTTTTGTTGGATAGAGTATAGTGGATTACCAACTCAATTGGAGCTACCACATAAGGGAATACTGGAATTGGAAAATGTCCATCAACAACAGCAACTTTAATATACGCGCAAAAATCGTATCTAAGGCCGGCGGTCAAAAGTGAAATTTATTCAAAGATGCTGAGTATTAAACACCAAAAAAATAAAATAATGAATAAAGGCCTACACAATTTATATATGTAGGGAGCAACAAAACGTTGTGTAGTCCGATTTGGATGACTTTGCATTGCTTTGGGGCCTTTTTATATTATTTGGGCCATTTTGCAAAAATATGTTTTATTTCCTAGCAATGAAGGAACAAAAATTATTTTGTGAAACCCAATATGAAAAATGGACCCAAATGACAAGATTTTACTTACCGGGTACCAATTCCAATTCCCTTATAAAAATGCTTTAAACACACATAAAAGAGAAAACAATTTGGTGGGGTTTTTTTTTAGCATACAGAAACTAAGAAAATGAAAAAAGGACCGACAAATATATAAATGACCCAAAAAAATGTTAATATAAGCTAAAAGTATCTACTGGTTTTGATAAAAAAAAATAAAAAAAATAAAATAGAAGTTTTTAATGGCCCACATTATTTGGACTCCTGGTGAATACGTTGGGAAAAAATCTAATATGAAAAATCATTTAATAATAATTTTTTTTATAATTTTTCCACAGATCAAATTAATTTTTCTGCCGCCTTTGAGTAATTGTCTTTAATAATGCAAACAATAATAATAATTTAAACAATGTAATATACAAAAATAAAATAAAAGCTTTGATATTCAAGAAGACTTTTCAGCCCCGAACTAAGGTATGTTGAGATCTTTGCTGAGGTGAATAATTTCCAGCTTGTAAATGAGCCGACACGAACACCAGACATTAGCAGTCAAACCGGCAACACACTGGACTTGTTTCTTACCTCTCACCAAAAAAATATACGTTATTAACGTATTGTCGCCTCTAGGTTCGCCAGACCATTGTGTGATTTCAGCGAATTTCCCGT
Organism: Portevinia maculata; assembly: GCA_949715645.1. Lineage (NCBI taxonomy): Eukaryota > Metazoa > Arthropoda > Insecta > Diptera > Syrphidae > Portevinia > Portevinia maculata. The sequence continues at coordinate 299,633,226 of OX454525.1, forward strand.
AGTCCAACCACATAGTTAAAGAACAAACTCCAAAAAGAAACGTGTGGCAATACGAGAAAGCCAATTAGGAAAAACTTAAAAGAGTTTTATCTGGTTGCTCTGCTTCCTCGAAAGCGATGTGGATGCTGCTGCTGATATGATAACAAGCATACTTTTACTGGCTTTGAAATGCTTTATCCCTTAAAGGATAGAAAGTATCAAACCTAAGGTAAACACGTGATGTGACTCGAGCTGCAAGGAGGCTATCAGGTTAAAAGAGGTAATATTTCGGTCATATAAGGCTAACCCATCTGAGAAAAATCAAAAAAAGTTTAAACCAGCCAGCAATGATTGCAATACCCTTATTAATCGCGTCAAATACTAAATACTATTAAAAACGTTTTGTCGTCTATGTTAAAAACATTAAGAATTCGGTCTTGTCATCTACCAACACTCATTTACAATGATATTCAGCTGTCAGCTCTTTAGACAAATCCATATCCAATTTGCTTGCTGCTCACTTTGCTGACAGCTCAACGCTCCCTGATTGTGCTTAATCTCCCGTTGTACTCGAGTACGTAGAATACACCTTATTATCAATGCATTTTCGCACTAGTACAGTGGCAAGAGTACTTGACAATCTTGGAATACACACATCCGCTGGTCCAGATGGTATTTCCCCTATCTTTCTAAGGAATGATTCTTCTTCGGGGTGGGGACACAATCTCGAAAACCGAAATCCCGAAAATCCAAAATCCCGAAAATCCAAAATCCCGAAAAGCCAAAATACAGAAAATCCAAAATCCCGAAAATCCAATAAACCGAAAATACAAAATCTCGAAAAATTATATAAAATGAAAAATTTGGGCAAATTTTAAATTTTATATAATTTTTCGGGATTTTGTTTTCGGGATTCCTTATTTTATTTTGAATGTAAAATAGACAAGTGTTTGTCCATTCCATTTAGCGTAATAATGTTTTGCAATTTTTTGCGTTGTAATGTTTTGCAATTCGCAATGTGCATTCAGTTGTGCTGATCTCATATAGCTAGTGTGATAGCTGACCGATTACATTTTTGTTAGCCAGTGAACATCGTAATATTTACGCGGAACGTAACGAGCGTTCTGAAGTAAGTTTTCTCACAGGAATTGCGTTCAATATGAACTTGTATTAGATATTGTTTTGTCGTGGATCGTTTTTTATTTGTTTTTATAAATAAGACTTGAACTGTTTTTGTTTTGTTTTATTTATTTAAAGTTTTTTATTTTGTTTATTTCGTTAAATAAATTTGCCTAATTTTTTTGTTGCTACAATAAAACTTTTAGTTTCATTTTCGGGATTTTGGTCTTTCGGAATTTTGGATTTTCGGGATTGTGGCCTTTCGGGATAGTGGGTTTTCGGGATTTTAGGTTTTCGGGATTTAAGGTTTGCGGGATTTTGGATTTTCGGGATTTTGGGTTTTCGGGATTACGTTTTTCGGGATTCTGTCCGACTCCCTTTTTCTTGGCTAGCGAAACCGCTGTGTAAGCTTTTCTATCTGTCATATTTTTAGGGCTCCTTCTGAGAAGATGGAAAATATCATTTGTCCAGCCTGTCCCAAAAAGAGGCGAATCTTCTTCTCCCTCTTCCTACCGACTAATTGCACTTACGTCCGTTCTTTCCAAGGTCATGTAAACGCTAATTAACCGCCAGCTTTTGAAATATCTTGAATCCCGGAAACTTCTTAATGACCGCCGTACGGTTTTCGCAGCAACAGGTCTAACGGTGATTTGATGACTTATCTAACCGAAAAGTGGAATCAATTACTTCACCAAGGTGGTGAAAGTAAAATAGTTGCGTTTGATATTTCGAAGGCATTTGGCAGAGTTTGGCATCAAGCTCTCTTGTCGGAAATGCATGCATTTTTAACCGATGATACTCTTCTTCAATGGATTAGATACTTCCTTTCGGACTGTTCAATTTATGTTGTTTTGAACGGTTACAAGTCTCCACTTTTTCGGGTGTGGAACTGGAACGGCAGCCTATGTTAAGCGCTTTATATTCCGATCTTAACAGTGAAGTTTAATGGGTTACAATCAAAAGGGTGGAATTTAATGCTTCTAAAACACAATGCTGTCTTCTATCATTAAAGCGAAACCTCAACAGTCTGCCAATATTCATGAATGGCACTTGCATCGCTAAAACCGGAAGACTTTCCAGTCTTGGTGTGTATGTAAATGACCACCTTCGTTGGAATGACCACATATTCCATTTCGCCAAGAAAGCTATGTCCTATGTCTAGGCTTCCTAAAGCTATGCAAGAACTATTTCACCCCATCTGATCTGGCTACAATTTATAAGGCGCTTATTATTATATATAAATTTGAGTACAACGCTATGTTCCATGTCTAGGGTTCCTAAAGAGATGCAAAAAATATTTCACCAGATCTAATCTGGCTACAATTTATAAGGCGTTTATACTCTCAAATTTGAGTACAACGCTCATATCTGGGCTGGTGGTCAAATCACATATTTGGAGCTGCACGACAGAATACAAAAACGAACGATTAAACTCATTGGCGATCGAGATATCACGAAATCGCTTGACTCTGTGAGCCATTGTCGTAACGTCTCCCGCATATCATTGTTTTATCGGCATTTTCACCAAAAGTGCTCTAATGAAATAGCCAACTACAATCCACCCCTAGAACATTTCAACCGCAATGCCATCACGCCAGGAATGCGCATCAGTTCACTCTTAAGCCTATTTTCCGACGTACAGTTTAATACAAAGAATCGTTCCTTAGCCGAACAAAACGAATGTGGAATGTTCTATCACGCTCGGTTTTTGCTAAACATTATTATTTACAACCATTCAAAACCAACGTGCATAATTTTCTCATCCTTCCTTCCTCCTCTTTTCCTTATTGCAAAAAAAAATATTAGGCATTAACGGCCAATATAGGGCCTAAAACCTAGCTTCTCCAACCAATTTCTTGTGTGAAGTGCAAGGCACCTACAATTTTAAGCCGAATCCGAACGGAAAATTTGATAAGCTCCTCATGACAATAATTGATAATCTTGGATGTTTGTCAGACGTTCGCAAGAGGTAAGGCAGTGGAAAAAAAACTCTAGATCTTATTTGGCCCCGGCGGGGATTGAACCAGGGTTTCGATTAGTTACTTGCGCCCGTGCTGTGTAATTATGTACACTACAAGAATGATTAAAATCTCTTTTGCACGAGCAAATTATTTATGAAAAAAAGAGTCCTACAACAAAAAATGCATCAACTATTCGAGAAACGTAAAAAAATTTAGTCAAACATTTATTAATTATTGGCTTTTCTTGTATGTTATAAAACAATATTGATATTTACGCTGCCATGCCCCGCTCTGAAACCAAACTGGTTGTCCGAAATGATGTTATTGTCCTCGACCCATTTCAACAGGGCTCTATTGACAACCTTTTCAAAGACCTTGCTAATATTCGGGAGCAAACTAATTGACAGGAGATTGGCAGGGTTCGTCCAATCTTTATACACTTTTTCGGGATAGGGTGTAACACAGCTATCTTCCAATGCGCCGGATAATGTGCATTATTCAGCGCATTGTTAAACAGCGTGTTAAAAATATCTACAGCCTCCAGAGGCCGGTGTCTCAATACGACGTTTGGGTTACCATCCATCCCCGCCGACTTTTTATTCCTTAGTGACTCGAAAATGCACATAAGATCATCTCGGCCATTGGCGATAACTGCATTAGCATGGTTTTCATCATTGAATACGGTGAATCCATTATTTTCAGATCGCCAATTCTCTAGTTCGGTGCGCGGATAGAAGTAGATCACTAGAGCTCTTCTCTCAATGTCGTGATTACGGCGAACAGGATTACGGCGAACCGTCTGTCTCTTCTCTGTTGTCTGGGAGATTCAGACACAAGGAATATCATTGTGATCCTGAACAACTTATTTATCTGTATAAAACTACTCTATGTAAAACTCGCTGGCCAATAAACCATAATTCTTTTATTTATTTCATTCATTCATTCATTCACATTTGTGTGTTGCTTATGACTTATTCAATCGCTGAATTTAAAAAATTAGTTGCTAATTATACGATTCATTGGAATATATTGACAAAAGTCATTGTTGTAATATACATTTGTTGGCCCTGAACTAATAAATGCAAGATTTTCCACAGCTTCAAAACAAATCACTTTAATTTTCTTTGTGTTAAAATGAAAGCAAAGTGTTCGCGTGTATATTAATGCACTATCGCAAAATCACTGCGAATCCTTTAAATACAGTTCTGGTTACGTAGAAGAACAACGGAAAAAAACAGTGGGGAATATGGGGAATTTGTTGTGTTAAAACGCCGTATTAAAATCATTGAGTGACATTGTGAAATAAACGCAGGCATTCCATTGGGATCCAAATTCTATTCAATGTTAAACGAGTGCAAGGTAAAAATTACTAAGCTCGCTCATAGGTTAGGTACATGAAGGCATCGCTCTTTCTCCACATTATGTATGTTTGAAAGGTGTGCTTCGTTCAGGACATTGTTTGAAGGTACACGTAGGTATAATGGGTGTTTCTTTCTATACAGCACCCTTCCACTTACATACGTGCTCGCATAAAAGATGTCACTATATGAACTCACATCACAGCCACAGGAACAAATACGCCGTAGACCGACAGCTATGGCGTACCTATTCGAAACGTGCGGTACGTCGTCGTCGGTGGTTGCTTCTTAATTTTTCCATTATCCTTTGAGTGCGCATATGTATATTGTATACGTATTTGCTATCCGCTTGTTGTCCGTTTGGGTTTGCCTCTCTAAATCCGATGCTCTTAATTAGGGAGGCAAGCAAGTATCAGACAAAAAAACAAAAGAACAAACAACAACCGAAAAAAAAAAACGGATAACGAATGGAGAAGATAGAGTTAGAGACATTCGTGTACTCGTGGTGGTAAGTTAGCCAAAACATGATGCATTCACAACTCTTTAGTTTTTGTTTTCCAGTCGTGTTTGGATTCCTCAAAACTTATATTTTTTCCTCAGCTATAGATATTGTTCTTAAATTTGTTGCTCTTGCATCTTTTTTCCTAACCACTGATGTTTTCGGTGTTTTGGGTTTGGCACTGGAGTGTGCCAGTACAGGCTCCAGTCGAAAAACTCTTTCCTTTGTCTAGTTTAGAGGATATAAATGTGTTCCATTTATTTGTTAGGGGTTTATTTGAATGGGGGTTGTTCATTTAGTATTCAGAGAGCCTTTTTATTTTTTTTATTTTGAAAGGAAAGATTTTTGATAAATAAATGTTGTTATGGGAAAAGATTTAAAGAGTTTGCAAGCCACCTATGAAATCTGACCACTTATGGAAGTGTGGAATGTTTTGAATGTTGATTTGAAAGTTGGATGAGTAAAATAGGAACGTATTTTGTTTACGTATCTAGACGAACTTTTTGCGTAAACTTCATAAGTTTTGCCAGTTTTAGCTTATGGTAGTTTATGGCCAGGAGTACCTACTTATAATCTGCTTGAAATTGTAAGGTTGTTAGAGCAAGCACACCTTTTAAAATTATGTGAAACACTTTTTGGACAAAAATTTGACTGTAAATTTATGAAAACCGCTTTGTTGACATAGTGACATTAATTTCACGATGAAGCGCATTGATGGAAAATGACATTTCTGAATTGTATTAATAAAATTGTACTGAAATGGAGCCAATTGTATTGCATACTCTTTTTAACATGAAAATATACAGTCCCTGGCCAATTTATTAGACGCACTGTAAAGTTCTATGTACTTTGTTTGTACTTGTTTACTTTCGCGTATCAATTGGTTAACACTGTAGTGCAACATGTTAAAAAAAAATACAAAATGGAATCATATACAAAATCTCCTAAATAAAACACATTATATGTACGTTTAAATATAACAATATTGCATATAAACTCGTGCAGCACATAAAAATATTTAAAAACTACATTGCGTCTAATAATTTGGCCAGGGACATATACATAAAAAAAATAAACACTACATTTACAAAAATAAACATAAATCACTTCGTAACAAAACCTTACAAACAAAAAGAATTTAGTTTTTATACATCTTCAGCTTTTAGTTCAGTCTATGAGCTCTTCCAACAGATATCGCTGAAATGCAATCTTGTTGGGAAAAGCTACATTTGTAACGTCGCTTTATATTCGTTTAGTTATCTCAGGAAACTAAGATAACTGTAGCACACATTGTAGTTAACATATTAGTAAGTAAGTAAGTAAGAAATTCATTTATTTAATATTTTCTTATTACATAAGTTACAAGTTAGAATGAATTTTAAAGCTATGGCTTAGCCGTCAGCTTGGTTAGCAAAATGCTTATACATGTACCTACATTTGTAACTTTAACAATATAGTTATTTTTTTAATAAACTTAATCAATCATAATACTCTGTTATTAATAGCGACCTGTATTTGTAGATGGATTTAATATAATAAAATAACTTTTTCCAATCACACTCGTTCAGAATTTGTATTGTCTCCTGCATGGTAAGGAATTTTTTTCCGAAGTAAGCTAGTCTCTGTGGTTTGTAGATTGGACAAACACTAATAATGTGAAAGCAGTCTTCTTTCGCTTTTAAGTTGCAAATATTACAAAACTGGTTGAAGCTTCCATTATATGGGCTGCCATTTAAACCAATCAACTCACACCTTGTTTTGAAAATAAGAGATATTTCACTATAGTTGAGTGAGTCATTGAAATAGTTCTTATCCTTTAGATTGAAGTTCAGGTGAGAATACAATACTCTGCTATCTGATTCACGAGCTTTCTCTATAAATCGCACACGAATAGCATCTTCATTTTTATTTATTATTCGATAAAGTTGGTTCTTTAAGTTGTCCAGGTTGTTTAGATCGAATGAAATAGTTTCTCCACACGCGTTTCCAATTCTTAACCATCTTAACGCCCACCAGTCCTTGTTTCTTAATTCATAAGATAGCATTTTTTTGGTTATTCGGGCGTCTGGATACGAACCTATTTTAATGATGTAATCCGCTTGCGATTTGAGAGTGCTTGTAAAAAGCATTGGAAGACCCGTTTCCAAATAGATTGTGTAGTTCGGCGATTTAATTGGTAAGTTGAATAATTTTTTCAAGAAGTTCCTGTGGAATTTCTCGATTACTTCGTACTCGTCTGATCAGGTGGCAATGGTGCGATGGTAGTGTATTCACTAAAGTGATTGGTAGGTCGTGCGTTCGAATCCCGACCAGGGCCATGATTTTTATAAATTGAATACACACAACAAAAACTGATCTCCCTAAAGCAATTTAGGCGCCACCTGTTGAGAAAAAAAAATCCCATCGCACCAAACTTCTGTAGGCACAAGTGTGTGCACAAATATTTATCCACAGTAAAACAATTAGTTTATTTAATATATGTACATTTAATTATTGAATATTACAAACACTATAAAATAATGAAGCGACTAACTCAAAAAAACAAACACGAATTGTCAATTGTTTTCTCTCTCCCGACCGTTGGTTCTGTTTTGAATTCTCGTTGTTGTTCGTTGCGACATCTATGATTAGTGTGTGGTTCCACGGAATGCTTCCTCGCGTAACCACAGTATTTCGGGGTCGCCACATGACTCCCTCTCCAGTGACGAAGTTACGATGAACTTTCAAATGTTACTTTTTTTTTTAAAGCTGTTTTATTTTTATCCAATTGATTTTTGTTTTTCAGATTCTTCAGTGAAGTTGGATTTTTGTTGACATCTGGATGAACGTCTGGGATAAAATCGACAGAGATGTGAGCTGGTTTCAAACGGTCTACCGAAACATTTAATTTTCTGCCATCTGCATTAATTGTGAAGAGTCGATTACTGATTCGGTGGATTATTGGATGTGGACCTGTGTATGGTTGTTGCAGTGGTTTCTTCACAGCATCGCAGCGTAGGAACACGTGTGTACATTTGTTTAAATCTGGTGAAACAAACATTCTTTCTTTTGCATGGTTTGCAGTTGCTGTAGGACGGAATTTGCGCATCGCTTCTCGGTGTTTCTCAACGAAAATCTGTGGATCTGGAACAAAGTTATTATTCGTAAAGAACTCACCAGGAACTCTGAGATATGTTCCATAAAGCATCTCTGCTGCGGAGGCCTTGATGTCCTCTTTGTATGCCGTTCGCAATCCCAACAACACTGTCGGAAGAGCATCAGTCCAGTTCGTTTTTTCATGGCACATCAGGGCGGCTTTCAGTGAACGATGCCAACGTTCAACAAGTCCATTTGAGGCTGGGTGGTAGGGTGATGTTCGTATCCTCATCGTTCCAATCATGTTGATCAGTGCGTTGAACAGTGCAGACTCAAATTGAGTTCCCTGGTCGGTGGTTAATGTTGTTGGCGAACCGAAACGAGCAACCCAGTGCGTATAAAACGCCGTGGCCACTGTGTCCGCATACATGTCCTGTAGAGGTACTGCTTCCACCCATCTACTGAAGCGATCGATCATAGTTAGGCAATACCTATTGCCTTTGCAGAGTGGCAGCACAATGAGGTCTATGTGGACATGCTGGAAACGGTGCTCTGGAACTGCAATTGAATCCGGGATAAGCCTCGTATGTCGATGAACTTTGGATCGTTGGCATTGGATGCAAGTGCGTGACCACTCCAATGCGTCTTTCCTGATGTTTGGCCAAACGTACTTCTCTCTGAGTTGTCGACTGGTTGTTCTTCCGCTTGGATGAGAAAGACCATGGATGGATTCAAAGGCCTTCCGTCGCAGGGAAGCTGGTAGATATGGTCGAATCATATTGTCGGAAACATCGCAGTAAATTTTAATTTCAGGTTCCAAAGTGAGTTTCTTTAACTTGAGCGATGAATTTTGTTGCTTCAGGATTGATTGAAGTTCCACATCGAGTAGCTGAGATAAATGAAGTTCTCTCAGATCAAATTGGATTGGCATGGTTATCGAATTGAGTCGCGATAATGCATCTGCTACTGAGTTATCGTCGCCGGGTAGGTAGACAATGTCCGTAGTATACTGCGATATGTAGTCTAATTGCCTTAGACGACGTTGCGGGGCCTTGTCCGAATTCTGCTGGAACGCATATATGAGCGGCTTGTGATCCGTTTGCACGACAAAGTGTCGACCGTCCAAGATGTGTTGGAAGAATCGGATAGCTAGGTATATTGCGAGCAACTCGCGATCATACGTGCTGTAGCGACTTTGTGCAGGTGACAGTTTGCATGAAAACAGTCCGATCGGTTGATATTGGTTATTTTGTTTTTGTTCCAATTTGGCACCAACTGCGATATCAGAAGCATCCGTTGTTAGGACAAGTGTAGACTTCGGATCGATGTGGTTGAGTAGTGTAGCATGCTTGATACTGTCCTTGCATACATCGAAAGCTTCTTCCGCCAAAGGAGTCCAGGGAACGGGTCGTTTGTCGTTTTTCTTGGAGTCCCTGATGAGTCCATTCAACGGTGCTTGAATATGGGCACAATTAGGGATGTATCGTCGGTAGTAGTTAACGACTCCAAGAAAACGACGTAGTTCCATGATGTTGGATGGCTTTGGATAGTTCGATATGGCCTCAACTCTGGCTTCAGGTGGTCTGCATCCGGCTTGGTTGATTGTATGTCCAAGGTACGTAACCTCAGACTTCCCAAAAATGCACTTCCTGATGTTGATGATAAGTCTATGTTCGTGGAGACGTTGTAGAACTATACGGACGTGTTGGCGATGTTCTTCCTCTGAGTCGGAGGCAATGAGGATGTCGTCAACGTAGCAAAAAACGAAATCTAGTCCACGTAGGACCATATCCATGTGCCTTTGGAAAGTCTGAGTTGCGTTTTTGAGTCCGAATGGCATGACTACAAACTCAAACAAACCAAAAGGCGTGGTCACCGCAGTTTTTTGGATGTCGTCAGGTGTCATCGGGATCTGGTAGTATGCCTTGTCTAGATCCAGTATCGAGAAGCAGTTTTTGTTGTTCAACTGTTCAGTAAAGTCCATGATGTGAGGAATGGGGTAGCTATCTGGTTGTGTTATGGAATTCAGACGACGGTAGTCACCGCAGCATCTCCAACCGCCAGTCTTTTTTTCAACAAGATGAATGGGGCTAGCCCAAGGACTGCTGGATAGACGGCAGTAACCCTTCTTTTGAAAATCCTCGAATTCAGCCTTGGCCTGTTTCAACTTGTCGCCGGAGAGTCGTCGTGGTCGTTCGGACACTGGTTGGCCCGTGGTTACGATGCAGTGTTGCACGATGTTGACTCCTGATTTTGGATCAGGTGCGTTGTTGTTGGCCAGAACGAATTCGTTGACGAGATTTATGTATGGTTCAGGACCACTGATAGTCAGAAGTTTTGACAAATCACTGGTATAAATCTCGCCTTGTACCGTTAATGATGTTGTTTTGTCTATGACACGTCTGGCTTTCAAATCAATGACAAGTCCGTAGTGTGCGAGCAAGTCTGCGCCAATTATTGCTGTTTTAACATCTGCAACAACGAACGGCCAAGTGATAGCTCGCCGGAGACCAAGGTTGAGTGTGAGGATCTTCTCGCCGTAGGTGTGAATCGGTGAGTTATTCGCTGCCAGGAGTGTTATTTCCCCTCTGTTGTTTTTGCAGTCCCTGGAACGAGGTAACACACATATAGTTGATCCAGAGTCGAGCAAAAACTTTTGGTTTGTCTCCTTGTCGAAGATGTAGAGGCGGTGTTCCTTGTGGAATCTTTGACTGTTGCCGTCCGCCTCTGAGGACAACAGCTCACTTAGTTTTTTGCTTTGTAGCTGCATGGTTTCTTACACTTCCGGGCATCGCTGCCGAATTTCTCATGGAAGAAACACATTCCGTTAAGAGTTGATGCTCTTGAGAGCGATCTGTTATTCCTTGACTGTGGTCGAGACCTGCCATGGCTGTGACTGGTTTTCAGTGATTGCATAGCCGTCATTAGAGTTGACAGAGTGGACTCGATGGAATTTAGTCTTCTGTTCAGATCACTTTCAGCGTTGGTGGATTGTGGTATAGGGTCATCTTCATGAACATCAGTGGAGAAAACAGCGTGGGCGGATGTGTTATCAACGATTTTGTCTGCGATTTCAGACAACGCAGTGAGGTCGATTCCGTGACTGGCAGAAAGTATTCCACGCACATGACTGGGCATTCGTGCCATCCATAGAGTGGACAACATGTCGTCTGGAACATTTGAACCAGCCAGTCTTCGCATTTCCCTGAGGAGACTTGATGGACGTCTGTCGCCAAGTTCAAGGGTCGTCATCAATCTGTTCAGTTGCCTCTCCTTAGACTCGGTGAACCTAGATATGACTTGTTTTTTAAAAGCAATGTACTTATCTGTGTCCGGTGGTTTCTGCACTAAGTCTGATACCTCATTCAGCACTTCTGGGTCCAGTCCAGCGATGATGGCGTTGAATCGGCTGTTGTCGCTGATGATCCGATTATTGTGGAATTGCGCTTCCACCTGTACAAACCATAGCGCTGGATTAATTTTCCAGAACGGAGGAATCCTCAGGTTTTTGAGAGCATTGATTTCCTGGATCTCCGCATCGGATGGAGTTGGTGGTCCTGAGGAAACGCCTGCATTCGTCCTTGTGTTTTGTTCGCCTTGCATACTTATAAATATATGTATGTACAAGTGCAAGAGATAAAGTGCGTAGTTGGTTCGGCTGTTGCCAATTAAATAAATTTTTAATTGTTGTGGATCACGTCGGGGTCACCACTGTAGGCACAAGTGTGTGCACAAATATTTATCCACAGTAAAACAATTAGTTTATTTAATATATGTACATTTAATTATTGAATATTACAAACACTATAAAATAATGAAGCGACTAACTCAAAAGAACAAACACGAATTGTCAATTGTTTTCTCTCTCCCGACCGTTGGTTCTGTTTTGAATTCTCGTTGTTGTTCGTTGCGACATCTATGATTAGTGTGTGGTTCCACGGAATGCTTTCTCGCGTAACCACAGTATTTCGGGGTCGCCACACTTCTTTCCTATCCTTCTATTCTTTCAGTAAGTAGCACCCAAAAATAGGCAATGAATTGCTGGGAGCTACTTGCGCAACAAACTAAAAGCCTGCGCTGTGGTTTTACCATTATAAGGGTACTGTGTCACTACAGAAAAAAGAAATCCCTTTAGCGCACGCAAATTATATAAAAAAAAAAAAAAAATCCCCAAACTTGAGAGGCGTAACAAAGAGTTGATTTAACAACTGAATCAAATATTCTGTATTTCGTTGAGAGGAGAATCCGCTTGTTTGCAAAAACATTTTTCCATGATAGATTCACTAAGCTTTGGGAAGACTTGGCTTTATCCGTTAGATGTTTACCAAATTCTAGGGTTGGGTTCAGTTTCACTCCTAAATATTTGAGTTCCTTCACAATCTCTAATCGGCTTCCATTATAAAACCATCTATTTCCACTTTGCACTCGTGGTGAACGGGAAAAGACCATAATTTTAGATTTTTCGGTGTTGATTTTTAGTCCCCATTTTTTGCAGTAGCTGGCTAGACGATTTATCATCAATTGGAGATTTTCAGGAGATTCAGAGAGTAGAACAAGATCATCGGCATATAACAAGACATTGACCACGGTATTAGCAATTCGTACTCCACCAGGCAAATCTTTTTCTATGTCGTTTATAAATAGAGAAAACAATAAGGCACTAAGAGGACATCCTTGCTTTACACCAGTCTGTGTTTTACACCATTCTGAGAAATCCTTTCCATCCCAGACTGCTGCACTTGTTTCGGCATACATTTTTTTAATGGTCTTAAGAAATTTTGTAGAGATACCCAACTGAGACAGTTTATAGAAGAGTGCACTTCGGCTAACAAGATCAAAAGCTGCCTTGAAATCTACAAAAAAGCTATACATTTTCTTGTTTCTGGCTTGAAAGGCTCTTATAATCGCAGATAATGTGAATATTTGGTCAACGGTTGAAAAGTTTTTTCTGAATCCAGCTTGACGCTCTGTCAGAATATTTTTTTCATCTACCCATTTTTCTAATCGTCCTACAAGTATGCCATAAAATATCTTGGCTGACACATTCATGAATGAGATTCCCCTGTAGTTTTCTACGTTTTCCAGCGAACCCTTTTTGTGGATGGGGAATATTACAGACTTCTTAAACGATGAAGGGATGTCTGCACTCGAGAACAGTTAACATATTATGTCATATGTAGTTTTTCAGTTGTCAATTTAACCCGCCAATGGTGACCTATTGGTCTGTGAGACCGGGTGTGTTAAAAAAATCGAATAACTTTATTCTCCGTTAATGTTTTTTGTTGCAATTTCGGTCTCACGGACCCGTGTGTCACCGTATATGTAAGTAAAATATTTTTTTATTATTCGCGTGTTTTATATATAGATGATGTACCTGGGACATCGGGTCCTTCAAGAATTGGTCGGTGCTATGAGTGGGGATGGAAAAAAACAGAAAAACCAAGTACTCTTGCCAAAAATGTCAAAAATATTTGTGTCTTGAACACGTAGTGCCGTATTACATCAGCTTTTTACCTGTAGAAATTTAGTTTTTGAGATGTTTCTTTTTGTTATTTTTTGTTTGGAAGGATACCATTTTTTTTTTCTAAAAGTTCCGAATGTCGAAAGACTTAAAAACGTTATTTTCCTTAGTGGACATGTGATCTTTTATTTTTTTCTTAATTTTAAAAAATGTATTACTAAAAATTTTGTTATTTTTAATGCTCAAATAAAAAAATTTTGTTAATTTAATTATTCAAAAAAAAGAGCTTAAATTGATTAAATATCGTTGTTTTATTGTCAAAGAGCATAAATTAAAAAAAAACATGAACTATTAGTTACACGTTTCAAAAAATCTTCAGTTGCAAACCCCGGTGCGTGAGACCGGCGCGCGTCACCATTGATCAAAGTCAAATTTGCGTCACCATTGGCGGGTTAACATCTTATCCTTATTGACATGTATGGCCTCATCCTTGTGATCGCCAGTTTATGTCATGTCTAGTTTTCCAGTTGTCAATTTAACATCTTAATGTCACTGACTTTGACAGGAAAATTAATTTGTTAGAAAAGTAGTAGACGTAGTTAAAGGTAATTTATGGTGGAAAGTAGATTCCCTATAAACTATGCTTAGTGAAGCAGGAAGATAACGTGATGTTGACCTACCAAAATTTGCATCTGGAAATGAAGACTGGAATAATGCGTTCAGAGTAGCGGGTTGTACAATATTGAATACAGTGAACGCTATGTGTGAAACTTAAAGCAAATAGATGTCGTTAATTGATTCGATTTTCTTCTTCTTTTTTTAAATACAGATTGCAAAAGAATTCAAAAGATGCAGATTGATAAATTGTATCGAATAAAGGCAAATTGTACTTTTGTACTTCAACAATTTGATTTGTATTGAATTCGATACAATTGTATCGACTTTTTCATCCCTAATGCAGCGCAGCATGTTTTAGATTAGTATCCGGGGCCTTTACCAACAAATCACAAGACTTGTATGAGACGCAAATTTTAAGACATAAAAATGGTTTGTGCGACACAAAGCTACAAGTTTATTTGACACGCAACTATGTATGCTGTCATGACCTAACTTAACCTCATTTTCTCATTCCTTTGATACATTTTGAATGAAACTACGATAGTGCCGCTTGTGTGGACACACGGTTACCACTGCAAACAATTTTAATTCGGGACATCTACTTTGCGACACAGTGTCGATAATTTTTTGATACACAGACATATATATGTGCCCTAAGAAAAGGTATACAAAATCAAAGCATATACGTATTATGCGTTGTAGTCACAAACACGTAAAATCACGAATATTGATAATATTCACATTCGAGAAATGTCGTTTTCTGTATCGTACATATCTTACGTGTTCGACATTTTAAATAGGGTGCCAACAATACTGCGATGGCAGCGCCGCCGCGTAATATTTTCCCCGAACTGCTTAAGCTGTGACAGTATACATCTGTCATTCAGACCATTCAGTCTCATGAAGCAGTTTCAACTTACCTCGAACTTCAATCGGCCGTTATAGAAGCTTTGGAAGAAATAAAAAAGTGGAAAGATCGAGAGACTTCACAAAAGGCTTCTCAGCTTTTGACCGCGATTTTGACAATCAAATTTCAAATCTCCTGTCATATAATGGAATCGAACAATTCTATCGTCTTGCCTCTAAGTCGGGAATTGCAGACGAAAAATCAAGATCTAGGAGAAGCCTCAAAGTTAGCTGATGATGCTACGAATGATATCAAGAAAAAGCGGGAAAACGTTGATTTAAATTTTCGTATCATTTACGACAATGTTGCTGAAATCTGTTCCGAATACGAAATTAATATGAAATTGCCTCGTCGTTGCAGTCAACAGAAAAACCGTTGCAACGTTGAAACACAAAATGTCGAAGATTATTACAGAATTGCCTTCTACATTCCATTCCTTGATACTTACATTTTTCATCTCCAAAGTCGGTTCGAAAAACACAAATCGATCTTCCACAGTTTCGGACAACTATTTCCTTCCAAGCAGGAATTTGATGCGGAAAAATGCGCAGGTCTTTACAAGTTTTATGACGAAATATTGGACTGTTCAGAAAGGAATTTCATCTCAGAGATCAGAATGTGGAGGCAACGGATCTCCGATCAAGATATTCAAAATGCGCTCGATGCACTATCAGTGAGAAACTTCAGATCGGAATTTTTACTTCCAGAATAAGTTTCAATAACCCATCGAATACTTAACTTTCAATGGTTACGTTATTTTTTAGGTTATCAATGAAAAATGTTTCAAAAACGTGAACACGATCTTACGAGTATTGGTGGTAACAACAGCAACTCCAGAATGACAACTCCGATGACCCCCCGTGGATCCGGCACTGCTAGAAATATACCTCATGTCACCTGCAATTAAACCAAGGGTGAAAAAGAGAGGTAGAGGAAGGTGTTTTACCTTTGTCCGGTTTCCAGTTTTTTCGAGTTACTTGAGGTCCATGTTTTTCTTTTCAAGGTTGTTTTTCTAAGTACCTACCTGAAGTTTTGTTTGTAATATGGTGAAGATGCAAAAAGTATTTTTCTTACCATTCTTTTGAAAACGTAACTTTTTGTTAGCAACTTCAAACGGTCCAAGGGACAGAACCTGTGTCATGTTTCATAAAAATTGGCAAAGTGGCAGGTGGAAATTTGTAAAATGACAACTGGACAATTATCAAATGTGTTTCATAAATAATTAGACAATTTTGCAGAATTGTCGGAAAATAACCGACAATTTTCAAGTTCTCGTTTCATAAAAAAATTTCATGATAATGAATCGTCAGGACTTTTCTGATAATTGTCATGAATTTTGTGATAAATTTGTATTGACGATTTCATTCATTGGCACTGATACCCCAAAGGAAATCGAAAATTACGAAAAACCGAAGCAATGATACTTTTTATACATAATTATGTGTATGTATGTTATTTGAACTCATACGCTTCGCCTACTAGAAACAAATATTTTAAGGCCAATCATTGTTCGGATTTATTTTTTTAAATAAAAAAAGTCTATATATTGACATAAGTTCATATTTGATATTTCATATTTATTTATTCATCAGTAACAACATAGACTTCCAAAATCTTTCAAGTTATAAATGTGAATTTTGTAAAAAGGCCTTTCGATTATGATACGAGTACTTCATATTAACTGAAAAAAACATGTAGGTATCTATTGTTTTATATTAAAAAAAAAGAAAAGAAAAAAAGTATGACTAAGGTAAATTAAATATAAACAATGTATACAAATTCAAAGAAAGAAAAAAACAATTCAAAAGAAGTAAGAACAAAACGAAAGAAAGAAAACGATTTCTATAAACTTAGGTAGTACTTTCTGTATTTATATGCCTGCAATGTGCCGAAAGAGAGTATCGCTAAAATTGTTTGCATCCTTGAGGCGTCTTAAACTGAGGGGAAGTGCATTCCAGAGGCGAATGGCGTGAACAAAAAATTGGAGTTCCGTGAGCTGATATGCTACCCGGGGTGGAATCAAATTGGAGGAGCGTTACGATTGTGTGAATTGAAGCTTATCATATAAATAGGAAGGCTGTTTGGTGGTTATGATATTATGTAAGTGCTTGATAGTGCAGTATTCAAGATACTTGTTTAGTGTACAACAAAGAATCTTTTTAGCATAAGCGGAAACATGGTCATATTTCTTCAATCCAAAAACATATCGAGTAATATTGTTAAATGCAAGTTGAAATTTGCGCGTCATGAAGCCGTTGTTACAACAGAAGATTTCACAGCAGTAGGTAATAAGTGGCACCAGCAGGGTTCTAGCCAGCATCAACCTTGTAGTTGTCGGTGTGAAATTTTGCGAAAATGACAGGTTTCTGAGACAGCCGTAGATTTTCCCAATGACGGTCAGAATATGGTTGTCCCAAGACAATGTTGTGCTGAACCAAATACCTAGTTTTTTTACTTTCCGGACAAACTGAATTGGAAAATTTCCAAGATAGATGCTAGGAACGCAAGATATATCCGCACAATTTCTGTTAATTACTATGCATTTGGATTTGTCAGGATTGAGCCTTAAACAATTGCGCTCGGACCAAGTTAGGATATTCTTTAGATCCTGATTGAGCTTATGGGCAGAATTAGTGATGACACCGCGCTCACTGCTTATGTATAGTTGTACATCGTCTGCATATATATGTACTGACGAGTTAGTTGTCAACAGTTGGGAGGTCATTAATAAAGATTGAGAAGAGCAGTGGGCCTAAGAAGGATCCTTGAGGAACACCATTTGAAGTTGCTAAAAACTCGGATGGGACATCATTGATAAAGACGGCTTGTGTACGACCTGTAAGACATGATTGAATAAATTTCGCTGCAGAAGACGAGAGCCCGAATTGTGTCATAAGTTTTTCCACAAGAAGCCCGTGGTGACCTGTGTGAAATGCCTTGGAAAAGTCTAGCAAATTCATAAAAGTGGAGTAGTTTTTATCCATAGCTACCCCAATATCATCTATCACTTTAAGCAGTGCTGAAGTACAACTTTGATGTGGCCGAAAGCCCGATTGATATACTTAGAGTAGATTGTTTCGTCGAAGGTAGACGGACAACTGATGGTGAACACATTTTTCTAGGACTTTGGATATCTATCTATAGTATTGCGATGCGTCGATATTCTGCCGGGGCTCTACTTGTTGCTCTCTGTTTAAGGATTGGGATAATCTTAGCAGCTTTCCATGAAATTGGAAAAGTTGATGTCGTTAAAATAGTGTTGAATATATTGGTGGAATATATGGCAAAATCATTTTTATGAAGTAAGGATGGATTCCATCAACACCAGCAGCTTTAGATTTAATTGTAAGGACAGCTTGTGGTGTACAGGTAGGTGGGGTTGTAGTTGGTGGTGATTGACCTTAGTCCCATGGCAGCAATAGGCACGCTTGCGGATGCGCGGCGTTAGCTCGACGGTGGGGTGGGGTCTTGCTGCCTTCCTATACACACATGAATTTTCGTGCCTGTATATGCAAAAGGGGGCTGTAAAGTAGAGGAAAGAGAAAAGAATAGGAAGTGATTCAAGAGAGAATCAAGTTAAAATCTGAAAAAATAGCGAATAAGAGCGAACCAAGCTGACGATGTTTCAGGTGTTGCGAAACATTTTGGACTTGCCCTGCCCCTATGCACCTGTGCGAATTCAAGGTGCACCATGACTATCCTGCATCCATATCTTTCGAGGATAGTCCCAATAGATACCCCCACACGTATCTACATAATCACAGCCTTAGATACCGATGTTTAAACGTGAATCACAATCATTTTAATAAGATACACTAAGTATTTATGAACAGGATTTATGTTTTATTCAAAGGATAAATAAACAGACGATAGGTTTCAGACAAAATCAATTATTAGCAATAATGTATGTGTTTTATAGGAGTACATACTGTTTAGTGGATATTAATGTAAGATCAATCAGGAAAGAACATTTTAAGTGTACAACTCAGTAAATATGTAATTCATGAAATTAATATTGTGTTTTCCTGTTAGTAAGTTTTTTTAATTTAATTAGGAACTAGTTATTTTGTAAGATATTTGAACTATTCAATATATTTGCACGGTTACGTTATGTGTTTAAATGTTGCCGAAGAAATATTTAAGTTTTAAATAACATATTTATGTATTTGTTTCTTTGTACTTACAATTTTCCTGACGATGAAAGATGTGGCCACATGTTTCGTTGTCGTTGATACCATGAGGTTTATGGATTTTTGTTTTGAATTGTTTTTCACATTTATGTATTATTTATTTGATCTGTTTTTATTTGTTAGAATATTTCTAAGGCAATTTAAATTTAGGTACCGTTATATTTGATATTCCTTTTGTAATGAAAGGAAAACACAAAATGTATAGCTATGAGAGTAGGTAATTTCAATGAGAGTTCAAGTTAAATTAATGTGAATAGCAACGAGGTTTTTTTTTTTTTTGATTTTATCGTTAACTAGTTTTAAGTAATTTAGAGTTAGGTCACCATTAATTGATAAGTTATTTTCACTGTAGAACTAATTTGAGCACTTTTATTTCAGGTTTTCTTTAGGTTAAGAGCTGGTATATTTTGAAGAAGAGTGATGTATGCGAATCGCAAGGAAGCATGATGTATCCACGTGTATTTGTCTACTTTTTGGCTGTTCTCACGCTCGCTGAAGATCCCCGCATAAAAGTGAAACACGACTCACATCCAGCGATAGGACTCGGGAAAATGCTTCTTCTCGTTGTTCTCTTGTTCCCTTGTTGTTGTTGATTGGTATGATAAATCCCGATTGAGGTAGGAGCGTTGAGAATTGCAGTAAAATAAAATGAATTGCGGACGCTCCAGTTCGGTTAATGTATCATGTTTTCATGATGGATAACTCCCGAACTATTACTTAGGACGTCCGCAATTTCTGTGGACAACAGAAACACACGATCATTCTTTGCACTTCTCCCGAATAATTTGTACGTACCTTAGATTTCGTTTCTCAGTATTTCGGCCTCGCACGTGTTTGGATAGTCAGATATCAGAGATTTTTGGCTGCGTCACAATTATGGCAGATGATTGAGACAGTTTCTCGAACATAAGAGCAGACCTATAGGCAACAGTGCACATTTTTATTGAGGATCAAATATATCGGAGTTGGAAATTAGATCGCTTACCAATGGATAATTTGTTGTTCCGTTTATGAACAATTAGTTTAAAGGCAATTTCACCTTACTGGTCTTGGCTCTATGCCCTGTCGCGTTCTGTGCTTGGATGCAAAAAGAATGAGTCGAGCAAGCGTGTAGCTTGAGTTGGAGACAAAAAAAAACATGGATGTTTCCTGCGGGTGAGCGCTACAGTTCAGTGTCAATCGCAGCTGATTGGAGCATTGAGTCAAACCGGAAGGTCGTTGTCCGGTTTGACTCAATGCTTTGGGGAGCGGCAGTTAAATTCAAAACCTAACGAAATATCTGGTCTTGCGTTTAAGGTGTACGCCACAAGCTCTGACAACATCTGCTTAACTCTCGAAAATTCAAATGAGCAATTTGATTCGATTAATTGAGATGCGTTAGTGCTTGTCGATGGTATTTTGACGAAATCACGATTTAGCTGGTTTGGATCAACCTTATCCATCCCTGGATCTATTTTACCACAAATACCTTGTCGCCGTACGTTCCTTCATAGAAGCTTGCCAGGAAGTTAACGATTAAAATGCTCACGGAAATAATTTCTCTTTGCTTCCTTTATTTTTGAGCAGGCAAGGTTTCTAAGAGATTTATAAGTCATATTCAGGAAGCCTGAAAAACTTCCATTTTCTGAACGCAGCATCTCGTTAATTTTTCAGTTTGAGAATTTCAGTGGTAAACCAGACATTGTTGCTGTATTTAACAATCTTAGTTCTATTAGGAACATGGCAATTCAAAGCAAAAACATATATCTTTTGGTTATCTTTCTCGATGGCTTGGAACAAGTCCCTTCTCCTTGTTTTAAATGAGGTTTTGCTTTCTTAGGCATTTTCAAATGGTTCGAGATATTTTAGAATTTGTTACCTGCTGTCAAAGAAGCAAGATGTTGTAAGCCCGAAAAATGTTTTTTTTTCCTTTAATTTTGGGTTCAGAAACAAGTTAGCAAATGCTTAATTTATTTTGGATTTTTTTGATTAATTTATGTAGTTGTTTCACACAGGCTGACCAATAAGGATGTAGTTAAGTGCGAGGGTTATGATCCCTTTAATCCTGATCATAGCCTAACCGCCATTAAAGGATGAAAAAGAAGAAGAAGTAGAAGTTGTTTAATATTAAGTTTGCAATCTTTTGATTGTGATATTATTATTCCTTCCCAGAACATTATCTTATTGCTAGTTAGGGTGGGCCGATTTTTTTTTTTTTTTTTTTAAGTTGTAATACTGCGGAAAAGTTGCTAATAGTAGAGACTAAAAAAGGGGAAAAAAGAAAAAAAATCGGTTAATATCTTCCGGTCGCGCATGAGCTTTAAAATTTGCTGAAATTTGAAAAAAATTGTATGTTTAATTTTTTTTTTTTATTACTAAACTTTTTAACATTTGAATGTAATAGCTATATTCGACTCTTACTCGAACCGACAATGATTTAGAAAAAAAATGGTTCTAATCGGTCAAGGACTTCCGCTCGCGCAACTACTCTCAAATTTTATAAATTTTCGTACAAAATCACATAAAATACCTGCTACTGATCTAAGGTTTGTTTACTTATTACGAGTACATGGAATAGGAAAAATTGGAGGGTTGGACTTGATTGAAACAAAGAAACTTAATAAATCATTGGAAAGGAAATGGCGTGCCATCCATTTAACTCTGGATGATATTTCAAAAACCTCCTTCTCACAATCATGTGTAAATGTTGTCGAAACTGAAAATGAAGACCAATTTTCTTCTAGTAAAGAAAGCGATAACGACCAAGATTTTAAAGTGTCCACAAAAGTTTCCTCCAATAATAAAAAAAGGACGAGAATTCAGTTAAAATCTACTGCATTACTGAGCGATCGCTATGAAGTTTCTGATCGCGCTACTGCTGCAATTGCATCAAGTGTTTTGCACGACTTTAGATAAATTACCGATTCTGACGTCTCCCAGGTTATAGACAAAAACAATACAAGAAGAGAAAAACAAAATGTTAGGGCTGAACTGTGTAGTAAATCTGACGAACTTCCACTACAAGGTCTCTATTTGGATGGGAGGAAGGACGACACTTTAGTTGTACATATAGCTCATTCGAAAAGGTTCCGCAGAGTAAAAAAAGAAGAGCATTACTCGCTAATTCAAGAACCTGGTCCAGTCTACATCGGACATGTTACGCCCACTTCTGGAAGCTCTTCAGACGTTGTCACTTCTATTATTTCCTATCTGTCTGGTCGTGGCATTTCTCTTGACAAGTTAGTAGTCATAGGATGTGATGGCACTGCGGTTAATACAGGTTGGAGAAACGGTCTGATTCGCCGAATCGAAATACATTTGGAAAAACTTTTACAATGGGCTGTTTGTCTTCTCCATTTCAATGAACGCCCGTTTCGAAATCTGTTTCAATACCTAGATGGTAAATCTACGGGTCCAAAATCTTTGAGAGGGTCAATCGGCGAAAAGCTAAGTGACTGTGAAAATATCCAGTCATTGGTTTCAGGAGTATTGACTGTCAGATCCCGTCAATAGACAGAAATATACTAAGTAAAGATCAGCAATATCTACTCGATATTTGTACTGCAATAAAGTCGGGAATCTGTAAAGAGGATTTGGCTGTACGAGATCCTGACCCCTTGTCTCACTCGAGGTGGTTGACAACAGCAAATCGAACTCTCAGATTGTTCTTAAGTGAAGAAAGTCCCACACCTCAACTTTAAGAAGTAGTTATATTTATTTTGAAATCATACATGCCAATGTGGTTTAGAATTAAGACAAGTAAATACTTCACAGAGTGGCCAAATCTTGTGTATGAATCACTACAATCTTCAAGATACCTACCTGATGTGTTACGTAATATTGTCGACCCTGTGATAAAAACGAAATGGCTTTTTCGCCCATCCAGAACATTTAATGTTAGCCATGGCACAATACAATACACAACACTTAAGAGAGCTCGGACTTCGACGAATTCTAAAGGCGGGACAGATAGATCAAAAAAGAAAACTATCAGAACGGTTATGCCGCCAAAACTTAATTCATTCCCAGTCCACACACAGGCAGTTGAACGATGTGTGATCGTTACAGAAGCTTCAGGAAAAGTTTGCGGAGCTGAGTCTAGCGATGGGTTTATCACAGCCACTCTGCTGTCAAGGTCAACAATGCCAAACTTTGACCATAAATCAAATTTCAAAGTTCCATCAGCTAAGAATGAATGAGACCCTAGATGATCATGATCAATTGTTTCACATGAGTTTCTTGGACTTACGACTCTTCACACAAAAACTTTAAATAAAAAAAAAAAATTTACAAATATATAAACAATAATATTGGTATAAAATAAGTTTTGTTTTAAGCATTGTATTCAACAAAGAAAACCAAAGATAGAAACGTGAGAGTTGTTAGTATTTTTATCCTCAAACTGTGGTTTATCTTGTATTTTTTGCGCGACCGGAAGATGTTGATGGATTTAAAAAATGTAAAAGCATTATTTTCTGTGGTAATAATAGATAACAATTGGAGCTATTACATTCGGTAAGAGGATAATTTAAAAATGTTAAAAATTTTCGTAAAAATATGAATTTTTTCAAATGTTGCCAAACTTTATAGCTCATCCGCGACCGGAAGATATTAACCGATTTTTTTTATTTTTTCCCCATTTTTAGTCTCTACTATTAGCAACTTTTCCGCAGTATTACAACTTAAAACAAAAAAAAAAAAAATGTCGGCCCTGCTAATTACTTGGGCACCCGTTTAATTTTATTCGCATGTGCGATTCATTGACTCGGCGATGTTTTTTTTTCGTGGGATGTGGTGTTCCACGTACGGTAAAGGAAGTTTTGCACGACTGAAGTGTCTCTGGACGGATTGATTGATTAAGGTGTGGATTGTTGATAAGCACATCGACATTGTGTTCTTCGAAGTACTTTAAACCTAACAAATAAAAATATGTTGCAACTACTGGGCCACTCTGGTTTTCACTTGCTTGGATCGTCACTTGGCATGCTTGCATATGCACAGCTAGGAACGTCGGATGGGATGCGTTCTTGATCCGCAAGTATCAGACACAACAAAAGAACTAAAATATGTTCCTGCCAAAATTTCACTTTCAAGCGCGAGATGACATATCGGCAGAGTACTTTTACCCCACCCCTTTTCAATTAAATGCACCATTTTGCATTTCAGCGTTGGTACTTGATCGCTTTGAAGCTGTCCCTATTTCAGCCCTTGAACGATTGACTGCTTCTTACATTGTGACGGTACCTGAAAATTCACCACACACCACCCCATTAAACTTAAAAATCACTGCATGTTGCGACGCTTATATAATACTTTATTGCCAGAAATTTGCGTTATTCGTTGTATGATTTAAGGGTAAAGTAACTATATTTAAAAATAGGTTTTGTTTCTTCCTCGTTTCACCAAAAAAATAATCATATATAAAGTTAGGCAAATTATGGGAGAGAAAAAAAGGTAGATTTTGTTTGGCAATCATAAATCATAAATAAATGTATCCACTATTGAAATACATATTACTTACATTAGAAAAATGAACACAAAAAAAAATCACCCTTATCCGTCTGGAGATTGTGCACAATTCACAAACGCTTAATTTATAAGCCAAACTTACTATCACAAGTAGGTACTCTAATTTAGGTAGCTATGTTATTTTGTAATTTTAAGTTCAGTTACCTTACACACTTTATGACACGTTAAATTTTTGTGGATATATATTTTTTTTTTTGCGTTGACATAGGATGCCAAATTCACGATCACCGGTACTACGAAAACCGAATTAAGACCACTTGCTCTAGTATTCCGCCCACCGCCAACCACTGACAGCACCTCCCGACTCACGACCGCCGATTACATGTGTGTCGCGTTCCCCAAACGATGGATGGCTGGACCGATTAGGCGATATTTGCTGATATAGTAATTGGTCTATGAGTAGGAGTGCTGGTGAGTTCGGTAGTCCGAGGTAGGGTAGTTCGGTAGGGTGCCGAGGGACTTTCCTACTGGTCGTCTGTGGTTGGTGCTCGGTGGAGTTGTAGCGGTTAATTTTTTTTATAGGTTGTGGGAAAAAATCTATTTTACGGTGATCTTTTCGTTTACCAAATTCTCGTTTTGCCAAATATCGATGATTGGGACTTAGGGCGTGGAAACCAAAATGCGATCTCACGAAATTAAATCGCCAATGATTGGAATACCTAAGTATATTTTTTTTTAATTTAAGTTTTAGATATATTCGCGATAATTTATGACATACATATTTACCTTTTATCAAAATAAAATTAATCTTAAGACTATGGTTTAATAAAAAACAATTATAGTCTTTTTGCGATGGACTATGATGCGAAAACCCAGAATTTGGAATAGGTGTCACGTATTCACCGGAAGATGTGCCTCCTCTAGAAGTCAACCAGGAAAAGAAAGGGAACGCTGGGAAATGTGACCATGGAGTATTGGCTGCATGTCTGCATGTGCACACATAGAATGAACAAAATAAATAACGGTTCCGATTTCCACCATGTCGAACAATTTCGTGCAATGTACAGGGTGGACGAACAAAAATGTATATTCGCACGCTAATTTCACATCCTTAACAAATAATTCAAATATGTACTGCTAAAAGTCATACAGGCTATAAGTTGTTTTATTTTCATTACGTATTACTATTGTTTTGTATTATTTGTATTTCTAGGTTAATTAATGTCGGCTGTATGGCAAGGAGCATTGTTTGGTTTTGGTTTAAAGAATACTATCTAACCCTTTTCATCTCCAGACCATCAGACCTTACGTTTTGGGGGACATCCGTAAGAGACATTCTTATTTTTATATGCACACACTTTTTGCTCGCGTGGTTTGATGAATAGATATGAATTCTGTTGCAAATAGGAAACTACATAACGTTTCAAAACATGCTTCTTTTCTTTCTGAAATTTATATTATATTTATTAAGACAAAAACAAAAAATACTTATCATTAGTTCAGAGTGACAAGATGGCATTTAATTTATTTTAACTTTTTTCTTTCAAATAAATTCAAATTTGACCGCCTAGTGGCGCAGACGTTAGTGTGTTGGACTACTAATCTAAAGGCCTCAGGTTCAAATCCCGCCCGGGCCAAGTAACATCTATAAGTTTTTGCCACCGGCCGACCTCTTGCAAACGTCTGGCAAACATCCAAGAGTATCCATTGTCATGAGAAGCTTCTCAAATTTGCCGATTCGGTTTAAAATTGTACTAAAATTTTGTCTTAGGCCTTGTATGGGCCGTTTATGTCTAGTATTTATTTATTGGTGTGGTATTTCCCCTATCGTTCTGAAGAGGTGTTCTCTACTCTGGTAAGACTACTGCGTAAACTTTTCCATCTGTCCTATTATTCAGGGAAGATGGAAAACAGCATTTGTCTAGCTTGTATCAAAAAAGGCGAATCTTCTTCTCCCTCCCCCTACCGACAAACTGCACTTATGTCCCTTCTTTCTAAGGTCATGGAAACGTTGATAAACCGTCAGCTAATGAAATATCTTGAATCGCGAAAACTTCTTAATGACCGGCAGTATGGTTTTCGCAGCAACAGGGCCACTGGTGATTTGATGACATATCTAACCGAAAAGTGGAACCAATCTCTTCACCTAGGTGGTGAAAGTAAGATTGTTGCGCTTAATATTTCAAAGGCATTTGACAGAGTTTGGCATCAAGCTCTCTTGTCGAAAACGCGTGCATTTCTAATCGATGATACTATTCTTCAATGGATTAGAAATTACATTTCGGACCGTTCAATTCAAGTTGTTTTGGACGGTTTCAATTCTGAAACTTACCAAATAAATGCTTGTGTTCCTTAAGGCTCTAATCTGTCCCGACTATCTTTCTCATTTTTATAAATGATCTCCTGTCTGTTACTTCTAATCCAATCCATTCGTATTCTGATGACAGTAGGTACCCTCTGCTTGTCATATTTGTTTCTTGGGTCACGCCCCTCATCTTCGGGTGTGGAACTGGGACGGCAACGTATGTTAAGCTCATTAAATTCCGACCTTAACAGCATAATTCAGTGGGGTAAAACCAATAGAGTAACTCCTGCCATTAAAACAAAACCCACACGCACTGCCATTTTCCTTGAATGACACTTGCATCGCTGAAACCTGCACCAATAACTTATTTGGAGCTACTTGACAGGATCCAAAAACACGCGATAAAACTCATTGGCGACTGAGACATCGCGATATCGATTGACTCTCTTAGTCATCGTCGTAATGTCTCCTGCCTTTCGTTATTTTATCGTTATTTTCCCCATAAGTGCTCAAACGAAATACCCAGTTGCATTACTCCCCTTGAACATTTCAACCGCAATACCCGCCATGCAAGGAATGCTCATCAGTTCACCCTCAAGCCTGTGTTCGGACGTTAAGTGACTTTCAAAGAATCTTTCCTCAGCCGTACACCACGAATGTGGAATACTCTTCCACGCATTGTATTTCCTTCATATTAAAACCTACAAACATTCAAAACCATCGTGCATCGGTATCTCTCCTTTTCTCCTCACATCGCACCCATTAATGGAGAGAAATGAATGAAACCTTGTTTTCTCCAACCACTACACAAAACATAGGGACGGGCTACAGTCCGCTTGGGCGAACTGTTGGATACCCTATTCTTATTCCTATCCCTCATAAGTGGGCGTGACAAAAGTCTAAGTATTGTTGAATTGTTAAGAACGCTCTACATATTTTGTTACAGAACATTTAAAGGATTTTATCAAAAAAAAAAACGCTCCCTAGCTCAAACTTTGGTGTTTCAATAAAATTGTTTAATTTAATTGTGGGCGTGTCAGTAGGTGGATTTAAAAAAAATTAACACATGAGAATAAAGGGCCCCTAGAGAGTATATATTATAAATTTCAGCTCCCTAGCTCAAACTTTGAATTTTCAAAAAAAAAAAATTAATTGTGGGCGTGTCAGTGGGCGGATTTTGAAAATATTTACACATGAGCATAAAGGGCCCATAGAGAGTATATACTATAAATTTCAGCTCCCTAGCTGAAACTTTGGATTTTCAAAAATTAATATACCCTTAGAATAGAGTATAAAAAAATTGTTTTATTTATTTGTGGGCGTGTCAGCGGGCGGATTTTGAAAATTTTTTATCCCGAGCAGTTCTAGGAGTCATAGATCATATATACAAAATTTCGGCTTTCTAGCTCAAAATTCGATTTTTTCCAAAATTTTGTTTTTTTGAGTTTGTGGGCGTGTCTGTGGGCGGATTTCAAAAATTCGTAAACTTGATTATTTCGGGACCCTAGAGAGTATATGGTTAAAATTTCAGCTCTCTAGGTCCAGTTTAAAGGCCTAATTTTTGGCTACAGACGGACGGACGGACGGACATGGCTAGATCGACATTACTATCGATGCTGATCATAAATATAGTAACTTTTAGGGGTCTACGGGCAATATTACGGTATGTTACAAACTATGCGTCAAAATTAATATACCCTTAGAATAGGGTATAAAAATCGGCTGGTGTTGAAGTGTCAAAATGTCAATTAAACATAGGGACGGGCTACAGTCCGCTTGGGCGAACTGTTGGATACCCTATTCTTATTCCTATCCCTCATAAGTGGGCGTGACAAAAGTCTAAGTATGGTTGAATTGTTAGGAACGCTCTACATATTTTGTTATATAACATTTAAAGGATTTTATCGCGCTCCCTAGCTCAAACTTGGGTGTTTCAATAAAATTGTTTTATTTAATTGTGGGCGTGTCAGTAGGCGGATTTAAAAAAAATTAACACATGCGAATAAAGGGCTACCAGAGAGTATATATTATAAATTTCAGCTCCCTAGCTCAAACTTTGAATTTTCAAAAAAAAAAAAAATTAATTGTGGGCGTGTCAGTGGGCGGATTTTGAAAATATTTACACATGAGCATAAAGGGCCCATAGAGAGTATATACTATAAATTTCAGCTCCGTAGCTGAAGCTTTGGATTTTCAAAAATTAATATACCCTTAGAATAGGGTAAAAAAAAATTATTTTATTTATTTGTGGGCGTGTCAGTGGGCGGATTTTGAAAATTTTTTATTCCGAGCAGTTTTAGGAGTCATAGATCATATATAAAAAAATTCAGCTTTCTAGCTCAAAATTCGATTTTTTCCAAAATTTGGTTTTTTTGAGTTTGTGGGCGTGTCTGTGGGCGGATTTCAAAAATTCGTAAACTTGATTATTTTGGGACCCTAGAGAGTATATGGTTAAAATTTCAGCTCTCTAGGTCCAGTTTAAAGGCCTAATTTTTGGCTACAGACGGACGGACGGACAGACGGACGGACGGACGGACATGGCTAGATCGACATTACTATCGATGCTGATCATAAATATAGTAACTTTTAGGGGTCTACGGGCAATATTAAGGTATGTTACAAACTATGCGTCAAAATTAATATACCCTTAGAATAGGGTATAAAAAAGGATTTCTGACTGGTACTACAATGAACCGTTACCGAGTCTGAGTGCTCTGGGATTTGGATTTCCTTTTATAAAAAAGAACTCAAAAAAAGCGATATGGATCGAAACATGTTAAAAAAACAAGTTCAACTGTTGCATAATTGTAAAAAATCGAACGCTAAAAAATATCGATTTTTAGGGTTCCGTAGCCAAATGGCAAAAAACGGAACCCTTAAGGATTCGTCATGTCTGTCTGTCTGTCTGTCCGGGCATGTCACAGCCACTTTTTTCCGAAACTATAAGAACTATACTGTTGAAACTTGGTAAGTAGATGCATTCTGTGAACCGCATTAAGATTTTCACACACAAATAGAAATAAAAACAATAAATTTTGGGGGTTTCCCATACTTAGAACTAAAACTCAAAAAATGTTTTTTCATCAAACCCATACGTCTGGGGTATCTATGTATAGGTCTTCAAAAATGATATTGAGGTTTCTAATATCATTTTTTTCTAAACTGAATAGTTTGCGCGAGAGACACTTCCAAAGTGGTAAAATGTGTGCCCCCACCCCCCTGTAACTTCTAAAATAAGAGAATGATAAAACTAAAAAAAATATATGATGTACATTACCATGCAAACCTCACCGAAAATTGGTTTGAACGAGATCTAGTAAGTAGTTTTTTTTTTAATACGTCATAAATCGTAAACCGGAATTTACCTTTCATTCAATCAACTCAAATATAAAAAAAAAACATTTAATTTCATAAACATAAACCTTATGCGTAAACCGTTCAAAGTTACAACGAACTACAAGAACTTTTATATGATGTTACTTGCTGCTACGGAACCCTTCATGGGCGAGTCCGACTCGCACTTGGCCGCTTTTTTTATATTGCTGAGCATTTTCTTTAGTTATTTTTTAATTTTTTTTTTCTTTCATTTCATTTATTTATTTACAAAAGCCTTGAGATGAAATCTCATTTGTGGCTTAAAAATATATATATTATAATTTATGAACATAATAAGTAAAGAGTATTATTCTTCAAAGACAATAAGCCACGCTATAGAAGTTTAAAAGTAAAAAAATAATCCAACATCACTCGATACGTGTATACGTACTAGATATTTTAGGTTTTAAGCCAACAATTAAAAATTGCTTTGAAATTGAAAATAAAATTATACTTGTGAATTTGTGGACTGTACAATAATTTGCATCTGCCTCATTGGTTGGGATAGTTGCTTTGCCTACGACTATGTTAGCCCAATTTACAACTTAATAAGTTCGTGCAGAACAAAAATGTTAGAGTCAGGTGTTATGCCATAGATTGCCTTCCTTGCCAGAACAGAAATACATTATCATTTGCTTCCCGAATTTATATACATACGTGTCTGAACTGCAACTCAATTAGGTTAAAATAACCCCATCACTATGACCGAAGTTATCATGATTAAATGGTAAACCAAAATTTATCATTAATTTGCTTGTACACTTTTAGTAGATACAAGTAGATTATTTATATAATTCAAATATGATTGGACTTTGTTAATATAAAACCATTGAACACGGCATTACCTGATTGACAAATTAAAAAGTTAAATATGATAGAATTTATCTCTTATACGCGCATCTATGCATTTCATCAAATGGCATGAATGTTTCAACGGAATCATGAACCTGCTCGTATACTTTAGTATAGCTTCAAAGGAAAACGCTATAGCAATCATAGTATTTTTTACGATTTCGACACGCAGCCCCGAATCTTCAATTTTTTTTAGCCGGGGCAAAAACTGAAAAATGCCGACCCGCCCACTAATATTTATTTTTACCTTTATCATCTATATAATTTCAGCTATCAGATGTCCACTAATTTATTGACATTTGGAAATAGCCTACATAGGCCTTCCGGAAATAATGCATCCATCGCTGTTCTTTCTGTGTTAAGCCAATTTATTTACAGATATATAGACATGAAGGTGTGGGATATATATTTTATACTCGTACACAACACAGGATAGGATTTAAAATAAAAATATGTGTATTAAAATCATAATTTAGCTCGTGTGCAATTCGATTTTCTATTCTATTCTAAGATTGCAAGACTCGATAAGCGTTCCTGGCTCATAGAAAATAGTAACTAATTCTTAATCAATTTGTGCTTGCTAAAACTTCGCTTACAGCTTGCGGATGTACAAGGTGGCGCAAAAATAACCTTCGGATGTTTTTTGGCTGTAATTTAAAAAAAAAATTAAAAACTTTGATTCTTTTTGTGGATTATTTTTATTTGGTCTTTTAATTTTTTTTACATCAAGTCGAGAATATGATGTCATGTAAATGGCCGCCGCCACAGTTGATTGTCATTTGAGCCCTTTTTATGGCATTTTCCATCACTTTGGCCAAAACTTCCGGCGATAGGTCCTCACATTGTTGACGGATATTGTCTTTAAGAGCTGCAAGAGTCTGAGGCTTGTTGACATAAACCCGCGACTTCAAAAAGCCCCAAAAAGGTTACACGCGGATTTTCAGTGCCCCAGAAGCGTAAATTTTGCTTATTTACGTACCCGCTAAGATGGAAATGGGCCTATCACTCATGATTATTTTTGATGATCTTCCTCTTGGTGGTGATTAAGGATGGCTTTAGCGTATGTTAGACGCGATTGGCGGTCAGCAGCTAACAGCTGATGCACTGTCTGGACTTTGTACGGAAACATCTTCAAATCTTGTACCAAAATTCGCTGTAAAGACCGTCGACTGATACCCATTTGCGTGGCACGTCGTCTGGTCGATGTCGACGGCGCTTCCATGACATCTTCGGCTACAGCAGCAATATTCTCTGCAGAACGGCTATTCCGGGGTCTGCCACGCCTGGCAGCATCTCGTGTTATGCCAGTCTCTTCGAGGCGAGCGGCTAAACGTCGCAGTGTTTCACCAGTAGGCGTTGGACGGGTAGGAAATCTGCGACGAAATTCACGTTGTGCCAAAGTCACCGACCGATTATTGCTCAAATAAATAGTCACCAACATTCCGCGTTCTGGAGCAGTGTAGCGTAACATTGTTTATTAACGTGTATTTCGCATGTGTTTACTACACAAATGTCAAAACAGAACTGACATTAGGGGCCAATCGCAAAATTTATAGCATTTTCTGATAGGAGGATTACTTTTGCGCCACCTTGTAGTAGGAAGCGTAGAGTTAATTCGCAGTGCAATAAAATATTAGGAAAAACATCCTGCAAATCATGCGGATAGATCTGTTGCAAGAGATAGAAACCGTTAGCCTTTTCAATATTATCAAATAAAAGCGGAGCTTGCTCTTTAAAAACGTAGAGTTCCTGGCAAAATTCAACGGCGCTTAAATCTCGCTCGCATTTTCCAGCCAGATCTGCTCCATACTTTTGCAGCTCTTCAATATGACATTTTCAAAATATTAGTTCCATAAAGAAAAGCAAAATTCAAATTCAGCATAATAGCACAATCAAACCAACTTTTAATTTGTGATATGATTCGATCAAATACCACCATTGTTTCTTACAATACATTGTTTCTTTAGAAAATAGTTTAACAGGTTGGAGTGTTTGTAATTCGTCTTCACACATCTCGTCGAAATGTTTTTTACGTTTCGGAATTCGTTTGTTTTGGAAAACAGGGTCAACACCATTTTTTTCGGCAACTTCTTCAGCCTCTTTTATCCCTATTCCATTGGATGACGTCTCATTCTTTGCAAAGTTTTGAGCAGACCATCCATTAGTGCGACGGAACGGGCAAGAATAATATGTTATTTCTGATTTTCTTTATTCACTTGATTGATTTCGCGGAGAATATTCGCCCAAATAGTTAAATTAAGAATAAATTTAAAAT
Organism: Portevinia maculata; assembly: GCA_949715645.1. Lineage (NCBI taxonomy): Eukaryota > Metazoa > Arthropoda > Insecta > Diptera > Syrphidae > Portevinia > Portevinia maculata. Next base: position 299,666,648 of record OX454525.1, read on the forward strand.
CCTTTATAGCAGTTAAGAGATGACCTGCCTTTTACTTAGCTTCTGGAGCATGAGAAGTTTGCTTAACTTCATCTAAGGCTTCCGCTATTTCTTAATTAAAAAATTATTCAATATTTTTTCATACACCTACAAGATTTAATGAGTGAGCCAAGCACGGTACGAACTCGGTCAGCTCATTCTTTTCTGCAATCCTGGCTTGTACTCCAATGCCGGCCATATTATCTCCATTATCATAAGATTGGCCACGACATTGTCTAATACCTATGAGCTGTACCAAGATGTGGATGTAGTCCAAAAAGCCAAAATAAGTCGACTACATTGGCTCGGCCATATCGAGCGAGTGGACAATAATGCTCCAGCAAAGAGGATCTTCGGATCACAGCCCCCAGGTTAGAGAAAACAAGCAAGACCGAACCTCCGTTTAAAAGACCAAGCCATTGCAGATTCCAGAGCGCTGGGATCGTAGAGCATGGAAGGCTGCTGTGTCTCATTCAGAGAGTCTTCACGTTCGGGAGCCCGTTAAGTGAGACGTGTATTTGGCTTCTTTGATGTCATTTGAAATGCTATTTCTAACTATTTTTGCCATTATGTCAATTATTTCATTCTGTATTGTCTTTGAAAAATATGATACTTGTCCCGCGATTCCTGCAACCGAGCGGGCGCGTATTTCGAACTATGCCTACGCGCCTCGCAAATAATAAATGTTCGTGCAGCACGTCTCACTCCGCGCTCTGGGTATCGGTCGAGTTGGTATGGCCATGAAATTTCTGTACTTGTACTATTATTTATTCCGTTGTCAAAGTTAAAAAGATAATGAGTTGCCCATTCGTCTATAAAGTGGGAATTTGGCCGCCCTCTGAACTTGCCGTCCACGGCATAGGCCCCTGCTTGCCCCCCTTGATTCGTGCTGTCGACACGTACTTGTGTCAGTGCAAGTTATTGATTATTGTTCGAACGTCCTTTTACGACACTTGATCTCCGATTGTTAACCAACCCACTGATTGTCGCTAAGGTCACGTGAATGTTAAAATTGCCTAGAAGTGATTTTACCTTGAGACTTGGCCTTGTTACGATCTTTCCAACGGTCAATCCAACGACCAATAGGAAAGAAGTGCACATTGAGCTTGGATATTGGCCTTGAAACAGCATTTGATTCAATTTGGTATAACGGTCTGGTATTTAGGCTCTTAAGATTAAGGGTCCCAAACTGGCCCATAAAAGTGATATTAAGCTTTTTGTTACGGCTAACAACCTCAAGTTTTATTGGCTCGCACCATGAATTGTTTCCCCGTGAGTTCGGGCATGCCTCAAGGGTTGATACTTTAACCAATGTTCTTCAATATATACATTCAGGACGTCCCCCTTTCAGCTCCGACAATGGTAGAGACTGGATCAATTCACTACCGATGATACCATCATAATACTCGTAGCTAGTAACTCACGCCCGAATGCTGCGCTTAACAAAATTAAAGCTAAATTTCCAGAGGTGGACAATTATTTGAAAAAGTGGAGGCTGAAATTCAATACAGGTAAATGTGGTTTCATAGCCTTCAGAAATTCCTGCGAGTAAGGCCAATATCTAGCACTGAAGTTAAAAGTAAATCGTTCTAGTTCTAGTAAATCGTTCTAGAAGTATCTAGGTATTCACTTTACCAATAGACCTCTCTTTAACAAATATGCTAGGATAATACTCAACAGGGCGAAAGCGCTAACGGCAACACTGAAATCATTACTCAATTCGAAAGAACTATCAGGTAATACTAAGAAATTGATGTACAAAACCCTTATAAGACCTTTTTAAACGTACGGTTTCTCTACCTGGTTCACAGTATCACCCACTGTAGCCAAGAAGATGGAAAATTTTGAACTGAACATAATGAGATTCTTCTGCGGAAACTTTAGAAAACCGAATAAAGAGTTTTCAAACAAAGTTCTATACGATACATCCCAGATTACACCTCTAACGACTTACCAAATAGAAATGATTCTAAATATGATGGAACGTATCGGTTCACACCCGAACCCTTTAGTTAGATTTCTCATTGAGTGTTATATCGACGGCATTGTAAACTATAACTATAATTCGTCACCAGTTAACCTATTAAATTCACGAACCCTGCCGTTTCTAAGACCTGATACAAATAGAAATCTTTTGATGCCTTTTTATGAAAAAGCATCCTCGCTTAACTTAAGGGGATGATGTTGATGGATTTACATAATAATTGAACCAAACCTTTGTTTTGTGTAGGTAGTTTTAAGTTTCCTTTGTTTTTATAGATTATTATATAAAACTTTTACGAGGTTTAAAACTACTTCAATTTGATTATGTATCTGTCTCTATATGTTACTTTAGTTTAAGTTTTAGTTTTCGCCATATAAGAACGATGCCGTGAATGTAGGCCGGGAGCAAGCTTACACAAAAAAAAATCTTCCAATCCAAATTTATATTTATATCAAAATATTTGAATAATGTTTTCCTTACTTTTGCTTAAGTCAGAACTTCAGATGTAAGAACAAAAAAATGTATTGATTTATATTTGTCTCAATAAAGTTAACTTGAACTTGAGCATGTATTTTTTTCACCATAAGTTGATCTTTTTTCGTTTATTGGATGAACATTTTATCTCTTTTTTCTCAAACAGTATTACTCTTGATATTGGAAGATGACTTTCTGCTAGCTCAAGAGCATTGGAGTCCTGTAGAGCACTGGCCCACAAAAGGATAAGATATTTGGGCATGCACCAAATAACAGACAAGGATATACATACCATTGACCAACAGCTCATTCTCAGATTCATCAAGGAAACTGGACTGGACGCTGTGCTCTAAGGAGTGTGACCTGCCAAGGATAAATCAGAGCAATACCTCGATACGCTTCATAAAAGAAGTATCTAGAGAGGGCTCTGAAAGAGGCCATGAACCTCTCCTAGGTACAAGCAGGGGACACAATAGACCAATAGGTAGCACTGTAGCAGTGTAATATACCCTAACTAATATTATTATTATTATAGCTCGACAGCAAACGTTACTTGGCAATGGCGGCTTGAGCGGCTAGTTGTGAAAACTACCCGCTCAAGAAATGGCCAGATTTCGCTTGAACGTTTCGCGCACTGTGTGGTCAAATCCTTAGTCGCCTTACACTACAACCGCTGTTTTTCGGGGATTGCTGCAATGATGGCTTATACTAGCCAGTCATACCAACACAAATTGTACAATCATCAAAAATGCTAACATCTCTTTTTGTATATGTCGGTTGTGCAAGTGTTTTTTTGTGATCCGGACAACCAGTTTGGTTTCAGGACGGGTTATGGCACTCTATCCATGCCGCGTCGAAATCAGCTTCCGACGTTCAGTGGAATAAATGCAAGAACCAATGCACGGGTACTTGTCTGGTTGCTTTTAAGAAGGCTTTCGATACCGTATGGTTAGATCGACTTTTCTACAAGCTTATGGGAAAGAAGTTCGTGTCAAATGTGGCAATGTGACTTCGAGCAGAGTCTTTGAAATTAAAAACGGTTTACAGCAGGGGGCGGTGAATGCTCCGATCCTGTTTAACATTTACACGAGTCATCTGGTGGGTTCGCTCAGAAATGCTATAGCGTACGCCGACGATTTGGTGGCATACAGATCAGGTCCTAAAATCGAGGTCATTAACATTCGTTTGCAGCGTGACTATATAGCAGTGGTGTGGCGTGGAAAATGTTAAATGGTAAGTCGGAAAAATATGCACCTGCAAACGCTTTCTGAAATTATATTGTGTACTGCAAATCGCATAGAAGTAAAGCAATTCAAGCCAATTTTTTATACTTCAAGTCATTTAAGCTTAAATTTACAATAAACCTAAAGTATAATAAAAGTGGCTTCGAAAGAAACCTTTTTGGCAGATGCAAATGCTGTACCTTATAGAAAATTGATAGTAAGTAATAAAAAAAAAAAACTTCATAAATCACGGTTTGTTAAATAAATAAATACATAAATAAAAATTTAAATTAAAAAGCTTCACGCATAATATTTACAAAAATGTATAGATTTTATATCTAATAATGTATAAAAATATTTTAATATATAAAAATATTTTAAAAATAGTTTTTGTACAAAGTTAAAAAGAGAAAATATTAATGATTAATATTTTTTTAAATCAAAAACAGTAGAATTTGGAAAAAAATGTGAAAAGTTTTGTTAAATATTTTTTTTTATTTGTACTCTAAGTCTATTCTTCTACCTTTTTCACGTATTCTGCAAGAACTCTTTCATAAAAGTTAGGCCTACTTTTTATTTTTAAAAGCAGTCGCTTTTCTATGGTTAAAAGTGCTAAATCAGAAAGCCTGTCTTCTCCTTGAGAATTTCTCAAATATGTATGAACTCTTTTCAGAGTGGAAAAAGATCTCTCCACGGAAGCAACAGTCATTGGTAGTGTTAAAAATAGTCCACTTAATTTTAAGATTTGGGGAAATGTTTCACACAATATTTCACTTCTTAAATGTTTATAGATGGATAAAACGTCAAGTGGTTGAAGTGAAGACGTAGTTTATCATCTGGGCTTGACTGAGCAAAACGACTGTATTTTGATTTATTGAGTAAATCCAAAAAAATTAAATCCGTGAAAGATTTATATCGTGCCTTAATTTGAGATATAATATTGTCCTTTATTTCTACAAAAAGGCGCTTATAGTGAGTCTTTAAATCAAAATCAAGTAATCGGCGTTTCCGTGGAGGTTCAGCACAATCATTTATACTTTCAAAAATTAAATCAAATTTGTTTAGAAACTCAGTAGAAAGCCAAGACTCAAAACACTCGATTTCTCGCTTAGCAACTTCAACATCTGTTTGTTTATTTTATATTAAATTAAACAATACATCGGTTTTAGCAAATATTTCGGAAACCGCGTGCAGTAAAAAGCAAAAATCTTTCCCTTCTAACTTAAGCAATAAACTTTCGGCCATTGAAAGTGCGTCAGTGTCCCATTCTTTTGGATGGTCTAATATTTGCTTAAAAGTTTCAATAATATCTAATCTACAGTTAAAAATAACGTTAACTATTCGGGAATGTTAATGCCAGCGAGTTTCTGATACTCCTGGCATGCGTCTGTTTGCTATTTGTTTTAAAATATTTGAACGTTTAGTTGATTTATTAAAGAAGCGTACTATTGTGTTTATATTGCCAAAAAAAACTTTCAATTCAGGTATATTTTCAAGTGATTGAGATAACACCAAATTTAAAACATGTGCGTAGCAAGGAATAAAATAAGCCATTGGACAAGCATCCAGGACTTTTTTTTAACACCACCTACTTCCCCTGACATAACCGCGGCCCCATCGAAAGATTGCCCAACTAATTTCTCCTTGCAACCGTATACATCAAGTATATTGAAAATGTGTTTTGAGAGCTCATCGGCATTTCAACTCTCACTCACTAGGTGGGTCATCGATTTATTAACAATTTTTTTTAATTTTTTTTTTGGATTGGAATAGTGATCAAAGTTTGACCCCTATCCAAGGGATACTAAAAACCAAAAAAAATATTTTTTAAGAACCGTCCTTCTACCCGCGCATTGATTTTGAAAATTTGTGTTTTCGCCAATATTTCGATATTTTTCCACACTTTATTCTGAAAAAAATTTGTTGGAAAATAAAATAAGAAAATAAGATTCAATGAACAGAAATATTTTTTTTTATTAAAAACATGCAAAAGTTGATAAAAAAACATTAATAAACTAGTCAGTGGAAACTTTAAAATCTTGCTTGCTTTCGAATTTTGGCATAGATTTTCTGGAACTTATTTTTGCTTTGATGAGACCATCTCTGGAGCTTTTCTCGCACAACTGCCACCAACTGTTACCATTTTAACTGATCATTCTACAGATTGTGTGTGACATGGAAGCCTTAAAAAAGGTATTATGTCATCACCTCCTGATGCCACTAGCGAAAGCAGTGTTTCATCTGTTATATCGCGAAGAAGAGGAGGTTGTTGATATTCTTGTTGCCAGTCTATGAGCTCAACGTACGACTTTGCATTAAGATTTATGTCCGGTACAGTGAAAACACGAAGATGTTGTTCGAAATTAATCTTACGACTGGCTTTAAAAATTCTCCTGCCAGCAAACTCTCGAATGTGTTTTTGGGGATCTGCCAGCATTGATATTAAAATATTTTCCGGATGAGCAAAGAAACTATTACGCTTAATAACTGGATCTATTACCATTTTAAGTTGAGATGCAAGATATCCTGAACTAGAAACTAGCTTCCAAAAATGCCTAGATCCATCCTTACACGATGGATAGACTTTTATCTCGAACCAAACAGGCGCATAAGCTGTAACAACGAATGTGGCCAAATATTTGAGGTTGTTAGATGGTGTCTTTGTGGAAACATACAGGCGTAATATTCTGTTAGACATCTTTCCTGGAGATCTGTTCGCTAGATCAGAAGAGCATTCACCACTCACAACAGCCGACGATATCTGGTAAAGGTAGCTTTGATCACCGCTTAGGTCTTTGACGTCACCAATATCCGGCAATACACCCCCTCTAACTTTTCAAATGGCACAATAGGTTTTTTTTCACAGTCTTCCAGAAGCTTTTCGATACTACCTGCATAAGAATTTGGTCCAGTGGTTGTGCCATCTAAGTGCAAAAACAGGTGTCTCAGGGGAAGTTCATTCATATGTAACAAACAAATGATCCATTGTAAGGGTTGCTCTAGACGCTTTTCCATAAATCTTATTATACCGCCTTTCTTTCCAGTATTTGTCGCTGTTCCATCATATCCAACAGCTTTTGTGTCCTTTAAGGCTCATTTCTGGCTGAATGGCTTCGTCAATAAACACAATATGCGGTATTGGTCAGGCAGCAATCCACACGTACTCCATGAGTCATCATTGCATCCCGACAAAATTACGGTTTGGTGTGGTTTATGGGCCGGCGGCGTCATTGGGCCGTACTTCTACCGTGATGATCAAGACCGGCACGTTACTGTGAATGGGAATCGCTACCGTTCAATGATAACCGAATATTTTTGGCCCCAATTGGATGATATGGACTTGGAGGACATGTGGTTCCAACAGGACGGCGCCACAAGCCACACAGCGAATGCCACAATCAATTTATTGGAAACCAAGTTTGGAAACCGTGTTATCTCACGAAATGGTCCAGTCGCTTGGCCGCCTCGGTCGTGCGATTTGACGCCGTTAAACTATTTCCTGTGGGGCTACGTCAAGCCTATGATCTATGCCAACAAGCCAGCGACGATTGATGAACTTCGTACGAATATCGAACGTGAAATTGCAGCAGTATCGGCCGAGTTATGTTTGAAAACCGTCGAAAATTGGGTTCAGCGTCTGGACTTCTGCAAGCGTGCCCGTGGTGGCCATGCAAAAGAAATCGAGTTCCATACATAATGGCATCGAACGTACTTTCACAGGAATAAAGAATTTCATTGATATCCAAAACCGTTTTTGTTTTATTTAAAAAACTTTTGTAGCGCTCTTATTGAAAAACCCTTTACTACCAGGCAGAAATCCTCCTTTGAGCGCGACCAGTACCCGGTGGTTACAACGCGGAGGTAAAATAAGCACATCTGCGACGACTGGAAATAGAAAATCAACTTTCAGAAAACGAAAACAATCCTTTTCAGAACAACATTGGCTTGGGCTTCTAGGGATACCTGAAAAAACTGGAAGAAATTGGCCATTATCGGATAAAATGGGCAGCCATTGGCGGTGAGAAGCATTGTTAGATACGAGTATCTGGGTATATGGCTTGACCATATCTGTATTTCGATAGACATGTAGTTGCTTGTCTTGCTTAGGCCAAGAAGGCTTATGCTCTGATATGGAGACTGTTTCATAGCAGTCAACTTGATTCCAGAGTGAAGATCATTTGCTACGTGGCCCTTTTAAGGCCGATCATCGCTTACGGTTGTCCATTGTGGTTTAATATAGCGCCTAGTTATATGAAAAAGATTCGGGTTTTGGAGACACAATGGCTTAGGGCATGTCTCCGGTTGTTTCGAACGCTTGAATCCAATTATATAAAATACTATCCCAACAAGGTCCTATACGATGGGGCTCAGTTGAATAGGATTGACAATTTCCTCAGTCATGGTGCAAGGGTGATGGCCAGCGACAATAGCCTGATTTTTGGGGCTTACTTCGCCAAAGAAATGTTCATAGAGAGTACGTTCCGGTTTGGCTTTATCCCGCCGGAGCTATTTATCCATATTGATGAAAAAGCGCTGGTCCAGACGAGGGATGGTATCCCGGTATTATACCATCGCTACCGCGGCGCGAGAGATAAGCCGCTCATTCGCGGCGGGGACGTCGCCAATGCTCATGAGCTCCTCCGTTTTAGTACCGCAAAAGCGGAGAGGGATAAATTTGATACGGAAAGCAATTCTCTGAATTTTGGTGGCTTGTTGAGGGGGGAGGGGTCAACATGCCCTCCCAAGACGGTGCGTTACTGTAGGTAACATCCTCTTAACTTATAAGTTAGACTAAGTTAGCTAGGGCGTTTCTGGGAGAGTCCAGGCTTGTCAACTTGTGGTGGTGCTTTTGGGAGGTGATTGATTCTCTAACGCTTCAGTCGACCCACGTCGGCGCGTGTGCATGTTGACGACTGCCAGGCGCTCGGAAAGCATTTGGAATTTTGACCACTTGTTGCGTAAGGCTCAGAATCCTTATTATAGTTAAAATACATTAAGAAGATTAAGTACGTAGAAAAAGTGGTTTGTATTATGTTTTTTAAAAAAATATAAATTTTAAATAATGATACTTCGTAAAATAGTTTTTTGGCCAAAAGGCAATAATTGTAAGGTTATAATTAAGTTTAGAACGTCTGCATTAGGACAATTAATTAAAATTCCAAAACGAAGTACTTCTGCATTACTGCTTAATCAAGCATTCCAAAACGCAAACGGATTACTATGATGCAATGCATACTTTTCTAAAACGCATTGTGAATGCATCAACTGCGCAAACAAAAGCAAACAGAGTATCGTGAATGGTTATGATGCAAATGACATTTGATATTGCAGTTTGAAAAGTCAAATAAAATGGATTCATCCCCGGATATAAAAAATTGGCAATTTTACTTTGATTTGCAATAATAAAAAATGTACGAATGAGTCCATTAAATTATTGTTTAACTGAAGAGCAAAGACATTCTGCGAGTAAACTGCTTCCTTCTTAAATGAGGAAAATGCTTTAACGTGTTGGCATTGTACGAACCAATATTGTTTATTAAGCTGTGAAAAAGTATGGTTGTTACTAATTGCTTAGACAATATTGGTGATTGAAACATTTTACGATAGTTCGCATCAAAATCGTTCCCAAACGTCAAAAATTGAAAAGCATCACAAATGCAAAGCAGCGCAAAAGCATTCATGACCTGGCATCATAAAAGAGGTGGCATTCACAATGTGCATTTTTTTGACGTTTTGAAATTCAGCCTAAGTGTTTTTGCGATGGAAAGAAAGAGATCAACATAATGTATATATTGCATATATTTTATGTACGAATAATATATAAGAGAAGTGTTTTGGCAAAAACATTTTCTTTTCAAATAGTTACTTATATAAATTATTCCCATACATGCATCAACAGTAATAAACCCAACCTCTTTTGCCAAAATCTCCATACTGCTGTCAAGGGAAATTAACTACCAAGGAATAAATGACAAATTAATTATCTTCTCAGCTCATCATTTCTATGGCAACCGCAGCCATAAAGAAAAAGGAAAACTTATGCTAACTCCCTCTGCGTTTAGCAACTTTTGATTCTTCATCATTGTTTTTTTCTTTTCTGTTTTGTTGTTACTGTAAAACTTTAAAACATTTCCCAATCCTTACGCTATTAAATCAAGGGGTGCAAGAATTTAAGTTTGTCTGACTGAAATAAAAACCGAAAAACGACATTGGCAAGTTGCTGAGCCCAAGCGTCAATTTACACATTCTTCTAGTACGAAGAAGGACAAACTTTGATAGCCAACACTGGCACTGTCGTACGATATCGGCCATGAGATATTGGTCATCTCCATTCGCCGGAGTGTTCCCTTGTGACGGCCGGGTAGTTTTGTTACTTTTTTTCTCCGTCAAGCATCCTACATCCGCGAATACAATGTCAGAGTGGGGAGTAGGGATTTGAAAAAGCGGAACGCGGAGGTTAGCAACTTTTAAATTATACCCAACGGTCATCTTATAAACGCATATTAAGAGCCACACAGGGTGGCCGACACAACAACGCATACATAATGTACAAATAAATTGCTAAGAGCTTGCTGGTGCAATGCGACTTACTAACCCCCCAAAATAAAAGCGTACGAGCCATGAGATGTTGCTCGAGGGTGGCAATGGCAAGTGGCTTCTGAAACTCTGTAGCATTGCCATACGTAGTGAATGGCTTCACAACTTTTTATCATCGGCAAGATACTCATAAAGTACGTTGCTCTTCTTTGTTATTCGAAGCACAACCAGCTTGAGGAGCTGGAGTAGTCGTAGCGTCACATATCCACTCCACCCCCATTGATGAAGGCGCTCTGGTGCAAAAGTTTCGGCAACGACAAAGCCAACAAATAACCAAGCAGCGCGAAAGACACTAGCTAATTTATTATTTATCGTGGTAAATATAAATAAATGGCCAATTTGTTTTCATTAGAAAGTCAACGCAGTAACATTGCAAGGACTGAAAGAGGTTGTGAGATTCTTCGTTTGAATTAGTGCTGCAGCAGAGCATGCGTATGTTTTGGGGGTTCAGCCTCTGTTTTATTTCGGCGAACGAAAACATCGCGGATGATTTATGTGCGTTTATACGAATCAAAATGCTGTTTGGGATGTTTTGGATTTTGCGAGAATAAAATACCTCGTCTTTTGACACTGCATTGAGAAGACGAGCCGGCTATTTTGATTAATGGTCTCGTTTTCATCGTGGAATGTAATAGAATTCCTAATGATTTTCTTATGCTTCTTCTTCAGCAACCCAAAAACCTTATGAGGTACTGCAATAATGAAGAATTCTCTGCTGATTTTTTTAGTGAATAACTGCATGTGCCAGCCGATAGAATAGATTCTATTCTTTTAAAAACAAGAAATACTTTTTTGTCTAAATGAGTTGGAAAGGAAAGCTTTTTTTATACCCTATTCTAAGGGTATATTAATTTTGAAGCATAGTTTGTAACATAACTTAATATTGCCCGTAGACCCCTAAAAGTTACTATATTTATGATCAGCATCGATAGTAGGTAATGTCGATCTAGCCATATCCGTCCGTCCGTCCGTCCGTCTGTTGGCCTTTAAACTGGGCCTAGAGAGCTGAAATTTTAACCATATACTCCCTAGGGTCCCGAAATAATCAAGTTTACGAATTTTTGAAATCCGCCCACAGACACGCCCACAAACTCAAAAAAACAAAATTTTGGAAAAAATCGAATTTTGAGCTACAAAGCTGAAATTTTTTATATATGATCTATGACTCCTAAAACTGCTCGTAAATTTTTTTTTCAAAATCCGCCCACTGACACGCCCACAATTAAATAAAACAATTTTATTGAAAAACCAAAATTTGAGCTAGGGAGCTGAAATTTATAAATAATAAATAATAAATTTATAATATATAGGGCTCTTTAACCTCATGTGTAAATATTTTCAAAATCCGCCTACTGACACGCCCACAATTTAAAAAAAAAACTTTTTTTGAAAATCCAAAGTTTGAGCTAGGGAGTTGAAATTTATAATATATACTCTCTATGGGGCCCTTTATGCTCATGTGTAAATATTTTCAAAACCCGCCTACTGACACGCCCACAATTTAAAAAAAAAAACTTTTTTTGAAAATCCAAAGTTTAAGCTAGGGAGCTGAAATTTATAATATATACTCTCTAGGGGCCCTTTATGCTCATGTGTTAATTTTTTTTAAATCCGCTTACTGTCACGCCCACAATTAAATACATTTTTTTTATTGAAAAACCAAAGTTGGAGCTAGGGAGCTTTTTTTTACAAAAGTTTCGTTTTTTTTGATAAAATCCTTTAAATGTTATATAACAAAATATGTAGAGCGTTCTTAACAATTCCACCATACTTAGACTTTTGTCACGCCCACTTATGAGGGATAGGAATAAGAATAGGGTATCCAACAGTTCGCCCAAGCGGACTGTAGCCCGTCCCTATGTTTTTGATAGCACTTTAGGGATGGTTTATTGACAAACTGTTTGCCGAAAAATATAATTGGTATGTAACCGTTACCTTTTTTAACAACTATTTCTGCCGGCGGTGGCAGAAAATGTGTTATTTTGTTGTGCCACTAGAAATGTTTCTAGGTCTGTTTTTTTGCTTTGACTTTGATACGATCAGTGGGAAATCGATAAGATCTGTTTGTTTTAAGTGAAATGGTTTAATTTTTATTTTATTTGAGCAATCAGAATTTTTAAATTTCCTGGAAAACCTGCAAATTTAGCGGTATAGCAAATAAGCCGAAATCACAGAAAAAATAAAATAATATCGTAAGAAATGGTATGCAAATGTAAAAAAATAATAGCAACTACGATAAAAGTACAAAAACAACAATAAAACAACATCAACTGCGGACATTCGCAATTTTATGCGATTTGCATCCAGCGTCTAAAATAATGGCAAGGCTGGGGTTCCTGTGAGCTTTTCGACTGTTCCACATTGCTAAGTGTTCACTATATCCAGATTCCCTTAAGCTTTAAAAAAGCGGCCAAGTGCGAGTCGGACTCGCCCATGAAGGGTTCCGTAGCAGCAAGTAACATCATATAGAAGTTCTTGTTATTAGAAAATAATGGTTCACGGTTTACGCATAAGGTTTATGTTTATGAAATTGAATGTTTTTTTTTATATTTGAGTTGATTGAATGAAAACTATTTACTAGATCTAGTTCAAACCAATTTTCGGTGGAAGTTTGCTTGGTAATGTACGAGTACATCATATATTTTGTTTAGTTTTATCATTTTCTTATTTTAGAAGTTCCAGGGGGGACACACATTTTACCACTTTGGAAGTGTCTCTCGCGCAAACTATTCAGTTTAGAAAAAAATGATATTAGAAACCTCAGTATTATTTTTGAAGACCTATCCATAGACACCCCACACGTATGGGTTTGATGCATTTTTTCAATTTCAGTTCTAAGTAAGGGGACCCCCAAAATTTATTGTTTTTTTTTTTATTTTTGTGTGAAAATCTTAATGCGGCTCACAGAATACAAATTAAATAAAACTAAGTTTATTTCTATTTAAAAAATATTTTTATTGAGGAGAAGCCTCTTTATTTATTTTTATTTTAACTTGCAATTTCGACTGCTACTCCAGAACTAAAACTTAAGTGTAACAAATATAAACTTATTGCCTAGGTTTCCTTATATCTACGTGCAGGAATGTGGGATTATGGATTGGGATTGGAGGAGGTGTCGTTTGCCAGACGCTGGCTCAGCAACATGAATGTGGAGCGTGGGTTCCTCTGTTGCTGTCGGATGTGATGAGTCTGGGTATCCGGTATCGGTTGTGGAATGCGCTTGGTGTTGACCTGCATGTGGAGCGTGGGTGAATGTTGAACGTGTTTGGTGTTAACTCTTCCCTTCTTAAAAATCAAACGTCCTCGTTTGATCTTAAGTCAAAATAATGGTATTTGACTTATGCGTGTAGGTTTTTGTGTTAAAACTTTCCCTTGAGCTTCACTGATTTTCTTACAGGGAGTTGCTGTTTGTGCGTTTTCTCTCATCTCAATTTGGATTTCTGGATCAGGGTTGTTGTTGACGTTGATATGCATTGGGCGCTTTTTCCATGTTGCTTTTATTATAAAAGTTATGACAATAGTTGCTACCGCTAGAATGCATATGATGTTTGTTGCTCTGATGATGCTATGTTTCGATTCCAGTATCCTTATTTCTTCGGTGTTACTAGAATGGAGTTCTTTTATCATTTCTAATGATAACATTTCTTCTGTGTCCTCCACTGTAGAGAATTGAGCGATTGCAGATAATGGCTTTAGTTTGGATATTACGATGTCAGGTAGGTAAGTTTTGTTTTCGATGGTAATCGTTGAATTTTGAAATTGAATTACGAACGTGCCAGCCAGTGGTAATGCATCTGTGTTGTCTTGTTGCATTGTGCCGTTGAACCGATTGAGGAAGATAACTCCTGGGGAGATTTCGTCTATTGTGGGAATGTGTTGATTGTTTATGCGTGTGCAATTGGCTTGTATATTAAGGAGTAGGTTAGGAATAAAGGATGTGCTACTAAGATCTAGTATATGTCGATAAGGACATATTGATGAATTGTTATATGATTTACAATCTAGTTTTAACCCGAAAATTTTCTTTTGGCATTTCAAAATTTCTTCAAAATCTAATTTGTTTACAAAATTTGCTTTTTTTACGGGTTTAAGTAAGAGTTTACTACAAGTATTTAACTCTAAACTTGGTATACTTATGATGTAAACTATTGAATTTTTGTTTGTGGCAACTTTTACTTCTGCAAAATTTAGTGCTTCATCAATATTGCCGTAAGGAATATTTTTTGTCTTTATTATTTGTTCAGCTATATTAATTTCTTTAATTGATAAAATATAGGAATTTATAATTCCTTTATTTGCCCAAAGTATGGCATATTCTATGTTGATTAATTCTTCCTTAAGTAATTTAATTTTGTGTTGGGTAACAAATATAATATTATTTATAAATGGGTAATTTTTTTTTCATTTTCATTAAAACTTCATTTGACTTTTTTGTTATTTCGTTGATGTTGTTAATTACATCTCTGTTAATAAGGACCTGTTTGTTATTGTTTTTTAATACATTATTTATTTTGTTTCTAATTATTCGTAAGTCGTCATGGTCAGGGCTTCCAGCTATCCACTTCCATGCGCTCCCTATGAAATTGAGTGATCTTTTGTTTTTGTTTTTTGGTTTAAGCCTATTGAATATGTATTCTATTTCCGAAAGTTCGTGAGAAAGAAAAGGTTAGGAGGGGTGGCTCTTATTTATGCCGTGTTCTATTGTATCTCGGATGTTGGTTATAATGCTTTCGCATGGTACCAAGTCTAAGATATGGATCATTTTAAAGCTGCCATTTTGGATCATCGCTGTCCCGGTTTTTATCGCTACTAGTTCACTGGATGAATAGTCCAGGATCTGGATATCGGCCATGGACGTAGTTATCATTAATCTGTTGGAAAAATTTTCCATCAATTTCTTATACGATGTTTATATATAATTTTGTCGCTTTCTGTAAGGACGGTAGTGTTTCTATTCTCCTTGACTATTTCTTCTTTGTACCTATTAAAAAGTTTTGTTCCTAATCTTTTGTTTTGTCTTACGTAAATTGTTTATCCTACTGTATATTGTTTTGGCTCTTGTTTTCTTTTATTATGGTATGCTATATCAGTTTTTTGTTTTTGTCGTAGCCTTTCTAAGTTCGACCGTCTCGTCTTCTCGTAGTCTTCGGGGCCAAATGTAACATTACGACCAAAGAAAAGGTCAACTGGTTTTTTGTGTGTGGTGGAATGAATGCTATGGTTGTATTCATTTACAGATCTTTCGATTAGTTCCTCAAAATTTCGATGCAAGTCATCTTTTTTTAGGCATCTCATTAACTCTGCAAGAGTTGAATGGAAGCGTTCTACTTGCCCATTAGCTTCGCTTCTGTATGGTGGTGTCGTGTAGACATCAATTTTTAGTTCATCCTTCATCAAGAAGAGGATTGTGGATGAATTAAGGGAAGGTTCATTATCAATAACAACTGACTTTGGTACTCCAAAGAAAAAGAGTATCTCTCTTAAGGGTTTTCTAATATCTTCTATGGATCTGCTTTTAAGTATTTTGACTTGTGCGTATTTGGTAGATTTGTCTATTGCAGTAAGTACTGATTTCTTTTCTGTAGTGAATATGTCAAGATGAACTGTGTGTCCTGGGAAATTTGGTAAAGGCGTTTCATTTAGTTTTGGTTGGTTAGGGTGTCTTTCGTATTTATTTTGCTTGCATACTGAGCAAATATTGGTAATTCGTTTTATTTTTCTTATCATGGAAGGGAAATAATAATTTCCGAGAATTTGAAGTCTATTTTCGACCGCGTTTCTATGGGCGCGATTATGAGTGTCTATTATAATTGTTTCCTGATCATGCTCGCTTAAAATATCCTGTACTTGCTTTTGTGAGAATCTAATTTTAAATGTTTTTAAATGAAGGGGGTATAGTTCCTGTATCAGACCCATTACTGGCTCTTGTGTTTTAATGCAATTTATTACCGAAGGATTCAGAATTTTCTTAAGAATCTGTAGAAGATTCTCTTTACTGAAGTTAGTCTCTGTTATGTTGTGTCGGTGATATCCGGGGAACACGATCTTAAATTCGTGGTTTTTCCTTTCGCCTGTGTAGAGAAAAATTTGGCTTTTGAAGACATTGATGGGTGCTTCAACGCTGAAGATGAGCTCTTGGGAGGAGCTCTCATCACTGTGTACTGTAGGAGTTAGTGAATTGACCTGACTTTCTTGCGGGGGTCTGGAGAGTGCGTCTGCGACTACGTTAGATTTTCCGGGCTTATAATGTAGTTCGCAATTGTATTCTTCCAATATTGCCTTCCAGCGTTTCATCTTTGCGTTATTATTCTTATTGCTTAACGCATAGGTTAGTGGCTGGTGGTCTGTATATATTTTGACCTCGGCTCTGCCGTATAGATAATTTCTTAGCAATTGTAGGGACCATATTATCGCCAGCATCTCTTTCTCGTTTGCGGCGTAATGTTCTTCGGATTTGTTTAATGTTCTGGATATGAACGTTATGGGTCTGTCATTTTGTGAGAGCACTGCGCCAATCGCATGATTGACGCATCTGTAGTCAATTGAAAGTCTTTGGTGAAATCAGGATATGTAAGGATTATTTCCTTTGAAATGAGAGCATTTTTTATTTTGTTGAGGGATTCAACTGCTTCTTCATTGAGGGTTATTAGTTGCTTGCTAGAAGCGTTTTTAGAAATTCTTCCCTTTTCTCCTCTTAGGAGAGTTGTAAGCGGTTTTGCTATTTTCGCATAGTCTTTTATGAAACGGCGGTAATAGCCTGATAATCCCAGAAAGGATCGAAGATCTTTTAGACTTTTAGGGTTTGGGAAATTAACAATAGCCTCAACTTTGGCTGGATTTGTTTTTATGCCATTCGAAGATATGACGAACTCTAGAAATTCAACTTGAATTTGTTTGAAGAATTCGCATTTATCGAGTTGGACCTTCATATTGGCTTCTTCCAATGTTTTCAAGATCTTTTGAATATTCTCTGTATGAGTTTCTTGGTCTCGACTGAATATTATGATATCGTCTATATAGACGTAACATATCTTTCCGATGTGTTCCCGAAGGATGTCATCGAGGGCTCTTTGGAATATGGCGGGAGCATTTTTCAGCCCAAAGGGGAGTCTGGTAAACTCATATTTTCCATTGTTGACTGAGAAAGCGTTTTTCTCTATGACTGACTTTTTTAGAAGAATTTGGTGGAAGCCACTTTTTAAGTCTAGGACTGTGAAGAAGTTATTGCTTCCAAGATGAGACAAAACTCCTCTGATTTCTGGCATGGGGTAGCGGTCTGATATTGTTGCTGTATTCAGTTTTCTGTAATCGATAACTAGGCGGTATTTCTTTTCGCCGGATGCGTCTAATTTTTTTGGAACGATCCAGACGGGTGAGTTATACGGGGACGGGACCTCGATTTTCTTATTATCCCGTTGTTAAGGAGATCTTGAATTTGTTTTTCCACCTCGTTTTTAAGTGATATCGGGTATGGATAGTACTTGGAGTATATGGGGTTTTCGTTAGTGGTGCGAATTTCACCTATGACATTAGTTGTAAAAGTTAGTTTTTCATTTGGCTCGTCAAAAAGAAACGGATGGCTTTTTACTAGGGATTCTATTACTTTACTCTGATGTATAGACATATGGTTCGTTCTGATGTTAATGGAATTAACATCTTGTGATATCTGGTATTTGATGCAGATGTTAATTTGATCTCGAATTGTCATGTAGTCTTGGCTGGTATGAATTACCGCTGATAGTTCCTTCAAACTATCATGTCCAAGAATACCGTGGAATGATGTAAGAGATGGTAACAAAAAGAATTTTATTTTTGTGTCGCGAAGACCGAAAAGGCTAATGTATGTATGGTGTGATACCTTAATGCTTCCTGCTACTGACCTAGCGTGAAAGCATTGCTCGTTTTCTATTGGGGTTTCTATAAGGGAAGGTTGTATATAATTTTTATTAGATCCCGTGTCAATAAGGAATCTAAGAATTCTTCCGCTCTTCGTGCGAGATTCAAAGTATGGCAACGAAGAGCCTGTTAATCTAAAAAATGAGTGTCCATAAAATCTGTTTGTTCATGGGTGTCGTCGAATGACGATGCCGCTTCGTTGTATGCGCTCAATTCGTTTTGAGCATGCTGTTCGACATCAACATTTTGTTGAGGGAGGTTTGGAGTTTCTGAGTTTAAATTGTTATATTGGTTTGGGTCATTGAATGGTTGAACAAAAGGTTCCACGTGGAAATTTTGTTGATTAAAGTTTTGCCTTCTTGGCATATTATTATTTGGCCGAAATTGGTTCCTATTCTGTTGGTGTATTTGTTTAAATTGAGCAGAAGGTCCTTGAGTTAAAGGCTCTGCTTTTATTTGGGGCCTTTGGGGATATTGATTTTGGAATGGGTTATACTGGTTGTTTTGATAATTGTTTGGCATGGGCCTAGGGTTATACGGGGGCCTTGCCTGTACTGGTGGTTGGTAATTTGTGTGACTCAGAGCTTATATCCATGCAAGAAAGTTTGCTTAGTATTAAAGATTAATGGGAGTATACGATGTGATAGAATCCTAGGATAGTGCTGTTGCCTTGGACAATTGATTGCATCTGGTATTCTAGCGTACCCAGATCGCGTTTGTCAGCATAGTGCATGACAAGGCACTTGGAAATACATGTCCAATCTAGAGGCGCATTGTAGGATTCTAGAGCGGTGTCGGCACTTCCAATTATTTTATTGTGTATGACGCTTAGAATCCCGAAATATTTGGGAGTTCCTTTGAGATGTTCGTATATTTGCAATATACGATCAACACTTTTCTTCCAGGAGCTAAATTCTTCTGGGTCTCCTGCGAAATCCTTTAGACATCGGACTACGTCCGGTATGTTGTCTAGTTCGTTCAACCTATCTCTAAATTCTGGTGCAATGGTCTGGTCTGTACCAGTGAATTGATTCTGATTGGGGTTAACTATGTTTTGGATGATTTCGCGTCCTTGACTTTCAAGGAAGCGGTGGACGATAGAAGATATAAGGGATTCAAAATCCGGTGTGGTCTGAATATTTTGACCATTTTGGCGGTTATTGGAATTAATGGCGTTTGTCCGTTGAGGATTGCTATTCGATGCACTCGATTGAAATGAGTTATTGGCACTTTCATTAGCCTGAGTGGGCTGAATTTCCTCTTGCGGATGGTTAGATATTGTGGTAGGGTCATTACCCGATCTTAACATAGGCATTTTTCTTTTCTTTTTTTTCTTTTTTTAAAAAAAATTCACCAAATGAGATAACACATTAATTTAATTGATAGGCTGTTTTCCTTTTGATTTTTCTTAAAAGAATTTTTTTAAAACTTCTTTGTACTTAATTGTGCAACTTTTTTTCACTTTCTTTCGTTTATTCTTTAAATTAATTTCTTAATATATGATTTCTTATGTTAAATTAAAAGACTGGTGGCAACATGGATATCCTGGTTTTTTTTCTTCCTTCGATCTTGCTGATGTGGCTAGCGTCCTTCGCTTCCTGTTCCTCCGCTCCGAGTGGTTAGCTGTAGCGGCTACTAATGGGCCCTTTATTATTTTTTCATCAACGACTAGATCACTATTTTACTTTACTATGCTTTTTCTTGCTTAGTTCACTAATTTACTTTACTATTTTTCCTTCACTTTCTTAGTTCACTAATTTACTTTACTATTTTTCTTTACTTTCTTGGTTCACTATTTTACTTTACTATTTTTCTTTTACTTGCTTAGTTCACTATTTTACTTTACTATTTTTCTTTACTTTCTTAGTTCACTATTTTACTTTACTATTTTTCTTTTTTTAAAGGCGTTTAACACGCGATTTCACTGTACTTTACTTTACTTTTTTACTTTGCTACTGGTTCTTACACTGCTCGGGCGCCAATTAAATAAAACTAAGTTTATTTCTATTTAAAAAAATATTTTTATTGAGGAGAAGCCTCTTTATTTATTTTTATTTTAACTTGCAATTTCGACTGCTACTCCAGAACTAAAACTTAAGTGTAACAAATATAAACTTATTGCCTAGGTTTCCTTATCTCTACGTGCAGGAATGTGGGATTATGGATTGGGATTGGAGGAGGTGTCGTTTGCCAGACGCTGGCTCAGCAACATGCATGTGGAGCGTGGGTTCCTCTGTTGCTGTCGGATGTGATGAGTCTGGGTATCCGGTATCGGTCGTGGAATGCGCTTGGTGTTGACCTGCATGTGGAGCGTGGGTGAATGTTGAATGTGTTTGGTGTTAACTTACATCCACTTACCAAGTTTCAACAGTATAGTTCGTATAGTTTCGAAAAAAAGTGACATACGGACGGACAGACGACAGAAAAACATGACGAATCCATAAGGGTTCCGTTTTTTGCCATTTGGCTACGGAACCCTAACAAAAACATAGGGACGGGCAACAGTCCGATTGGGCGAACTCTTGGATACCCTATTCTTATTCCTATCCCTCATAAGTGGGCGTGAAAAAAGTCTAAGTATGGTAGAATTGCTAAGAACGCTCTACATATTTTGTTATATAACATTTAAAGGATTTAATCGAAAAAACGAAGCTTTTGTAAAAAAACGCTCCCTAGCTCAAACTTTGGTTTTTTAATAAAATTGTTTTATTTAATTGTGGGCGTGTCAGGCGGCGGATTTTAGATATTTTATTTCCTGAGCAGTTTTACGAGTCAAAGATCAAATATAAAAAAATTCAGCTTTCTAGCTAAAAATTCGATTTTTTCGATAAATTTGTTTTTTTTAAGTTTTGTGTCTGTGGGCGGATTTCAAAAATTCTTAAACTTGATTATTTCGGGCCCCTATAACCATATACTCTGGTTGGAATTTAAGCTTTTTAACCTAATTTTTGCGAAAGGACGGCAGGACGGCCGGACATTGCTAGATCGACATTAATATCGATGCTGGTCATAAATATAGTAACTTTTAGGAGTCTACGGGCAATATTAAGGTATGTTACAAACTTCGCGTCAAAATTAATATACCCTTAGAATAGGATATAAAATCGCCCTGAGAAAAAATTATTTCTAGTTTATAAAAGTATCGAATCCATTCTATTGGCCGGCAGTGTATGTACATTGTCGATTTCAATTTCAATTCAATTTTAGCTAGTTTTTTTAATCAATTGGTTATTGTTACGTTTAGCTGCAAAGCCATAGGGGCCTTTCTGCGGAAGACTGATTACAAAAGACACGTTACTTTAAACAAGTAAGTTTACGTAAATTTACAGATAGTTCAATTAGACGATTTCATAAAAACTTAATACGAAAAGCAAAATACAACGATACAATTTTCAATCTTACATAGTTAAGAACAATCCTTTTACATTTCTTAATAACTGTGTTTTCGGCATGCTGCTGCAACTTGTTGGCAGTTCGTCGAGATTGGTGGGACTATGACTTTGAATCTTCTTCGACCGTACTCGTTATAAGATCTCCGGATATCCTGTCGTTTGTGCAGTTTTTGTTACGAGTTAACGACTTGTCGGGTAGGAGTTTTATAGATTCTGTCGTTCAAGAAAGTAGAGATTATCTCAAGCTCGTAGAGATGGGAAATGCTCAACATCTTCATATCGTTGTCAATCTATCGCTGTTGGTATTGGTATCCATTAGAGTATAGGGTCAATATATGGAGAAAAAAGAGTAAGTAGTTGTATGAATTTCGACTACCTCCACTTGGTTGCGTTTTAATAAGTAGAATATTTTGACAACAAACAAATGTAGTTCGGATAAAGTCTTTAGCCTTCTACCTTAGGCCAAAGTTTTGACTTTTTTCCGTTAGACTAAGAGTTATCCATAAGTTTCAAAAACTTCATATTAATAAATGTATGAAATAAAACACATAAAAACTATGACATTAATAGCTTTATTTAGACAAAAAACATAAAAAACTTACTAATACAAACTTAAAAATTCATAATAAGTATTCCATGAACTAACTTGAATATACCTTCTACTTTTAAATATTATAATTTTGTTTTGTGGAAAACGCTAAAATGCTCCGCGAATGTATTCTTGATCTGTTAAGCCCGTCTCTGACTTTTGTACCAGCTACTGTGCTTGAAGCTTCGGTTACGATCTTCATGCAGCGCTCAACAGCTTGAGCATGACAAGCCTAGTTTGGAAATGACTTTGTTAATTGGAGATTTTTCTTCGAGGATGTCTTCCAAATCCTGATCACTTGTTTTCTCTAACAATGTAACTTGTGATTCGGTGCAGATAATTAAGTCAATAAAATCTATGACATTGACATTTAATTTTAGTAGTTTAAAGACTCTAACTGAAGACATAAGGTTTTGTTTTTTTTTCTAGCTGAGATGATTCTTTTTTAAGCCCAGTTCTATCCTCAAATCATATAAAAAAGAACTTAGGAGGGCTAAAACATCACCGTGGAGACTCTTCTGTGACAAAATAGAAGAATCCTCGGAGGCATCAAGGCGAAGAAAAATCCTTGCATCAAATCCAACTATGCCCAGCTGCCTAAAGCAGATGGCTCGTGGACTACATCCAGCGAGGAATCGCTCAATCTACTTATCGATACTCACTTCGCAGATAGCTCTAACATTACCGGTCGTAGCAACCTAAACAGGTCACCTATGCAGGTAACTAATTCTCAAAGTCTGATTACTAGGGACAAGCTCCTTTGGGCGCTACAAAGCTTCAAGTCCTTCAAGTCTGCAGAACCTGACGGCATAATACCTGCCGAACTTCAGATGACTTCGGATATCATCCTACCAGCACTTGAGATGATTCTTAAAAGCTTCTTAAAGCTGAGTCATATTCCTCAGGCATGGAGAGAAGTAAAAGTGGTATTCATACCCAAAGCTGGCAAATACTACTGTTAGTCCAAAAGACCTCAGACCCATTAGTCTATCATCATTCCTCCTCAAAACGCAAGTCCTGTCTGCGGCCCAACATGCGTACAGCAAGGGTAAATCGGTGGAAACCGCCCTTCACTCCTTGGTACGCACCATCAAATACTCCCTTCATCACAAGGAATACACTATGGTTACTTTCCAAGACATAGAAGGCGCTTTCAACTAGGTAAACACATCTGCAATCGGAAATGCACTAACAGAACTTAATGTGGATGGCTTGATGAACTGATCAATCTTTTGCTCTGACGCTGGATTATCAACTCAAAACTGGGCGATTAATCCGCTAGGAGGTCTGTCAGTCGAGATATGCCACAAGGCGGTGTCCTTTCCCCCTTCTGTGGAACTTCTTGCTTGCAACTGACAATTTGTTTAACCTCATTGCATACACTTATGTTGTTATTTCTTAATTCGGCGCGTATTTTTTCATTTTCTTCCTTGAACCTAATTGTAATGCTGCACAAATTTTTCATTTCCAATACACTTCTCTCGCATACTTCTTGAACAGTTTTCATACGGCACATTCCTTCCATATATCGTTTCTCTATTGCGTCCAGTAAATTCTTGATTTCGTTTTCGTTGTTCTTAAGTGATTGTTCAAATTCATCCTTATATAGCCTCAAGTTATTGGTGTTTTTATCGACGCTTTCCTGGATATCCTTTACAACCATGTCCACATTCTGGATGTAAAGAATACAATCGTCGCAAATAAATCTTACCATATTACCTTGTTCTTATAATCCCGCTGCTGTATTCGTCCAATCCGGAACATTCTGTGGTCGAGTGGAAGACTTTTTTGCAAACGCCTTCGCAGCTGACCCCTGTTTCGACTCGTATCGCCAACTTGCATTTAAAGCACTTCGACATACTCAATTGACCTTTTTTCGATTTGGTGCTCATACACCGTTTAAAAGTACACTTTATATTTCCAGTTTTAATATTAATTGTAATTTTAAAATGATTTTAAATTGATTTTATTCGCACTGCTTAAATTTTGACTTCCTATGATTCCAACTGTCAAATTGACTAATGTGCTAAAATCTTATGGAAAATTATATCGCTTAGATTATTATATATATTAAATTTAGGTAAATATTGCAGCTTGCCCATAACAGCACCAAACACAAATTCAATAACTAAAAAAAGATGATAACATAAAAGACATTACTATTTTAAAATGATTCATTTAGTACTTAACGGGCTCCCAACCCATGAAGAGTCTCTGCCTGAGGCACTGCAGACTTCCATCTTCTGGGATCCCGGGCACTGCATCCAGTTCTCCAGAACAAGTGCTCTGGCATCCGCGATAGCTTGGTCTTTCAAACGGAGGTTAGGTCTTCGTTGCCTTCTCGAACCCGGGGCCTGGGAATCGAAAATCCTTTTAGCATTATTTTCTATTAGCTCAATGTGGCCGAGCCATCGTAGTCGAAGTGATTTAGTTTTTTGGACTACATAAACATGTTAGTACAGCTCATAGAGTTCGCGGTTGCATCTTCTCCTCTATTCGCCCTCCTCGCACACAGGACCAAATATCCGATGGAGTATTCTTCTTATATCTCATGTAGATATGTTTATAACTCATAACTCATTTAGAATTATTAAAGTAATCTGAAAGCCAAAAATTGAATATCTCAAAACTCAAAAAAGGCACGTTTGCTGATACGGAATATAAATACTTATGTTCCACATAAACCCTTAAGTGACACTTATTAATTTGCACCAAACGTAAACTGAAACATAAAAATCCAAAAGTTGAACATAACTTAGGTGGAAGAAAAAGTGCCACATAAGATATTTATGTTAAACATTAATTTTCGATTACAATTGTTTTCACTTATTTGCCAAGAATTGTCAGGATACTGCTACGTTAATATTATTACAAAATTTAATAAAAATAGATTTTTAACTGCCGGGCTTGATCGAAGATGTCGTTTAAGTTCTTGAAATTTTGAAAGTAGCAGTTCCTCGTCAAATTTACGAGAGGAGCAAATATTTTTACTCTTTTGATAAGCTAACTTTCTATAAAAGATTTCGCTTAACAAAGGAAATAACAATAGTTATTTTGAACCAAATAGAATGCTCTTTAGAATGCCCATCCAACTGGTACAATTATGCCACAACTATAATAAATTAATAGATATAAAAGTATTTCCCTTCCTATAGAAATAATTCCATTGCTCCTATTAATCAACTTTTGGTTGCGCTACGCTTTTTGCTACTGGTAACCATCTCCTAAGTATAGCCGATTTTGGTGGAATGCATGTCTCAACAGTTTCAAGAATTGTTTTGAGAGTTTCAAGAGCAATAGCTAAACTTGGAAATAAATATATACAATGTCCCCAAACTGCAACTGACATTTTAAAAACCAAACGTGATTTTTCTGACATAGCATCGTTTCCAAATGTAATTGGAGCCATTGACGGCACTCACGTACAAATTCAGTCCAACGGTAAATTATTATTTAAGATTGACTCGAAAAATAATATCAATTGGTTTGGTACATTAAGGTGGGATTGATGCAGACGTTTTTCGAAACACAAAAAGAATCATATTGACGGCTTATAATTACTCCAGTCGTTCTTTGCTTTCTCATTCTCATGTTTCATCGCGCTACAGAATATTTGTAATTTAAGTAAACAGTTACCCCCGTATTAATAAACAACGGATAGCGGCGAGTTAGCACTAGCACACATGTTAACTCTTAATTTTGATTAATAAACGTTAGGGTGGAGCGTACAATTTTTTTTTCGATTTTCATTTTTGAATAGCGTTAAAAAATTGCATAATTTCGTAAACTAACCGTAAAAAATATTAAAAAAAATAAATTTCACTTTTTTTAGCCCTCTACCAGAACTCAAAGTTTTGCAAAACTGTCAAAAAAGCCTTAATTTTTGTTTTCGACTCTTTAACTTTGAAAGTATAATTCCAAAAAAAAAATATTCTAAACAAAAGAGAAAGACAATTCAATTTCCTATAAAAAAGATATGAAAAACTTTTATGTACGTATGCCATTTCCAAACTACCCTTGTCACACTCAAGCTGTTGAGCGCTGTTTGAATCGGTTCTAGTCAGATCACCGTAATTAAACGACGTTGGGTGCGGTTAGTACGTAGATGGGGGACCGTTTGAGAACAACCGCGTGTCGTTGGCCAGTACCATCTACAGAGTTGAGGTAGTAATATACGTGGTATCACAATGGACCTAAATTGGTCTAAGTGTGTCGGCTTCTGCCGACAGCCACATAAACATAACATAACATAACATGGTGACCGAAGCTTCAACCACAGTAGTTGGTTAAAAGGCCAGAAATGGACTTATTAGATAAAAAATACATTCTCGAAATATATTACCATTTTTAGAGACAAAAAAAAATATAACGTGAAAAATTAAAGAATAAAGATGTATGTATTGGTAGCTTTTTAAATTATTTATTATGAATTTTTAGGTTTCTATTTTTAAGTTTATGTAAATTGCTTGTCCTAATAAAGCTAATATATATTGTTTTTTGTTTTCTTATTTCATTAATGATATAATATTAAGATATTTCAAACTTGTGGACAAATCTTTTCTTCAACAAATTTTTATTTTTTTTTCAAAACTTCAAAACTTCAAGCCAAGGTAGAGGGCTAAAGACTTTATCAAAAAAAAAAAAAATGTAATGTCAAATTATTCTACTCATTAAAATGCAACGAAATGGAGATATTCGTCGAAACTGATACTGATACATCAACTTTTTTTTTCTCCATACATTTACGCTCCACCCTAATAAACGTGTGTTAGCTTTCACTAAAATGTGATAACGAGTGGATAATGGGGAGAACACAAAGATACTTTTGTGCTAGCATTGTCACCGTTACGCTACCCCAGCTTTTAGTGAACTTTGACTGACATCTGTCATCATACAAAAATCAGTCATCAACAAAATTATTTTAATTTAAATTCGATTTGAATATTTTTCAAATTTAGTATTTTATTTATTTTAAATTTGATTTCGGACTTACATATAAAGATGAATAAGATGACGCTTGTTGCCAAAATAGCATACGCGGCATATTATGGATTCGAAAGCTACTTGGATTTTATCGAAGAAGAGCAACAACAGTCCAAAAGGCGTTGGTGGGTTCGTGAGCTGAACTTAACAAGAGATGAAACTGGATTCTACGCCCAGAACTTTGAACAGATGAAGGAACGAGATCCAGAACATTTTTATAAAATAATAAGAATGTCCCATCAAACATTTGAAATCCTACGAACGCTAAAAGAACCCTATTTGGAAAAAACATGCTGGAGAAAACCAATCGAGCCCAGTGCTCGATTGTTTTTGGTTCTTCTGTAGGTTTTTGTTGCGCATATTCTTTCTTATATTACCCATTTATTTTTGCCAGATATCTGTCACAAGGAGTGCCAAAACAAGTCCTAGCTTGGATGTTTCGCATAGGGTATTCCACAGTCGCAAGCATTATCTATGAAACTTGTGACATACTGTGGGATTGCCTAATGCCCTTTTACCTAACACAGCCAAATGAGTGCGATTGGAAGCGAATCGCATCAGATTTTGAAATGCTATGGAATTTGCCCAACTGTGTTGCTGCTATTGACGGCAAGCACATTAATATTCAATGTCCTCCTGGGGCTGGGTCGGAATATTGGAATTATAAGAACCATAATTCAATAGTGCTTCTAGCCTCTTGCGATGCAAACTACACATTTACTACCGTTGACATTGGAGCATATAGAAGTCAGAGTGACGGTGGGATTTTTAAGGAATCCTCATTTGGGAGGAAGATTATAGCGGGTGATTTCAACTTTCCTCCAGCCAAATTACTACCGAACTCCGATTACCTCTGTCATCATTATATGGTTGGAGATTCAGCGTTTCCATTAAAAACATACTTAATGCGTCCCTATCCTGGAAAGATACTAGTACAAAAGAAACTCAATTTCAATAAGAGACTTTCCTGAGCTCGACGAGTTATTGAAAATGCTTTCGGCATTTTGGTGGCGAAATGGCGAATACTTACGACTACACTTAATATGTTACCCAAGAATGCAGATAAAATAGTCAAGGCCACAGTTGTTTTACACAACTTTGTTAAACTCAACGACAAAGCTTACTATTCTCCCGATTTTGTCGATCGCTACGATAAAAACGATGAAATCATAAAAGGACTTTGGCGAAGTGAGGTAACCCCACTTTCCAGATCAAGGACTTTGGGCTCAAATAACTCGTCTCAAGCTGCCTTTATGATGAGAGATAAAATAAAGGAATTTTTGTCTCCTAACCAAATATGATAAAGAAATAAAACCGTATTATAAAATGTAATTAGGTACATATTTTTATTTATCAAGCGAACTTAAATTATTCAATTTAAAAGATTACAGGAACATAACATTGTGAATCACAGTTCACAGCTTTCATAGTATTTAAGGAAACAAATTAATTATTATTATTTAATAAATTCAGCAGCTGCTGGTTTATAAAATCCGGGCATGTAGATGAATCTTGACGGATTCGGATAATGGCTTCATCTTTTTTGCCATGTTCTGCATAAACTCCATATCAACATCTGAAGAAGTTTCGTTAAGATGAGCAGCTACCGTATTGTTTAGCCCATCCATGAAATTTTGAAATGTTTCCTCTGCTCCCTTTCGCTTTTTGGCTCGGTTTTTTATCGGTGTTACACCATTATCTCCATTACAGTCATTATTATTGACGCCATTATTATCGTTGGGGAATATTGGAGGGGACAAAACAGGCACGTCGCCGCTCCCTTCTATTAAATCCGGCTTGTCAGTTTCGCAATTACCAACTTGCCTACAAATGATATAAAACCGATAAATAAATTTGAAATAAGGAATTCTAAAATGCAATCATACTTTCTTGTAATCAGCGATGGGATGAGAAAATTAAGACTATCATAATACTCCCATTTGTCGTCCATTTCCAAAACAGCTCCACTACCAGATGGAAGAGAAATCATTGCTTTGTGTTCTCTCGAGAACCGATCTCGGAGACTCCTCCAACGCTGCTTGCAATCTTGCACTAGAAAAATGGAAAAATTTTACTATGAGAATTTAATTTTGTTTATGCATTACCTGGTTTATTTAGACCTCTGCTTATATTGTCCCATGCGACAGCTCTCTTGGACGAATTTTTGTATGTCCTTGATTTGGTATTGTATATATAGTCATAATCCTTTACCAGATTGATTAATTGTTCTTCGAATGACATCTTTTTCTTTACCCAGCGACAATGAAGTATTCTTAAAAAAAAATCAATTCATCTTATGTCCACGAATTCCATAATCGTTAAATTTACCTGTGAAACCTTTTGATGCAAATTGTTATTCACTATTTATATTTAATTTAAGAAAACTAAACCCGCTAACAACATCAGACGCCAATAAAAGTAGAAAACATTCCAACTTTTTGCTGTCGGCTGTTGCTACGTTACGGACATTACGTTTTTTTTTGTTTGTCAAATTTAAAGTTCAAGTGCAAAGTTGTTTTGTGATATAGTGCGTACCAAAACAGTTGGCCATTCTACTGCGCAGGTCTCTTAAAATGTGTTTTACAATCTGTTAAATTGCAAAAACAAGCATAAAGAGACGAAAATGGGCGGAGCCATAATAAAAAACGACGTATACCCTGCCTTGTGTTCAAGATCGCTGTCGCGATCTCACTGAGGGTGGTTTCTTCATTTTCCTTCTTTTATACTGAAATTAGGAGCGGAGGAAAAATATAGACCATTATATGTCAACTTTACTTGGAGGCAAATATATTGTTTCGTTTTTTGTCTTGTCGGTTCTTTGTAGGAGTATGATGTGATCACGGTCGGATAGATTAAGCAAAACATTGCACATGAATTGATTGTGTGACTGTGTCTGTATGAAGGTGTACGGTTTTAGATTTAAACCCTATTTGCTCATTATGCTTTCGTTGATCATTATTAATTGTGTCGTGCATATTGATCATGTAGGTACTGATATTGGCACGCAAAGTAAAGTAAATTGCAGTGTCACACCAAATTCTTTTTGTTTATATCATTGAATTTGGGCGAGGTAGGTAAATTTAATAAAAAATTTACAATTTGGGAATTTTTTGGAAACGTAAACGATTTTATGCCCAATAACAATAGGCACGATTTTCTGTCACAAAAAAGAGGATGGGGTATTAAACGGTTCGTTAAAGACAAAATGGTGAACGTTCTTGATTCTTCAATAATTTTTTTTAAGAAATGCAGTTTTTAAAACTTTTTGAACTACCCACCACTTTTAAATTTGTAACCTTGATTAAAAGTGTAAATTATAGCGAGATAAAATTGACGATGAATTGCAAATATAAAACAGATTTACAGCGAGCAGCAAAACAAAACACCATTATACCAAATGGGTGGTTCGGTTTGGTTTGAATTAAGAAGTAAAAACACACACGTTTTAGTACTAAGATAAAAATATTTATTGATTTTGCTACCTATATATGAAATAATTAATATTAATGTATATTAAATTGAATTCGAAGAACTGTCAGTTTCATAATCGGTTGAAGAATCATCTCCTGGATTGATAATTATTGCATCCGACATTGTGTCCCACATCTGCTCGTGTGAAAAGTATTCCTCCTCTGTCCTTATAATTTTTTCACAAACTTTGCGCCAATCTTCAACTGTTATTTTTGAAAATTCTTCTTCAGCTAGTTTCTGAACATCCGATAATCTAAACGTTGTATTTCGGCTTCCGACTCTTCCCTTGACTGTTGCCCAGATCTTTTCAATAGGGTTGAGATCTGGATGATAGGGTGGCAATCGTAGTACTTCGTGTCCCGCGCCGTGAATCATATCGTCAATCTTATGCTTGGGGTGGTGATTAGTCCGATGTCGCTTTATAAGGTCATAAAGTTCGACTTTGAGCATTTTTGAAGAATGCGGTATATTGTTGACGGAAAGGCATTCTAACATCTCCGATTTAACGGAAGCAGAAGTGATTTGCTTGTGTTCCCATTTGTTGTGATATGATGCGTTGTCCATTACAATAACCGATGGTTCCTCTAGGTTATTTAAAACTTGATCCTTCATCCATTTGGAGAAATTTTCAAAATTCATCTCATCGTGATAATCTCCTGTTTTCGACCCAGATTTAAATAAAAGCAAGGCATTATTCACGAAGCCCTTCGCTCCACCTGCATGCGCCATTATCAGCCTTTGGCCTTTTGAAATTGGCGCCTTTAAACCTTGACTGGTGCCGTCAGTCCATGCCCTTGGCCTTGTGTGAGAGCTGTGAATATAGCTCTCGTCCAAATAAATAATCTCATATCCTTCTGACCTGTACTCCCGCACCTTCCTCAGACATTTCACTCGTAAAAGTTTGATTTCATTTCTTTCGCAAAGAAATTTACGGTTGTTCTCCGTTTTCCTATAAGAAAATCCATTTCTTTTTAAAATCCTATGTAGCGACATATTGCTTAGGTTCAGCTCCAAATCTTCCTGCACCCGTTGTCTTAACATTTTTAATGTTATCATCATTTTTTCTTCAATGTGGTTGTATATAATTCGCCGAACAGCTGTGATACCAAATTCGTCCAATCCAGTTTTCCATTTTGTATGTGGTACTCTTTTAGTTGGAGATTCAATAGCGCCTTTCTTCTCATATTCTTTAATTATCCTTCTTATTGTTCGGGCCGAAATTCCCGTAAACTCCTCTGTCTGTGAATTTGCGTATGTGATGGGATTATCTATACATAAATTCCTAGCTTCTTCAATTTTTTTGTAATATATCCTAACAACGATCTTACGTCCTAGACTTCCTATTGGTTTTCCTTTTCTTGAAAGATCCATGACAATTTATTTTATTTTAATAAACTTATGTCCTAGCAATGCTTTCGTTTTCGTGAAAGTGAATTCCAAATAGGAAATCCATAATATATATGCGTTATCTTAAAATAAAAAACTCTAAAAACCAAGCAACAAATTTATTCCTTGCCCCTACAGGTAACCAAATGCAAACACTAATCATGTCGTAAAACTTTTACACTTAAGTCAAACAGGTAAAATCAAACATCATAAAATTTATGCTAACCAAGCACACCACCCATACAGGTACCTAGCGCTAAACCACGAAATGTTCAACCATAAAAAGGGTTGGGAACCCTTTCAAATACAATCGGACTTCTAGGTAGAAATGTATAAAAGTCGACCTCATAATAAAAAATTAAGTTTATTTAGATATTCAACAGCATTTTAGTTCTAAGCACTGTAAAGTTGGGTTACGCATTGTAAATTACAGGCAAAAACGCTTACCCCCCTATTAATAAACAACGGATAGCGGCGAGTTAGCACTATCACACGTGTTAACTCATAATTTTGATTAATAAACGTGTGTTAGCCTTAACTAACATGTAATAACTAGCGGATAACTTAACTCAACAAATTTGGCGAATAAGGAGCGGATAACTTCACACATTCTCAGATTGTAGTTCATGCATTCACAAATTGAGAGGATGCGCATGTATGTGTAGAAACATTGAGAGGATGAGAGAGAACACTGTCACCCATTTGGGCATATTACTCTCTCATAATGCGTTGACTACATAGTAGTACCATATTATTGGAACGGAATACATATAAATGAGTGTCATCTGATGGAATATGACAGATGTACTAGAATTTTTAGTACAATTTGGTAAAGTGCTGCCGTGCGTTCATTGATAAAGAGCGGGTAGCTAATATGGAGATATTTTATTTTTATTAATCAGAAAAGTTATCCTATGGACAAGTTCGCTATCCGTGTGCCAGCTAACTCGTGTAATAACGAGCGGATAGTGATTTTTTATTAATACGGGGGTTAGTGATTAAATCTCTTTCGCGTCATTTTTGTTCTCTTAAATCCTCTCTCTGCGCAATCGACCGTTGGCCAACTGTTTTGGTACGGACTATAGCTTATTAGGGATTCCTATGTTTCAACTTTAGACGTCAGTCAACGCTAACACAAAAGTATCTTTGTGTTTTCCGCTTAACTTAACTCACCGGATTCGGCGTATAAGGAGCGGATAACTTCACACATTCTCAGATTGTAGTTCATGCATTCGCAAATTGAGAGGGTGCGCATGTATGTGTAGAAACATTGAGAGGATGAGAGAGAACACTGACACCCATTTGGGCATATTACTCTTTCATAATGCGTTGACTCCATAGTAGTCCTATCGTATTGGAATGGAATACACAGAAATAAGTGTCAACTGATGAAATATGACAGATACACTCGATTTTTGAATATAATTTGGTTAAGTGCTGCCGTATTGTGGGTGAAGTGCTGCCGTATTGTGAGTGAAGTGCTGCCGAATTGTAGGTGATAAAGAGCAAACAGCTAACACAGGGGACAAATATTTTTATTAATCAGAAAAGTTATCCTATGGACAAGTTTGCTATCCGTGTGCCAGCTAACTCGTGTGTTAAGGAGCGGATAGTGTTTTTCTATTAATATGGCTGTAGCATAGCTACGTGGGTGGGTGAACTTGGGTGGTGGTTGACCTGGCAAAAAAACAAAATTTTTGAAAAAAACGAAGTTTGAGCTAGAAAGCTGAAATTTTTTATACATAATGTATGACTCCTAAAACTGCTCGGGAGATAAAATTTTCAAAATCCGCCCACTGACACGCCCACAATTAAATAATACAATTTTATAGAAAAACCAAAATTTGAGCTAGGGAGCTGAAATTTATAATATATACTCTCTAGGCGCCTTTTAAGCTCATGTCTAAATATTTTCAAAATCCGCCTACTGCCACACCCACAATTTAAAAAAAAACCTTTTTTGAAAATCCAAAGTTTGAGCTAGGGAGCTGAAATTTATAATATATACTCCCTAGTAGTTCGCCCAAGTGGACTGTAGCCCGTCCCTATGTTTTTATTTTAACTTTTGTTGTTTCAGTAAGGACGAATATATTTTTTTTTTTTAAAAAAGGAAATCCAAATCCCAGAGCACTCAGACTCGGTAACGTTCCATTGTACTACCAGGCAGAAATCCTCCTTTTTGGTGTAGATGCATGTGATTGGGTGGCGTATGTTGTTGTTCCCCATGGGGATTGAACCTGCACCGCACGGGTCACAAGCCAACGAATATATACTCAATATATACGAATATATACTCAAAGAGAAGAAAACAAAAGTTTTGCCCAAGAAATTATTTAATTGTTGTAAATAATGTACTCACAGTTATACCGTACCGATGAAATTTGTGCCCACAAGTTTCCTGCTGTTGACGGATGATGTTAATTTGAATCGATCTTTAACTTATTTCTTATGCACTTTGCTGCGACTGATTGTTTTGTTTTAATTTTATATACACAATTTCTTAGGCAAATTAGATAATATTATCAAAGTCAAACCAACAAAAGAGTAGGTATGCGTATGGTAAATTTAAATGATTAAAAAAAACAAGATTTGTATAAGTTAGGTGTAGGTTATCTCAGCGAGACTTCGCGTAATATTAGAAGGGATAAAGAGCACCCGCACTTGCACTTTTTCTTTATGATTATAAATTTACGTTAAATTTCTTTTTTTTTTCATTAATATGATAGTATTTGAATGGGACGGTAGGAACCGTTTTATGTGTAGCGGGGATTTCAGCGAAATAGCTCCACACTTTGCAGCCGCGTGCTCTCGGCGTCTGAGTCTTGTAGCCTAACACGTGTGTCTTCGTCTATGTTCGTTGTAGGTGCTGACGTCTGAAAGCTCAACCTTAGATGACGCCCTTTTCGATCTCAGAAGATCATTTAGATTAAATGGCAGCTAGCAGATTATTTATTGCTGCGGACGCTCCACCTCGACGAGAAGTTAGCGAGCATGTGTATAAGTGCGTCCGCAATTTCTGTCGACAAACAAGCAGCAAATAAATACCGGTGGGATTATAATTATATCTAAATTTTGTAATTTACCTTTAAGATTTCGGGTGAAGTTTTGGAGATGAATTTCCCAATTCAAGGATGTAGCAGCTTATCTGCTAATGGTTTGGGAATGTTCGCATACAGGTATGCATAATGTGACCAACCATTCCATATTACAATAACTGGCATTAACGACGATTACGAATATTATGAATTCGAAGTTTGAGTATCTATGATACTTCAATGCGCCCATTTATCGCATCTCGTTTGTCAAAAATGTCAATTGATTTGTTTTGCTCGCAAATCGTCATTGTTGGGTTGTTAGCTCCGTCTTCGGTTTCTGTACAACATATTTACAATGGACTGTCCCGAGTAAAAAAAAAATTCCTGAGCGCCGTGGTACTTGCGTTTTAAATGCAGATTTGCAACAGAAATATAGATTCATAAAAAAAGAGCAATGTACGCTGCGATATTTACAATGCCGAGTTCAGTGTTGCTCCCGACATCAAATCGCATATAAAAACATAGGGACGGGCTACAGTCCGCTTAGGCGAACTGTTGGATACCCTATTCTTATTCCTATCCCTCATAAGTGGGCGTGACAAAAGTCTAAGTATGGTTGAATTGTTAAGAACGCTCTACATATTTTGTTATACACCATTTAAAGGATTTTATCAAAAAAACGCTCCCTAGCTCAAACTTGGGTGTTTCAATAAAATAGTTTTATTTAATTGTGGGCGTGTCGGTAGGCGGATTTAAAAAAAATTAACACATGAGCATAAAGGGCCCCTAGAGAGTATATATTATAAATTTCAGCTCCCTAGCTCACTTTGAATTTTCAAAAAAAAAAAAAAATAATAATAATTGTGGGCGTGCCAGTGGGCGGATTTTGAAAATATTTACACATGAGCATAAAGGGCCCATAGAGAGCATATATTATAAATTTCAGCTCCCTAGCTCAAACTTTGGATTTTCAAAAAAATTGTTTTATTTATTTGTGGGCGTGTCAGTGGGCGGATTTTGAAAATATTTATACATGAGCGCCCCTAGAGAGTATATATTAAAAATTTCAGCTCCCTAGCTCAAATTTTGGTTTTTCAATAAAATTGTTTTATTTTTTTGTGGGCGTGGCAGTGGGCGGATTTTGAAAATTTTATATCCCGAGCAGTTTTAGGGGTCATAGATCACATATAAAAAATTTCAGCTTCCTAGCTCAAAATTCGATTTTTTCCAAAATTTTGTTTTTTTGAGTTTGTGGGCGTGTCTGTGGGCGGATTTCAAAAATTCGTAAACTTGATTATTTCGGGACCCTAGAGAGTATATGGTTAAAATTTCAGCTCTCTAGGTCCAGTTTAAAGGCCTAATTTTTGCCGACGGACGGACGGACGGACGGACGGACGGACATGGCTAGATCGACATTACTATCGATGCTGATCATAAATATAGTAACTTTTAGGGGTCTACGGGCAATATTAAGGTATGTTACAAACTATGCGTCAAAATTAATATACCCCTAGAATAGGGTATAATCAGCTCGCCATAAAAATATGTCATCCTTTTTTAAAAGATCAACTTTAAGTGTATTCGATTTGCAAACTGTAGCTTGCGAAGGTGTTTTGGTCAAGGAAAATCACAGTTTCCGTTCGGAAGACTGTGCGAGTAAAATTATACGTGTTTGTTTTCAGCTGTCAAAACTCAGTTGTGCATGCACGAAATGTGAGGCCATCGTGACCAATGTGTTTGCGCCGTATTTGATCAATCAGCTGAAGAACGATTTGGAAGATACTCACTTTGTCACCTTACTGACCGATGCTTCTAATCATGGAAATGTTAAGATGTTTCCCGTTCTTGTGCGCTACTTTCAAGTGAAAGTTCGAATCATTGAGAATTCTTCTGAAAAAGGCTCTTCGTCCGAAATTATAATCGATTTGATTAAAAAATCATTGGCCACTTATAACATTGAGGGAAAGCTGGTTGGATTTTGTGACGACAATGAAAACACAAATTTCGGTGGAATTGATCGCGGCGGTCAAAATAATGTGTTTAGTAGATTGAAATCTATCAACCCAAAAATAATTGGTGTTGGATGTGCGGCCCACATTGTGCACAACACATTAAAATGTCCATGCGATGGAGTGCCATCCGATGTTGAGCTAATTGTGGTCAAAATTTATTCTCACTTTTACTTATACACTGTGCGGGTTACAAAGTTGAAAGAATTCTGAGATTTTGTCGAAGAGCAATATGAAAAATTGCTTGGCTACAGCAAAACTCGATTTTTAGCTTTGTTGCCAGCTATCGAGTCCATTTTGCGAATATATGAAGGTTTGAAGGAATATATGCTGAGCACCGCCAACCATTAGTACTCAAAAATTTCTTTTGCGATCCCGTATCGAAAATTTGGCTGCTTTTCTTAAAAGACCAAGTAAATTGTAAATACGTATTCATTGCTGATCATTTTTCATTTATATTTAATTTCCATTTTCGCTTGTACTTATTTATCTAGTCATCGCTTTTCTACCGAATTATAAAAACAATAGAAAGCGACATTCTTTCGGCAATGGAAGTTGGCGAGGCGCTCACCATATTCATTGAAGCTCTTGAAGAGAGAAAAGCAGCGAATTTTTTGTAATATTGCTACAGGCTATGAT
This sequence comes from Portevinia maculata, assembly GCA_949715645.1. Taxonomy (NCBI): domain Eukaryota; kingdom Metazoa; phylum Arthropoda; class Insecta; order Diptera; family Syrphidae; genus Portevinia; species Portevinia maculata. The sequence goes on from OX454525.1 coordinate 299,704,344, forward strand.
TCTGTTACAAACGAATCGATTCTTTTGATAACAATGCCGTTTTATGGTTAGTAATTTTAAATTCGTTCAGTTTTTCCGTATTTAAGTTTAATTTGTATCTTCAGAAAGTGCCATCAATTACATATCTTATCCATTTGGATCACATCATGTTGTTTGCGGTGCAGGTTCAATCCCCATGGGGAACAACAACATACGCCACCCAATCACATGCCTCTACACCAAAAGGAGGATTTCTGCCTGGTAGTACAATGGAACGTTACCGAGTCTGAGTGCTCTGGGATTTGGATTTCATTTCTTTTTTCAAAAAAAAAAAAAAAAAATGTTTGAAGCCCCCGCAAAAAATATAGCGGAAAAAAACAGATTCGACTCGCTTTCTGGTGACAATGCTTTATTTGATCAATAAGAATCTTCGGTCATATTTCCAAAAAAAATCCCTTTTAATCAATTGATGTGCATGGTCAGCTTCGTCTATTGTTTGCCAGAAACTTCTGCTAACGTTGAGAGAGTTTTCGCTATTATTAAAAAAAAATTAGACCGTCGAGAAGACACGTTTGCAAATCAATACGTTAAAAAATATACTGTGAGCTGATTTTTTTCCAATTTTCACAAAAATAAATATAATTCAATTTCACAATTCAACTAATTTAGGTTCGTGAAGTACAGCTTGCAAGTTTCATGCTTGGAATTAAAGCGCTTGAAGTATTAAAATTAAGCCCCACATTACATAAAAAAAATTCTGCGGAAGATAAGTACAACTTTAAAATGGAACAAACGACGGATGCCAATGCTAGTGCTAGTACTTCTTCCAATGTTTAATATGTACTTACCGTTCTTTTTTATCTATAGTTATTAAAACCACAAAACTTAGCAAATTGAAGAATAAAAACATAGGGACGGGCTACAGTCCGCTTGGGCGAACTGTTGGATACCCTATTCTTATTCCTATCCCTCATAAGTGGGCGTGACAAAAGTCTAAGTATGGTTGAATTGTTAAGAACGCTCTACATATTTTGTTATATAACATTTAAAGGATTTTATCAAAAAAAAAAACGCTCCCTAGCTCAAACTTGGCTGTTTCAATAAAATTGTTTTATTTAATTGTGGGCGTGTCAGTAGGCGGATTTAAAAAAAATTAACACATGAGAATAAAGGGCCCCTAGAGAGTATATATTATAAATTTCAGTTCCCTAGCTGAAACTTTGGATTTTCAAAATTTAATATACCCTTAGAATAGGGTCAGTGGGCGGATTTTGAAAATTTTTTATCCCTAGCAGTTTTAGGAGTCATAGATCATATATAAAAAATTTCAGCTTTCTAGCTCAAAATTTTGTTTTTTTGAGTTTGTGGGCGTGTCTGTGGGCGGATTTCAAAAATTCGTAAACTTGATTATTTCGGGACCCTAGAGAGTATATGGTTAAAATTTCAGCTCTCTAGGTCCAGTTTAAATGCCTAATTTTTGCCGACGGACGGACGGACGGACGGACGGACGGACATGGCTAGATCGACATTACTATCGATGCTGATCATAAATATAGTAACTTTTAGGGGTCTACGGGCAATATTAAGGTATGTTACAAACTATGCGTCAAAATTAATATACCCCTAGAATAGGGTATAAATACCTACTTGTTATAATTCCGAAATTTCGATCAAGATTCCGTAATCCGTTCCGAAATTTCGCCAAAAATAGTTGGTCACATTAGGTATGCAGGATGGCGTAAATTCAGGTGGTTTTCTCTTTTTGCGCTTGGACTCACTAACCCTTTCCGATGCCCTATCGTAACACCGGATAATGTTATAATGGAATAAAATCAAGATTGTTCATACCTTTTAGAGGTATATATTGAAATTCTCGGTTTTTTTTCTGAGTTGTCTTGGGCCAGAAAACACCTTACTACGGCCGCGGTCTGTATGCAAAAGAGGGACCTAGGCCATCGTGGATCGAAAATAAATAATTTATGACCGCCATAGTTCAGTGGCTGAAATTAGGGATTCACGATAGTCGACGGGGTACGTTGGTTTAACGTCCGGTTTAAGTAGTGTCATGGGGGAGTCAGGCGTTAGATCTAAAACTTAACGAAACGTGTAAAAAAATTTATCTGTGGTTTAAGGTGTACGCCAAACAGGTTTATAGTTATAAAACTTAATTTATAGGTTACCTTTTCGCTTTCTTGTTGTTCCACAAAGTCGTCATCGTCAAATTCGTTTTCCAGACCATAAACTGTTTTTGGGTTCATAATTGTTACGGCTAGTTCAAAATTAGGATCAAATATGTGAATGGCTTTCCTCCTCCTGTTTTTACACAGGAACGTTTTTCTTTTGCCGCTTTCTTACTGCATGATCCCGACTGGCTGTTAAATTTTTTTTCAATTCGCTTCCAAGCATTTTCTTTATCTTTCCACGTGGCACCATCTATTTTTTTGTTTTCAATGACTTCTTTTTCATCAAAAGCACAATGAAGAAGAAGCATTTTTTCATTTTGCGAAAAATGTGGGTTTCTTTTTTTTATTTCGAGGCATCGACTTGAAGTTAGCTCAAAATTCAAACGTGGTCGCTTACTATATTGAACATACATTTTTTTTGCGAAACTTTCATACATTTAAGTATCGAATAGATTTTATGTAGGACCTAGCTATGCATAAGATTTAGGTTCCGTATCAGCAAACGGGCCTTACTTACTTACTTAATGGGTCCCCGACCCATGGAGGGAGATCGTGCGGGATCTCAGACACGCTGCTTCCAGTAGTCCAGACCAAGCGCTCTGCCTCTGGCTTGGTTGGTCTTCCAAACTTGGAAGCGTTGTTATTCATTTCCTCGATATGACAACTTGGTACAGCTTATAGAGTTTGCGGTTGTATCATCTTCTTAATTCGCCCTCCTCGCACACAGCACCAAATATCTGACAGAGTATTTTTCTTTTAAAAGAACGTTTTTATAGCTCTCCTTTCCTGCTTATCATCCAGCACTCGGCGCCATAAAGCAGAACTCGCAGTATCAGTGTTTTGTGGAGCTTACGGGCGCAGGGACATAAGTCTCCAGGATATAAGCCCCGAAGTCTTTTTTTCGGAACTTACGAGTATATGTGGACCCATCAGGATACAAGTCTCGAAAAAAATTTCGGGACTTATGTCTCACCTAACATATTTTCGAAGATATATGCCCATTTGGACATCAACTTTAAATTAACAATCGCCGTCACTGCTTATGGTCATTGTTGGATATGTAGAAGGTGCGAGGTTGGGCTAGTGAGACATTTCATTCGGGAATTGTGTCTCAGTTTCGACGACGACATTTCGGGACTTATGTCCCAGCACCTTGGTCATCCGTTATATAAGTTTCGAACCCATTTGTTCCGCCAAACCGAAGATGCAACAGTCCTAGGGTAATTCTTCGTCGGGTCGCCAGTATGTTGTTATTCTTGCAGTTGATGGTTACTCATCTGAGAAAGGTGAACTCACTGTTCTGCTATCAGCAGTAACGCTTTATTCTATTCGGTTGAACACTGAGTCGAAAGGAATGTAAGAACATGCATTTTGGTGCCAGGAACAATATAAGTCAAAAATGTAGGCAGGTTTTTGCAATTCAAGTTATCGTGAGCGATTTTTGTCAAAAGCATCCTTTGGTATCCCGTCGCCCTTAAATAGTGGAGGAAAATATCTTAAGCACTTGATTGCATATTTAATTATTTAATGCTCGTTCTTTCCATGTCAATTGAAATGTCTAAAATTGATCTTGTTGTGCGGAGTATTTCCATAAACTAAAACAATTAATGCCAATATATGATATACTGCAGGAGCCCTGGAATGCCTTACAACTGCCTTAGTCATTTCCCTTCATATAAAATACCTGGATCAATATGCACCAAAAATTGCATAAACTTTTAATTTGTTCTTCTTTTTTTTGCGATTGAACCCAACACATTTTTCAAAAACTTTTCCCGAAAAATGTCCACTAAAATAGTTTCAAAAATACCAACCGACATGTGGTTTATGACTCTATTTCAGTTTATTCAAACGGACGGCTTCCTAATTTAGATATGAAAGGAGATCCATTCAAGTACGAGTATATAAACTTCCGTAATTCGATTTTAGTTTTACGTAGCAACCCCCAAGGGGCTGTCGCCTTTGAGAACTTAATTTCTTAATTACAAACAGCGACGAGAGCAACGAATGCATGGTGTTCATTTGGAAATATGATTCTTTTTTTCCCCTTTCAAGTGCCATGTAAACGGATGCCAGGCATTATGACTGTAACCAAAATCAAAAGTTATTTTTGAATAAAGTTTCTTACTGGGTTACTGTCACCGTGTCCTTTGAGATAAAACACCATTAACAAAGTGCTTGTATCGAGAGCCAAGCTGTGGGTGGTTGTGAACACTCGTTGTTGTTCGCATGGATTAGTAAATTTCTTTGCAAACAAATATCGTTGGATGCTTTTATCTCAAGGAAACTCATGAGAGTAAGTTTCATTCACTAATGCTACTCGTTGGTACCACAGGAGCGCATTGATTCTCATATGCACAAGATGCACAATTTAAAGCTTCACTAGGACCGGTGGTAAGGTGTAAAATGGAAGAAGCATTCTTAGCAAGTCTGGTGTGGCTGGGCTCAATTTTATGTTTTTTTTTTTAACTTTGTCGTGAACCGTAGTTCCTTGGTGTTCGACTAGTTCCAGTGTCAAAGTGGTGGTATTAACGTTTAGTATCTTCGGGTCAATGAGTTTGGCATAAATGGTTTACTTCGCAATACCTATTCATATACATTATACACAGTTCCTTGAAAGAAAACTAAGAGCACATTGTACTTTGGTGGTCTGCATGTGAAAATTATGAAGTGCTTTGTAGAAGTTTTGGTACGATAGTACTTCGCAAAAATATGTTTAAAGTGACTAAAGTCCTAAGACAGATTGGCAAGCTAAAGTTCTTAAGTAATACATTGTCATTTTTTTCGCTTGAACTCTTACTGAGTTTGTAAAAGTTAAAGGTTTCTGTAATAAAATCCGTTCAAGTACAATATACATCATTTGTTTGATGTTCACTGCCAAGTAACAACGTTGAACAAAGCACTTCGCTTACCTGATATTCAGACAGTTTGATGTTGAGTGATTTTGTTTGGAATTTAAATGAATTTAAACTCTCTTATAGACATATATATGTATGTAGAAAATCCTTTAAAATAAAAAAAAATGGGCAACGATGACTTAGCAGGTGGCATGCGTTCAGCTTTTAGCTACTGATTTTCGTCTTCCCTAATGACGGTGAGCCTTTGATCAGGATAAAAGAGATCATAACCCTACCACTTAACTGAATCCCTACTGTTACGACTGTGGGGTTCGCCAGTTCTAACTTCGAAAAAAACAACAGGCCTCCCGATTTTGAATCACTTCGTCGCTAAGGCCAATCAAATGCTGGTATTGCTGCATTAATGTGATCCAGGAGTTTTTAGGCCTCCCTCTCTTTCGCGTTTGTATGGAAACTTGATATTGCCTTTTTGACAGGGTTCTTCGGAACTCTCCTTTACAGTACCAAAAAAGCCAGCCGCGCTCTATTTTCTTCGAGATATGTTCTTTGACGTGAAGGCTTCCTCGGATCTTAGAACTTCTTATTCGATCAATCTTTGTTACTCCTGCTGATATTTGAACTTTTCGCACTTGGGAATCACTTTTCCATTCATATAAGTGTCTGCAATAGGTCAGAGTGGCTTTCTGACTTATGCGATACCCATTTCCTTCCAAAACCTCCACCCATACATCAAGTGCTACTTGCAGACCCGTTTAATCCTCGCCTATGATGTCTCCATCCATCCTTTTGGAGTCCGTCACTTTTCCTTCAAGGACTGTAATAAATATTAAGGGACTTAATACGCTTCCCTGGTATACACCGCCTGCAGTGCATCTTACTCTTGTCTTTACCCCTCAAACATGTCCATGATCATCTGTTCGTAGGTTTCTGGAACTCCTCGTTGTTTAAGCGCTAAATCATTTAAGGAATCACGATGTGTTCGCATCACCAATCATGAAAGCTCCGTGATCACGCTTACTAAAATTTTAAATAAAACATAGGGACGGGCTACAGTCCGCTTGGGCGAACTGTTGGATACCCTATTCTTATTCCTATCCCTCATAAGTGGGCGTGACAAAAGTCTAAGTATGGTTGAATTGTTAAGAACGCTCTACATATTTTGTTATATAACATTTAAAGGATTTTATCAAAAAAAACGCTCCCTAGCTCAAACTTGGGTGTTTCAATAAAATTGTTTTATTTAATTGTGGGCGTGTCAGTAGGCGGATTTAAAAAAAAATAACACATGAGAATAAAGGCCCCCTAGAGAGTATATATTATAAATTTCAGCTCCCTAGCTCAAACTTTGAAATTTCAAAAAAAAAAAAAAAATTAATTGTGGGCGTGTCAGTGGGCGGATTTTGAAAATATTTACACATGAGCATAAAGGGCCCATAGAGAGTATATACTACAAATTTCAGCTCCCTAGCTGAAACTTTGGATTTTCAAAAATTAATATACCCTTAGAATAGGGTATAAAAAAATTATTTTATTTATTTGTGGGCGTATCAGTGGGCGGATTTTGAAAATTTTTTATCCCGAGCAGTTTTAGGAGTCATAGATCATATATAAAAAATTTCAGCTTTCTAGCTCAAAATTCGATTTTTTCCAAAATTTGGTTTTTTTGATTTTGTGGGCGTGTCTGTGGGCGGATTTCAAAAATTCGTAAACTTGATTATTTCGGGACCCTAGAGAGTATACGGTTAAAATTTCAGCTCTCTAGGTCCAGTTTAAAGGCCTAATTTTTGGCTACAGACGGACGGACGGACATGGCTAGATCGACATTACTATCGATGCTGATCATAAATATAGTAACTTTTAGGGGTCTTCGGGCAATGTTAAGGTATGTTACAAACTATGCGTCAAAATTAATATACCCTTAGAATAGGGTATAAAAATAAAAGTTAACACTCAGACGAATAAGATTTGCTTGGTCGGCGTTGATTTAATTGGGCCAAAACATTTGAAATAAATTATATATTAATAAATTTCCATAATTTTTTTTCCGGCATCACGGATTTTGATCTATCTCATAGACAATTTTTTGGGAAATATCATATTCTTTGAGAAAAATGGCCGGCCGACCAATGATTTTTAGCCGGAAAGGTCGCGCATACCTATTTAAATGGTGTGATAGGAGGCGAAATCTATCCATTATCACGGCAACCTTTGTTTATACCCTATTCTAAGGGTATATTATTTTGACGCATAGTTTGTAACATACCTTAATATTGCCCGTAGACCCCTAAAAGTTACTATATTTATGATCAGCATCGATAGTAATATCGATCTAGCCATGTCCGTCCGTCCGTCCGTCCGTCTGTAGCCAAAAATTAGGCCTTTAAACTGGACCTAGAGAGCTGAAATTTTAACCATATACTCTCTAGGGTCCCGAAATAATCAAGTTTACGAATTTTTGAAATCCGCCCACAGACACGCCCACAAACTCAAAAAAAACAAAATTTTGGAAAAAATCGAATTTTGAGCTAGAAAGCTGAAATTTCAAAATCCACCCACTGACACGCCCACAAATAAATAAAATATTTTTTTTATACCCTATTCTAAGGGTATATTAATTTTTGAAAATCCAAAGTTTCAGCTAGGGAGCTGAAATTTATAGTATATACTCTCTATGGGCCCTTTATGCTCATGTGTAAATATTTTCAAAATCCGCCCACTGACACGCCCACAATTAATTTTTTTTTTTTTTTGAAAATTCAAAGTTTGAGCTAGGGAGCTGAAATTTATAATATATACTCTCTAGGGGGCCTTTATTCTCATGTGTTATTTTTTTTTAAATCCGCCTACTGACACGCCCACAATTAAATAAAACAATTTTATTGAAACACCCAAGTTTGAGCTAGGGAGCGTTTTTTTTGATAAAATCCTTTAAATGTTATATAACAAAATATGTAGAGCGTTCTTAACAATTCAACCATACTTAGACTTTTGTCACGCCCACTTATGAGGGATAGGAATAAGAATAGGGTATCCAACAGTTCGCCCAAGCGGACTGTAGCCCGTCCCTATGTTTATACCCTATTCTAAGGGTATATTAATTTTGACGCATAGTTTGTAACATACCTTAATATTGCCCGTAGACCCCTAAAAGTTACTATATTTATGATCAGCATCAATAGTAATATCGATCTAGCCATGTCCGTCCGTCCGTCCGTCCGTCCGTCCGTCCGTCCGTCCGTCCGTCCGTCCGTCCGTCCGTCTGTAGCCAAAAATTAGGCCTTTAAACTGGACCTAGAGAGCTGAAATTTTAACCATATACTCTCTAGGGTCCCGAAATAATCAAGTTTACGAATTTTTGAAATCCGCCCACAGACACGCCCACAAACTCAAAAAAAACAAAATTTTGGAAAAAATCGAATTTTGAGCTAGAAAGCTGAAATTTTTTATATATGATCTATGACTCCTAAAACTGCTCGGGATAAAAAAAATTTCAAAATCCACCCACTGACACGCCCACAAATAAATAAAATATTTTTTTTATACCCTATTCTAAGGGTATATTAATTTTTGAAAATCCAAAGTTTCAGCTAGGGAGCTGAAATTTATAGTATATACTCTCTATGGGCCCTTTATGCTCATGTGGAAATATTTTCAAAATCCGCCCACTGACACGCCCACAATTAATTTTTTTTTTTTTTGAAAATTCAAAGTTTGAGCTAGGGAGCTGAAATTTATAATATATACTCTCTAGGGGGCCTTTATTCTCATGTGTTATTTTTTTTTAAATCCGCCTACTGACACGCCCACAATTAAATAAAACAATTTTATTGAAACACCCAAGTTTGAGCTAGGGAGCGTTTTTTTTGATAAAATCCTTTAAATGTTATATAACAAAATATGTAGAGCGTTCTTAACAATTCAACCATACTTAGACTTTTGTCACGCCCACTTATGAGGGATAGGAATAAGAATAGGGTATCCAACAGTTCGCCCAAGCGGACTGTAGCCCGTCCCTATGTTTATACCCTATTCTAAGGGTATATTAATTTTGACGCATAGTTTGTAACATACCTTAATATTGCCCGTAGACCCCTAAAAGTTACTATATTTATGATCAGCATCAATAGTAATATCGATCTAGCCATGTCCGTCCGTCCGTCCGTCCGTCCGTCCGCCCGTCCGTCCGTCCGTCTGTAGCCAAAAATTAGGCCTTTAAACTGGACCTAGAGAGCTGAAATTTTAACCATATACTCTCTAGGGTCCCGAAATAATCAAGTTTACGAATTTTTGAAATCCGCCCACAGACACGCCCACAAAATCAAAAAAAACAAATTTTGGAAAAAATCGAATTTTGAGCTAGAAAGCTGAAATTTTTTATATATGATCTATGACTCCTAAAACTGCTCGGGATAAAAAATTTTCAAAATCCGCCCACTGATACGCCCACAAATAAATAAAATAATTTTTTTATACCCTATTCTAAGGGTATATTAATTTTTGAAAATCCAAAGTTTCAGCTAGGGAGCTGAAATTTGTAGTATATACTCTCTATGGGCCCTTTATGCTCATGTGTAAATATTTTCAAAATCCGCCCACTGACACGCCCACAATTAATTTTTTTTTTTTTTTTGAAAGTTCAAAGTTTGAGCTAGGGAGCTGAAATTTATAATATATACTCTCTAGGGGCCCTTTATTCTCATGTGTTAATTTTTTTTAAATCCGCCTACTGACACGCCCACAATTAAATAAAACAATTTTATTGAAACACCCAAGTTTGAGCTAGGGAGCGTTTTTTTTTGATAAAATCCTTTAAATGTTATATAACAAAATATGTAGAGCGTTCTTAACAATTCAACCATACTTAGACTTTTGTCACGCCCACTTATGAGGGATAGGAATAAGAATAGGGTATCCAATAGTTCGCCCAAGCGGACTGTAGCCCGTCCCTATGTTTTTTTTTTTTTCATTTTACGCGTTTTGATGTTAGATTCATAAATATATTGGTATGCGTACTTATATACTGCCGGAAGTATTGCGCTATTGCGCATACCGGATTTTATTATTTGGTTAGAGATTATATTGTCATTGATTTTACTTCAATCAAGACATTTCTTTCGGAGTCATGTCTTTCTTCTACCTCTAGTTTCTTCCTTACATTTTAAGCTATATACAAATTCATATGGGAAAAAGGAAATATAGGAAAGTTTTAATTTGAGTTGATCGTATAATAAATGAAGGTTGATACAAAGTCTATGTTTAATTCAAGTTTATTTATCAATAATCATCTCCATCATTATCATCAACATTATAATTTCTCTCTTCTTCTGCTTTTCGCTTTCTTCTTCATTCTCTGTTGGCAACTTAATATGTCTTCAACTTTTAACGGTGCTGATGGGCCAATGTACCATAATGGTTCAATCCAACACGTACCTACATAAAATTTTATAAGAAATTCTTTGTTTTGATTTTTACAGCAAAAGTAATCAAATTCATTCTTTAATATTATTATACATTTTCATTTCAAAATTAATACAAAAGTACAAATTGGGAAAACGAGAAATAAATTGTTGCTCCAGGCTCTCTATCGCATCTAAAAACTCTTGAGAAGGGCGTATTTAATGCGCAGCCTCATATTCTTTGAAATCTGTGAATATGCACACTATGTTTCTGACTTAATTTCAGCTCACACTTGTGTTTTTGACGGTCAGATTCGGTTTTGAAAATGATTTTCACATTGTTCTTCTTTTTGGGTGATTGTAACTGCATTTCAACGTCGGGAAGCTCTAAATTTACAGTTGGCTCGCTGTTTCCATGGGTTATGTTCTCCATGTACTTTGCTGAAAATGATCTTTTAAATGAACAAATGAATTGAAATGGAGTCAGTAACTTTATATTTAATCCACGGTTGTGTAAAACCGCGAAGGTATTTTTCAGACAATTTGTTTTTCCTCTCGACCGCAGGCCAATCACTTTAAAGTATGTTTTTCCATTTCTTCTTACAATATTTTTAAATTAAAAAAACAGTTGAACTTTATCTTTTAAAAAACACGTACACTCTTATTTGTTTGCTCTGAGTATTAACACGCGTCACCCCTTGTTGTGTTTTCTTCTCTTGTTCAGTAATTAATTATTAATTATGGAAATTTATTAATATATATTTATTTGAAATGTTTTCGGCCAATTAAATCCACGTTGACCAAGCAAATCTTATTCGTCTGAGTGTTAACTTTTATGTTTTTTTTTTTAAATTTTAGTAAGCGTGATCACGGAGCTTTCATGAATGGTGGCTCCCGGACTATCCCTAGTAAGTTTTTTATTTTTCCATTGCTGGAGAAAACAACCTCGATATTTTGTTGTTTTAGTTTCGCTTTTAATTTGTCCATTGTTATGGGGTATATGTCATAGCTACTCGCTCGAAATTGTTGTTGTCCACTTGTTGTCTCTGTTGTTTGAATAGTGTTGATAGAATTGATTTTTTGATTTTTCGTGTGTGTTTTACTATTAAATTATCGACCATGGACTCCCTATAGCCGTTGATACTGGCAACTTTTTTAATGTGATTGTACTCATTCAAGTAATTTTTGACATTATAAACCGAGAAATCGAATTTGTTTCCCGCTTTTGTGACGAGGAGGTCCAAGAAAGGCAACTTATTGTTTTCTTCACATTCGAAGGTAAAGTTGGTGCGATCAAACTTTGAGTTTATTGTTGTCAAGACTTTGTCGATTTGATTTGTTTTAATGACCGCAAATACGTCATCTACATACCGTAACCAAATACGTGGCAATAATACGTCTTGTTTTAGCTTCATTTCAAAGCTGGCCATAAAAACTTCAGGTATCAATGGGGAAAGTGGGTTTCCCATGCTTGTGTCGAATTCAATGTGTTAGAAACCAAGTAGCCTTTTCTTAAATCCTCAATAAATGATATAAAAATTAGAGATAGGCCCTTACTGTAGAACAATTTTTTCCTTAGGATATATCTACCCATAAATCATGCTCTAAAATATTGCCAACGAATTAAGGGACACCCTGTATATAAAATGCATAGACCTACAATTTCTGGTTCAATCAGACACAAGAGCCATAGACTTTGTGGTTGGGATCTTATGAATGATTTTTGATTTGACGTAATGATTTTTGATCTAAATGTGTCTATTTGAAGGAAATAAAATTACAAAATTTCATGAAAAACGGAAAAGATAAATTTTTATTCCACAAATTAGTGTCAGCTCAAATTTCAAAACACTTTAAAATCACATTACCCGCTTTTGAGATATGACGTGTTTTGAGAGTAGCATTGCTTTACTGGATTATCAGCTCCATATGCCCCTTCTACAAGAAAGGCGATCCTGCGCCTTGCAAGAACTATAGAGGCATATTCCTAAATGTCGCATATAAGATCATATCCAACGTACTGCCAGAACGTCTGAAGCAGTTCTTTAACACACTAATCGGCACGTACCATTGTGGCTCCCGGCAGATCGACAATCGGCAAATTCTACAATAGACCAATGAATTTCAAGTCGAGACCCATCATCTTTTTATCGATTTTAAAGTTGCATATAATAGCATTCATCGCCAGGAGCCCTACTTGGCGATGGCCGAATTTGGGATCCCGGCAAAACCGATCCAGTTCTGTCGCGTGAGGCTGGACAACACGCGGTGCAGTTTGCGGTATGGAAACCGCTCTTTTGCACTATTGCAAACCTGCACCAGTTTCCGGAAAGGAGATGCGCTGTCATGTGACTTCTTCAATTTCGTTCTCGAGCAGATAGCGCGCAGAGCAGGTGTCACCACAGCATTCACTATATTCCACAGATCCCTCCAACAACTGGGTAACGCGGACATCATCGGCCGATCTCAGCGTGCCGTGTTAGAGGCTTTCATGGCGATTGAAGAACAAGCTAAATTGGTTGGACCTGAAGTTAACGAGGCCAAAACGAAGTACTTGCTTTCATCAAACAAACAATCAACTGTGCACCGACTAGGAAAAAACTTAACCTGCAGCAGCAACTTCGTGGTAGGAAGGGAGTTCACCTACCTCAGAGTAAACACCAACTCCAAAAATGACACCTTAGTGGAGATCCGACCAAGAATTACTCTAGGAACGTAACAATTTGGCACAACAAATGTGTCCAATACTACTAACTCGGAAGCCCAAGTATATGCTCTACAAAGTACTGGTACTGATCTATATTCGAAATGTAATACCTAATACTCAGTTAGAGTTGAAAATTTCAGCACGATGGCAGTAAAGTTCTCTTTACTGTATTTAAGTATGAGTGAAGGTTAAAAACACATTTCCTTATTTTAAAAAAAATAAAAATAATAACAAAAGATAGCATTAACCTTCCCCTCAGTATGTTTCCTTCTCATTGCAGTTATCCCTAATTATATTAAACATATAAAAATATAAAAAAGAAAACGCCAAGATATCTGTGTTATGGAACTGAATTTTAATATATATTTTTAATATTGTTCAATTTTCTAAAAAATATTGTTTTTTTTATTTACAATCAAGTTTATATATGTGCATTTGAATGAATGTAGGTACAAGACAATTTATATATTTTTTGTTAATAACTCTTAGATGTTAGTTGAGGGTGCAATTAATGTTTTATTTGGTTGATTTTCAATTTAAGTTTTTTATAGTTATTTATGATTTATTTTTTACTAAAAAGATAACTGTTTTTGTAAAAAAAAGTTGGGCTAAGTTAATATAAAAAAATGCACTTGAAGCATTATTTTTTGTCTTCAACATAAATAACTTTTTTTTTAGAAATAAAACATTTACATTTAATTTTTATCGAATCATTAATTTATTTACAAATTTAATTATTGCTGTAGACATTTTATTAATACACAATAGTGTTTGCATTATACCTTTAATTTCTTTTATTTAGAATTCGGTCACTGTTCTTTTAAATAAAGTTATTACCTGTCTTAAAAATATTAAATATAAACATTTTACTAAAAATAAAAATAATTTTTAATTCAGTGCTGATATGTTTCCGCATAAACAATACAAAAACAAAGAGAATACATTAAATTAAATAATGTACAGTGTACATCATCATCACGACTATTTTTAAAATAGCATCTCGAATTTTCACTTCGCATTTTTCTCTTAAAATAATGGCCGAAACCAACGAGTATTATTTATTGTATTACTATTAGTAGTACCTTGGCGATAACATTATCAAAGATAAAATAAAAACATATTGCTAAATTGTGATGATTGATGAATAATGTAACACATTAAAACATTATAGTTTAATTTATCAGAAGCAGAAGAAGAGCTTTTTTATGACATATGATTTAACTTTTATATCAATCGATAGAAGAAAGATTGCTGACAAATGACCTCTGTTGAAAATATAGGCTATTATGGCAACATTTTCCATCTCTTAGTAACTCAAATTTCTAAACCAATTTAACAGTTGCTGGGATGATCGATTTTTTTTTTAACTTTTTAAGCTATTCAGTGAAATGTTCAACTTTAACAATTTCAATGTGTTGGTGAAGCGGCTATCGTTCCATTTTTATTAATAACGTAGTTCACTCGGCAAAATAGTAAGCTTGTCAAAATTAAACCTCTTTAATGGAAAACACTGTATTTGGAAGTTCTCGGACTTTCGTTTATCAACAAGTATACTGATTGTTTGACTAAAAAGTTATTAATTAATATATTGTCCGTTTACACGTACAATAAAGGAATTAAAATCTAGCTTCTCCAATCATTGATGTGTGCGAAGATATATTTTTTAGAACGAATGCAAGGAACATACAATTTATCGTTGATTCCCAACGCCAAATTTTTGGAGTAGCTTATGACAGTTCATACTATTGGGGGGATGAAATCTAAATCACAGCATAGTTTCTCTTGTACCGAGCGGACGGGTCAAGTTTTGTTCTTCATCTACTATCTATCTACTCTTTCAATGCCTTTGAAACGAACCATTTGAATTTGCGTGTACAGGTGTTCGAATTCACAAAATCCGTACCACGGAACTCTAAAACAAGCCCACGTAATCAATCATGCAGGTGGCAATGGTGCTATGGTTGTGCGTCCACTAATTGATTGGCAGGTCCTGCGTTCGAATCCAGACCAGGGCGATGATTGTTAATTTTATAAACACAACAAAACAGATCTCCCTCAAGCAATTTAGGCGCCACCTGTGGTGATAAAACCCCATCGCACCAAACCTCTTTCCTATCCTTCTATTCTTTCATGCAGTAAGTAGCACCTAAAAACATGCAATGAATCATTTGCTGGGTGGGTTTTGCAGCAACAAAAAAAAAACAATGCCTGCGCTGTGGTAACATTAAGCATACTGTATCAATTACAGAAAAAAGAAATCCCTTTAGCGCACGCTTAGCAAAAAAAAATGGATCTCGAATCTCGTTCGAAAAATTGGTAGGTACTATCAAATTCTAAAATTAATTTTCAAAGCCTTCGGATTTGAACGTAGAAAAATCCTTTATAAATATTTATTTCTATGTTAAGGGTTTAGGCCAAATGCAATGTCCATAAAAAATCTAAGCTGGGAAATAACAAAAGTAATTTGTCAGGGGTACATTCCGACCGCTAATATTATTACTAAGTTGCTAGATTTAGGTAGAGCGATTGAGGGTACGATTGGTGCTCAGAGTAAAGTTTTGGTGTAGACGTTGGCAGTCTGCGAATCCTCAGTTCGCTTGAAACATTTTTTGAAAGCTGGTAGTCTTAAATAAAACTGAAATGAAACGATTTGATTACAAATGCTTTTCAGTGCATTGTAAACAAACCTTTATGCGTTTAGTTTTATATGCGATCTGTATCTGAATAGTCTTCATTCAATTTGCTCATTGCGTTCCTGAAAAAAAACCAGAATTGCGAAACTGTCCATGTTTATATTTTTTTTACTTAATAACTTGCTCAAATCGTTTCACAATAAATGAATGTTTATTGTTAATTTTGTTGTGCATCTTTCAATGCAAATACGATTAGTTACATTCGATTTTAGTTTTACACATAGTGCTGTTTGAAAGTAGATGCGAAAGCAACTTTGGAATATAATCGAACAGTAGAATCGACCTACAAAGTATAGCCCAGGGAGCTATATTAACATTTTCGCTCTCTCACTGCAAATACCAAATGAACATTTCTGTCAAAAGCAAAATGATTTCGAAGCGAAACTTTTATGCCCACACCGGGAATTATCAACATTCTTTTTCTTCTCAACTTAAATCTACCTGTCTAGTTCATGTGAATGAAAGTGTTCTCAGGATCAAGCTTCAACATTACATAATAATGTATATATAATAAACCTGCAAATATTTCTGTATGTATGTACTCCAAGCAATTCCTCAGTGATTTTTTTCAAATTACCTACTTCAGTAAAGGTTCACCTTTAAATTACAGATTCAATTTAAAATCAATTACCTAATGTGAATGTCGTTGCTGGAACAGATTTCTTAAAGATGTTTTTCCATGTTAAAAGGAACAATTTCATGCTCATCCAAGTGTGTAACAATGTCAAATCATCCCTAAAAAGAACACGCACGACAACCAACACATCGACACGTCACGATATCAATCAATTGAAATTATTCCACCGAATATAGCATTAGCATATTTCGTCAATTTTCCAGCCATTATTCGAGCGCACAATAAAATCGTATAACCAGATACATGTAAGTAGGCGGATGTACATTGTACACGGTATAAATGCTCGCGAATCGAATATGAATCTAATAGTCTCATACGCACGCAAAATCAGTCCACCCCAGACCCCATCATCCACCATCAACCATGAAGAAGAGCATCAAAATGAGCTCTCAATAGTAATAACCAATTTTATAAAATGAGTATTTTCCTCAAAGGATATCATTTGAGACGTGTAGTGCCGATGGGTAGATAACTTGTTCGAATACAAGTACGCACAAATTAGGTACATGCTCCTCTGTAGCAAGAGGATTCTTCAAATTTGAAATCCAATTGAAATTTGAATAATATTGTCATTAATAATCGAAACGATGAAATTGATTTGAAGTAAACAAACGAACATGGCAATTCACCAAATTTGTCCTCATCGCTGATGATTGTTTTGTCGTTGTCGTTCTTTTGTTGCCATGGATTCGTTTGTGTGGTTATTGTGTATGCTGCTTGTTGATGATCTTTCATTTTGTATTTTCGATAGTATTTTGTTATGATTTGATTTGAATTGAGTTAAGGTTTTTCTTTTTTTACTCGTAATGGATTTACAAAATGAGAAATGATGTTTGATTGACATAAATATCGTTAGTATTTGTCAAGCACATGAATTGTTGTTCAAACATTTTAGTTTAAGAAGCATTTTGAATGGGCTCTGTGACTATGTGGAACAATGCGTAAAATTGATTTATACGGTGCTGACTCAAACAGACGAAAAAAGTTTTAGAAGAAAAAAGTTTGTGTGTTGGGGAAGAGACGAGTGATACCAGCGATAAGCATTTGGCTTATTCACTTCCTCATGAAGAAGTAAAGTACGATATCGGAAAGGCACAATTAGGCAAAATAAGATATTTCTTGTTTATCATGGAGCAGAGGTGATAATAATATTAATGTGCGACTTTTGGATTTCTGTAGGTATGTTTGACTTCGCATCGATTTAACTGCCTCGCATAGAAGATCGGGTGAAAAAGGCATACGTGGCACTATATGCCTGTAGAAGAACATTCGGCAATAGGAACATGGGGATTCAAACCACATGTGTTACACTGGATGTACACAGCGGTGGTAAGACCCATTCTAATATATGGCGCAGCTGTATGGTGGAAAGCTACCGAGAAGAAATGCCATCTCTCAAGCCTTACTAAAATTCAAAGGACGGCTTGCATTTAGATAACAGTGTCGCTAAGAACCACACCCACTGCAGCCATGGAGGTAATACTTAACCTCACGCCCCTGGACATATACTGCAGCAGCATAGCGGTAACAACGGCCGTTAGACTCAGGGAGTCGGGACTGTGGTCTTTCAGGCCCTACGGACACACATCGGTCGAGGCAAGATGGAGGGCTTCGAAAGAAACAAAATCCACTGACTACCTACCACACACCTTCGCTTCAAAAGGAGATTCGCTACCAGAATCCCAGAAAGAAGCGAATGGATCAACAAAGCAGTCACGGAAGAATGCGAGTACAGGTGCAGGCATCTTCTGTGAGACTCTGGGCCTGGTATGTCCCTTAGAATCAGCGATGAATGCAGCGCCTTTCAGGCAGACACAGCTGCGATCATTAAAGCTGCTAAGGATTTGAAGAAGCGCAAACTGGCCGACATGCAGATCACCATATGCTCTGACAGCCAAGCGGCCATAATGGCCATGGAGTCAGCAGTTGTCATATCAAGGGCGGTGTAACAGTGCAGAAAACACCTACACGAGATATCAACCGTAAACTTGGTGACCCCATGCTGGGTACCAGGGCACAAGGACATCTCGGGCAACGAAGAAGCAAGATGCGGACCGGAGATGGATGCATCTCTGGCTCTGAAATCTATACAAACTCCGCTCAGTGCACTGACACGGAAAATCGACGTTGAATCCATGAGTAGAACAAACCTATGTTGAACCAGCCTCGAAACATGCAGACACTCGAGGGAGCTTTGGCCAGCGGTAAACAAAAGGAAATCTAAGGTCATAATCGCGCTGAACCGCAGAGACATACACACATTGACAGGGGTCCTCACAGGACACTGCTACACGCGGAGCGGCTGGGCATAGTGCACAACGATTACTGCAGGAGCTGTAGAGACGTCGAAGAGACAGAATCTATTCGCCACCTACTATGTGATTGCCCTGCCCTTAGAACAAACAAATTCAAGATTCTTGGCAGCTACTTCTTTGAGGAGCTGGAGGATCTGACCGATATTGAACAAAACAAACTCCTGAGATTTACATATAGATCCGGGTGATTCTGATAAAGCAGATCACTGAACTGTGTAACAGCGGCGTATCTTTTGTTTCTTTGCAGGTTTTAAATATTTTCGAAATCCCAACAACAATGGACACAGTGGACCCAAACTGATGGTATAAGTGAGCCGTGACACCAGTCAGAAGGACATCCATTCACCTAACCTAACCTAACTGCCTCGCAAAGAAAAATGGAATTCTTAAAACTGCGTCATCGAAGGATGAGTATGGAGCCACCAGTCTTCCAGCTTAACGGTTTTTTTTTTAATTTCGAACATTTCAAAATTAAATATTATTTATGAAACACCATAAGTCGAATATATTTATAGAAAGCAAAAAATATTGAAAGCCTACTTGGAATTTTTCATAATAAAGGGCCTCGTTTATATTGGTAACTTATTTTAAAGGCAAACAAAAACACGGAGGGTCTGACATATTTGTTGCTTCAAAAAGCAACGCCAAAATGTTCACGCATCGCGTCCTACAAAAATATATCTCACATCTTCAGGGCCCCAGAGAAAGTATAAAGTATCGCACTAAAGCAAGCAATCAAGCTTCTAACTTTCTTCTTCCTTAATGTCACCAAGGCATTGATCAGGATTAATGGAATCATAACCCTGCCACTTTACTGCATCCCTACTGGTCATCCTGTAGGTTTTGCCGTGTCTACCTCAACAAATATCGGCCGCCCTCCCGATTTCGGATCACTACATCACTGAGGCCAACCTAATGCTGGTGTTGTTCCATTTGTGTGATTCAGGAGTTTTAAGGTTCTTTCTTACGATTTCGAAACGTGCATCCTCCTGTTATTGCTTTTCGTTTTATCTTTCAGCGGTGATCTCCAGTCGTGTCACCCCACGGATTTGCATACAAACTTGCGTTCGAATTTCAAAATGTTAAAAACGTCGTCAGGCTCACCTGGATAAACATCATTGCCTTGATACAATTTGTTTCGTTAGTCGCCTTTTACGACAAGCGCTGTTTTTTTTTTGTGCTGGGAAAGGGGTGTGGGAGCGGCTCTGTTATTTTTTTAATAGGTCCGTCTCTGCACGGGCACCAACCAGCTCAACTAAAAATTAATAAAATATACACCGTCCCTTTTTTAGGGCGAAAAACAATTCCATCGCGTGTTCTCATTCACACAAAACCCATATGTTCTGGTCACCCAGTAAACCAAAACAAAAATCATCAACATTGAAAAGATAGATTATAGATGCCAACAACATAATACGAGTATGTAGGTATTGAACCAACTTCGAATGCGATTTGGTCAATACATTTTATCGGTACCTGGCCGAAAATCATTACTCTGATTATGGACTTTATGCATACATGATACGGTGCTCCTATACTGAAAACCAGAGCAGTGTTATAGTATGTTTCACAAAAATTTTTACATATTCTCTTTTTTTTATCGTCCAGTACAGGTTCCTCTACAAAAAAGAATCATGTCCACAAATTTCACATTCAGCAATCTTATAGCTTTTTTCCACTGGGATATGGAAGCACATATTTGACACACCGTATAAAGCGGAGTGCTTTAATAGGATTCACAAATTCAACATTCAAATTGTGACTTAAATCTTATCCTTATTAAACGGTTAATCTTTTCAATACATAGGGTGATCACTGGTTTATCGTTGTGTCTTTTACTTTAATTCACAGAGTTTCCAAGATGGAACCATAACATAACAATAAACTTAGGAAATAACTTCTATAAACGTATCATCCCATTATCATCCCATATCTGACAATCTACGAGTATAACACAACAAATTTAAAAGATTTTGTACGTGCTTTTTTCGCCTCCCTGACCACTGCAGCGTGTTCCAGGCGGAAATCATGGCGATTAAATAAGTACGAGTATTATCGTGGCTAAAGAAGAACGTTATATCCGCTATGGACATCCGGATCTTCTCAGATAGCAGGTGGCAATGGTGCGATGGTAGTGTATTCACTAAAGTGATTGGCAGGTCGTGCGTTCGAATCCCGACCAGGGCCATGATTTTTATAAATTGAATACACACAACAAAAACTGATCTCCCTAAAACAATTTAGGCGCCACCTGTTGAGAAATAAAAAATCCCATCGCACCAAACTTCTTTCCTATCCTTCTATTCTTTCAGTAAGTAGCACCCAAAAATAGGCAATGAATTGCTGGGAGCTACTTGCGCAACAAACTAAATGCCTGCGCTGTGGTTTTACCATTATAAGGGTACTGTGTCACTACAGAAAAAAGAAATCCCTTTAGCGCACGCAAATTATAAAAAAAAAAAAAAAAAGATAGCCAAGCTGTGCTAACATTTTTGGATTCTGTCTCCACAAACTCCATCGCAGTCCTTGACTGCCGATCATTTCTCGTGGAGATGGCGGAGCAATTTAACATTCACCTATGCTGGCTGCCAGGACATACAGATATTCCAGAGAATTCTAGTGCGTATGAACTGCCAGAAAAGAAACCATACTGCGCCTTCTACCCGATAAATGTTCCTTAGGCACCCCAATTGCTACATGCAAACTCATGTTTATGAGGGAGGCCATTGAGTGAACTAAATTCAGGTGGACAAGTGGCCACACTTGTCTAGTGACAAAACAGGTTTGGCCAAAGCTTAATCTGAAACGCTCCAAGTGTTTGATATCTCTGAATAGACTGTACATTGGTGCTACAATTGGTATAATCACCGGACACTGTCTTATAGGCAAGCATGCAACAAGGTTTGGCGTCTATACAAATGCCTTCTGCAGAAGCTGCATGAACGAGGACGAGGAGGGGACTATTCTCCACCTTCTCTGCACATGTCCTGCTCTCTCTCAAAGACGAAAACTCCAGTTAGGTTCTTTCTTTTACAATGATCTCAACGATCTCATAAACATCGACATCAAAAGCCTGCCAAGCTTCATCAAAAGCTCCAACTGGGGCAACCAGTAGGAAGAAGATAGATCCGTGTTGTATCACACTGGACCTTTTTGTTGGTGTAAGTATGTCGGCCTCTGCCGACTGCCACTATAACCTAACCTAACCTTTACATGGTTTTGGACGACACAGGACTAAACACAAGTCCATACGAACTATGGCTTGGTTTTTAAACTGTGAATATTAATTAATTTGGGCTGGTGCCGCCCTTGAGCAAAATGTATACAATCTAAATGGGCAACTACAATTACGCATTGGCGCGTGCATTGCTATCGTTACGCCAAAAGGCTTCGCGTACGCTTTGACTTTTGACTCAAATGAAAAATTTATATGCATATTTTCAAAGACATCAATCGTTAACCGTGTTGGTCTTTCGAATACGATTTTTAACTTTGAAGTTGAAACAGAACACAGCCTTGTGAAACCTATCACAGTGAATTCCTATGGTACAACTTGATGCGTCTTTCCACGCGACGCTCCTAAGCAAGACTGAATACAAATATAAATTGATAATTTGGGATCGTACCAGATGAACACTACGGCTGCTGGCCGAGATTTCAAGGAATAGCACCATAACGATATACAAAAATGCAAAAGTAATCCCAAAGCGCTATATATTATGTGTAATTTGGAAGTATGTTAGGTAAGCTTAGGTTGAGGTGGTTAACAGCTACAGCCAATACAATTAGACCAATGTGAGGTCCATTATGATACCACGTGGATCTAGATAGTTGTTCCCTCTACCTGTTAAACCATTTAGAGCTTCTAGTGTAACGCGATAGACTTCTAACGTCTGTGTTAGCAAAGTCACCAAGATCATTAAGCAAGAAGGCTCCTAGATAGAGATTTCTTTTATGGGAGAGTGCAGGGCATGTACAAAGAAGGTGAAATGTAGTCTCCTCCTCATATTCGTCCATACAGCTGCTACAGAATTCGCTTAAATAGACGCCAAGCCTTGGTGTGTGCTTGCCAATGAGACAATGCCCTATAATGACACCTATAGTAGAGCTAATGTGCAGTCGGTTTAGTGGGATTAGACCCTTAGAGCGTGGCAGGTCCAGCTTTGGCCAGATGTGCTTAGTCGCTAGACATGTATTATGCCTAAGGTATGTTTTCTCGATTGTGATTAGCTTAAATATAAGTTTACATGAAGCGAAAGGTATACATAAAGAAACTTTATTAGGTAAAAGAGGTAATGTAGTTCATTGTTTGCCGAGGTCATCTGCCCTACAGTTCCCTGGAATGTCTCTATGCCCGGCAGCATCCAAAGGAGATGAATGTTGAACTGCTCCGCCATCACATAAAGAGA
Organism: Portevinia maculata; assembly: GCA_949715645.1. Lineage (NCBI taxonomy): Eukaryota > Metazoa > Arthropoda > Insecta > Diptera > Syrphidae > Portevinia > Portevinia maculata. The sequence continues at coordinate 299,727,521 of OX454525.1, forward strand.
TGATCGCCAGTTTAGGGCTATGATGGAGTTTGAAGAGGACTTAATCACGGCTTGACTATCCGAGAAGATACGGATGGCCTTAGAGATATCACATTTCTCTTCAACCACGAGATGACTTCTTTTATCGCCATAATTTCCGCCTGGAACACGCTACACTGATTGGGAAGACGGAACGAAAGACTAAGATTTAGTCTTTCTCAGAAAACGCCACCACCTATCCCATTGATCAATTGGTGTAGAAGTGGATCGATCTATCTCCGTAAATGCATCATCCTTCCAGAATGATTTGGTGCGCGGATAGTGATTTGGAAGTTCTTTCGGAACTATAATTGGGGTACTTATTGGTAGAGACACAAAAGAGTTCAGAATGACGGAGTGGCCAATATTCTTTTTGATCCACTGTGAGGTAGCAATTAAGCGGATAGCGAAACAGGCTTATTGCCTGCTGAATATATCGAGGGGTGTCAGATGAAGTCGAATGTCTACTGCAGCGGAGGGAGTTGTTTGGAGTGCTCAGACAAGCTGTACATTGGACCTTGCCCAGCTTATCACGATTTATTGCTTCATCCAATACAGTCCGCTAGACCACCAAATGGTATGTAAGAATTGATCTTACCAACGATACATATAGCCACTGTTGCCAATGGCTTTTTTTTGCAAAGTGCAACTGTAGCTATTTGACTCTTTCTTCTATAGATTTCCAGCTTCATATCGAAGATTAGACACAAGAATTTAGCTTCGTCGGAATAAGTTATGGGTCAATATGTGGGATTTTGTATTTCCTGGAAAACAGAACGAATTCGGTTTTGTGGGGGTTTGCACACAGGCCAGAACGAATTACCCATATCGTTAGCCTTTAAGGTATTGATTTGTGTTTCAGAGACGGCAATATCAACGTCATCCACATAGGCAGTCACCATGCATTTCTTTTAACAGGCATATCAGTAGTTCATTCACCACCAAGTTCCAGAGAAGAGAAATTGGGAAGTAGCTCTTCCCAACTTTTCCAAACCTGTAATATAGTATTGGTTTCAGCAATTGGGGTTTTCTGAAGAATGATATCAGCTTAAATATAGATTCAATGCCAAATGAAAGAATTTGAATAACTTCAATCTTCCATTGGTATTATGAAACACTGATATCGGTTCTAGCCAATTGCAATCGCAGCCAAACTTTGAGCCGGCGAACGAGCACGAGAAAACTTCACAACTAAGGCATTGTAATACGTTTCACACAAATTAGTATCAATTTCAAGCCCAAGAAAATCATGGTTATTACCGACATAAGTTCTGATAATGTTGAAGAGAGCCCATCAGTAGTTCATCACAATTAGCTTTAGTGTCATCGTGTCCGGCAACTTTTGTACATAAAAGTGTTGCATCTTGAAATGGAAATCAAATCACGTGGCATAAGGTTAGAGATTTGGCGAGCTCGAGATGCTATGGATATTCATTCATGTATAGAAAATAAATTTTGAGACGTTCCTGTCGTCCACCGTTTGAGAGTCGTTTTTTAACATACTATCATAACTGTTATCACAAAAGATTTTTCAATATAAGGGGTATTCACGATCCGAAGCAGGTTCAATAGTACCATCGCAAAAAAAAAAACAAAATTTTCTTGCACTACACCCACAAAGTATACTGATTAAAATTTTACAACAGTTTTATAATTTATCTTTATCGCAACCCTATTGCAAGTCCAGTAGAATAAAATGTCGGCTTGTGTTTTTGACAGCTCGGAAATGTCGTTATTACTGTTGTTGCATGCGCTATCGCTGAAATAGCAAGATTTTAATTTTTTTTAACATTTGTTGACCAATATAAAATAGATATATACTAGGCATAAACGGCCCATACATGACGTTAAACCTATCTTCTGCAACCATTTGCATATGCGAAGTGGAAAGGACCTACACTAATTGATGCTCGTCGATGTTTGTTAGACTTTTGTAAGAGGTGAGACTGAGCAAAAAAAAAATTATGTGTCACTGGGTCCCGGCAGGATTTGAACCTCTCGACTAGTAATCAAACGCATTAACCACTCACTGGAAATAAACAATCCAAGCAATAAGCGCCGCCGAAGGGGAAAATCAGGAAAAAAGATAGTGGAAGGCCACCTGTTGCGAACTGTTGGATATCCTATCCCTATTCTTATCCCCCATAAAAAGGCCCTGCCAAAAATCTTAGTATGGGTGAATCGATTAGGAGGATGTTTTCTATATAATTTGTTATACATTACTTTTTTAAGGGAGACAAGAATTGGTCGGTTTATTGGCTACTTTTTTTCCACAGGTGCCTTCGAAGTTCTTTTCTTTTGTTTTTTTTTCTATAATAATTCGTAAAATATGATTAATGATGCTTAAAATATTGAAATACGGCACATCTCTGAAAACTTATCACCTTTTAATAGAACCTTTAAGCATTTCTCTTACATGCTAAATTTTAAGAAAAATAAAAACAAATATAAATGTTCCGTCAACACCCTTGAGTGAGTTGAGTGAGAGAGAAACAAAAATTATTTTTTTCCTATCTACAAATTTCTTCGATCCACTTTCATTTGCACGGATTTCACGTGTTTATGTTAAGCTTTTTTTCATCATACCCAAAACAACCGCATGTAAGCGCTCTACTATCATAAAATTCCCGTATGCATTGGTAATTTCAATTTACATTTCGAATAATTATCTTTTTTTAAAAATGTACAATATATACAAATAATGCGAGAAAAAAAAAACTACATATAGATATTATATTAATCGAATATTTTTATTTAAAATTGAAGTAAAAATATTTATATATATATATGTGTGTGAACTCACCAAGAGCTCTTGTATAAACAATATAAATTAAAAGTGTTTTACTTGTAAAATTTATTCCTTTTGTGCTTCTAAATGGAAATGTTAACATGAAAATAATAAAAAATAGGTACTTTTTCTCTTAAGAATATTTTTCGTTTTTTTTTAAATATACATTTATTTTTAATACTTAAAATAGTTTACCTAACTAGCTTTGCCCGTTCATTGTTAATGCATCTCGATATATTGTATTTATAGCTGTTAGAACCGGTATTAGGGGAAGAAATGTTATTCGAATGTTCGACGATTTAGCTGTTGCATCTGTAAAGCAAAATTAATTTCAAATATTTAGTGTATTATCTTCAGATACATGTTTTTTAGTATAAAAATGAAAATGACCCAAAAAAAAATTAAAAAGTACCCAACAAATTGACCTTTTTTTTCATTTTTCCCAATTAAATGAAAAAAATACATGGCTAACAACAACACTTTTTTTTTGAAATCGGGGAATATTTTCATTGTTGTTGGGTCATCTGGCATAATTTAACGGATTTTTTCCTACTTTTGAACGTGCGAAGCGGGCCACGAATTTGTTTAATTTGAAAATAGGCGCCTGCAAGACATCTAGCACATAGCCCTTCAATTTGGGGTTTAATTTAGTTTAGTGCCATATTTCATTCTATTGTCGTGATACTTCAGTTTAAGTAAATATTTTATTTTCTTCATTATAAGAAAACGCCAATATTTGGAATTCATTTTAAATGTTATGCACAATGCAAAAAAAATTCCAGTTTCGGGCAGTTGAAAAAAAAAACATTGTTATCACATTTTCGGAAATAATTAAACTTTAATTATATAAGTTAAAATCTTCAAAAAAGAATTGAGAACATATAAAAAAAAGAGTGTGCTTAAGACCACACGAGTGAAGTAAAACTTCTTTCGCTCCATCTATATGTATGTATATATGTAGTAAATATATAAATATTAAATAAAATAAAAATTAATATTTTTAAATAAATTTTTTATTGAATAGATTTTTTATTTTCATTCATTATTTTCGTTATCGGATACATGAGTTGATTGGAAGACCGAGACAATAGGCTTATGGTATGAGAAATAAGATACATATGTTTTTGAATGAAAATTATAAAGATATCTCGAGAAAACTGCATCGATTGTTGTTCCATGTCTTGTGGTAGGCCCATTTCGGTTATTATTCATTACAATTTACCTTGTAGAAAGTTTACCAAGAGTTGTCCATCTTCGGACGCGAAATTAACATTGAAATCTCCTGCTAAAATTAGCGTCAACGTATGATAGTTTTCTCCTTATTCTTCAGAGCCTACTCGACCGTAAATCATAAGTCTTTTATATAAAAAAAGGTGTGAGCCACGCTGCACTCATGGTATAGTTGATGTGTAAACATGTAGGATCGTCAGCGTTGCATTAATTCAAATTGTGGGCGTGTGACTGGGCGAATTTTGAAAATATTTACACATGACCATCAAGGGCCCCTGGAGAGTCTATATTATAAATTTCAGCTCAATAGCTCAAACTTTGGTTTTTTGCCATCCGACCTGAAAATCTGACGATGACGCTCGATATTTCCAACTAATGAACTGCGATTCATGGACACAATGACTTTACTGACTTCCGGTTAATTCCATCTGTCAGCAACTGTTTTAGATATAGCTTTCTCATTGGGATCGGTTTGTATAGATGATAAGGGCTAAGTATTGCCCTCTATTGAGGAGATTCAAGGGTGCTTAACCATTCCACGAACCTTTCCCTCGACTAAATTTCATGAGTTGTAACAAAAGAGTGTGATACGAAACGTAACTCTCTCTTTCTATCTTCACTAACTTATATTTCCCTCTCAACTTCCATTTTGCCGGAACTGTACGTTTGTCTACATTTCCGTGACGCATTCACCAGCTTACTCCCCAAGTCAAGCGTGCGTAAAGAAGTTTTACTTCAAAAATAACTTGTGTAACTTACAAAACAAAAAATCAGCCCAACCAAAATCGAATCAACTGCGCAATATACACCGGCGATCACAAGGATGAGACCATACATTTTGGAAATTTATACCCAGAAACTTTTACTACCTGTTAACAGGTGCATATTTTCCCAAGAGTACGTCATACAATTAAAGGGTAAATATGAAACGACCGCTGGAATTTCCCAAGATCAAACAATGAACTATGTACTTGAAAAACGTATAAAAAGATGGGCACTAGGGTGAGGCCATTGCAATTATTTCGTTGCAGGAGTTCACATCAGCGATTTTTTTCAAAGTTTTGTTAAGAATATTTAAAAAAGCGTTGAAAAGAACTATTTTTATTTAGTTAAAAAAATGGGTTCCGGAAAGACTTTGACAGCCACAGAAAGAGGAAAAATAGATGCTTTCAAGGAGTTAGGACTCTCAGGCCGAGAAATTGCAAGGAGGCTAAATAGAAGTAAGACTGTTGTAAACAGTTATCTTGTTGATCCACAGCACTATGGGAAAAATCAAAAAGGACGCACGGCAGAAGCAACAACATTGCGAAAAAACGGATTATTCTAGGGCTTGCCTCAAATTCTACTCTACCAGTGACTAAAATAAGGGCCAACAGCGGATTATCAGCCAGCATAGCAACGGTCCGAAGGATAATACGAAAAATTGGTACGATACAGAGAAGAAAACTTAAAAAGAAATCTGTTTTGAGGCAAGTACATAAGGAGCATCGAATGAATTTTGCAAGAGAACATGCCGCTTGGAGCAGTGAATTTAAACGCGTTGTCTTTTCGGATGAAAAAAAGTTTAACTTTGACGGCCCCGATGGTTACAACTTTTATTTCCATGATCTCAGAAAGGAGGAGCTAATTTTGGACAGACATCATAGCCGTACATCAGGTGTAATGGTGTGGAGAGCTATTACCCACTATGACACAATCGAGTTGGAGTTTTTGTCCACAACAATAAACGGAAATAACTGCAAATGTTTGCTGGAACGGTCATTTCCAAAAGTGGAAAACATTTTCGGACCCCTGTCTTGGATACTCCAACAAGACAATGCCCCTATCCACACTTCCAGGGTTGTTAGAATTAAGATTCAATCAGAAGACGTGGGACTTTTGCCATGGCCGCCTTATTCACCGGACTGAAACATAATCGAAGATGTTTGGGCATGGTTATCTCGTAAAGTCTATATTAAGGCGGCAGACAATTTGAAAACAAGGACACTTAAATCGAAGCCATTCGTGATGCCTGGACCCAAATTTCTCTTAATTATTTAAAGAAAAACTGTGGAATAGAACCATTCCAAACCGTCTTATAAAGGTTATATCGGAAAATACATGCAGGCATACTCATTATTAATGTAGAAAAATATAATAAATAAATGTTTTAAAACCATAAAATGTAAACATATCTTTCATTTTTTCCTTTGTTTCGAAGATTTTGCATGTGGCCTGGCCTCATTCTAGTGCTTGGTTTTGTTTTTTCCCTACTGTATTTTCCCTAGGGCTTTCGCGATGAGCAAACGCTATCCATGCTCCTATCCCCTAAAGCGGGCGGATTTCTTACAAAATTACGAAAAATTTAAATTTCCTAAAATATCCGCCCACTGGGCATGGTAAAGTTGAAGCTGAAATTTGGATTATATACTCTCTATGGCCCCGAAATGCTCACGTGTAAAGATTATTAAAATCCGCTCACTGACCCGCCCAGTATGAATTTAAAACACCTTTTAGTGAAGAAATCAACGAAAATTAAGATCCTTTTCTTAGCAAAGTATGTAAATAAACTCGGTTTTAACGATTGCATTATGCAGAGCTTTCTGACATGCCCACTTTTTAAAGGCGGTTTTTACAAAAACGTAGTTTTTTTGTAAATTCGATAGTCCTTTAAAAAACATACAAAACAGTTATATATAATGAAATAATATGTAGATCATATCCTACTGAACATTTCACCCATAATTAGGTTTTTGCAGCGCCAATATTAGTGGGGATAGGAATAGGGTATCCAACAGCTCGAGCAAGTGGATTGTAGCCCTTTCTTATGTTTTTATACAGGGTGGCGCACCAATTGTGCTACAATAAAAAATTCAAATAACTTTTTTTAAGCAATGTATATCTTTTTTTTTATTGTATAAAATATTCAATTTTATTTTATAGAACTAATTGTTTTTGAAGATGATAGACCATAAATAAACTCCACGGCCATCCACGCATATGCGACACCTGATCAGAAAATTATTCACTGCGGCCTGAAGGGTTGAAGTCGGGATCGCCTCAATTATTGTTTTAATGGACTGCTTTAATTCAGTCAAATTCCTTGGTTTCGTTTTGTTCACCTCTTGCTTGATATAACCCCATACGGAAAAGTCTGGTGCAGTTAGGTCAGGTGACCTTGGGGGCCAACGGAAAGTGGAGTTCCTGGATATTAATTTGTTTGGGAATTTTCGTTGGAGCTCCGCCAGAACAGGTCTGGCTATGTGTGCTCCATCTTGCTGGAACCAAATGTTGTTGAAACCGATACTTCTTCGGCGCAGTTCTGGGTAAAAAAAACTCCTTCAACATCTTTAAATAAAGGTCCCCCTTGACAGTTACTTTTAAACCGTTTTCTTCAAAGAGGGCCAAACAATACACCTTGATAAAACTGTGCAGCACACAGTGACTCGTTCTGGATGCAGAACGGTCGCATGGAGTATTTCTGGATTAGATTCACTCCATATATGGCAATTTTCCTTATTTACATTGCCCGTGAGATCAAAATGGGCCTCACAGATATAAACAATCAATTTATCAAGCTGTTGTCTTCTTCGGTCATTTCAATCATTTTTTGGCAAAATTCCATTCGAATAGGCAAATCCAGACGGTTTAACTTGCTTGTAATTTGGACTTTGTACGGAAACAAGTTTTAGTCATCATGAATTATCCGTTTTAATGACCGTCTGCTAACTCCAATTTGCGTCGATAAGTTTCGAATCGAAACGCTTGGGTTTGCCTGAATTCACGATGCTACAGGCGCGATTGTGTCTTGGGCCGGGACATAGGGATATCGATGGTACGGTCTTCGTGCGATGCTTCCAGATTCGTCAAACATGTTCGCCATCCTCATAATGGAGTGCCGCCAAACTCTCGCCTTTCCCATTGGACGGAAATGAAGAACTGCAAAGCATGGTACCGCTGCACTACCGAAATTCTCTTTTCGGTATCTATTTTAATAAATTTAATTAGTAACCTGCCAATTAGAACAAATAAGCCGATTCACAAAAGGTCCGTTCGCGTACTTTATGTGTAGGAAAATGGAAAGTGTCAAATCTCCAAAATCGAGAGAGAATCCTCTCATTTCTAAGAAAAGCACGCGAACGCTTTTGTGTAAAAAGTTGAAAAAACATCGTAGTTTGGCTTGAAAAGAAGCAGCAGCTGTTTTTTTTTTGCTGGCAAACTCATAGGATTTCATCATTTGACAGTTTTCATTTTCTTGCCAGCTGAAATTCTGTGTGAAGAAAAATGAACGAAAGTACATTTTTCTTTCGTTCATCTTTTTACCATTTTCTCAGTACGCGAACGCGTTTGTGTAGTTTTGCACGAAAGTTTATACAAATTTACGTTTGCATATTAGTTCGCGAACGGACCTAAAGAAAACAAGTTATTACGTTTTGTTTTTGTAGCACAATTCGTGCGCCGCCCTGTATTACCGTTTATATTTAAATTGTGGAATCATGGCTATTGGAAGCTGCTCAACGGAGAAAACAGATATTTAGTGATTGAAAGGGTGTTTTTCCTCGCTATCATCTTTCGCAGACCAACTTGTAAATTCCTCAATCTAGCATTGCCACAGTCTCTGAAAAAGAGCCAGGCGGCAGTTCCATGTAAAGTGGTTTCTCTTTTACCATTTGGCCAGAAGCAAAACCCTATCTGCCTATAAAAGCAACTTAAAGAGGGTAAAGTGTATGCAAATCAAAAGCACCTGAATAAGTAAATGTCGAAATTTGTGCAAAGATAAGGTTCATAACCTGTAAATGTAATGTATGTCTGTCAGAGAAAATATCTTTTCAAAAGTTAATGTTGAGGATGAGTAAAATGATTTAAGATATCGTTTTTTTTTTGTGGAAATGTTTGTCTTGTTTTACAAAGCCAGACAACAAGTGTTTGCAAATTTCGATTCTCATTGGTGCTTGATATCTGGCATGGCAAAGACATCATTCTTTTAAATCCTGTTTGCCTGTAGTGTCCAAAGGAACTTATTGCACTTAGGCACCTTTAAACTAAGTAAACCATAATTCTGATCATTCAAAACCCACCCGAACTGAGCAGCATTTGATTGTTTAACGTTTCATCGTGCATTAAGACGGCACTTAGCGTTGTCTCCCGTTTCAGATTCGGATACTTGTCGATTTCCGCAATGCATTTCAACTGTAAACTACGTCCAGGATTAAAGAATCTCGGTCCGTTTAGATAGAAGTGAACCTGCAGTGTCTGCCGACGTAAGTTATAGTCATGCGCAGGTATGGTATTCTCCATTCTCGGCTGTAGTTCACCAGGAAACGCCTATTGGAAAATATCAACAGCAATAAACATTAACTAAAATACATCTCGTTACTAACGACTACTACTTACCCTCTCACCATTGATGTACCACGTCAGCGTAGCCGGTGGACTTGAGTAATCCGATGAACAATTTGCTGTGACGAACTCATCAAGTTGATACATAGAGTGAAAGCTGCTTATTAGTGGATTATTTTGTGGCAAAGCTGCAAGAACAAAAGAGTAACAGACAAAAGAAATTGTTATCGGTGCGAGAACGAAAAAACATATTTATTATTGTTTTCAACAATTTTGGGTCAAGTTAAGAGGCTTTACTTCAAAGAACCTAAAACTTTCTGATGGTTTGGTTTAATACAATACATATGTAAGCTTACAGATATTTAAAATATAAAATATCTTCCAGCTAAAACCGTGGAAAATGTTTTAAGTTGTTTCTCCCCAAGGAAATATTTTCGTTCATGATGGCACTGTCACATTCTTTGTTCCTCAATGAGAATGACTGCGAATCTGTCTGTTGCTCATATTTAACACTACACACAGAAATGAAAAGGCATAATAAGTGCAAACGAAATAACAAATGTGCATTTGGCATATGATAGTAAGAGTATCTGCTTAAACGTATTTTGCACTTAAAAAGATATACTGCACAAAGCTCCTTGCCTCATTGTCACTGTTGGGTACAAAATGCAAGTGGAAAGTAAAGAATGGAATAAGAGCGGGTTCATAGTAATTTATCAAACGCTCCAAGGGCCAAGACATTTTAACAAACCGGATAAACGAATGGAGAAAAGATGGAGTAGTTAAACTCTTCGAAATACAAGTGCAAAGAAATCGCCTCCCGCATTGCCTTTTATCTTCGTTTATTTAAGTTGAGCTGCTGACACAAAGAGGTCATCAAACATGGAGATCCTTAATTTTTACTGCCACTGTTATAATATATAAAAATGATGATCTAAAGTTTAGCTAAGTCAAGTGGGTAATTAATAACCGATTCTGACAGTTCTCGCTGCCAAAAAGGGTCATTCAGTGTAATATCAAAAAAGATCTAATGACCAAATTTATTTTGATAGATAAGTTTGGTTACTTTCCAACGGGTATACTAGTAATAAGAATAAGTTATTGGTAAAAATGCAGACTTCAAAGAAATCGCATATCAATAAAAAAATGAACTTTAATGAACGGGTGAAAAATAAGTCACGGGTCTACTAAGGGATCGTAGAGTAGAGTTCTGTGAATCCTGGTTCTGGGAAGTTCCATCTGCTCAGCTAGGCTCCGGGCAATAACCCCCAAATAATAACTCCCCAAATCAAAGATGAAATAAGTCCCCAAAATGGTATGAAATAAGTCCCCAAATAAGTATGAAATAAGTCCCCAAATCCTGTATGGAAATCCCATAAACAGTGCAACGCAACCCCCCTGCTTGGGGTCACTGTTTGATTTGGAGTAGTTGCGAGGTTTTATTTTATAAATTTGGGGACTTATTTCATAGTTGAATTTTTGGACTTATTTCACTATGAAATAACCCCCAAATTTGAAGTATGAAATAAGTCCCCAAAAAGCCATGAAATAAGTCCCCAATTTTGGAGGCTTATTTCATATGAAATAAATCCCCACCTCCATACAAATTTTGGGGAGTTATAACCTTTTTCATCTGGCGGGTTATTTCGTTGGGCGGTTAGTTCCTGGAGCCGCTCAGGTAGTCTGCAGACGCTGCCTGAAGACTGAACTTTCACAGCACGCAAGATCCCACCCTCAACTTCTGTCATCGCTGCGTCTGAACGCCCTTCCTTTTTATTTGATGCAACTGACCAGGTATCAACAAGGCGTAGGTGCGAGGTTTTATTTTAGCACTTGGCCTTATTGCACATTGAGTCCCCAAATGTAAACTTTACGCCCGATGATGAAGCCACTGCTTCGAAACGCATCGCAAAAAACAAAAAATAAAAAAGTTGTGAAAATTATAACGATTAATAAAAAGATATTAAGTAAAATAAATAAAAAATTGTTTGAATTTAAAAAATATCACTCTAACAGTCGACACACAACTGGAGACAAAAACAACAAAAAATGTATTGTGGTTATATATGTTTTTTTTAGCTGCCCAGATGTACCGTAAGACTTGTATGCGCTACTAAATTGTCTTTCCAAAATGTACAAAATACCTATTATACCTATAATTGTTTAGAAGTTATAGCGTTTAAAGTGGTTACACCTCCGTATTAGAGGTCACCCACTTTGATGTGCTATAACTTGAAATGGGGTGAAAATAGACCCCCCCACAACCCTTAAAAACATTTACCATGATCTCGAATTCAGCCATCGTAAGGGTAAGCTCCTGAAAATTAGTACTATCATATTCGGCTTTAAAATCGATGAAAAGGTGGTGGGTCTTGACTTGAAATTCATTTGTCTTTTCCGGGATTTGCCTAATTGTGAAGATTTGGTCTCTTGTCGATCTGCCAGGTCGGAAGCTACACATGTACGACCCAATTGGTGTTTTGCAGAACGACCATCAGAGCCGGCGGACTTATTGTTATTAAGTTTTTTAGGGCTATGTTAACCTCTTTAATACTGCGTGTTGGAACCGGTTCTTCATTGACTGGACGTGGGTTCCCTTCTTGCCCTATTATGCCCATTTAACACCTACTAAAAGTGCTGCTTAAACACATCTACTATTCCCTGTGCTTCGGTGGCTAGGTTTCTTATCTACTTTCAAGAACCTGTGTTAGGCCCATTTCACACATAGCCGGCAGCCGGGTAATCGGTACCGGTTATTGTTTGCAGTGGCAACAGTGTGTCCACACAAGCGGCACTATCGTAGTTTAATGCAAAATGAATCAAAAGAATGAGAAAATGAGGTTAAGTTAGGTCATGACAGCATACATTTTAAGGAACCCCCCTTCTAGTCGAGATTCTAGATTCGCCACTGGAACGAACGAAATTCACATTTCATAACTTGCTGTCTGCCGGCTGCCGGGTGTGTGTGAAAACAATTGTTTTTTTTTTTTTTAAAAACGGCTAACCGGCTTCCGGCTATGTGTGAAATGGGCCTTACGGTCTTGAAGCCAGCGGCCAGTTTCTTGGCCCTTTTATAAATCTTTCGATCGACAAACTCTTCGATCTCTGGTAGACTGCGTATGCTCTCTTCTTTCTACGCGGTATCTTCACGTCTGTTTTATATGTTTTATACGTCCTCGCTTTTGACTGTAACGCTAAAAATGATGGTACTAATAAAATTTCTTCCCAACTCTGTGATGCATAACTTGGTACCAGTGAATAATCTTGAGCTATCAAGGTTTGGCATTAGAAGAACTGGGGCGCCACATTGGCACCAATTCAAAAAAAATATTGTATTAAAAGTTGTTAGGGACCATAAATAAACACCAGAAATCAAAAATTGGATCTCTCAAACTTAGCATATATCCAACTTCGCGTGTACTCCCAATCTAACAGTGGGCAGGAATCAGAACTGTTAATGGGGTCCGCTTGTGATACTGTACTATATTCACACGTTTTAAGTCTAAAAAACAATTACTACTTCAATCAATCGATTTTATCTTTGGAAATTGGGATTTTTAAAAGCTTATATTTCTTGAACTATATGTTAGCGCCACCAAAGTTGTTCACTTGTATGTTTGTTTTAGGCCTCATTAACGAAAAAAATAATAATAATTCCTTTTTTGAAATGGTGACCGGAAAGTTAAATCTTGCCTAGCCTAAAGCCGATTCTGCCACCTGAAGAAACCTTTAAACAAGTTTCATCGAAATCCGTTCAGACGTTTTGTCGTGATTGAAGGACAAACATACAAACCCTTACATTTATTGCAGTAGTAGGATTGAAATTCCGTATTCCTTCAACGGAAAATACATTACTATTATAACATAAAAAAAGCCTAAAATAAGATGTAGGTAGTGCATTTGTTGTTTATATAAATTAAATTGCGTTTTTTATTGACAGAAATTAATTTTTGTGTTTATCCCGGGTTGTTAATTCGTACTTTGAATACACTTTAGAGTTTACAAAATGCTCCTTTCCCTTTTTATTATTTATTATTACTAATATTTGTCTTATTATTAACTTCCCTGTGGAAGTTCTTGTTTTCTTACAATTTACCTTAACTTAGACTGTAAACGCCCGGGTTTATATCACAATTAAGACTTTTAAATATATCAGTTACTTTTTAAACGATTCTAACATTTTTTTCTTTCACGTCTTTTCATTGAACAATTTATTTCGTTTGTCAAGGAAAATATCAGATCCGCAATGATTTTCCAGAGTATAGGAGAAAAATGTCATATTTGGTATGGAGAAATAAGCTCCGTACTATTTCACGGATGAAACGAAAACTTAAAGCGTATGAGCATAATTACAGATACCATGTAAGTTCATACTGACAGCACCGATTCCAATCGGTTTTTTTTTAGTTTCAAGGTTTTTTCCAATTCTTTTCCAACTGATACTTAACTGAGACAAGCAAACATTTATTAAATAATAATTTGTGCACTTACCAGCAACTGTCATGTTGGCAGCTTTGGCTGTTAACTTAAAATGTGGTGCATCTCCAGATACTTCACATCGGTATACGCCTGATGACTTTTTACCCTGAAGACTTAATTCGATTCGACATGTGAACTCGTTGCAGAAATTTTTGTCATCGCTGACCTGAACACCATCGACGGGAAATTTCATGTACACCGGATGCATCATAGGAGAGTATCTGAAAATTATAAAAATGACATTAGGTCATGTTCGAAATACAGATGTTCTTATTGAGAGTCACACAATTAAAAGACCCACTACCTATGCAACTGAATCAAAAACAGACGGATAGGTAACATAAACAGGTGAATGTGTTCCAATTAGAATAAGCCGTGGGGTGAGTGCGAACCATAAGGGCCAAACGATCAACTTCCCAGTTTCATATGAATATGATGTCGATAATAAAAATTGGGAGTAAGAGGATGAAAAGGTTTGAAATAGAAAATATGCATGAATTTATCTCAGTGGATATAGGCGAGGTAATCTGCCGATCTTAATTCTAACAGATTTCAGATAATGTCTGCTAAGAAAACCAAGCATTGAGTTGGAACGACGTAATCAATATGAAACGAGAACTACAGTTTTGTGTCAAAAAACACGCCAAGGTCTTTCACCTCGGTTTTACGATCAAGAGTAGTCCCAGAAATCTCATAGTTCGCTGACACCAGTCGACTATTATTCTTAATTCATTTTCATTTTCATCGTGAATCATGAATATTTTTGACACGTAAATATATCTTATCCGATAACATTAGACAATAAGCACGTTGAAGCAATTTGAGGATATCATTAATAAAAATTATAAAAAGCAGAGGCCCAAAATGCCTCACTTGGGGAACATCGGATAGACCTTCAATAAACCTAGATAGAGAATAACCAATCTTAATAAACTGTTTTCTATTTCTTAAGTAGCTCGAAATCCACTGAATAAGCGTGACATGAATTTTAAAAGACTTTAATTTCTTTATAAGAATGGCATGGGACATTGTGTTTAACGCCGTCACGAAGTCAGTAAATACCCCCTAATCTTGATAACTAGAATCCACAGAATCAATAAGATAATTTGTGAACAAAGTCAAGTTCTATAAAGTAGATCTACCAGATATAAATCGATGTTGATGGAGGGATATTTGTCTTTATTGCTAAAATTCATTTTTTAGTAACTATTAACTCAAAGAGTTTAGGTAGGTATAGCTGGAAGTTCCGATATCCCCCTTTAATTTTCAATCTTCTTTCTATATCCGGCTTTATAGATGTGATTTATGAATGAAACTTTCCACTCATCTAGGAATGTACCGGAGGATAAAGATAAGCTGAATATTATATTCAAAGGTGAAGAGAGTGATGAACTACACTGTTTAAGAAGCTCAAAAGGAATGCGATCAGGGTCAGAACTTTGACCAGAATTTATTCTTTCAAGGACATTCTAAACTGATATACACAATGATACTAAAGTCATATTGGAGTTGGCAATACAGGGTGGCGCACGAATCGTGCTACAAAAACAAAGCGTAATAACTTTTTTCTGTCTGAGTAATCGGCTTATTTTATTGTTTTATTTGGCAGGTAACTATTCTATTAAAATGAATGCTTAGGATACCTAAAAGAGGATTTGGATAGTGCAGCGGTACTATGCTTTTATTTCCGTCCAAATGAATTTAGGCGGGAGTTTGGCGGCACTCCCCCGAGTAGATAACCCATTATGAGGCTGGTAAACACGTTTTCCGATCTGGAAGCATCGTACGAAGACCGTACCATTGAGATCCCTTTGTTCGGGTTCAAGACACAATCGCGGGTGTAGCATCGTCAATTCAGGCAAATCTAAGCGTTTCGTTATCGGCGCAAATTGGATTTAGCAGACGGTCATTACAACCGATAATTCATGATGGCTTAAACTTGTTTCTGTACAAAGTCCAAATTGCAAGTAAGTCAAACCCCCTGGATTTGCCTATTCGCGTAGAATTTTGCCAAAAAATGATTCAAATGACCGAAGAAGGCCTGATAAATTGCTTGTTTGTATCTGATGAAGCCCATTTTGATCTAAACGGCAATGTAAACAAGCAAAATTACTGTATATGGAGTGAATCTAATCCATAAATACTCCATACGATGGTACTGCACCCAGAACGAGTCACTGTGTGGTGTGGTGCGCAGTTTCATGAAGGTGCATTGTGGGGCCATACCTCTTTGAAGAAAACGGTGTAACAGTAACTGTCAATGGAGACCTTTATTTAAAGATGTTGAAGGCGTATTTTTTTACCCAGAACTGCGCCGAAGAAGCATCTGTTTCAACAGCATTTGGTTCCAGCAAGATGGAGCAACTGCAGACATAGCCAGAGTGGTTATTGCGGAGATCCAACGAAAATTCAAGGTCACCTGACTTGACTGCACCAGATTTTTTTATGGGGTTATGTCAAGCAAGAGGTGTACAAAACGAAACCTTAGATAAAAAAAAACACAAGCCAACTAATTTTAGAACAAATAAGCTCATATAAATTCTCGTGCAGGAATGGGCAAGAATATCACTGCCCCTCAAAAACCAGCTCTTGTCGCAAAAGGCGACTAAGGGGACATATCGCATCTAGGCAATTCTTACTACCAGCTACCAGGTGAGCCCAGCGGCGCAATTAACATCTTGAAACTCTCCCGCAAGTGCGCATGCAACTTCGTAGACTGACACGACAGGAGATCACAGGTGTTGTAACAGGACGATCAAACAAAAATCAATAACTGGAGCATGCACACGTCGAAATCGTGATAAAGAGGCAGGCTGGGATCACATGGGGTAGCCTGCCGATATTTGTTGAGGTTGAATCGGTGAACCCCACAGCCGGAATGTAAGGATGCCTTAAAGTGGGAGGGTTACGATCCCTTTAATTCAATTCTGATCTTAGCTGCGCCAGAAAGGAAAAGAAGAAGAGCACAACTTAAAAAAAGTGAACGCAGTGGTTTATTGGTTAGTAAGTTGGCCCGCTGATTAAGGTATCTAAGGTTCAAATCACACAGTTATTTGCCACTGCCCAATCTCATGCGAAAGTCTGACAAACATCCCAGATTATTAGTCGTCTTGAGAAGCTTCTCAAATTGTCAATCGTAGCCGGGTTAAAATTGTAGGTCCCTTCCACTTTGTACACGCAAATGGCTGGTAAGTTTTAAGGATTGTATTGGATGTTAACGCATAAATGGGCCGTGTCTCGCTTGCCTTCGTGTATCGAGAAAGAGCTACCCGTAGTCGTATAAACTAACCACGTTTATGTGGCGTGGCCAGCACTGAACACAGCAGTGGTTTGTTTTCAACAGAGGTTGATGGTTATTACTAAAATGCATCTTTTCCTTTAAATAAAAATTAACTTTACACCCAGAAAGTTTCACTTCTGTCGGCTGTCTTCATATCACAACAAGTTTTTTTTAGTCTGTTTGCTTAACCAAAAAAACAAATAGACAATCCACGACCTGTTAACTGCTTCACATCAACATACTGGCTGTTAGTCTAAAGCTGACATTGAAAGAGCGAAAGCAAAAATTAGTCCGTAAGATCTAAGTACAGAGCTATGTTGACTGCAAGCAATCCGCCCACACGGACAATATTTACAAGCGCCTAAGCTTGTTAAGGACAAGCACACATGCCCATGAACCTATTCTGTGCTGTATGTATCGCTCCATGTATCTCAGCCATCAAACAGCCATAATTACCACGTTAATATCTCACATCGTTTTAATTACGCATCTTTGTTTCCACAAGGGATAGGGGCACAAATGGGTTGTATATTAGCTAATAGAAGAAATCGCTCTGCACCATCTCACCGCTCCATCCTTGGTGGGTTACAAGTGAATGGGGAAATGAAAACATATTTCGGGCATGTCGGGAAGAAGCACGATGCGAGTGCTTGCTTCCACCCCCGGAGCTATGAGAGAATGATTATAATTTAAATTACCCGTCCCATGTGCTATGATGTTTTACCCCTCGTTTCATTTATTTGAAGGACTCTCGTCTTAATTAAAAATTGTAAAGTGTTTCAATGGAAATGAGGAGCATATGTATGTCGACAAGTCGGGATTCTGGAATTGGATTAAGAAAATGTCTAAAGGAGATGTTTCTTGGTTGAGTATATTCTGTGTGTGTTTGCCAAAATTAGGGACACATTTTGGGAAGATTTTGTAGTCCTTGAATGTTAATTGCAAAATTTTCCACCCATGTGTTGATGAACCGCGGCCCAAAAGTTTGCTCGTAGATAGAATGTTCATCATTATCATCATTAGTATGCTGGAAATCTTCTCGTCTACACAAGCTTACGATATACGTCTGAGCCTTGTTAACTGTTTATCTTAACCGCACCCTTTTTTATATGTACATATTTGCATCCTTTTCTCTATTATGACATTTCACATGTACACATGACATCATCCTTAAAAGGTGTGTCAACGGATCAAGATTTATTAATATGACAGGCATTTGATGCATGCCCATATTATGATGTACCCTGTATCCATATGTCAAGGAAGACACTGAAAATAACAAATTGTTGACTTGAATCTTGAATCGGGGAGATAAAGCACTTACACATGCCTTTGGGATACATATAAGTACCTAAGTATATTACATATTTCAAATATTATATAGCTAATTAAAAATTTAATTAGAATGTTGCCATGGAAATATTGAAGATAGGGTATTTCTCGTAGTAAGGAGTGACCCAATTCAACAAAAAATCCAGGCATAACTTCAAAGATCGCTCGTTCCATAAATACCGCAGATGCTGAAGCTACGGTCAAAAGTCAATCTATTACCTTCATTATGTTTCAGTTAAAGCTACGATTAGAAACTGATTTGATGGCGCTAAGTTGAACTCCTTGGTTCTGACGGATGAAGTGAGATGTGGCCTATAAAAAATTTCTATTTACTAGACTTACCGACATGATGGGTTATTGTATGCAGAAATATAGAAAAATATAGAAGAATATAGAAAAACCGAATCTGGGTTTCGGATCACTTGTTTTACTAAGGCGACTGAAATGGTGATTTTGTATGATCCAAAATTTTTAAGAACTTTAACTAGCCGGAAGCAAGCCTACAGCGGAAACGTTTTGTATAATAAAGCATGTTTTATGATTCAAAAGCTCACGAAGTTATATTATGTAATTTATTTAGCTAGGCATTGTTTTCAAAAGTCAGCTACAATGTAATGTACTGAATTCATATACCTACACTCGTCGCCACTTGAATAGGACACCATGTACACTCTATTTGCGATTGCTCATAACTCGAAAGCGGAATGATAAAATAATGATATTATGCCCGCTATCTTTGTCCAACTCTTCTTCTATCGCTGTGACAAAATGGCAAGTTCTGGAAAAGAGCCGTTATATGTGTTGTTCTACTTAATGTTAACATTCGTTGGAATTAGAACAACATTTTTGCGCCACTAGAATAGAACATGCATTTAGTTTGATCGTTATCTTTGGCACGCGGACTCATATTCTTCGTTGATCGATTTTTTTGTTAATTTCGACTATTTAATTTAAAAAAGACCTAAAATGGGTCGAGGAAAAGCATTAACCGAGGCGGAAAAAGGACAAATCAAAGCTTATAAGGACGCTGTCTTATCTATTGCCAATATAGCTAAAAATCGAGAGGAGCCGACACGTTATATCCACATTTTTAAGTAATGAGTATGAATAGGGAAAAAACATGAAAGGCCGGACACAGCAAGCTAACTATTGCGGAAAGGCGACTTACTCGTATTTTAAGAAAAGCGTGAAATTCTCATGACTTTTTGGCAAAAATCAGGGATAAATGCGGTGTCAAGGCAAGTCTTACAACTATGCGTCGTGTTATTTCGAAAGCTAAACATCTAAAAAGACTGAAAATCAAGAAGAAGCCACCTCTGAACCCGGTTCGAAAAGAGTAACGCCTCAGTTTTTGTCGGGCACATGTGATCTGGACTTCGGAGTGGCATAGATTAGTTTTCTCCGATAAAAAAAAATTGAATTTGGAAGGCCCCGATGGCTATAGCTACTATTTTCATGACCTCCACAGAGAAACACATTATTTGGGCCGGCTGCATAGCAGAGTTGGAGGTGCGATGGTGTGGGGGCCATTTCCTATTATGGAACCTGACAACTACAATTTATGTCAACCACAATGAATGCGTTGTCTTACAACGGCATATTGAACACGATGATGCGCCCATGCATACAGCTCGGATAGGTTAAGCCTATATACAGAGCCACAATGTGGAGCTATTGAGCTGGCCACCCTATTCTCCGGATTTTAATATCATTAAAAATGTTTGATGGGATGGTTGGCACGTCAAGTATACGGATCAGGACAATAATATTCGAGTATATACCTACCCCCAACTAACCCAAGCCATCGAATTAGCTTGGAGCCCGATTTCACTGAATTATTTGGCTAATTTGTATACGGGTTTACCACGAAATCTCGAGAGCAATAATCCAGAAAACAAAAATCTCGAAAACAAAAACCTAGAATTGAAAAAATCTCGAAAGCATAATCTCGAAATACAAAAATCTAGAAAAAAAAAATCTCGAACGCGCGCGCGAATTGTAACCATTGTCTCAAAAATAATATATTCATTCGAGATTATTAACTACTCTTTTTAACATCCACGATCCACTAGCAAGCTGCCCATGCAACTGTAAAAAAGGTACCTCAAATTAGTGTTGTTTGGGATCGTGTGTTATCACGAACAAAAGTGTAATAATATCAAATAAGATTTCGGAGATCGACTTTATTCTACTTGAGATTTCGCAACTCATCCCATAAACAGTGCAATGCCTATGGAGGGGCCTGCTGCCCCCCGCAACCCCCCTGCTTGGGGTCACTGTTTGATTTGGGGTAGGTGCGAGGTTTTCAGGGGTGCAAATCTGACAACGGTTAGGAATCTTTATCTGATTGTGTAAATAAATTAAAAGCGAAACAAGGCCGATTCGGCTTTATTTCACTTTGGCAAAGTAAATAAGACCGAACATGGAAATCCGGCGTTATTTCGCTTTCATAATTCGGCGTTATTTCACGGCACCTTATTTACTATTGGAATTTTTAAAATTTTTTATAATGTTTTTCTTTTTGTTAAATATTGATTTGTTGTTGTTAATTTACCGAAAAAAATAAATTGCTGAATTAACTAAATATGTAATGCATTTTCTTTAAGTTTAAACTCTTTAAATACATAGGTATGAAAAAAATCTCGAATTAACTTTTTTTTCGAGATTTTTGCATTCTAGATTAAAAATTTGTTTTTTCGAAATTTTTTGCATTCGAGATTTTTGTCATTCGAGATTACGTCATGATCCCTTTGTATACATCCCTTCCAAATTACTTAACGCTTTAGCATTGAATCTTCCTTTTAATAATGAAATAACAGCAATTAAATTAACTTAAATTTACAAAAAAAAGTAAGTCTGTAGCATGCTTGGTTTGGGAGCAATCAAGTATAAAAAACCGACGTAAGGGGTGTCCTATTCAAGTGGCGAGGAGTGTACGTACAAACAATATATATTGATTCTATAAGGCTCAATAAGAAAAATTGTAATCGATTTTTAAGAACGATTTTGTATGATCGTCCTTTTAGACAGTTTTTAAAAGTTTTGTTTCCTTCCAGGTAGGTCGCTGTCTTGCCTTGGAATAGTGAGAAGAGTGCGTTTGCCATCGAGGACTACTTTTCGAAAGGATGTTCTGTTATCGCAATCCAGCGTGCCTCTCGAAATAGCTGCAATGTACCCCATTGTGAGTGAGAGCTTCAATCTTGCAATTCCCACGACGTGATTGGTCTTTCCGATCGAATTGGAATACAGTGATATTTGGTTCTAACAGAGCGGAGCAACGGCTCTCCGTTCAAGGACATCGATGGCTGTTTTGAGGAAACACTTCCTGGAGCGCCTTGTCTCAAGAAGGGGAGATTCGGAGTACACAGCCCACTCCCTCGATTTCGCCCTTACCGATTTTGTTTGTGGGTTTTTTTTGTACAAGACCTGAAGGCAAATATCTGGGCAGAAATTGCCAACACACCCGCTGCCATTCTGGTAAGGGTCAGGACTAACTATTCAGTGTATTTTCAAAAATGTGTTAAGATATGTAGATACCTACATTATGAACAAAAAACTAAATTCTGATTCATAAAATGGGTTTAATTGCGTTTTGAAAAAAGGAAGTTATGTTGCCGAACCCCGTAAATTTATTACTAAGAAACGGTTGTTCAAGATACTATTTTCACCTATTAGATACAAACTTTCCACCCACTACATATAGCGTAATCGTTGTAATCGCCGCCGTTGTCGCTATGTTATAAGCTGTCAATCTTGCACTTGTTTCATTTGGGTCAAGCACCCACGAGTAGCAGAGAAATCCAATAGTGTATTCAATTTGTTATTAGGCGATCGAATGTTGTACGCTGTTTGCCTCTTAAATTGTGGTTATAATTTGAAGTGAATAGAAAAGATACACAGAAGTACTGCAGGTACATGTTAGTTGAAGAGAAATGAATGCATTCTTGAACACTCTTTATTTAATAGAATAACAATTTTAGAAGTTTTCAAATAAACACTGCGTTTTTTCCAAATTAAAATACAAATAGATCTGAAGTCAATTGTTGACTAAAACAAAGGGACAGGCTACAGTCCGCTTGGGCGAACTGTTAAATGCCCTATTCTTATTCCTATCCCTCATAAGTGGGCGAGACAAAAGTTTAAGTATGGCTGAATTGTTGAGAATGCTCTACATACATATTTTGTTATATAACATTTAATCGAAAAAAATAAAGCTTTTGTAGAAAAGCACTCCCTAGCTAAAACTTTGGTTTTTCAATAAAATTGTTTTTTTTAATTGTCAGTAGGCGGATTTAAAAAATATTTAAACACAAGTATAAAGGGCACTTAGAGAGTCTATAAATAAATATCAGCTCCTTAGCTTAAACTTTGGTTTTTCAAAAAAAGCTTTTTTTTAATTGTGGGCGTGTCAGTAGGCTAATTTTAAAAAATATTTACACATGGGCTCTAGAGAGTATATATTATAAACTTCAGCTCCCTAGCCCAAACTTTGGCTTTTCAATAAAATTCTTTTTTATTAATTGTGGGCGTGTCAGTGGGCGGATTTTAAATATTTTATCTCCCGAGTAGTTTTAAGAGTTTAAGATCATATATAAAAAATGTCAGCTTACTAGCTCAAAATTCGGATTTCAAAAATTCTTAAACTTGATTATTTCGGGCCCCTAGAGAGTATATGGTTAAAATGTCTGCTCTCTAGCTCCAGTTTAAAGGCCTAATTTTTGCCGAGAGACGGACAAACGGATGGACATGGCTAGTGTTGGCGCCTTATATTTAAATTTGAATTTGTCCCAAAAGAAAAAGATGTCCACTGTCCCAACTTATTGTCAACCTTACCCATCCATACTCACCACACACCCACTTTCAACATTACCTTTTAAATCGAATCAATCATAAAATGCATTCGAAGTCAAACCATAAAAGCATTCGGAGCAAATTAGCTTAGCAAATAAATGAATTATAACGTAGTCGAAAAGTTGGTGTTTCATTGAATTCGGGAAGAATCTTTTTCAGCTAGATCGACATTACTATCGATGCTGATCATAAATATATAAATTTTTAGGGGTCTACGGCCAATATTAAGGTATGTTACAAGCTATGAGTCAAAATTAATATACCCTTAGAATAGGGTATACAAAAATCTTAAAAAATGCTTTAATTATCTGTAAAATATTCAAATCATTGACAGACGATACCTCTTAGCTGTCGTGCAAATGTTTGACGATGGTTTTGGAGCTACTTGAAGCAAATATCGGAAAGTTTATCGTCGAAACGATCGCGTTTGGCAATAATCGACTTGCCCCATCTTTTAATTTTACACGCGATTTTTGTCTAAGCGACAGCAGTGAACGAGATCGTCATCAGTATGCTTAATGTTACTCTATAACAACGATACCACTTTGCTTCAATTCAAGTAAATCTACTTTACTTTTAGGAACATTTTCAAAATATGCTCTCTACTTTGCACTGTTTACAATTGTTTATATTAACTTCACTTTAAAAATCCCTACTGCAATCTGCATCAAGAATTATAAGAATTACCTTATTTTGTTCTCCATAAATGAAAAGAATAACATTTTGCATACCTGCGCATGTAAGTCCAGTTTGCCATTCCAAAAAGAGTCACACCGCATTGCAGGCAGGGAAAACAAACAACAGAAACAGAACAATTCCGACGCCAGAAGTCTTAAGACCAAATGTTGTTATGAGGATATAACCCATTAGCAGCTCAACTTTAACTTCAAGTAAATCCCCAAGACGACGTTATTCGCTGTTTACACCGAATCAAAATCCTAGATTTTTCGAAATTACTCGAAATCTACATCGAAATCCGAAGGTTTCAATACATTTTTAAGATTTTGAAATCTCATACTTTTGGGAGTTTTAAATATATATTTAACCCTTTAGAAAATTACTTTAACCCAAAATCAAATAGATTCAACCCTTAAGCGTTAAACCCAGGAACAAATATATTAAGTCTTTTAACAAAAATATATAGAGACCATCGTCAAATCGTTTTCATTCTAAATTGTAATAAATGTATACATAAAAGCTTAAAAATTCTCCTGTTAAAAAATAAATTAATAACTTTATTTTAAAATTTGGTTTTGTCCATTTGATGCCTTTGGAATGAGAAGAACCATATCCATATCATATCGGAAGCAAGACCAATGTAAAATTGACTGAAGCTTGGTAGCCATAGACCACTTGAGTAGAACTTGTGGCTTCGATGGCGGAGTGCGTAACTTTTTTTTTACGCCTCTTGCCGATATACTTGCAGTATCTACCGCCGTCTAGGGGTGCGGGGAGGAGCTAGCTTTTCAATTATTGTCGTTAAGACCAATCAGCAATCTGTCTTTCATATCTTATATTTCAACTAAATATTCGATTTGTCAAGTAGTTTTCGTTTCAGGAAATGATAAAGTTTTTCAGGTAGCTTCCGATTAGAAGCAACTCTGCTAACTGCGCAGTTATACGCGGTTACGAAGGCTGCTTGCCTGAGTAGACACTTTTCTGCTTCGAGTCCCATTAGGGGAAATGGTTTTTCGAAAATAATAAATAAAATAGAACAGCACCTCATCAGTAGGGTTAGGATTTTGTTGACCTAAAAAAATAAAAAAGGCAAAACAAAACATTTAAAAAGGCAAAAAAGGCATTTATTAAAAAACACAAGAAAAAGAAACAAAAACACATTTGATTTTAATAGCATTGGACTACCAAGGGTTTTTTTTTTAATTTTCTGGTAGCAATCTTCTACGGTTGTCCCTTAGCAGCGCCTTGAAGGAGCTAAATGATCTTTCCACTTCAGCTGAAACGACTGGAGCCCATCTTAAGCTTTCAACATTATTAACTTCAATGTTTGGTAAAAGTTTAGAATCCACGTCGCCGTTTATTACAGAATTTATCTGCTCAATTCTTTTTAGCCCTGTGTTTGCATTGAAAACGGCAGTAAACTTCTTCAGGACTTCCTTTGCAATGGGCCCTTTTGCTTTTCTTAAATTTTTCTCAATGTCTTTTAAGAGCGGCAATACTTCGCCAATTGATGTGAATATTGATGAGAATATTTTTAGCTTAAATTATAAGTAGATACAGACTCCCAAAAATATCTGTTTTTTGTAAGTCTTGAAAAGTATGTTTTTTCGGGTCGACTAAAAACCTAAAATTGACTTTGATGTACGCCAGCTGCGCTTGCAATCTTCATCTTCAATCAATTTCTTTGCAAATGCAACACAGCTTGCACCATCTTCAAGAGCGCTGACGATTTTTTTGATCCGAGCAAAATAATCCGCATAATATGTAGTTGCCTCTAACCAAGTACCCCAGCGAGTTAAAACCTAACAAACTTACAGGTTGAGACGGAGCGGCAGTTCAGGTTGCATCTCCTTAAAAACAGCAATCCGAGATGAACTCTTTAGAAATTTTTTTTTCAAGTTCGACACGAATTCGTCAACTTTTGAATTAGTGACTGCGTATGCTTTCACAGACTCTATGTACACCGTGAGCGACGCAAGTTACGTGAACCATTTTCGAATACAACACTTGCAGAAATTTGCCACTCTTTTACATATACGCTGCAGCGTCTGTAACGAACAACAAAACCTTTTCTCTCTTAAGTTCATCTGGCCACAACAATCGCATCGAATCGTCAAAAAGCTGGGGAATTGTTGTTGAGTTTACTCTCTCCAGAACTTCGGACGTTAACAGGTACCCTCGCCCATATGCTCTCAAAGGCCCAACAATTATGTTAGTTACACAGTGTCCTGCTTTGTCTGTCGATTCATCGAGGATACAAAAATATTGCGGTCACCAACTTCAGCACAGATCTTTTGAAGCACTTCGAGATAGAAATCTATGACGTAATTATACCCTATTCTAAGGGTATATTAATTTTGACGCATAGTTTGTAACATACCTTGATAGTTTGAGCTAGGGAGCGTTTTTTTTGATAACATGCTTTAAATGTTATATAACAAAGTATGTAGAGCGTTCTTAACAATTCAAGCATACTTAGACTTTTGTCACGCCCACTTATGAGGGATAGGAATAAGAATAGGGTATCCAACAGTTCGCCCAAGGGGACTGTAGCCAGTCCCTATGTTTTTTTCCTAGTGTTGACTCGTCAGGCACTTTTTTCTGTGTGTTTTTCTATAAAAGTCTCAAACTCTGGGCGATTGACTTTATACAACGGTATGTCACATGCTAACAACATATTCGTCATATCGGCGTAAAACTCATTTTTGTTTGTTGCAGTAACGGAAGATGTAATCGTTTGAGTTTTTGTTGTTTTCTTTAACCCTTTCGATCCGGAAGGGACATAGAACAAAGGTGTTTTTATACCTTGGATGTCCCATCCGGATCGAAAGGGTTAAAGCCATTGCTTGCTGGCGATTTGCTCTATTAATATGCTGTTCTATAAAATATTTTTTTTCATGGTTGACCACACAATTTGCATAAAAGCACTTTCCATCAGATGAAAAATAATCTGGACCATATTTCAATACAAAATTTTTCAATTTTGTTTCCTCTTTGCAAGCCGTTTTAGGCATTTTAGCACTATAATAAATTGTCCTGTTATTTTTATTAAAAACACTCCGAGATATAAGCAACCGACTACGTAAAGAAGCGCACTTCGAGCTAATGAGTTCTATTGTTTTCACCACACCATCAAGTTTTTTTTTCTAGGTATTGAAGTTGTATAATATATACAAGAGCTATCCGGATATGGTCCGGTCATTCTTTTCTCCGCACAGTCTAGAGCGTTCTTAATGTTAATGCATCTATCAAGCATGTTTGCGCAGATACACATGCACACATTTGCTACAATTTCGTGTGTGCTTGAGACTGTACAAGGTTTTTAACGAAAGATTCTCAACTGCAAATGAAAATGTTGGCAGTTTTCCTAATGCTAAACCATTTATTAGATATTTTTTAACAAACATTAAGAAAAAAGCAAAAAATTCAAAAAAAGGCAATTATGGTATAAAAAGGCAAAAAAGGGCAAAAAAAATACATATATTTGGAATCACCAGGGCTTGAAACATGTTTGTGTAAAGTCAATTCCATCTTCCGTTTAACCAAAAAAAAGAGGCAAAGTTAGCAAAATCCTATCCCTGCTCATCAGACTGAAACACCGATGTAGCTCTAGCCCCCACTCTGTCTCTGTTTTAAAATCCATAGCTAAAGGCGGTACTATAATTACAGAATCGGGAAAATTTGGAATCAGTTTAAATCATTTGCTATAAGTCTGCGTTTCACTTGAATAGCACACCATGCCAACTGTTTTTCTGGTCTTCATATATTTTTATAAATAAAGCCAGGATTTTTTTTAGAATTTTTATTTCAAGTACAATAGTTACGACTTATGGAACAAATAATCCGTACTTTAAAATGTGCAACAGAACCTGGAAACCAAGTCGAAAAAGAAAAATACTAAAAAAATATCGCTTGTTTTTAGTTTCACTTGAATATCACACTTAATTGTTTCATATTATTATGTACACTAAATAATATTTTATGTATGAACGAATATTTTAAGAGATAGTAGTATGAAATTAAAAGAAAATATTTCTTATATTAGTAATGGGTAGAGTCTTCCTTGTTTAATACGAGTATTGTCTTATAAATACTACTTGGCATTGAATCATACAAACTTTTGATGTAATCAAGGGAAATTAAAGTCCAGGCTTGGTGAATGGCTTCGATAAGTTCAGTTTTTGATGAAAACTGCTTTCCCGACTCATAAACTTTTCGGGCCAGTCATCGCCAAATATTTTCTATAATGTTAAGGTCCGGCGGGTATGGCGGCCAGTTAAAAAGGGTGACATTTTTGTACTCGATCCACGATTTGACCACACGGTCAGTGTGTTTAGGAGCGTTGTGGTGCTGAAAAGTCAAAGGCAGAGGCCCAAAGAGATCGCACAATAACTGAAAAGCCTTCTCTAGGACATTTATGTACGTTTTTGCGTTCATAGTTGTTGTTAAAATTTGAAGCTCACAGGTTCCATAATACAATATGGCCCCCCAAACCATAACACCACCTTCTCGACTGTGCAAGCGATCCAATTGGTGAGTCTCCTTCCTCAAAACATGAAAATAATAATGGAAACCATCAGGGCCCACAAAATTAAATTTTTTCTCATCCGAGAAAACAACTCGATGCAAAAAGTTAATCGCATTTCTTTGCGTGCAGGGGTGAGTGTTGGTTTTTTCTTAAGTTTTAGATGTTTGATGTGTTCTGCGCCAGACAATTGTTTTGCTTGCTTGGACCCCTAATTTGTCTCTGATTTTGGCCAGAGAATCATGCGAATTCGAAGCGTTGCGCAGAATAGCCCGCTTATCTGCAGCAGAAAGGACACTTTGCGTACGACCTTTCATATTTTTTCTATACTTTACCCCATTTTGAATAAAATTGTAAGTACCAAAAAATGCTTAACGGCATATTTCCAGAGCATACAATTTTTTTACTGAGAAAGCTGAAATGAAGGTGAAAACGGAGCAGAAATAAAAACAACAACAAAGAAGAAGTATATTAGTTGATAAGGAAATAACAACAAAAACATGAGATGTGCTATTTAAGTGAAACGCAGAATAAAATTTAAATATATTTGCTCTTCGGTTAAGTTATTTCTTTGACGGTTAAATATACACATTTGATAATAGGTAAAACATATTTGCTCTTGGGTTAAAGTAATTTGCTCTAATTGATTGAATTTATTTACTTTGGGTTAACTTATTTGCTGTTGGGTTAATTAAAAGTGCGAATGCTACTCGTATATACGTACGAGTATTGTTTGCTTCTATATACGAGTCCTTCGCGGGGTCAGTCACCTTGACGTGTGTACCATCATTGCATTCGATGGTGCCGGTGCGAAGGCTTATGGCGCAGCTTCAACGGGCTATGCTGTCTAAGGGCCACCCATGACAGACAGGCTGCTGACGAGCGTCAAACAAGTATTGACCCGGACTCTACGTCCCCCTCTCCTCTTTTCTTTCTCAAAGCGCAGTTAAGTGTACCACTATGCGGCCTTTACAGGACAATACGTCCTTCCCCATTCCCCTCCTTTACCACCTGGGCTGGACGTAAGGTGTCATACGACCCGTGCCGAGAGTCAACCTGGCTGAGGGCCCAGTCATCAAATAGCTCAGTCGCGTACGGAGTATCCGGATACCTGGCGCCCTCCGGATTAACTAGCCTTATCTGCACAATGCGGATCTCTGTGCAGATGGACCTCTTTTCTCCGCTACTCGTGGGACTTAATATGAAACCAAACAAAACAAAACAAACAAAAACAAAACAAAAAAATTTTACGGCCGGTTCCCCTTTAAAACCGGACGGTAGTACGGCGACCAAACTGTCTACCGGCAAAGCTCTTGTGGCACCAGCTAGGATTGGGACTGTGGACACACATGGTCCCTCCACTAGCGGTTGCGAGCAAAAAAAACCCCTTCCCAACAGAGAGAGGACTGTGCATCATGGTCCCCCCTCTGCTGGCCCTTCAACTACCACCGCGTCTGCAAGGCTGACTGAAGGAGGGACTGTGCCTTCTCATGGTCCTTCTGGTGTCGGCGCTAAACCCACAACTAAACCCAATTCTGGCGGGGGTGGGACTGTGCATTATGGTCCTACCCACACCAACAGCGCCGGATCGCGTCATCGCAATCCGTCCTCGACGAACTACAAAAATCGTCGTAATGCCATCCGGATCCAGCGTATGTGTGGCAACATCGCGGTGAAGGACAGGACCCCGGACCAAATCGCGAAACTGGCATGGGCCCAACAAATCCTCAGTAAAACCAGCGGGGATTTGTCGACAAAACGCCAGAGATCAGTGGAAGGGACCATTTCGGTTCCCAAGAGACAGAGGGTGCACAACACCGGCAACCCTCCCACTACCGCATCTCACAGGCCTTTTAGCGAGGTCCTTAAGGATAAAATT
This sequence comes from Portevinia maculata, assembly GCA_949715645.1. Taxonomy (NCBI): domain Eukaryota; kingdom Metazoa; phylum Arthropoda; class Insecta; order Diptera; family Syrphidae; genus Portevinia; species Portevinia maculata. The sequence goes on from OX454525.1 coordinate 299,757,900, forward strand.
GTGATCGCGGTTATAGACCGTAGTCACATAGACGGCACTATCTCCCACGAAAGATGGGATGATGTAATATCTGCGCTCTCGGGCAATTACTCCTCATTCATGAGAGAAAACCCGGGACCACCGCCGCTAATCCATGAAGGCGGGTGGCATCAAGGCCACATCAAGCTGGTCGCATGTAGTGACCAAAGATCGGCTGACCTCTATAAGCTTGCGATTAGTAGGCTTGGAGAGGTGTGGCCCGGCGCAAGGCTCGAGGTCGTTGCGAGGGAGGATATCCCCTGCCGGCCAAGATCGCGCATATGGATCCCCCCAAATCCATCCACTCCAGAGGACGTCTTAGACATTCTAAGATCAAGCAACCCCTCTCTACCGACCCATAACTGGAAGGTGGCGAAACTGGAGGAGCAAAAGGGCTCCCACAGATGTGCGGTAGTCATTATCAATCAGGAAACCCTGGCTCCCCTGGCAAAAACAGATGGCCTCATACGATTTGGCTGGATCGAGGTCAAAATGAGGGTGTACAAGAAGGACGAACTCGAGGCGGGAAATCTTCCTCCTCCTTCTCCTCACCCTGAACTCTCGAATGATGAGCCATCTACCTCGTTCCCTTCGCTGGAGGACGATGAATCCGCCGATCATGCGGCAACTGCAAAATCGTCACTCTCCGTAAGCGATATCCAATCGGATATGGAAACTGACGATTTCCTTGACAGGGTTCTTCTGAGTGAAGATGAACTTCTCAGTTCGTCTTCGGAATTGGAAGGCCTAAATAATACCGTGGTGGAGGTGCCTCAGGATTGTAGCGACAATGCTGCAGCTAATCCAGATTAACCTCCAACACTCTATCAAGGCTTCGGCCGCTCTTGTTCTTCGCCTCTCTAAAGGCGGGGAAGATGTCGTCTTGATCCAAGAACCATGGATTGTACACAACCTTGTTCAAGGCCTCAAGACTCCTGGATATTACTCACTGTATGTGACCGACAAAGGTAAACCAATATCGTGCATACTGGTGAAAAGAAACCTTAATGCTTACTTACTCCCTAATTTCAGCGATCGGGATATAACTGCTGCGAAACTGGAGACTGCAGGCAGATCAGTCTGGTTGGCATCGGCATATCTCGCCCACGACCACGTGGGACCTCTCCCTGGTGATAACCTGGAGAGACTGATCGAAGAAGCAAGGAGGCAGAAGGCTGAACTCATAATCGGCTGTGATGCTAACGCACATCACACCGTATGGGGCAGCTCGGATATCAACAACAGGGGTGAGTCACTTTTTGATTATATCTTAAGCACCAACCTCATTGTATGTAACATAGGTAATGAACCCACTTTCATTACCAAAAATCGACAAGAAGTCCTTGACATTACTCTTGTCTCCGACACCATCAACGACATGATAACGGGTTGGAAGGTCTCGACTGATCACTCCTTCTCTGATCACCGTTATCTTCAATTCAACCTCAATGTTGATCCTCCCTGCCAACCTATTTTCCGCAATCCTCGGAAAACCAATTGGCCCAAATACAGAGAAACTCTTCGCGGACTAGTTACCTCTGAACTTTTAAGTCCACCCTGTAACTTTTCCGAGCTTGACGGCAAGGTCAACGAGCTCACCTCGGCTCTCAATAAAGCGATGTCCGCTTCCTGTCCCCTCATACGACCTATGGGGAAGAGAAAGCCACAATGGTGGAGCCAGGAACTGGGACCACTCAGAAATAATTGCAGGAAACTCTTCAATCGCGCTAAAAGCTCGAGATTACTTACTGATTGGGACTCCTATAAGGAAGCTCTCAAATTATACAAAAAAGAGCTAAGGAAAGCCAAAAGATCATCCTGGAGACTCTTCTGTGGCAAAATAGAAGAAGTCTCTGAGGCATCAAGGCTAAGAAAAATCCTAGCTTCAAATCCAACCATGCCCACCTGTCTAAAGAAAGCTGATGGATCCTGGACGATATCTAGCGAGGAATCGCTCAATCTGCTACTTGATACCCACTTCCCAGGTAGCTCCAATATTACCGGGTACACTGATCTGAATAGATCACTGGCACAGGTGACTCATTCTCAAGGTCTGATTACAAGGGACAAGCTGCTTTGGGCACTAAATAGCTTCAAGCCCTTCAAGTCTGCAGGACCAGACGGCATAATACCTGCCGAATTACAAATGTCTTCAGATATCATCACACCAGTATTGGAGATGATTCTGAACAGCTGCTTAAAAATGGCATATATTCCTCAGGCTTGGAGAGAAGTGAAAGTGGTCTTTATACCAAAAGCGGGGAAATACTCCCATGTCAGCCCAAAAGACCTGAGACCTATTAGTTTATCATCATTCCTCCTCAAAACGCTGGAGCGACTGATTGATATCCATCTCCGTACCAACATAAATACGCAGCTTCTATCTGCGTCTCAACATGCATACTGTAAGGGTAAGTCAGTTGAAACTGCCCTTCACTCTCTGGTACGCACTATTGAATACTCCCTTCATCACAAGGAGTACACTATGGTTGCTTTTCTGGATATAGAAGGCGCCTTTAACAACGTGGGTACACCTGCAATCACGAATGCACTGACAGCACTGAATGTGGAGGGTTCGCTTGGTGAATTGATTAATCTACTGCTCACAAGTCGGATTATCAACTCAAAACTGGGCGTTTCATCCGCCAGGAGGTCTGTCAGTAGAGGCACGCCGCAAGGCGGGGTCCTTTCCCCCCTTCTCTGGAATTTGGTGGTGAATGAGCTACTGATATACCTGGAAGGGGTGGGCTGCAGGGTGATTGCATATGCGGATGACATTGCTATAGCCGTCTCCGGGAAGTACCTTAATACTATAATAGAACTCATGCAAAATGCTCTTGACAAGCTAAAAAAATGGGCTAATCGCTGTGGCTTGGGTATCAACCCCCACAAAACAGAATTAATCCTCTTCTCCAGGAAACACAAGATTCCGCACATCGACCCACCCTCTATTGGTGGTATAAGATTAGTATTCTCTGACGAACCTAAGTTCTTGGGTCTTATCTTCGATAGGAAGTTAAGCTGGAAACCCAACATACAAGAAAGGGTAAAAAAAGCCACAGTGGCACTTTTCTCTTGCAAAAAAGCCATTGGCAACAAGTGGGGTCTACAACCCCGCATAACGCATTGGCTATATGTATCGGTCGTAAGACCGATTCTCACATATGGGGTTGCTGTCTGGTGGACTGCCCTAAGTAAAGCTATAAACTGTGCTAAGCTTGGCAAAGTCCAACGCACAGCTGGTTTGTGCATAAGTGGAGCACTCCGTACCACCCCCTCTGCAGCACTAGATATCCTGCTACATCTGTTACCACTCGACATTTTTAGTAGGCAAACAGCAGCCTGTTCTGCTGTCCGCCTTAAGGCTACCTCGCAGTGGGTTAACAATAACATTGGCCACACCACCATTCTGGACTCATTTGAGTCTCTTCCAGGAAACATAGATTACACCATACCCCAATTACAGTTTGGAAAGAACTTTCAAGTCACTATTCCTTCCAGATCATTCTGGGAGGACGCTGAATTTAAGGAAGTTAAAGCGATCCACTTCTACACCGATGGATCAAAAACTAGTGACGGGGTTGGTGGCGGCGTATTCTCCGAAAGACTAAATCTGAGTCTCTCTTTCCGTCTTCCTAATCACTGTAGCGTATTCCAGGCGGAGATTATGGCGATAAAAGAAGCCCTGACGTGGCTGAAGAGAAATGTGATATCCACAAAGGATATCTGTATCTTCTCGGACAGTCAGGCCGCGATCAAGTCCGTGGATTCAGTATCTTCAAACTCCATTGCAGCCCTCGACTGCCGTTCATCTCTTATGGAGATGGCGGAGCAGTTTAACATTCACCTCTGTTGGGTGCCGGGGCATAGAGATATTCCAGGAAACTGCAGGGCTGATGAACTCGCCAAAAAGGGAACCAAACTCCCCCTTTTACCTGAAAAGGGTTCTCTGGGTATCCCAATCGCTACCTGCAAACTTTTATTCAAGCTATCTGCAATCGAGAGAACAAACCTTAGGTGGACAGGTAGTAATACATGTCTAGCGACTAAGCACATCTGGCCAAAGCTGGACCTGCGACGCTCTAAGAGTCTGATCTCACTAAACCGACTGCATATTAGCTCCACTATAGGTGCCATTACTGGGCACTGTCTGATAGGCAAGCATGCATCGAGGCTTGGCGTTTATTCTAACGATTTCTGTAGAAGTTGCTTGGACGAGGAGGAGGAGGAGACTATACTTCACCTTCTCTGCACATGTCCAGCTCTCTCCCATAATAGAAATCTTTATCTGGGAGATTTCTTGCTTAACAATCTTAACGACTTGGCTAACGCTGACGTTAGAAGTCTATCGCGCTTCATAAGAAGCTCTAAATGGTTTAACTAGTAGTGGGGAAACCCCTCGATCCGTGTGGCATCACAATGGACCTAATCCTGGTCTAAGTGTGTTGGCCTTCTGTTGACAGCCACTTTAACCTAACCTAACCTATATACGAGTACTTTAATATTAAAAGATAATGCCGCATTAAAAAAAAAGTATTAACATTAAAAATATACCTAAACATAGGGACGGGCTACAGTCCGCATGGGCGAACTGTTGGATACCCTATTCTTATTCCTATCGCTCATAAGTGGGCGTGACAAAAGTCTAAGTATGGTTGAATTGTTAAGAACGCTCTACATATTTTGTTATATAACATTTAAAGGATTTTATCAAAAAAAACGCTCCCTAGCTCAAACTTGGGTGTTTCAATAAAATGGTTTTATTTAATTGTGGGCGTGTCAGTAGGCGGATTTAAAGAAAATAACACATGAGCATAAAGGGCCCCTAGAGAGTATATATTATAAATTTCAGCTCAGTCCACAGCTCATCCGCCCACAGACACGCCCACAAACTCAAAAAAACAAAATTTTGGAAAAAATCGAATTTTGAGCTAGAAAGCTGAAATTTTTTAAATATGATCTATGACTCCTAAAACTGCTCGGGATAAAAAATTTTCAAAATCCGCCCACTGACACACCCACAAATAAATAAAACAAGTTTTTTAAAAATCCAAAGTTTGAGCTAGGGAGCTGAAATTTATGATATATACACTCTATGGGCCCTTTATGCTCATGTGTAAATATTTTCAAAATCCGTGCCAGTGGGCCCATAATTTTTTGTGAGCTACTGAGCTGAAATTTATAATATATACTCTCTAGGGGCCCTTTATGCTCATGTGTTAATTTCTTTAAATCCGCCTACTGACACGCCCACAATTAAATAAAACCATTTTATTGAAACACCCAAGTTTGAGCTAGGGAGCGTTTTTTTTGATAAAATCCTTTAAATGTTATATAACAAAATATGTAGAGCGTTCTTAACAATTCAACCATACTTAGACTTTTGTCACGCCCACTTATGAGGGATAGGAATAAGAATAGGGTATCCAACAGTTCGCCCAAGCGGACTGTAGCCCGTCCCTATGTTTCTTTATTGCTTCGTGACTAAACGTGATTAGGATTACCATGCCCGGTTCCAGATGTCATTTGGATACTGAAAACGAAATAAGAGCGGTAAATATGCTGGAGCAAGGAGAGTCTCAAAGAGCTGTTGCAAATCGTATCGGTGTGTCGAGGCGAGCTATCCGAAACGTGTGAGAACGCTTAAAGGAGACCGGGAGTGTAGCAAGGAGACCTGGATCAGGAAGAATCAGAGGCACAACTCTGCAGCGTTCTCTTTACAAACTCAACTGCGAGAGTTAACTCACATTCAAGTCAGTGATCAAACCATTTGCAATCGACTCCACGAAGATGTTCAACGTTCTAGAGTGCGTGCTATTCGGCCGAAACTTACAGCGGCTCTGCGGGCAGCGCGCTTAAGGTACGCCCGTGAGCGTTCAAATTGGACAATGGACAACTGGAGGTCTGTACTCTTTACAGACGAATGCAAGATAAAGTTTTTGATTGATGATAAACGAGTTAACGTGTGAAGAAGACAAGGCGAACGTTTTACCGACCCATGCATTCGTGGAAGTGACCGATTTGGAGTCCCCTGTGTTATGGTATGGTCTGGAATAAATTTTCAGAGCTGGTAATCCTGGGTGAAGACACCGTTACAACCAACAGTTACGTTTATATGGTAATACGACCTGTTGTGATCCCATTTTCACAGAGATTTTGCAATGGGTTTGTTCGTATGCAAGACAATGCTCGCCACTTACGGCCCGTACTACCCAAGCAGCTCTTTCCGACGCCAATATTTCTATTTTGCCATGGCCTAGACTTCAACCCCTTCGGGCATCCGTGGGACCAATTAAAAAGAAGCCTCAAAGAAAACCACTACACTAAACAGGAGCTGATAAACGCGTTAAAAGCCTGTTGGAAGCGCATACCCGAACAAAATGTAACGCATCTGATCGAGAGCGTACCAGATGGGCTAATACAGTATATACAGAGAAGAGCGGCCAATACTCCATACTAAGCAAAACAAATCAACAACAAATCATAACAAAAAAAGCGGCCAAGTGCGAGTCGGATTCGCCCATGAAGGGTTCCGCGCGAATTATAATTATTATTTACTTAGGCACCTATTACAGATTTATTATTAGAAAATAATGGTTCACGGTTTACGTATAAGGTTTATGTTTATGAAATTAAATGCTTTTTTTATATTTGAGTTGATTGAATGAATGGTAAATTGCGATTTTCGATTTATGATGTATTAAAAAAAAACTAATTACTAGATCTCGTTCAAACCAATTTTCGGTGGAAGTTTGCATGATAATGTACATCATATATTTTTTTTTTTTTTTATAATTTGCTTACGCTGAAGGGATTTTTTTTTTCTGTTGTTACAGTACCTTTATAATGCTAAGAACACAGTGTAAGCTACTTGGTTTTAGAAAGAATAGAGAGATAGGAAAGAAGTGTTTGGGTGCAGTTGTAGGGTTTTTATCCACGGGTGGTGTCTAAGTTACTTAGGGAGATTACGATTTCATGTATTCGGTATAAAGTAATGGACTTGGCCGGGATTCGAACGCACGACCTTCCATTCCGTAAGCGAATACACTACTACTGCACCATTGCCATTGTTTTATTTTTATCAGTGTCTCTCGCGCAAACTATTCAGTTTAGAAAAAATGATATTAGAAACCTCAATATCATTTTTGAAGACCTATCCATAGATACCCCACACGTATGTGTTTGATAATTTTTTTTTTTTTTAGTTTCAGTTCTTAGTAGGGACCCCCAAAATTTATTGTTTTTTTTCTATTTTTGTTTGAAAATTTTAATCCGGTTCACAGAATACATCTAGTTACCAAGTTTCAACAGTATAGCTCTTATAGTTTCGGAAAAAATAGGCTGTGACATTCCCGGACAGACAGACAGACAGACATGACGAATCTATAAGGGTTCCGTTTTTTGCCATTTGGCTACGGAACCCTAAAAATAGTGATATGTAAAGTTTTATTTTTCTTTATTTTTTCGTAAATTTTCCCATAAAATGTTTTTTGTGTGTACATTGAATTTTGAAATGTTTTTCCGTATTGGTCATATGTACTTAATTTCTAAATACTAAGCTAAAACATATAACCAACAAAAAAAATAATCACAAATTGTTGTTCAACTGAAAGCTAAAAAACTTAGCAGGCCCTATTTTGTTTTGAGTAGTTTATTTACTTGAACACGCGTGATTTGACCAAGTTTAATTTTTTTAAATTGTGAAATTGTAAAAATGTATTTTCCAAAACCTACAAAACAAAACAAGGTCAGCCACCTCCCGCTACTGAACAAGGGATAGAAATTAGACCAACGCGAATTGGCATGCAGCGAAATATTTATTTAAAAATCGCACCTATCTACAAGTTCAACCCTTTGAAGTCTAAAAATATAATAGTCTAAAAAATACAAATAATTTACGGAGTTGACTTGAATAAGACATTTATCATAAACCAACATTTGCCAATATAAAGCCTAAATGTAAATTCTAAACTCGGAAATGTACATAGATGTTGCCGACATAATATATCTGTCTCAAAGGACACGCAAAAAGCTTCTTAATAAAAAGGGAAACACAGTGCTTAGGTACCCGCAGTGTGTATCTATGTAAAATCTACCACTGGCATGATAATTGTAACTACACAGGCCATATTTGTCCTCGGATTTCTCAAACCATGCGTTATGACAAAATGAGAAAAAGTAAATAATTCTAATGTGGTTCTCATGTTCAAGCATAAATGTAATGTGTATCCCTCTAGGTATCGTTTTTCGCTCACCACTTGGATAAACGGGTAGATACATGGCGCGTCGTGCTTGGTGTTCCGGACAGTGTATCCACAGACAGCACAAATTATGCTCCTTCACTAGTACAAGTTAAGAATACTCGCATTATTACGAAAAGGCCATACAAAAATCCAGGGTCAAATTGCCAACGACCAGGAATGATACGCACACCTTCTCGTAAATTTGTCAAAAGCAATTCATACCATTCACTCACCTGAAAAATTCCATTTCATCTTTGTACCATTTCACGGAGTTTAATGTGTGGCCACTCATATCGTAGCTGCACGACAATGTTACGTTGTCCCGAAAGTCAACAATTTCTGGTACATTGATGTCAGTCACAAAAAGGCCATACACGCCGGAATGTTGGCAATCTGGAAGAAGATAAAAATAAAAAAAAAAAAAATTACATGAGTGTTCCGCATATCATGAATATGAAGCAGCTAGGGATTCGTTAACATTATTTGCATAAATCTAACTGACATGTTACAATGGCAGCGTTTTGCCACTTTGAAAGGGAATACATTGAAATATACCGTCACTTCATTTGTTTTACCAGCCCTGCGGGGGCTTGAAAAGCCTTTAAGAGCACATCGCGTTCCATTGACATTGAGTGGATAAAGAATGGGAAAATACAGCATAATTGCGGGTGTTGTACTTGTAGTAGAACAATGGAGCCACATACTTATGTTTGAAAGCCACTCGTGAAAGCTCTAAAGATAGGTCTTTACTTTGCTGACAGGTTAAGCTTTGACATTCATAATCAAATTATTGACAACTGGAGTTGGAGTGGCGTTTGGACTTTTGTTTGGAAAATGTTTTTAATTTTTTTCTTTTGTCTTGGAGCAAAGATGGGACTCGTTGGGCGGGTCAAAGGTTAGAAATCTCAGTTAGATAAGAGACAATGGATTAAAATCAGTTTTTGTCGGACATCACCTTTACAATTTCCAATCCGGAATAGGTAGCTCTAGCACATGCTTCATTTATCTCCAACAGTGCGTGAGCCAAGTGACCAAGTATAAGCTTTACAAAACTAATACTGCCAGCTCAGCTTAACGGCGCCGAGTCCTGGAAAAAAGGCAGGAAAGGAGAGCTAATTTGGGTTCTTTCGAAAGAAAAATACTCTGTCGGATATTTGGTCCTGTGTGCGGGGACGGCGAATGGAGGAGAATGGAGCTAACTATATGAGCTGTACCAAGATGTGGTAAACAAGCTAAAACATGTCTTCGGCAATGGTCGCGGGTGGAAATGGTGCAGTAGTAGTGTATTCGCTTACGGAATGGAAGGTCGTGTGTTCGAATCCCGGCCAAGTCCATTACTTTATACCGAATACATGAAATCGTAATCTCCCTAAGTAACTTAGACACCACCCGTGGAGAAAAACCCTACAACTGCACCCAAACACTTCTTTCCTATCTCTCTATTCTTTCTAATACCAAGTAGCTTACACTGTGTTCTTAGCATTATAAGGGTACTGTAACAACAGAACAAATTCCTTTAGCGTAAGCAAATTATAAAAAAAAAAAAAAAATGTCGACAAAATTGGCCCGGCCACATCGAGCGAATAGACAATAATGCTCCAGCGAAGAGGATCTTCGACTAAGAGCCATGTTCGAGTCGACAAGGAAGACCGAACCTCCGTTTGAAAGACCAAGCCAGTTGTTGTCTGCACCCCGACGCAAGCGCACGTGCAGCTTTTCGGTTTCGTGCTCGCCTCCGCTACAAAGTTTCTTTGTTCATTAATTTGACAAATTATTGTACGCGCCGCGACATCGTGTGTGTCAAAAAAAATCAAAAAAAAGGCACAAAACAAAACCTTAGTGCCAGTGCCGGTGTCAGTGAAAGGAAAGTGCAAAAGAAAAACGAAAAAAAGCCACATCGCTGGGTATCCCTCCGTCCCCCATCCCACTTCATCACTGTTGCATTTGCTTGGCCATTGTAGGTGTCGTACGATTTTCGTCTGTACACTTATAATGGCTGAGTAAAGGCAGCATCAGACGGATAGCGGCCCGTGAGTTGTTGATTTTGTTGGTGAACCAAACAAAAATTACCGTACGGGCATAACACCTGCGGTAATTTGTTTTGGAAATCTAACGCGGGTCTTCAATTCACGGTTCTTGCTTAGGTAGCGTCGGAGTTTGTGTTTTCGTTTATGCTTGTATTTTATATTGTGTAGGAATTTTGTCGTGGATGCTAGTAACATTCTTGGTTTGAGGAAACATTTTTTTTCGTTATACGCCCACGCTTTCCACAACAAACCAGCTGTTTTGGCACTTAACAAAACTCAGGTTAGCGTTGGCTCTGATTTAACAGAGTTTAGTCTGCCTGGGTACAACTTAGTGCCATTATTCTTTCCACATCGCGGTCTCGCCGTCTATATACATAGTGACGTAGCCTACCAACTTCAGCCTCAATATGGCCAATGTTCCAATCCGGAATTTAATTTCATTTGGCTTAAGTTTCATGTCCGTAGGCAATTAATCCACTACTGTTTTATTTACAGAAGCCCCAATTTGGACAGACACTCAACTTATAATGAGTTGGATGCGTTGTCTAACTCCCTTCATCCTTGTACTGAAATCGTCATTGAGGGTGATTTCAATATACACAATTCACATTGGCTTCGACATTCTTGACAACACCCGAAGGAAGGTATGTTGAGATTTTTGCTGAGGTTAACAATCTCACTCAGCTTGTAAATGAGCCTACACGAATACCGGACATAAGCAGTCAAACCGCCAACACACTGGATTTGTTTCTCACCTCTCACCCTGATAAATACGATATAAACGTATTACCGCCTCTAGGTTCGTCAGATCATTGTGGCATATCAGCTAATTTCTCGTACTCCAGCCACATAATTAAAGAACAAACTCCTAAAAGAATCGTATGGCAATACGAGAAAGCCAATTGGGAAAAACTAAACGGTTTCTTTAAGAGTTTTAACTGGTCGCTGTGCTTCCTCGACCGCGACGTGGATGCTGCTGCTGATATGATAACAAACATGATTTTATTGGGCATGAAATGCTTTATCTCCCCTGTACTCCAGCGTGTAGAATACACCATGAGACCAATCCACTTTCGCACTCGTACAGTGGCTAGAGTGCATCGAGATATTGACATACACAAATCCGCTGGTCCAGATGGTATTTCCCCCATCGTTCTGAAGAGGTTTTCTTCTACGCTGGCAAAACCACTGCGTAAGCTTTTCTATCTGTCCTATTCTTCAGGGCTCTTCCCGGGAAGATGGAAAACAGCATTTGTCCAGCCTGTACCAAAAAAGGCGAGTCTTCTTCTCCCTCCTCCTACCGACCAATTGCACTTACTTCTCTTCTTTCTAAGGTCATGGAAACGCTGATCAACCGTCAGCTAAGGAAATATCTTGAATGTCGAAAACTTCCCAATGACCGGCAGTACGGTTTTCGGGGCAATAGGTCCACCGGTGATTTGATGACATATCTAACCGAAAAGTGTAACCAATTTCTTTACCAAGGTGGTGAAAGTAAGATCGTTGCGGTTAATATTTCAAAGGCATTTGACAGAATTTGGCATCAAGCTCTCTTGTCGAAAATGCGTGCATTTGGAATCGATCATAATCTTCTTCAATGGATTAGAAATTACCTTTCGGACCGTTCAATTCAAGTTGTCTTGGACGGTTTCAAGTCTGAAACTCACCAAATAAATGTTGGTGTTCCCCAAGGCTCCGTCCTGTCCCGACTCTCTTTCTCATTTTTATAAATGATCTCCTGTCTGTTACTTCTAATCTAATCCATTACTTTGCTGATGACAGTACCCTCAGCTTTCCATACTCTTTTCTTGGGTCACGCTCCACTTCTTCGGGTGTGGAACTGGAACTGCAACGTATGTTAACCTCATTAAATTTCGATCTTAACAGCATAACTCAGTGGGGTACAATCAATAGAGTGGAATTTAATGCTTCCAAAATACAATGCTGTCTCCTGTCATTAAAGCAAAACCCACATACACTGCCATTATCCATGAATGGCACTTGCATCGCTGAAACCGAAAGACTTTCCATACTCGGTATGTGTGTCAATGACAACCTTCGTTGGAATGACCACAAATTCGATGTCGCCAAGAACGCTGCTAAATGTTTAGGCTTCCTTAAGCGATGTAAGAAATATTTCACCCCTTCTGATCTGGTCTGGTGCACCAATAACTAATTTGGAGCTACTTGATAGGATCCAAAAACGCGCGATAAAACTCATAGGCGACCGAGACATCGCGAGATCGATTGACTCACTTAGTCATCGCCGCAATGTCTCCTGTCTTTCGTTATTTTATCGGTATTTCCACCGTTAGTGCTCTAACGAAATAGCCAGTTGCCTTCCCCCCTTAAACATTTCAACCGCAATACCCGCCATGCAAGGAATGCTCATCAGTTTACCCTCAAGCCTGTATTCGGATGTACAATGAAGTACAAAGAGTCTTTCCTCAGCCGTACAACATGAATGTGGAACACTCTTCCACGCTCAATTTTTCCTCTACATTATAACCTACAAACATTCAAAAGCAACGTGCATCGGCAACTCTCCTTTTCTTCTAATCCTAATTTCCCTAACGCCTGCGCTGTGTAGCCAATACATGATAAGGGTACCAAAAAAATCCCTTTAGTGCGCGTAAATTATAAAAAAAAAAATCGTGGATGCCACATAGTTAACTGGAAATTAGCGTGCTCGGGTTCGCGGAGGATTGAAGGCTGCAATGTCTCAGCAGAGACTCTCCACGGGTAGGGAGCCCGTCAAGTCTGTGAAGTTTCGAGTTATAGTAATTGGACAAATTATTTCTTTAGGATTAATCATCAATGGTGTGTCTTGTACACCTCGTCAAAGCTCGTCATTTTTTTTAAATTGAATAACGGACTATCGGTAAGGTTTGGGTGTTCAAATTTGGTAAGGTTTTAAGTACATATTTTTTTCGTTTTGACCGTGATATTGTTACTCATATTTTCAGCGAGCATATATACAATGAATAAGGGATATGCAAGAATACTATAATGATTTAATACATATTTTATATAAATACAGGGTGGCGCACCAATTATGCTACAATAAGAAATCCAAATAACTTTTTTTTTAATCAATGGAATTCATTAATTTATTTTTTTCTTGTATAGAATATTCAATTTTATTTTATACTGGCTGTTGCCCGCGACTTCGTCTTTCGTGAATATAAGTTATCTCGGTTGGATAAATAATGTCATTCCTTGACGTTTAAGCTTACTCATACTAAATTTCGTCAAAATAGATTCAGTAGTTTTGCCGTGAAAGCGTTACAGATAGACAGAAAGGCAGAGTTATTTCAAAAACCGTTATAACATAGCTGTGCACCGCGGTTTCACCCGCGTTTTGTGCAAAAAACCTAAAAAAAATGGAACCATAGTAAAAAAATGTCACGGGAACAGGAATAATAAAGGAACGCTGGGTAAAAGTACTGGGGATCTTATAAAATATGGGTATGTAATAATAAATGATGTAGGTATTTATATAATTAGTAGTATTTTTGTAGAAGGTCTTTTAAAGTACTTCTGCGTAAATGATAATTTTAGTTTTATTTTCTTGTGGTAGAAGAACATACTGGTTTCCTATGCAACCTGATCTTGATAACGCGACTTATAGTTGTCCATGTGAACATTAGTCTTGACGTAAATCGATTCTTACGTGTTTAAATGGTGCTTTATGGGGAAATATAATTCTTATAAAACTAAAAGGAAAATCATTGGGAATCATTTGGGATGCGAGGTATTAACACTGCTATGACCAACTGCTGGAACAGTCAAAACGTGATGATCACGTTATTGCGCAGAATTTTAACTTGTAGTGTGATGCCGTTACACACATTTCATTTTAAGATTTCTAAGTAAAATTATTGGCGCACCTATTTTTAACTTGAGGGAATATGGGGGAAGGCCACTCGGGGCCAATGGACCGCATCATCTTGATCCATCACAATTATCAATGGATTTGTAATTAACGGTATTTCCTGGAAGTTTAGTTAAAATTAGATCGTTAATTTCGTCAGCACTACTGTTTCTCGCCGCCAATATTACCCTTTGATACATCCATTGATAATCTTTTTTCTCGACTTCGACTATATTTGGGTAGACTTTCGATATTAAGTCTTCAATACTCGTTCCTTTTTCACCTAAATCGCGATCAATTTCAATTTTGTTTTCAAAATTAGGTACTTTCCCGTCTCCTATTAAAAGCAACTTTAAAGGAAAATGTGTACTGCCTCCACCCAAATGTGCTCTCATATTAGTAGATAGTTTTAGGGTATGAACAAACCTCCATAACGGGGAAGTTTTTAAGCAAGACGTCACAATGTCTGCTCTGGTTCCCCTAACTATCACCGGTAACGTTTGTCGAAAATCTCCAGCAAACATGACTGTAATTCAAACCCTGCATTTTATTACAGCTTCTCATATCTCTAAGAGTCCTATCTAGAACCTCTACCTCATAGAGCTCATGAATCATAATTCATTCATCCCATCTTGCAACGACCATACCACGTCGAGTTAATCGGTTCTCGTCAGATCACCGCAATTAAACGACGTTGAGCGCGGTTAGTAGTACGTAGATGGGGGACCGTTTGAGAACAACCGCGTGTCGTTGGAAAGTCCCATATACAGAGTTGAGGTAGATAATATATACGTGGCATCACAATGGACCTAAATTGGGTAAGTGTGTCGGTTTCTGCTGACAGCCACCTAAACCTAACCTAACCTAACCTACATCTTGCAAAACTTTTCCCAAAGAGTCATTTTTACGAATAGATCACACGCTATCTTTCTGCAAAGAAACAGTTAGAGGCAGTTAACAAATTGAATAAGTGATAAGCCTCAATATGAATTTGGATAATGTTAGCTGACAAATCAATACATTACCATCTCTAGAATATGATTTTTGAAATGTTCTCATCTCCATAACGTTTTTATGTAAGAGCCATCGGAGGAGGATGGGGATTTCTAATTCGAAAGTGGGCTGTTTTTAGTTGGCAGGCCCTTATAACAATAAGTTCATACTGTGGACGTACTAGGTGCCGTAATTAATTCAAATGACAATCGATCTTCGTATATAATGTAAATCCAAAACTTTTTAGCAAATCAGTAGAGCCATCAGCTCGCCAATAGAATTTCCGTAAAATTACACAAATCGAATATCTTAGCCCAAATAAACTACAGCGATACGTACTCAATTTGATCACATCCCCTTCAAAAAGGCAACAAACCTTTTTCTCAAATTGCTTTCAAAGCATAAAAATGAAAATTGCCCCTGAGCCAATAAAACATTTTTCAAAAGTGCGCCATCTAAAAAAACGCCCATGAATTATATGACCCAAAATAAAATATATGGAGATAGTTGTAAAAGCAACACTTACCCCTCTAAGCTCGACCCACTGCCAAAGGACTCGAGGTTCCCGAGCCCACATCTCCATTTTCATCAAAACACACAACACTTATATAAATGACACTTTGATGCCAAAGAAAACATAAAAGAACTCGTCCCAAATTTCACACCATCTCTTAACTCAACACGAATACCAAAGAGAAGATGAGATGGCAAGGCGAAGGAATAATAAATGTGAATGAATAAAACTGACAACGACATATGTACGGAAAAAATCACAAAAGGACCGTTTAGGAGCACATTTATTGCCGAAAGCGCGTTCGCAAAGATAGAGACGAGAGTTGAGAAAACAATCTTCAAACGAAAGAACCTCTTTATTTTGACATGCAGCGGAGCCATGGAACACAACAAATCTCGAACCAAAATAACAAGTTTATTGCACATGATAGTAATGCTAACCACCCACTGTTTCCATTTATTTAAATTGATGCTTCGTCTTTGCCCTTGTTCCTGCTGATGGTCTTACTAAATGTATACAGATTCGAATTTGTTGTTGTATTTTTCTCCTTGTATTTTGCTTTATTCGCTTTATAGAATTTTGAACACCACGTGTCCTTGTCTCTGTTTGAAATTTTCTTTTTTATTGAGTTTTTTTTTAAGGTTTTATGTGTGAGTATCGGTTTTATAACCTCTCAACATCCGGGTGAGTAGAAAAAAGCAATTGACCGGAATAACATCGCTAGAATGACATCCGCATATATGTATTGCATGTTTAAATTAAATTAAAACTGGCAGCAACAAAACTAACAAGCTGTAGAGCCGAAGCTTTAATAGGAAGAAATTGATAAACATCTTTACCGATTGCGTTCGAATGTGTTCGATTCCCATGAGTAAATTGTCAAAGTGGTATCGAAACACTTTTGTAAAACTATCTATCTGCGATGTATGTACAATTGCAATCTATATTGTTATTCAGTCATATTTGTGTTTATTTTATTTAGGAATGTAAATGCGTTCAACCGGTTTGAGACTTCGAACAATGGGAGAACCTACACAGATTTGTATTCTTTCTTATAAAAAGGCTATTTTTACAAAGTTTCTTGAACTACAAATTGATAATTTGGATTTTTTTCTTTGTATGTACTGATTATTTTTTTATTTAACTAAAATCCTATGAATGCTAAGTTGAAATTAAGAAAATTAGGTACTTCATTAAATATCCATTTATTTGTGTTCAATCGAAAGAATACATTCTGCAATTAGTTAATAAGTTTTCAAATGGCCAACAATACCGCAAAAAGCGGTGTCAGATGGTTGATTATGTCGGGTGGAATATGAAGCACCTAAACACCCTGAAAGAACTTCTCCAAAACGCTCTCAACAATCTAACGACATGGTCAGATCGCTGTGGGTTAGGTGTTAACCCCCACAAAACCGAACTTGTTCTATTCACAAGGAAATATAAAATTCCACACATTGATCCCCCCTCAATCAGGGGCAAAAGTTTTAGGTTAGGTTAGGTTAGGTTATCTACTGGGTTGACGGGGCAAGATAATCCTGCGCCCGTCACACTTAGGTCAATGTAGACCCTTTGTCATACCCTGGAGGTTATGATTCCCTTACTTAGGAACCAGTGAGAAAACCTATGAAAAATCCCAAAGCATTTATGAACTTCTGCAAGTCGTTCTTCTAAGTTCTGGAAGGAATGTCTGCCGAGGATATTGTTTCTAATATGACAGAGTGCAGGGCAGTGACAGAGGAAATGAGGGGTAGGTATCCTCATTCAACTCCTCGTCCCCGCATCCTCTACAGAGGTTATCTGTGCTGAGTTTCAATTTTTTTGCATGGTAGCCCAGCATATTGTGTCCAGTAATAACACCTCTGAGAGAGGACAAATATTTTTTATTCATTTAAAAGATTCTCTCGGTCTTTCGTTTGTTATATAGTGGCCACAATTTCCGGGTTATGACACAGGAGTCAAGGGCACTCCTTCTTTTGTTTGCTATCATCAGTGTTGTATACCCAATCGACTGTTTAAGGTAACAGGGTGGCGTCTTTACTATAGTGACAGCCTCCCTTAAACCTTAAGCTAAATACTTGGGTCTCATTCTGGATAAAAAGCTTAGCTGGAAACCTAACATACAAGAAAGGGTTCGGAAATCTACGGTAGCATACTCTTCTCTTGCAAAAAGGCCATCGGTAATAAATGGGGGCTTCAACGCCGCATTACCAATTGGCTATACATCTCGGTAATAAGACCGATACTTATGTACGGGGTGGTTGTTTGGTGGACTGTCTTAGACAAAGGGATAAATCGCGATAAGCTAAGCAAGGCGCAACGATCAGCTTGTCTCTGCATGAGTGGTGCTCTCTACAATGGACTTTCTGTTTCACCTGACACCCCTCATTTAGGATCGTTCTTTTACAATGATCTCAACGATCTCATGAACATCGACATTAAAAGTCTTTCAAGCTTTATCAAAAGCTCCAACTGGTTGAACGAGTAGGAAGAAGATAGATCCGTGTAGTATCACAATGGACCTTTTTATTGGTCTAAGTGTATCGGCTTCTGAAGACTGCCACTATAACCGAACCTAACCAAATATGAGTGTTCAATTAAAAAAAAAACGTTGGTAACGTTGTAGACGATAAACTTGATCACTAAATCAAAGTGACGCTGACAGTTTGCAATCTGATAATTGGATTGACAGATATAACTGTCTTAAGTCAGTTCGGCCAAAAATGTACAAAATTTTAGAAATTCGATTTTAAAGTTATGGTTCTGTGCGCCAAACTTGAGCATTTGCACCATATTACACCCGACATAATCGACCATCTGAGACCGCTATTTGCCGTATTGTTGACCGTTTTAGAACAACAAGTGTGTTTAAAAACGAATTAACTATCTGTAGAATGCATTCTCTCGATTGAAAACAAATAAATGTCTGTTTAATGAAATTCCATGCATTTTGTTCGAATTCAAAGTAAGTACCGGCTATAATATGTATACAGTGGTACCTCGATAATGTGAATTTCCGATAATGCGAATTTCTCCAATATTTGAATCGACAAACCTATACTTTATCGTCTCTGTTATGTGATCTTCGAACATTTTCGAACATTTCTAGTTCTTCTATTGTTTTTCCATGAGATAATATTCTACCTGTTATTTGTTGTTACCCGAGGTTTGTTGTTGCTTCGTAACTATATATGTTTTACGCAGTCAGGCAGTTACCCGGCGTACAACCCCCAACCTGGAGATCCAGGCCCTTTGTTGGACCCTTTGGTCTAAAGGGGTCGGATTCCTCCGGTGTCAGTAACCCAATTCGGGGATGTGAGAGCTGCAGTTAGCCCATAAAGAGTTCATATGCCACCATCGCTGTTTCAGGACCCTGACTAGTCCTGGTTTGGCGATCAATAATGGCAACCGCTGTTTCTTTGGGCTAAGAAAACAATTGAGTAGCAAAGCCCTCTCTCGAACAACTAAAGTGACCCTTTATAAGACCCTAATAATTGCAGTCCTTCTCTATGGTGCAGAGGCATGGTCTCTATCAAAAGCGGATGAGGTCACTCTTAGTTGTTTTGAGAGGAAAATCCTTCGAGTAATTTGTGGTCCCGTCTGCATAGACGGTGAATGTAGAAGGAGATACAACGACGAACTGTACGGGCTGTACAGCGACATCGACTTGGCCAGAAGAGTGAAGGTCCAACGACTGAGGTGGCTGGGTCATGTAGATCGAATGGACGTGAATGCTCCGGCCCGGCAGATCTTCAAATTAACACTCGAAGGATGACGCAGTAGAGGAAGACCGCGACTCAGGTGGCGCACGCAAGTGGAAGGGGACCTTAACCAACTTAGCGTGCGAAACTGGAGACAGCTGGCCAAAGATAGTGCTGGTTAGAGACGCTTGTTGGCTGAGGCCCAGGTTCACCCCGGACTGTAGCGCCACCTTAAGTAAAGTAAGTATTTGTTGTTACCGTTGTACATAAAGTGAAATCTCCCTTAGGCTGACAGTGAAGGTGAGACCTTTTGTGTCCGCCTAAGGGAGTTGTTCGTCCAAGGGCATTATATAATAATACATTTTTTTTTCTAGTTGACCCTTTTTATATTTTTGTCCGTTAACTATTTTCCTACACTGTTTGACGTGAAATGTATCACTGAAACAGTTTATAGGATACTAGCCACAACATAAAACATCTTAAAAATTATTTTGTTAACTTTATCCATCCACTGGTGTGATCAGTTTTATTTTGAAACACCCTATTAACGCTGAAATAGTCACGCATTTTTTTTTGATTAGGAGATCTTTATTTGCAAATCGCGCGATTTTTTTTTTTATTTTTTAACTTACGCTCAAAATTTCAAATTTTGCTTATAAAAACTTAAAACTGCTTACCTTGTGCACAAGATTTTCAAATCAGTTATAAGTTTTTGCAGCAAGTTTTCTAGTTTATTGAGAGCTTTTATTGTTTTTACTGCGATTCTTGTGATTGAAACTAAAAGTTATAATAATTTGCTACAATCAAAAAAAAATTTAATTCGTACGAATTTCGAAATATGGCCTTATTTTTGTCAGCTTTAGTATGCGGAAAGGAAAATTTCGCTGCCTTTGTTGTACACAGATCTGACATAGGCGCCTGCCAGAAAGCTAGCGCCTACCGTAAGAGTAGCAATGAAGCGGGCTAAGCCCGACATGAATTGGAAATACGGACCAACATTATGAAAATATCTCCCACGAGACAAGCCATTGGAATTTATTGAGCTATATTGCCTTTTCGTAATATGAGAAAAAAATGTTTTATGGGCTTTGTTTCCATCTTTTCGCTTAGTTTTGAGCGTTTATATTTTTGTGGGGCGTTATTTCCAAATCGATTTTGGCATTATTTCCTTGGCCGGTATCGCCTGATGCCGCAGTTATGCGTCCTTTATTAACGCATTCCAAATTCTGACTTCAGACAAATCCTCGAGGTCTCGCTATAGATGTTTCTACATAAAATGAAACATTAAAACATAAGGAGAAGGACGGACTACAGTCCGCTTGGGCGAACTGTTGCATACCCTATTCTTATTCCTATCCCTCATAAGTGGGCGTGACAAAAGTCTAAGTATGGTTGAATTGTTAGGAACGCTCTACATATTTTCTTACATAACACTTAAGCGATTTTATCGAAAAAAACGAATCTTTTGTAAAAAAACGCTCCCTAGCTCAAACTTTGGTTTTTCAATAAAATTATTTTATATAATTGTGGGCGTGTCAGTAAGCGGATTTAAAAAAAAATAACACATGAGCATAAAGGGCGCCTAGAGGGTACCTATATATTATACATTTCAGCTCCCTAGCTCAAACTTTGGATTTTCAAAAAAAAAATTTTTTTAAATTGTTGGCGTGTCAGTGGGCGGATTTTGAAAATATTTACACATGAACATAAAGGGCACCCTAGATAGTATATATTATAAATTTCAGCTCCCTAGCTCAAACTTTGGATTTTCAAAAAAAAGGTTTTTTTTTAAATTGCGGGCGTGTCAGTAGGCGGATTTTGAAAATATTGACAAATGAGCTTAAAGGGCCCCTAGAGAGTATATATTATAAATTTCAGCTCCCTAGCTTAAATTTTGGTTTTTCAATAAAATTGTTTTATTTAATTGTGGGCGTCTCAGAGGGCGGATTTTGAAAATTGTATCTCCCGAGCAGTTTTAGGAGTCATAGATCATATATAAAAAATTTCAGCTTTCGAGCTCAAAATTCGATTTTTTCCAAAATTTTGTTTTTTTTAGTTTGTGGGCGTGTCTGTGGGCGGATTTCAAAAATTCGTAAACTTGATTATTTCGGGACCCTAGAGAATATATGGTTAAAATTTCAGCTCTCTAGGCCCAGTTTAAAGGCCTAATTTTTGCCGACGGACGGACGGACGGACATGGCTAGATCGACATTACTATCGATGCTGATCATAAATATAGTAACTTTTAGGGGTCTATGGGCAATATTAGTACGTTACAAACTATGCGTCAAAATTAATACACCCTTAGAATAGGGTATAAACACTTATCGACGCTGTTGCTGTTTAAAATTAGAATTCTAAATAAAATGTCTGTAACATCCTTGTTTGGTTGTTTGGGTCTAACTTAACCTGAGGTAAATCTAATAAAACTAGCTATATATCCTAAAAGTAACGCAGAAATGTCACCATTAGTCACGACTGCGACTCAATCCATCAAAAACAGTAGCTATGCTCTGCAGTAGGATTGTATTTTCGTATTTAGTATTTCGTATTTAGTATTTAGTATTTATTTATTTCATGATTAGCTCACACTGTAAGATACAATATCTTATTTGTAGTGTAGCTTGTAAAATGTAGAAGAGCTACATAATTGATTTTAATTCAAGTTACACATTTATATTTTTATAACAAAGATGAAAATATAACTTAATCTATGCATTGCTAAAGTAAAGTTTAAGTTCTTTTTCTATTTGTTTCGTGTTATTTATACTTTTTATTTCTCGCGGCAGTGAATTCCAAATTCGTACAGAGTTGACGGAAAACTGACGCTCGGATGCCAAACACTGAAATCGCGGAATAACGAGATCACAACATCTATGAGAGTTAAAAAAGTTTAATTCGTTGTAAAGATCCATAGGTTGGCGGGTTAGGAGTATGTCAGAGAACAAAGTAATTGTGCGAAATTTTATAAAATTGTCAACCGACATCCCAAGAAGTTGCGATGTATGCTGCGAAAGTCTATCGTAACGCCGCAGCCTGTGAATATATCTTATTGCGCTATTAAATGCAGGAACTTCAGTTTTTGCAATCTCGCCGAGGACTCAATCTCATTCTCCCGCGGTTTGCACACACAGTTGCGGAACAGTCTTTCATCGTGTCTGTAGTTCGTGTATGAAATTGTCTGCCTGCTGAATTGCAGCCAATCAGAGCATCACCGGTCTTTCGGAAAAAGCTTTTTCTTCACTTATCGCCATAATTAATTATCTATCCAATTATTTTTCTACTATTATTATATTATCATTATCTATTATGATTATAATTATTTATTTTTTTTGTATATTTATATTACAATCATACATTTTAAAAATTTTACAATTTAAGGATAATAATGAATCCTTAAATTGTAAAATTTTTAAAATGTAAACTCATTTCTTCTTTATACTTATCAAAAAATATTATATCTTGTAGTATTATATAAATTAGATTCAATTCAATTCAATAAACTCAACAAAATAATAAGTCACTAAAATTAAGAAGAAAACCTTTTCTACATTAGAACCGCCCTCTCCGCTAGCTGTAAATTGTTAGTACGACGAATGACTTTGCAATGCTAACAAGTGCAAACCCTGTACCTTCATTTAATCAACCAATTGCCTGAGAAAGCTGATTATTCCTCATTCAAGTTATTTGTCACACAGAAAGAATTTGAATCATTGTTGAGAGATCTCGTTATTCACGAATTTCTCAAAAGAAGGAATTCGGTACGAAATCTTTCCGATCGTATGAAAATTATTTGCAAACAAAAAAGTGCACCTACGTTGTGACAATGGGTCTGTGTCTGTTCCCTTACTTTTGTAGTGAGAACTGTAAAGAATGTCAGGTTGGCATTTGTGTGTGTGTGTGGGGGGGGGGGGGGGGTGAATCTTCTGACAGGGAGTGCAACTTTTTTGTAGTTGAAAGTATTTAGTAAACTGTATACAACTGCGGATGTGTTTTCATAATGAGCAATTGCAAGCAAATCATTAAGTCTTTAAATTCATTTCAAATTAAGTCATTGGACACTATTGGCTACGCATTCCATCGATGCATACGAACCAAGTGCGGTTGTAAAATGTAAGACAACATTTTCTGTTCTAGCTACATACAAGAATTTTGTGAGTAAAAGGCAGTAAAGTTCTCAGTTCAGGTGTAGTACCTAGCTCCCCGATGTTTTTCTCCTTTACGAATATTTTTTTAATTATTGAACGTCATTGTTAGTTATTTGTTTGAGTTGTATTCCTACACAAAACACTATGCACACGCTTTTATTAAAAACCTTACATCCATTGGCTTCAACCAGTTAAACGACGTTCTTAATTCGACTGGAAAATCACTGGCTTTTGATTTCACTACCATGACATAAGTATCGGAAGCAACTCTTCAGTGCAATCCTCCAGAACTGTCTCCCTGCCTGCTGACCCAAGCGTGTATTTTTGTCGACTAAACAAAAACGCATTCATTTAAACTTAAACAAAACCGATTTTGTAATACCGTATACTTGTTTCAAATAAACTGACTGGTAGCCTATACAATTTTTAGATACTTATTCATTCGTTTCCCAATTTTACATTTTATTTTTGGATTGGTTTCTTAAGTCTATATCTTTGACTTCTTCTCTAACAGCGAAGTTAAGATCGGTAAATAGAGGCCATATCCCACTTTACTGCCTGACTAATGGCCTGTGCCCTGTGGGGTTCGCCGGCTTTTTCAGATAACTTTTTTACTGCAGTCATTCATTACATTTATTGCTACACGTGCATGTTAGTGTTGTTAAATATTGTTTGATCGCCCTTTTACGGCACCAGTGAGTTCAGTCATGTCAACATACGGATTTGCAGGCCCACTTGTGGGAGAGTTTCAAGATGTTAAATGTGTCGCTAGGCTCACTTGAATCAAGGGTTGCTCATTTTACATCGATACATCAACAACATCGATGTTTTACTATTCGATGTATCGAATGGTTCCGATACATCGGATCCTTTCGATGATACAGAGTACTAATAACTAAAGGGCCCAGCACATAGCATCCGTTGTTTCGTCGAATCTAACTTTGTTAGATGAAAACACATTGGCCGCATTCTATATGACTTTGGCCTAACCCATAACTACTTTAATACTACTGAATATTCCAACTGCCTAAGAAGCCAATACAGTGCAAATTGTTCAGTTCTCGTCTAACTCTCTAACCGAATTTAAAAAAATCCTACAGTTTAACGACATTTCAAACCAATCAGCGCCAGCGCTTGAACTGCAGTTACGCTGTAGTATACTGAACTGCCTTGGTGGTTCGTGTGTTGGAGTACTATACTCTATCCAACAAAAATTGTCAGTACAGGGAAGATAGGATGTTTGTCTCTCAGTCTGGTTGCAATGACTTACATAAATCGGTCCCTCTTTTAAGCTCTCACAGGGTTGCTGTGTATGATAATTCGCCATAACTCAGAGAGCAATTTTATTAGGGTTACCATCTTCCAATTTAAAATAAAAATATTGCGGAACGAAATAAATTCCGTTTATCTTTTTCCTTTTCTGGTAAGATAATAATAGGCGCGTTTTTTTAAGGGTATCTCCAGTAAACCAACAAAATATATAAATTTCGTAACATAAAAAAAATCAAAACGAAAAATATATCACTGTAATCCAATTTATTCATTATAAATATTGTAAAACACAAAATACTAATTTCTAATATCACTACTCAATTAATCCGATGAGTAATTACTGCTACTGTTCTCATTATTTAGGTCTGTTATTAAACTTTCAACTGCTTCCTCGGCAAAAACGTCCATTTCCCACATATTTGGCTCGACAACCTGTTCAGCGTGTTGGACACATCGATGCCATTTTTCCTTGTCAACCCTTGTAAGTGCTGTCGTTAGTAAGTCTCTTATTTCAGCCATTTTAAATGACTTGTTTTGGCTTGCTACAAACCCTTTCGCTTGAGCCCAAACCAATTCTATTGGATTAAGGTCACAGTGATAAGGCGGCAAGCGAAGGACTTTATGTCCCGCATTTTGAGCCATTTCATCCACGACGTATGTTTCATACTTGGCTTTTTTAACGATTTCAAGCAACCCATTGTATGATTGCATCCCTACCTAACTTGAGATCTTCCTTTTGGGAATTCCCGTATTCATTGGCAAAACAGGCATCATTCATCGGAAAAACAAAGACATCAAACAAACAGGTACATAATGAGATGAAAGGATGTATTTATGTTTTTTTTTTATTTAAACAGTTTGCGACATAAACTCAATCAGCAAGATTTTCTAAAAACATTTCCCAGTTCTTTGTGATGGTAAAAAAAACTGCACTTGTGCATCTGTACAATACAAATACAATCAAATTTAAACCGAATGGCAACACCCCACGTTCGTTCGTTTCGTTCTCAAAAGCACCAAAACCGAAAGTTCTTTGACAAAATCCATAGAAAAACCCTTAATGATATGCTTCATTGTAGAGATGGTAATACTCTTCTGATGTGCTTCAGTCACACACACTGCTTATTTTGGTGGATGATAATAGCAAGCGAACACAAGACTATCATGCTCATTTACATTCGGCTGTGTGGGAGACTGGTTGTGGTGGGTTGTATGCGAATTTTAGGAAAATCACAACAACAATTCCTTGGTATGACAGTGGTTTGGTTTTATTTCAGTGGCGATTCTTGCGTTTGAGTGCCGTGAGAGTATCTACAGGCACCACTGGTAGAAAAAAAGCTCCTCCATTTGGCCTGTACTGACAATTTTTTTTGGATAGAGTATAATTGAAAAGTCTCCGATTCAAATCCCGCCGGGGCCATGTAACATTTAGAGTTTTTGCCCCTACCTCTTGTGAAAGTCTGACAAACATCAAAGAGTATCAATTGTCATGAAAAGCTTTACAAATTTGAAGTGCTGATTCGGCTTCAAATTGTAGGTCCCGTTGGTGCCTAATATTTATTTTATTTATACTGAACTGTCTTTCAGTTGGCAATGACAGTTTTCTCTTAATTATCCAATTTTTGGACCAATGATTGTGTCTGTCTCAAATTTGTAATGCGTGAACTTTAATTCTACAATGTGTGGATGTGTGCATACGTCGGCGGAAAGAAAAGTTGAAAGTAAACCTACTTTATCCGTCAAAGCTAAGGGATCCCTTGGTTATGGGCGACCTTAATAGAGAATTTGTGTATTTTATTATATTGTTCTCCGTTGGAACAACGCATCGACGGATCAATGGATTTTAAGGGCTGGACCCTTAACCCCTTCGTCGATTGGAAATACGTTTATCTGGGTAGCGGTTCTTGCGAGACTTAAGGTATTCAAGGTAATCAAAGTCAGGAGGCGCCTTGTCATCAGTTATTTTTAATTGCGCGTGCGGTGCAGTGGTATATGTAACAACTTCCGGGTCTAGACCCTAATGTAATATTTTCGAGTCTTTCATTTATTTAAAGTTCATTTAATTGCTTTAAATTTTATTAATTATTAAAATTAAATTTTACTTATTTCATAAGTTTTTTAGATAATTGTCGATTTATTGTGCTGTTACTACCTATGATTTATTCTTCGTGTTAATTTTGTTTTAGTACAATAAGACAAATTGATATGATGAACCAACTTTGTCATAGGACAGTGTATCTGTATATGCATATCTTTTAAAAGGAACCATTTTATAAAAAAAATATTGCACTGGATTTCATCACTCCCCAAATGGAAGAATGATTTATTTGGTCGACCCCTTTGCGTCGAATATAGCCGGGCTATGTGCCAAGAGTGTCTCGATCCTGGGCTTAGAGTTATTTTAAACATTCTACTATGTGTGTGTTTAAAATAAAAACAAAAATATATTGTTGTTTTCTGGACCCCAGGGTAGTAAAAGTGTTACTCCAGGGATGGGTAAGGTTCAAGGGTTAATAAGATGCTTATGAAATTGATCGAAACACATCGATGTTTTGATTCGATGCATCGTTATACATCGATGTAACGTTTCGATGCATGATATTGAAATAACCGCCGATTTATTGAACGTCCCTACCAGTGGCGGACTTAGCTTGTTAGAGGCCCGGGCGGCAAAGCTAAATGAAGCCCCTTGTGTGACCACATCTTGATGTTTTTATAGTCTTAAATTTCTCAAAAGTAAATGATATATTGTGAGCCACTACGGCAAGAAAACATCAATCATTCGTTTGTATTGTTTACTCGGCAATCTAATTACAATATAGATCAGCAACGCAGCTATCAGCAAGTAGGTAGACTGCAATGAAATAATTATGAGTAGAAAGTAGATTTTTTTATAATTTGTTTAAAACCCAAGCCTATACCTACAATCAAAAACTATATTCGCGATCATCATCGAAAGTGATGTCCATCTAGCCATGTCCGTCTGTCGGAAAAAATTAGGCCTTTAAACTGCAGTTGGAAAGCTGAAAGTTTAACCATATACTCTCTAGGGGACCGAAATAATCAAGTTTAAGAATTTTTAAAATACGCCCACTGACACACCCACAATTAAACAAAAAAACAATTGTAAGTTTGAGCTAGGAAGCTGAAATTTATAAAATATACTCTCTAGAGGCTCTTAATGCTCAAGTTTAATTTTTTTTTAAATTCGCCCAATGACATGCCCACAATTTAGACACATCGTTTTTTCAAACAATCAATGTTTAAGCTAGGAAGCTGAAATTTAGAATATATACTATTTAGAATATATACTATTAATAGTTAATTTTCATCTGTAAATATTTTTAATACGCCCGTTGAGACATCCACTTACACGGCAATTAAAAAAAATCGTTTTGTTGAAGAAATTATTCGCAAAGTATTTAGTTAAAGCCATTTTGAACAATTCCTTTATATAAAGTTTTCTGCCATGCCCACTTTCAAGGGGTGTATTTTAAAAGACTTTGTTTTTTCAATAAAATCTTTTAAATATTAAATAAGGAATATTAAGATCTTTATGTACAATTCTCCGATACATAGGTTTTTGCAGGTGGCAATGGTGCGATGGTAGTGTATTCACTAAAGTGATTGGCAGGTCGTGCGTTCGAATCCCGACCAGGGCCATGATTTTTATAAATTGAATACACACAACAAAAACTGATCTCCCTAAAGCAATTTAGGCGCCACCTGTTGAGAAAAAAAAAATCCCATCGCACCAAACTTCTTTCCTATCCTTCTGGGAGCTACTTGCGCAACAACTAAATGCCTGCGCTGTGGCTTTACCATTATAAGGGTACTGTGTACAGAAAAAAGAAATCCCTTTAGCGCACGCAAACTATATAAAAAAAAAAATAGGTTTTTGTCACCCTCATTTTATTTCGCTTAAGCGAACTGTAGCCTCTCCCCTATGTCTTCTTTTTACGAGCGCTCTGAAGGGATTTTTTGAATACCCTCATCATGTTATGGCTACCCAGAGTGGGCATTAAGGACATTGGGATTAGGAGATAGGGAAATATGCCGAAAAGTTGCGTTTTTGGATCCTGTTAATTAGCTCCAAATAAGTCATTGGTGCACCAAACCAGATATAAACATTGCATTCAAGTTTCGGGCGGATAAATGCCTTATAAATCGATCAGAGGGGGTAAACTATTTCTAGCATCGCTTAACGAAGCTTAGGCGTTTCGCAGCGTTCTTAGCGACATGCAATTTGTGGTCCTTTCAAGGAAAGTTGTCATTAAGACGCATACCGAGAACAGAAAGCCGTTCGGTTTCAGCGATGCAAGTGCAAAGCATGGACAATGGCACGGTGTTTGAGTTTTGCTTTAATGACAGAAGAATGCATTGCATTTTGGAAGCATTCAACTTCATTCTATTAATTATACCCCACCCCATGAGGGTGGGTATGAGAATCTGAGGATCCTGTCATCAGCAAGGGAGTGGATTGAATTAGAGGTAGAGGCAGATAAGAGACCATTTGTCAAATGAGAAAGGGAGTCGGTGACAAAACAGAGCCTTGGGGAACACCAGCATTTATTTAATGAGTTGCAGACTTGAATCCATACAAAACAACTCGAATTGAAACGTAATTTCTAATCCATTAAAGAAAAGTTTCATCGATTGCAAATGCACGCATTTTCGACAAGATAGCTTTCTGTCAAACTCTGTTAAATGCCTTTGAAATATCAAGCGCAACGACCTTACTTTCAACACCCTGGTGAAGAAATTTTGTCCACTTGGTTAGATAAATCATCAAATCACCAGTGGACCTGTTGCTGCGAAAACCGTACTGCCGAAAAAGCTTTCGGGAATCAAGTAATTTCATGAGCTGACGTTTTCTCAGCGTTTCCATGACCTTGGGAAGAAGGGATGATACTGCATTAGGTCGATAGGAGGAGGGATCGCCTTTTTCATCGACGGAATGGACAAATGCTTTTTTCTATATTCTCGGGAAGCGGCCTGAACAAAAGGATAGTTGGAAATCTTACACAATGGTTTTACCAGCGAAAAGGAACACCTCATCAGAACGATAGGGGAATTACGGATTTGTGAACATCAACGCTTTGACACAATTAATGCGGGCATTACAGTCATATCGGGCTGGATTGAATTTTTATCGACTTTCCTCAGATATGTTGGAATAATATGACCGAAAGCTTATCTCTTTTATCTTATTTTTCGAAAAGAAAAGAAAAATGTACACACGTGCATCTTATCCCAGTTTTCGCATCCAAAAAGTGTAAGGTGTTCCTGGTAGACGAAACAAACAATACACAACGTCATCCAATTTCTTGTGAAGAATTGTTTTATTGATTGTAATTTTTCTTGTCGAGCTGGTGCGGTGGTTCTTTCCGTAGTTTTTCCATTAGTTGTCGATGATGACTTCTGGTGGCCCAAAATAGATATAGAGGGTGTTCAAACACCAGGCATTTGTTCGTGCACAAGAAGCCTGTTTCTGGCGGCATCTAAGTCTTCGCCTTTAAGGCAATTTTGTAACCGACGAAGATTATCCGTATATTTGTAAATCCGCAAGAAATTGTTGTGCTTTTTAACCAACTTTTAATAGTGGCCATTCTTCCAGGCGTCCACTAAATGTCACTTGATCCTTGGTTTTTACTTGTCTGGCTACCATTTGCTCTTTTTTCGGTACACACGTCTCAATGACTGCACCGCTTAGGAACTAATATGTGGGTGGCAACGGTGCAGTAGTATTGTATTCGCTTACTGAATGGAAGGTCGTGCGTTCGAATCCCGGCCAAGTCCATTACTTTATATCGAATACATGAAATCAAAATCTCATTAAGCAACTTAGACACCACCCGTGGAAAAAAAACCCTGCACCCAAACACTTCTTTCCTCTCTCTATTCTTTCTAATAGTAAGTAGCACCGAAATACGATATTGCCAGGTACTGCTTGCTGTTAAACACAAATGCCTACGCTGTGTTCTTAACACTTTAAGGTTACTGTAACAACAGAAAAAGCCCCTTTAGCGTAAGCAAATTGTACAAAAAAAAATTCTGTTGATGCCTTGTTGGTGGAAGTGGCGGTGATCGAAGGTTGTGAATATTGTGGATCGCGTTTTGGGTTTTGCACTACTGCGGACGAGGACTATTTTGCATTCCACTGTATGTGGGTTGAAATATTTTTCATTGGGCCGATCCGATGGCACGGATGACTTCGATGAGCCGGCGGAGTCGGATGCAATCTCTAGATGCATCGTTCTTTTGCTTGGTTTTACGGTGAGGAGTTCGGACGGTGCGGATATTCTTGTGAACTCTTTTTTGATGGTGGCAGAGTAACAATTTTACTTTTGGTGACTTAATCATTCTGTTGGATCTTAGCTGGAGCAACTGGTGGGGCTCTACGACTTGACATTTTGCACAATGCCAATTTTGATCTTTGATGTCTTCTGTTACTCAAACACAGATGAAATCACTTTACTCGTCACAGATATCGTATTGTACCATATAATCATTGTCCACCAATTTGCAGGCTTTGAAGTTGAAGGACGGTTCGGACAGTTTTGGTGCCATATTAACACGATTTGGGTTTGGATCTTTGACGTTTATTGAGTAATGTCATGCGAGTAAATTCACATAAACATGGATATGCATATACGAGTAACTGTACTAAAATAAGGTAATTCGAATATGCGATGATTGGCATATGATGAACCAGCTGATGACGGACATACGGTGAGGAAGATGAGCTTGATGACAATAGCGACGCTATGGAACCAATATTGCTTGAGGCTCCCAGATGATGACTTTGCGGACGTGGTGCAACTTGATGACTACGGCGATAGAGTAAGATATGATGAAGATGGTGAGCTAGATATCGATGTGATAAAGATGATCAGTTTACCGATGATGTAAAAATGATGTCGATGTAAATTTGGTTTGGCTAACATCGCGGCTAATTAACCAAATTATCTTGCCGATGCACTGCAAATTATTTTCGATGATGATTTGCCTTTGGCTTATCCCACAAGTTTTCGCGAAGTGCTTTAATTTCCTACAAAAGTTTGGGTTAACGCTTACAATGTTTTGTTATTGACTAGCGGTTCACATATCTTTATCAACTGCACAAATGTAACCTACTCTGTTTATAAAATTGGGGACGGACTATAGCCAGGTTTCTTAAGATTGTCACCAAGCCGAAATTAAATAGTTAATCTTGGTATGCCGTAGAGTTTTGAAGCTTCTTTTTTTTAATTTGTCCTCTATTTGTTGACAATAGAGCTTGTTGAGTCCGAACTTTGAATGATTTAATCTCTTGTTAGACACTTCAAAAATCGAAAACTAATGACCGTCAGGCACAATAGTAGCTGGCACTGTTAATAGTACACTTGATGGTAGTGACAACACCTGAAGTCCCGTAGTGAAAAAGACAGCTGCATTCCACAATACCCGTCATGCCATGAATGCGCATCAGTTGACCCTCAAGTATTTTTTTCGGACGCACAATGAAATACAATGAAATACAAAGAATCTTTCCTTTGTCATTCAAAACGAATGAGGATTGCTCCTACGCGTTCTGTTTTTCCTGCCCATTATAATATACAAACATTTAAAACCAACGTTCATCACTTTTTCCTTTGTCATCCTTATCCCCATTTCGCTAATGCCCGCACTATGGGACGGTGCTGATTGATTTAAAAGCCGAGAACTAATTATACTCAAAGTATTTTATTAAATTAATTGTAAAAGAATTAGACACGTTACAAAAAGAAGTCTGCTTGCCGTCGCTGCCAAGATCCACGAGGCCGGAAAAGGCAAGTTGACAGCTGCAAATAAGATGGCCTGCACGATGGATATGTTGTGGCTCTGTCCACAGAGAATGGTGGGGACTTGATGTTGTAGCTCTGTTCGCCGAGAATATTGGGTGCGTGACGTAATATTTATTATTGGTTCGCCACAGGACTATGTAAACATGTCCACATTATAAGGATACCAAAAATCTGTTTAGTTCGCGCAAATTATATATAAATAAAAAAATAAACATATATATAAAGGGTTTTTCAACAGGAACGCTACAAAAGTAGAGCGAGAGGGACAGCAAACGACGCCAAATTTCTTGCCGCTCTTTTGATATTTCTCTTCAGTAAGGTTTGCCATTTCATGATGGAAAGATATACGAGCCAACAACGAGTTGAATTTATTAAAATTTACTACCGAAATTCGGAGTGGCCTCAACGTTAAGAGCGCTACGTCCAATTTATGGTCGTCATAATCGTCCTAGCAGATCAACAGTTGAGCGTTTAGTGGAAAAATTTGAATCCACAAGCACAGTACAAAATGTTCCCGTGCCAGTGAGACAAAGAAGTGTCCGTAGTGTCGAGAATATTGCTTGGTGTGGTTGATGGGCCGGTGGCGTCATTGGGCCGTACTTCTTCCGTGATGATCAAGACCGGCACGTTACTGTGAATGGGAATCGCTACCGTTCAATGATAACCGAATATTTTTGGCCCCAATTGGATTATATGGACTTGGAGGACATGTGGTTCCAACAGGACGGCGCCACAAGCCACACAGCGAATGACACAATCAATTTATTGGAAACCAAGTTTGGAAACGGTGTTATCTCACGAAATGGTCCAGTCGCTTGGCCGCATCGGTCGTGCGATTTGACGCCGTTAGACTATTTCCTGTGGGGCTACGTCAAGTCTATGATCTATGCCAACAAGCCAGCGACGATTGATGAACTTCGTACGAATATCGAACGTGAAATTGCAGCAGTATCGGCCGATTTATGCTTGAAAATCGTCGAAAATTGGGTTCAGGGTCTGGACTTCTGCAAGCGTGCCCGTGGTGGCCATGCAAAAGCAATCGAGTTCCATACACAATGGCATCGACCGTACTTTTACAGGAATAAAGAATTTCATTGATATCCAAAACCGTTTTCGGTTTATTTAAAAAAACTTTTGTAGCGCTTTTATTGAAAAACCCTTTATATAAAAACGAGTTACTGGTACCCATTGCCAATACCACTTGTTTTTTTTTGATACAGTTATTGGCACACCCTTTATTAAGTGTATTGCAAATAAATTCAATAGTGTTGTTAAAATTTTTAAAAATTGCGTGCAGTCTCTTTATAATTAAACTAAAGTTTTGAATTTAAAGAAAAGTCTTAGTCCTTATTAAAATAACTAGATATCACCCAACTGTACTTATACGTATATTCTTAACCTATCAAATAATTGACTGAAAAGGAAATCTAAAATATTGAACTTCACCACAGCGTAAGGAATTAATTATATTTTTATATCAAAAAATATCCTTGTCGAAAGCGTTAACGAGCTACGATACATACAAATGTTTATTGGTTGGTAAACAAAATTATTAAAACTGACTTTAACATTTTAAATAAATATTTTAATGTCAAAAATAAAAAAAAACTTGAATTATAAATTTAACTAATTTAAAAATATCCATTGAGCAGTTCTAATAAAAATCAAACCTGTTACAAATTAAGCTAGCTTGACTGATGCAACGGAAAATGAGCTCATTACAAACATAATTAGTTCGATGAAACTGCTCATAAATTATAGATCCCCAACAGGTAGTCGTCGATTGAGCATTTCCATCAATAGATATGGCGACATCTAATGTGAAAAATAATGCACGAATAATAAATGACTCTTTTAAACATAACAGGAAAGTGGATTCGGCGTATTTCAAGAGATTGCATTTCAAATAGTAAATATGTACTTTCACAAGATTTCCTTACAATCCTTCAAATAACTTAAAGCATACCTCGTAAAATGCCCTTCTTAATTCTTTCCACTGAATTGTTGTAATAAGAATTCCAAACTCAACTGCAGTATTCCAAGACTGACCTTACTAGGACATTTTACAACCATTTGAAAGTATTATATAATCCGAATTTTCTTTTGCCTATTCTGAAGTACTGTTTTCGAAAAGCTACGACTTTCAGAGGTGCCCATACCACAATCAAAATTCCGTCTGCTCTCAAACCAAGCTTGTAATTCACTTTACCTGAAAAGTAAATAAATGTTGCAGGAAACTCTGTTTTGTTTTGTAAATAAAAGACCCTTGCCCTATGGCAGACACTGCGACGTAAAATATCTTTTGTGTCAAAGAGTTGCCTTAGCCTAAAAGACGAGTGATCTCCCTACTGAACGTCAATACGTCTTTTGTGGCAGAGTTACGAAGCTGCACCTGTGAACGCATCTTCCTATGAAAGATGCATCGTCTCAACCAACAGAGAGCTGGACATTCACAGAGAATGTGCTCAGAGGTTTCCGCGTCCTCCATGCAGAACATGCATTCTGACTCTGGACTTAGGTTCATTTTGTTGAGATGATATCCCAAGCCACAGTGGTCAGTGAGAAAGTCCACCAGCTTTCTAATATTTCCCTTATTTATCGTAAGGATTTCCTCATTTTAGTATGGCCTAATTAATCGTTTGGATTGTCTTAAGCCGGAGAGATTTTCCCAATGTTTAAGACGAAGTTATTGTATACCCCTTACCTGGGACATATTACTCGTATCTCAACTGTTGCCAATACTGGCAACACCATGCCTTAAGCTTAATTTGGCACATTTTAAATTAAAAAGTAATAGGAAGCTTTTCCTCCGGAATGTTTTTGTATTAACGTTGCTTATTGTTAAGAAGTCATTAGTAACGCATGGTTTACCTAAAATCACTATCAATTAGATACTCGTATGTACGTACGTCACAATAAAAAAAAAACATTTAAAAATAGTGCCAGCGCGATTGTTGCGTTTTCGGATATTTTTTCGCGGTTTGATTCGATCAAAAGTACAAAAATGAATACCTTAAATTTTGGATGATCTAAATAGAGTTTTTATTGTGGATGAAAAAAGTTCACATCTAGAAAGTGAATAAATTATTCTGATCGCTTTGTATCCCAATCCACCCAAAAGTTACAGCCAGCAGATATAGCTGCGCTTAGGATTTAGAAACATATACATGAAATAATTTTCATTCAATAATTTTTTTGTTATTTTTTGTTTGGAAGGATACCTATTTTTGTTTATTTTGTAAAAGTTTCGAATGTCGAAAGACTAAAAAACGTTATTTTCCTTAATGGACATGTGATTTTTTATTTTTTTCTTAATTTTAAAAAATATTACTAAAAATTTTGTTATTTTAAATGCTCTAATAAATTTTTTTTGTGAATTTAATTATTGAAATAAAAGAGCTTTAATCGATTAAATATCTTTGTTTTATTGTCAAAGAGCATAATTAAAAAAAAACATGAACTATTAGTAGGTAACACGTTTCGAAAAATCTTCAGTTAAAAACCCCGGTGCGTGAGACCGGCGTCACCATTGATCAAAGTCAAATTTGCGACACCATTTGCGGGTTAATGGACTGAATATCACACTATCTTGCACACAGAACCGTTCAACAGCACAGAGTGTTGTTTTTATTATTAATTTTTATATTTTAATTTGATAATTTTATCGCGCATTGTTCCAATTTCATTTGTTCTGCTTACTTTAAACCCTGAGAATGTCTCTGCCCTCCGCTCGTACCAGTTCCCGCTTGAGATAAAACAATAAAACGGCATCCTCCAATACATCGTCACCAATGAATTCGCCGCTTGCCACTACTACCCACAAACGTGTCGAGAAAGGAAACAATATATGGGATAAAATGGATGAGCGGTTGCATAAACAGAGCGAGTTGTTTATTAACCTTACTACTGTCAAAAAAAAGTTCAATATGGAGACCAAAATCTCGGATAAACTAGATCAGCAGATCAATGATCTAAAAGACTTGGTATGTCAAATAAACAATAAAGTTGCTCACCTGGAAACGTCACTTCTTAACGCCAATTCTGAAAACAGTACTCTGAAAGAAGATTTGACAAGCATCAAGTCATCCCTTACTCACGTCAACAACAAACAAAGTGTGTCTAAGGCACTTCTCATCGAAAAAACAAATGAAATTTCCGACTTAAAAAATAACATTCACTGTGTTACCACTGAATTGAGCGCAATAAAAAAACCGTATGTACTCAGGAACAGCGTATGGTGGCATGCGGCGCCATACTTTTTGGGATTCCATACTTTACTGATGTAAACCTCACCACTATTTTCAATTCACTGTGCACTACTCGCACTCGGTCGAAGGCCGGTTGCAATGACACTGGGATTATAATTCAATTTTTTGCACCGTACGATCAAACCTTTATTCTGAAGTCCATCGCACTTTTTCGTAAAGTTAATAAAAAGGAACTATGTTTACAAATTATAACACATTGGAATCGATTCCACCCGCACTATCTATCTACGAGAATGTCTTACAAAGAATAACTAAGAAATCTTACATTCCGCCTTAAAATTAAAAAAATGGGAACAACTTGTTTCGGTGGTTACAACTCGTGGTGCAGTTTATGTCAAACGTCAAATAGGAGAAGTTGCTGTTTTGGTAGAATGTTTGGAAGATCTTGGCGGAACTGCCAGCTCAACAAATGGATTGTAGTATTACCATATACAAAAAACTGTTTTTCTTTCTTTTTAGGGTTCCGTAGCCAAATGGCAAAAAACGGAACCCTTATGGATTTGTCATGTCTGTCTGGCTGTCTGTCCGTCCGTATGTCACAGCTACTTTTTTCCGAAACTATAAGAACTATACTGTTGAAACTTGGTAGGTAAGTAGATGTATTCTGTGAACCGCATTAAGATTTTCACACAAAAATAGAAAAAAATAATAATAAATTTTTGGGGGTTCCCCATACTTAGAACTGAAACTCAAACATTTTTTTTTCATCAAACCCATACGTGTGGAATATCTATGGATAGGTCTTCAAAAATGATATTGAGGTTTCTAATATAATTTCTTTCTAAACTGAATAGTTTGTGCGAAAGACACTTCGAAAGTGGTAAAATCCGCCCCCCCTCCCCACCACACTAAAACTTCTAAAATATGCAAACTTCCACCGAAAATTGGTTTGAACGCAATCTAGTAAGTAGTTTTTTTTAATACGTTATAAATCGTAAGCCGCAATTAACATTATTTTCTCATAATAAATCTGTAATATGTGCCTAAGTAAATAATAATTATAATTCGCGCGGAACCCTTCATGGGCGAGTCCGACTCGCACTTGGCCGCTGTCTTTAATTCTTTTTTCTTTCAGTAATCTGAGTAATTTAACTAAGAAATTGTTTGTTCTTAATTTATAAGGCTTATTTTTCTTCATAAATTGATTTATTTCATCATATCTTTCTTACTTTTTTTAATTGTAAAAGTAAAGTTGTGTTATTCTTATTCGATATTCTTCACCTTTAAATGGACATGGACCCTAACTTTAATATAATGTTACAAGTTTTTAGAAGCCATACGACTGGTCTTCACATTTGCCATATTATTGCTCAGAGTCTTCTACCAAAAATAGATCAGTTCCGCTATCTGTTTGAGCAATCAGCGGTTGATATAGTTTGTGTGTCCGAAACCTGGTTTAGGGTTTCGTTTAGTGATGAAATGTGTCGTCTAGGTGGGTATAATGTGGTATAGTTATAATGTTGTGGAATTCCTTGCCCTACTCTATCCGAAGTTGAAATAACACAACCAAACTTAAAAATGAATTAAAATTGTATCTCTCCTTTAATTCTACAAATCTCTTATTGATTTTTTTGTACAGTTTCGTGAAAATAATTGCTTATGCTGTACTACTCATTATTTTACTTTTTTTTATTCTCATCAACATGCATTTTTCGTGTTGTAACTAATGTAGCTTTTTATACTCGCTTCATCTATTGTATGCCTTTCACTAGTTTATAAGATATTGGATCTTACTGTGTATAGGTAAATCACTTAATACATAAACAAATAAAAAATAAATAAAATAATAAGCTATGCCAATTTGAAGTCAAAATGTCCGTATGGGTGCCAACAACTGTAGCTCTTACGCTAAATGAAATTATTCCTACAAATGCATATTTTGAACATTCGCATTCTTTAAATGCTTCTTAACCCATTTGCGCCCTCTGTACTAAAAAAACGACACCTCTTCAAATCATCATTACAATAAATCTTTTACAATAATCAATAAAGTAGTAGGCGTATTTATCAATAGATTTCACTACCTTTCAAGTTCATATGATAAATAGGGGATTCGCAGAAAAATTGCCGCCATTTTTTGACATTTGGCAACATATTTTTTTCAAGTTGAGAGGTACGAGTATGATGTATTTATTTTATTTATTTACAGTATTTAATATGTTTTTGGCTTAGTTTCGATTCTAGCGATTAGATAATATACTATCGTTAAGAAATAAGTAAAATACTGTGAATTTGCTGACGAAATATAACTTTTATGTAAGTATTTAGTTTTCTGTCGTTTTTTTAGTACAATGGGCACAAGTAATATAAAAAATCTTCGTTGTTTTTACTCAGATCTGATATAAAATGTCATTATTCCGAGCTTGTAAGAATTTTATTGGCCTCGAAGAAGCAGTAAATGCTATTGCAGACGAAGGAAGCGAGAATGAATATGATGTAGTGATTATACCGCCAGATCCAGCCGTTGTTACCGACGAAGAAGAATGTGAAGATGACATGCAGACATCGGATTTACCTAGCGACATAGCAGGTACATTGGAGGTGATGCGTCGACGTCATGATTCTTCTGAATGGGAAGAAAGTGATGATGAACCTCTTTCTTGTAAAAGAAGTCGCCCAGATTCTTATGATTTAACTCCTAAATGGAGACAATGTCCACCATCTTACTCAACCCCGTCTGAATTACCTAAAAATACATGTTCGTCACGGAAAGCTCAGGTAATAAATCAACTAAAAGGCTTGTCACCTGTAGAGATATTTATTACGTTATTATATGCAGGCCAGAATAATAGACATGGGTTTGAAATGGACAAAGATGATCTTAGAAGCTTTCTGGGAGTGCTTATTTTATCTGGATATCATAAACTCCCAAGAGAACGTACATATTGGAGTTATGATGAAGATCTTGCAGTACCCCTTGTGGCAAATTCTATACCTAGAAACCGTTTTTTAGATATAAAGCGAAACTTGCATTTGGTAGATAATGGCTTAGCAAATGGCTCGCAAGATAAGATGTTCAAAGTGAGGCCATTATGTGATCTTCTTATACAAAAGTTCTGTCAATATGGGGTTTTTCATGAAGATATATCGATTGATGAGTCTATGATCAAATACTATGGCCACCACTCATCAAAACAATTTATAAGAGGAAAGCCTATTAGATTTGGGTATAAGAACTGGGTGGCTGCCAGTTCCGATGGGTTTTGCTACTCCTTCGACTTATACTGTGGGAAAACAACCGAGAGTACAAAGGCACCTCTTGGTACCAGAGTTGTGAAATCACTACTCTCAAAAATGACAACAATACCTGAAGAGCACACAGTATATTTTGACAACTTTTTTACAAGTTGTGATTTACTCAAAGAATTGAAGGCATCTGGGTATAAAGCCACTGGAACTATACGCGATAACCGGACAAAAAAATGCCCGCTACGCCCTGTTAAAAATATGAAAAAGTCAGCAAGAGCTGAGTATGACTATATGTTCGACACAAATAATGAAATTTTGCTTGTAAGGTGGAAAGACAATAGCGTATGCACTATAGGTACAAATTTTGATACAGTAGAACCTGTTGGTAAAGTAAAACGCTGGTGTTCACAGAGTAGACAAAAGGTGGACGTGAGTATTCCATATTTATTCCAAAATTACAACAAAGGGATGGGCGGCGTAGATGAGGTGGATGGATCTATATCATTGTATCGCGTGAGTATTCGTGGCAAAAAATTGTGGTGGCCCATTTTCACATACTTGCTTGATATGAGCTTAGCTAATGCTTGGCGTCTACATATTTTGATCAGCTCTGAGCGCTTTGACCGACTAGCATTTAGAAGACATATAGCTCGACATTATCTTCACTTGCGTAACAGCAACAAAAACCGCCGGTCTGGCTCGGCAATAACGGGTCCAAGCCCAACGACCAATGGACACAACCCAGCAAAACTACCCAAACAGTTACGATGTGTTCTGTGCCATACTCGAATAAAATGGCAATGTGTACAGTGCCAGAAAACT
The DNA here is from genome assembly GCA_949715645.1 of Portevinia maculata. Taxonomy (NCBI): domain Eukaryota; kingdom Metazoa; phylum Arthropoda; class Insecta; order Diptera; family Syrphidae; genus Portevinia; species Portevinia maculata. The sequence goes on from OX454525.1 coordinate 299,798,795, forward strand.
ATGTGTATCGATAAGGACTGTTTTAAGAATTACAATTAAAAAGTACACCCCAAAAACCTCCTGTTTTCTATTTTTTTTATAATTCCAACTATAAAATATGTGAAATGTAGTCCTTAGTGTTCCATTATTAAAGTTATATAGAAATAAAAACTAATAGTTTTCATTTGGGCGTTAATGGGTTAAGATATTGATGGATATTTTTCATGTAGTAAATTGTGAATAATCTCAAAAAAGTGTACATACTTATAAAGTCGATTTAACTATCTATAACAAAAAAGTGTATAGAAAGAAAATTCCTTTCATGACATCAAATAATAAACCACTGCAATAATTCCTACATATTAAAAAAAAATATTAATACCTTCAAACTAAATGTCTTGCTCGATTAACAGTACGACAATGAAGCACTTTCAAGCGATATTATATTACGACATGTTACAAAGTTAAGAAGTTAAGTTAAGTTAAGTGATTAAAAATTATTTCTCTGAAAGACATCTTACCCGTAAGAAGAGCAAGCAGCAGAAATGAAAGCACCGAAATTGTCACACAGTAATCCATTGTGAAACTTTACTTCCAAAATTAAGAAAGATATTAAACTTTGATTGTCAGCGCAGAGAAAACGTTATCACAAATCATTATAAATTTATTCATTCATTGCCATTAATTTGAATACATTTGCTGACGTACGCGCGATGAGGTAAAGCCGAGCCGGCTCGCACACACGATAAGGTATTAAGTACCAGATAAAAGTCTGAGAACTTTCACACAGTTTACAAACTCACTGAAGTTGATAACCTATCGAGAATCTATTTGAAAAAGATGTACATGACGCCAACACGACTTCAGGTTTGTTCGATTATCACTATCGTCCTTGTTATTGGTTCCGTAAAGTCAATGTAGTGGAAGCTTGTTATTATCACGGTTAGAGCCGTATAAACGCGGTGGTCACCACTTAAGAACAAATTTATTGCCAAGCAGAATAAGCAGATAAAGAACGTGGGTGCGTAGAAAGCAATCCTCTAAATTTTCACGTTATGTACCATAATTAGGAAACTATTAAGTAATATTGTTATCCGTTAAGTATTTATTGCAAGGTCTTCATGGCTCATCGTTATGCCAAATCTCTAACACGCGCACTCAAACCACATCGTCGGTCGTATGGTTGAGTCAGAAAACACTTCGCCCAACAATAACAACAATTAGGAAAGTATTAATAAGGATTACTGTCCTTAAGTATTCATTTTAGAAGGAGAAGATACCATTTATCGGTCGGCTATAGTCAGTCACATTTATCGCGGTCATAAACAGCTCTTAATAAATTGCAACTTTATCCTTCATCCCTTGTTGTCCTTGTTTGGTTGAAGATAATTTTTGGACGAGTGCGAAACAATTTATTATGGCAACTGAATTATCCCTCCCACAAACTATTACACACGACACGACACGGGACAGACAACGAAGTCCTTTACGCCAGCTATTCTGACTGAGCATTCCAGTTTGACTAAAGTACTATGGAACGCAAGTATTATCACAGAGTCCTGAATTGCCTTTGTTGCTGCTCCATGTTCCTGGTCATGATGTTGTATAGCATAGAGCAGAAGAGGATAATGTGTTTTGTTTCGAAGTTCCAGAGACCCAATGAACAGTGTTTTCTCTCTATATCATCTTTCGTATAGGGATGATACTGTGGCATAAGTGGGTTTGTGGATGCTGTCTATTTGGAATAATTTTACATTGTGAGACTGTGCAGTCGGCCGGTGCAGTGAAAATGAAATAAGTTGGGTATCTTACATGGAAAAGCTAGCTCTCAAATTTCGGAGTAGATTGATTCTCTGGGCGCACGCAGGCACTGTCGGATGCTGAATAACGAGAGATTGAAGCTTTCGGAAATGAGCGAAAACATGAGAGCAAGGGTGTTTTGGGAAGTTCTTCGTTTCCATGATTTGAATAATTTTCTGATTAATTCAGGGTTAGGGCGCGCCCTGTGCACCGGGTCATAGCTCAGTACCGTTGGTATTTCTGCTGGGATGAGTGAAGCCAATTTAGGAAATGTTGTAAGGTGTCTTTTGGATTTAAAATGAATACTCCTGTTCGTTTTAATATTAAACATTCTTTAAAATTATCGGTAAGATATTCCCTTCAGTTTTTAAATGCTTGTGTCTAGATGTCTATCACACTGAATTTGTCGTTGTGTATTGAAATAAGTTTAAATAAAACCTGACCTAAGACTGTAGGTAACATAAGCTGAAAATAATGATAAGTAGTGGGTTAAGTCACAAAATTATCTTTTTAAGTGGTTCACTTTAGAGTTTTTGGGATGCTCTTTAAACAAAAATGTGGAATTTTTAGTATAACCCTTTTCATTTTTTCCTAGGAACGTATTTATGACCCTAACCGTGGTATGCATTTACTGCAATTTTTGTATTTTATGCAAACTTTTCAATGTTCCGTTTAATTTTCAAATGTTTCCGTCTTGCTGAAAAATCTTTCCAGGAAAGAAAACAATTTCTGGTCCAATTCTATGAATTATAAGCTTCGTCCACAGCACTCTTGATCGCACCGTGTATGTTTGGAAAGTAACCGGATTATAAATTATCGATAATAAGTCTTTTGCAGCCAATACTCAACAAGAGACCTACGAAGCTACGTAACACGTGGACTGACGCAATTTAACAATATGGCGAATTTACTAGACCTGTAGCGTTGGATATTTAAAAAAAGCTGTCGATCAAGCCAGATAAAGAACCTACTGCGTGAACAAACTTCATACGCAAAAAATTGTCAGCCCTGTGGTTATGCAGATTTTCTTTCAAGGACGAACAATTCAGGTTGTATTTTCTTTCAAGTTGTGGTAGATGGAGTGTATTAGGACTTCGTTGATATAAATGCAACTGAAACTGAGTATGATGTTACGACTATAGAAAAAAGTATGTCCCGCAATTCCGTCCATCGGCCCATCTATCCGTCTGTCACCGATGCTCCAGCCATAATGGGTGGCGGACGGATTTTCATCAAAAAGTATTTGCGGATTCTAGGCTTATAACTCCCATTTTTATACCCTATTCTAGGGGTATATTAATTTTGACGCATAGTTTGTAACATACCTTAATATTGCCCGTAGACCCCTAAAAGTTACTATATTTATGATCAGCATCGATAGTTATGTCGATCTAGCCATGTCCGTCCGTCCGTCCGTCGGCAAAAATTAGGCCTTTAAACTGGACCTAGAGAGCTGAAATTTTAACCATATACTCTCTAGGGTCCCGAAATAATCAAGTTTACGAATTTTTGAAATCCGCCCACAGACACGCCCACAAACTCAAAAAAACAAAATTTTGGAAAAAATCGAATTTTGAGCTAGGAAGCTGAAATTTTTTATATATGATCTATGACTCCTAAAACTGCTCGGGATATAAAATTTTCAAAATCCGCCCACTGCCACGCCCACAAAAAAATAAAACAATTTTATTGAAAAACCAAAATTTGAGCTAGGGAGCTGAAATTTTTAATATATACTCTCTATGGGCCCTTTAAGCTCATGTATAAATATTTTCAAAATCCGCCCACTGACACGCCCACAAATAAATGAAACAATTTTTTTGAAAATCCAAAGTTTGAGCTAGGGAGCTGAAATTTATAATATATACTCTCTATGGGCCCTTTATGCTTATGTGTAAATATTTTCAAAATCCGCCCACTGGCACGCCCACAATTATTATTATTTATTTTTTTTTGAAAATTCAAAGTGAGCTAGGGAGCTGAAATTTATAATATATACTCTCTAGGGGCGCTTTATGCTCATGTGTTAATTTTTTTAAATCCGCCTACTGACACGCCCACAATTAAATAAAACAATTTTATTGAAACACCCAAGTTTGAGCTAGGGAGCGTTTTTTTTTGATAAAATCCTTTAAATGTTATATAACAAAATATGTAGAGCGTTCTTAACAATTCAACCATACTTAGACTTTTGTCACGCCCACTTATGAGGGATAGGAATAAGAATAGGGTATCCAACAGTTCGCCCAAGCGGACTGTAGCCCGTCCCTATGTTTTTGTTTTTATTTGTATTCTCATTTTAACGGTAAGAGCTAAAAAAAGAGCTAGATCAGCTGAAAGCTGAGAACAAAGCACTTGTTGAATCTCAACCTAAAAAACAGCCAGAAGCCAAATCATACCGCTCAGCTAGCCGCGATTATCATACAGACGAAGAAGAGCTAGGGCGCGAAACGGATTGGATCACTAAGAGGAGACCGAACAAAAAACGGAAAGCCGGCTCCTCACCAGAAGTCGTTGTGCTAAAAGATAGACAACCCAAAAAGGCAAATGCCAACGAAATAGAAACGCTAAGGAAAAAACCTCAAAATAAGGTATACCTTCCACCTCCAATTAACGTTGTCGGAGTTTCAGACTACAGCAAGCTAAGTAGCCTTCTTAAGGAAATAGCAAAGTCCACATTCAAAGTAACATCTCCGAATAATAATGTGTGGAAAATAAATGTAAGCGATCCTGAGAGCTATCGCGCAGTTTCTCAAAAACTGAATACTGAGAAGGTACAATGGTATACTTATGAAAACAAGTCTGAAAGACCACACCGAGTTGTAGCCAGAGGGCTCCACTCTTCGTGCCGCAAAGAAGATGTTTTGCAAGATCTTAAAACTAAAGGTTTCAAAATTATCGACGCGGTTAATATACTTAAAAAAGAAAAGCAAAAAACGGAACAAGACGAGGAAATTGTTGTCAAACGCGGACTTCCGCTATTCATGCTTAGTTTCGAAAAGTCTGAAAACATGGAAAAAATATACAACATTAAAACTATCCTAAACATAGTGGTTAAAATTGAACCGATGCGCCAAAGGACTCGTCAGATTCCTCAGTGTAAGCGTTGCCAAGGCTACAATCACACGCACACGTATTGCCAAAAAGAGTCGCGTTGCGTAAAATGTGCCGGTAAACATTTATCGAAGGAATGCGCTCTAAGTAGACAAGACCTACCAACATGCATAAATTGCAATGGAAAACATCCGGCAAATTATCGCGGATGCGAAGTGGCTAAGGAACTTCAAAATAGGCGCGACAAAATAAAGAAAACTACGCTACCAATCGCAAATAAAACCAAAAACAAACCTGAAAAGGGCAACAATAAATCCGATGAAGGACGAAAAAGGGCTAAAGAAATGTTCAAAATACAACAACCAAGAGAAGGAAAATTGTTTAGAAAAAAGTCGCCGAACGCTGTTCGCCAAACATAAGCTGAAGCTGCGTTGCAAGGACGCGAACAAACAAATAAAGCATCTAATCCAGTGTTCCAAGTTTTCTCCGCAATTCTTGCCAGGCTAGAAGAACAGAGCCAAATTAATAAACGTATGTTTGAAAAACTCGACAAGCTCGAAAATCATTTTCGAAGTACACGTGCAATATAAATATGACAGACTTAGTTAAATTAGTGAAATGGAATGCGAACGGCCTTCTGTATAAGATGAACGAGCTCGAGATATTCATTCATAAATACGAGTATGATATTGATATTTGTTTGATTTCGGAAACCCATCTGGGGAAAGAATCCAGCACAAACATTCGAGGATACATTGCCTATTACGCATATCACCCTTCGGAAAGGGCGCGAGGCGGGGCATCCTTGTTGATCAAAAATACCGTTAAACACTCAATTAGTGCAACAATTGAGCTTGACAAACTGCAATTAAGCACGGTAAGCGTAAAAATTAAACACATAAAATATGATTTTGCAGCTATCTATTGCCCCCCATGTGCAACGATGGAAATATAAGTATCTTTGACTCACTTGGACGAAATTTCGTCATCGGGGGTGACTTTAACGCAAAACATACCTTCTGGGGCTCGAGACGCATTTCAGCAAAAGGTAGAGTCCTTTACGAAGCCGGTATGGAATTGGGGGAACACTTTCATTGAGCAGGTGGCAATGGTGCGATGGTAGTATTCACTAAGTGATTGGCAGGTCGTGCGTTCGAATCCTGACCAGGGCCATGATTTTAATAAATTGAATACACACAACAAAAACAGGTCTCTCTAAAGCAATTTAGGCGCCACCTGTGGAGAAAAAAATCCCATCGCACCAAACTTCTTTCCTATCCTGCTATTCTTTCATACAGTAAGTAGCACCCAAAAATAGGCAATGAATCATTTGCTGGGAGCTACTTACAGCAACAAACAAAATGCCTGCGCTGTGGTTTCCACTATAAGGGTACTATGTACTTCAGAAAAAAAGAAATCCCTTTAGCGCACGCAAATTATAAAAAAAAAAAAATTCCTCAGGTAAACCGACGTACTGGTCCTCGGATACGGCAAAAACACCAGACCTCATTGATTTCTTCATCACGAAAGGGTTGTCTGGAAACTCTATTGTAGTTGAGAAATGCTTCGATCTTTCTTCTGATCATTCACCGGTCATTTTGACAATTAACGGCTGTCTACGAAAAAAAGAAGGTCCGCCCAGACTAACTAACATGAAAACAAACTGGGAATCCTTAAAAAAATACTGTGAAAGTAAAATCGATCCCAAAGTGTCTCTTCGAACACCCCACGAACTTGAAGACGAAGTCGATCAATTTATTGACGTCATACAATGCCTGGTAAATACTTCCCATAAACGGAAAATAACCACAAATTCCAAAATAAAATATCCCTTGGAAATCACTTAATTGTTAAAGAAGAGGATCGCGCTCCACAGGATAAAACCATTCTTAACTACCTTTGTAGTAAACTTAAGAGAGAAATTCAAGACTTTAAAAATCGTGAAATTTCTACATATTTTGGAAGCCGATAAAAGTACAAATTACTCGCTCTGGAAAGCCATGAGAGGCAAAAAAAACAAAAACGCAAGCGCCACCCATCAGGAAAATCAATGGAGAATGGGCGAAGAGTGACAAGGAAAAAGCCGAAATATTTGCCGAACATCTGGAAGAAACATTTAAACCATTTGATGGTCAAGCGTTGCTCGAATTTCCTGTCCTAACCGTAGCACCTGACAATTATAGAATAAAAAGTGTATCGCTACCCGAACTACGCTTCGAAATAGAGAAACCAAAATTAAGAAAAGCTCCTGGATATAACTTAATCACAGGACAGGTTCTTAAAGAGTTACCTAGGAAAGCTTTAATCAAGTTCGCCTATCTTATAAATGCATCGTTCAGGTTATTGTACGTTTCACGACAACGGAAGGTAGCTGAAGTTATATGTGTTCCAAAGCCCGGTAAACCACTAAATGACAAAAACTCATATAGGCCAATATCGCTCTTACCGATAATGTCGAAGGTATTCGAAAAACTTTTGTTAAAGCGCCTACATCCGATTATCGAAGAACGTCTATTAATACCTGATTACCAATTCGGATTCAGGACTAAGCATTCTACAATCGAGCAGGTTTACAGAATAACCAATGCCCTAGAGGAGAGAAAAATATGTTCTAGTGTTTTTCTCGACGTCTCTCAGGCCTTTGATAAAGTATGGCATACAGGGTTGAAACATAAGCTAAGACAAGCTTTTCCGAAACAGTTATCTGATATCCTTAGTTGTTACTTATCAGACAGACTCTTTCGTGTAAAACACGGAAATGATTACTCTGAATTTAAAGAAATCGCGGCAGGAGTTCCCCAAGGAAGCGTTCTTGGACCGATCCTATTTCTAATATACACTAGTGATATTCCTCAAGAAGAAGGCACAACAGTAGCCACATTTGCAGACGATACAGCTATATTAGCGGTCAGTAATACCGTTGAATCAGCAACTAATAAACTCCAACGTTCTATTGACAAAATTTGTGATTGGACAAAGACTTGGCGTATTGCTCTCAACGAGGCCAAATCAACGCACGTGAATTTTACTTATAAACATAGGGGCGGGCTACAGTCCGCTTGGGCGAACTGTTGGATACCCTATTCTTATTCCTATATCTCATAAGTGGGCGTGACAAAAATTTAAAGGATTTTATCGAAAAAACTAAGCTTTTGTAAATAAAAACGCTCCCTAGCTCAAACTTTGGTTTTTCAATAAAATTGTTTTATTTAATTGTGGGCGTGTCAGTAGGCGGATTTTAAAAAAATTTAAGTATGAGCATAAAGGGCACCTAGAGAGTATATACTATAAATTTCAGCTCCCTAGCTCAAACTTTGGACTTTCAAAAATAAAAAAAATAAAAATTGTGGGCGTGTCAGTAGGCGGATTTTGAAAATATTTACACATGAGCATAAAGGGCCCCTAGAGAGTATATATTAAAAATTTCAGCTCCCTAGCTCAAATTTTGGTTTTTCAAAAAAAATATTTTATTTAATTGTGGGCGTGTCAGTGGGCGGATTTTGAAAATTTTATGTCCCAAGCAGTTTTATGGGCCAAAGATCATATATAAAAAATTTCAGCTTTCTAGCTCAAAATTCAATTTTTCCCAAAATTTGTTTTATTTAATTGTGGGCGTGTCAGTGGGCGGATTTTGAAAATTTTATGTCCCAATCAGTTTTATGGGCCATAGAATAAAAAATTTCAGCTCTCTAGCTCAAAATTCGATTTTTTCCAAAATTTTGTTTTTTTGAGTTTGTGGGCGTGTCTGTGGGCGGATTTCAAAAATTCTTAAACTTGATTATTTCGGGACCCTAGAGAGTATATGGTTAAAATTTCAGCTCTCTAGGTCCAGTTTAAAGGCCTAATTTTTGCCGACGGACGGACGGACGGACGGACGGACGGACGGACGGACATGGCTAGATCGACATTACTATCGATGCTGATCATAAATATAGTAACTTTTAGGGGTCTACGGGCAATATTAAGGTATGTTACAAACTATGCGTCAAAATTAATATACCCCTAGAATAGGGTATAAAAAGGTAGACAACTTACCCATTTTCATTGATTCGGTACGAATTCCGTACGCAAACGAGGCAAAATATTTGGGTATGACACTCGATGCGAAATTAAAATGGAAACCGCACGTCAAGAAGAAACGCGAAGAGCTCGCCATTCGATGTAAACAAATGCACTGGCTGCTTGGTAGATTTTCCCAACTCAGCATGCAGAACAAGCTGCTTTTATACAAGCAAGTACTAAAACCGGTTTGGACATACGGTATACAACTTTGGGGTTGTACCAAATCCAGTAATATCAAAATTTTACAAACTTTTCAAAACAAAGTGCTAAGAAAAATAGTAAATGCACCATGGTTTATCAGAAACACTGATATCCACAGAGACCTAACTATGGCTACCGTCGAAGATGAAATAAAACATTTTGCCTGCAAACAACAGACACGCCTTCACGGTCATTGCAATATCACCATGCTACAAATTCGAGACGATACTAACCTAGTGCGCCGATTACAAAGGATAAAACCATTTGAATTAGCGCAATAAGATGTAACCGCGTGCTTATGGCGGTATTAGCAGGTGCCTCCACTGGGAAGCTGCCTGCCAAACGCGTAATTTACAGTTTAAATAAAACTACTAGATAGGAATAACCTAGTTGTAGTATGCAGGTTTCGAAGGGAGGTGGTTTTTGTTTTCTTATCTTAAGTGAGAAAGAGTCGCATGTACGATTTTCCACCTACCCCTATTATTCGTCCGAGCCTAGTTCTGGTTCCAAGTCTCGTGCTTTTAACCAGGATAGGTAACGCTGAGAGTAACGATAATATTACTATGGCTTGGGAGTAATATTAGAAACTCTATAAAAAAAAAAAAATGTTAACGGTATGCACAATAGGTTAGGTAAGTTTGGCAGGTCGATGTTGACCCATTGTGATACCCATAGGGGGGTCCCAGTGTTTGTGGTATCTTCCTTCATCTCGTTGGTGATATCCATTTAGATTGTCTCTACCCAAGCTTTTTTTATGAAAACCTGAAAAGATAAGAGAGAGGGAGCTCAGAAAGTTTCGTCAGGACGTGGAAAAAATAATTTCCCAATGTTCTTTTTCTTAATTGGCTTAGGCTTAGGCAGTGACACAGTAAGTGGAGAGTATTCTCGTGAGTTTCCTCATCCCCCCAGCCTCTGCGTTTGTCGTCATCAGTGAGATGCATTCCCATTTAGATATTCCTTTGTAAATTTTGCCCATTCTCCCACGAACATCGAAACTGATTTCCTGTTTCTTTGCAGGAGTTTGTGGGTTCTGGCTTTGTCATTCTCAGACCACATTCTCTTGGATGTTTCACAGGTGGGAAGGGTATTCTATCTGGTATTGGCGATTTTCATTATTTTCCGCCCCACCCGTGCTTTGAGACCGCACAGTGGTGGTTTGACAGACTGATCCGCCATTTCAAGGCTCCTGGCAGAAGCCTTTCTAATGCTAATTCATCGCCAATTTCATTACCCATCGATGTATGAATTCACGCCACTTCTTGTTAATGTACATTTCATGAGATCTCGAGCGACTGACACATAATCGTTTATGCCGCCGTTGGGAGAGTATAAATAGTATAAATATAATAGTCTAACATACAAGTAAATAGTAATCTGTAGTAAGGGTCTATGTAATACAGCTGAATTACTCTTACAATACTCCTGTGTCCAAAGACGCAGAAGTGTCTTGCATTATATTGACCGCCAAGTACATTCAGCTCTTTGCGATTTCACAAGCTCCGATTTTTTTTTTGACAGCGGAAATTAATGGCAGGCTGGCTATCAATGAAAATGGTGGTACCATCACGTGGTATCGCCGCCATTGAGGCTGATTTGGCTGCCTCTGCAACTGCCAATATCTCCGCTTGGAATTTACTGCCGTGATCAGGGAGCAGAAATGTGTTCCTCAGCTTTATTGTTTCGGAAAACACTCCAGCTGTATGGATGGCGATGATTCGGCTGTGTGTTTATTTAATTCCCATACGTCTCTGCGGTACCCACTATACAAATGGTTTTTAGAAAACAATATCCAATAATTGAGGTGAGCGTAAAAAAAAAAAAAAAATTGCGAAAGAACTCAGATTTTGCGAAAATAGTCGACAACGGTAGGTTCCTTACAAATATGCTAACATCTCAAAAACGCAAAAAGTTATATCTAAGAAAATTAACGCGCCGACTAATACTATAATTTGAAACGAGTTTGTGCATTAAAATGTTTGAAATATTTGTTCTGATTTTTTTATTCATATATCTACCAGTTTTTTGATATATTGAAAAGTTCACTTTTCTCAAAAACCGCTGTAACGGTTTTCATCAATTTTGATCTCTTGATTTAACCTTTGCAAGATTAAACAAATCAAAAAAATAATTTATTTATTTAAATGTAACTCAGAGTAGTGATGTGATACATATACAATTTATTATTTATAAAGCTCACAAGTTTCGATTTTTACAAAAAAGGACAATGCAAACAAAAGAAACGGAAAGAAATTGCAAGAATTGGTATTTAAAGCATTTAAAAGCTTTTACGGTTGGTTAGAAAGGGATTGGAGATATTATATAATTTGGACCACCCTAGTGACCCATTTAACACATCATAATATTCGTTAGGCGATCAGGAGAAAGTAAACTTTCACTAAAGTATAGTCTGCGAATTTCTTGGAAATGAAGTGTTATTGAGGTGGTGAACATCGCGCACGTATCTATTGCAGAGATTACAGGGAGATCATTTCTATGGGGTATCAAGTTGAGATTGAGAAGTTCAACTCTGGCCTTAAATATGGTAGTTACAGCTTCAATTGTATTATTATGATAGAAGTAATTGTTGTCAGTCAATTGGTTCAAATTTGTGCATGTGTTTCTTACAGTCGAAGAGGATGCTCGAGTTACGTGTTGGATATATACTTTTTCATCAATTTCGGAAATTAATGGAAAATGAAATAAGCTCTGCCATTCCTCTACATTCATATCACCTAATTCACAGGAAATGTCATGGGACAAGCCCAGACTTTTTTAATCCTCAAAAGTGCTAGCAATTGATCGCACATAGTTTACCATCAGTGATTTGTGCAGGCTATTTTCAGTCCTTTTCAAAACTTTAGTAGACCAGTGCTTCCTACTTATGAAAATGTATTAGAAAAACTCGTGGGAACACAATTTATTGGCGCACCAATTGTGCTACAATAAGAAATTGAAATAATTTTTTTTTAATCAATGTAGGTATTTCATTTATTTTTTTTATTGTATAGAAAATTCAATTTTGTTTTATATAACTAATTGTTTTTGAAGATGATAGACCGTAAATGACCTCTATGCTCATCCACGCATATGCGACACCTGATTAGAAAATTATTCATTGCGGCCTGAAGGATTGAAGTCGGGATTGCCTCAATTATTGTTTTAATTGAGTGCTTCAATTCAGTGAAATTCCTTGGTTTCGTTTTGTTAGCCTCATGCTTGTACTAACCTCATAAAAAAAGGCTGGTGCAGATAGATCAAGTGACCTTGGTAGGCCAGAGGAAAGTGGAGTTTCTGGATATTAATTTGTTTGGGAATTTTCGTTGCAGCTCCGCCATAACCGGTCTGGCTATGTGTGCAGTTGCTCTTTAAATAACGGTCCCCATTGACAGTTACCGTTGCACCGGTTTCTTCAAAGAAGTGTGGCCCCCCAATGCACCTTGATGAAACTGCGCACCAGTGACTTGTTCTGGGCGCAGTATCGTCTCATGGATTATTTTTGGTTTAGATTCACTCCATACGCGGCAAATTTTGCTTATTTACATTGCCGTTAAGATCAAAATGGGCCTCATCAGACATAAACAAACAATTTATCAAGCTGTTGTCTTGTTCGGTCATTTCAATAATTTTTTGGTAAAATTCCATTCGAATAGGCAAATCCAGAGGATTTAACTTGCTTGCAATTTGGCCTTTGTATGAAAACAAGTTTAAGTCATCATGAATTATCCGTTGTAATGACCGTCTGCTAACTCCAATTTGCATCGCTAAGTTTCGAGTCGAAACGCTTGGATTTGCCTAAATTGACGATGCTACAGCCGCGATGGTGTCTTGAAACCGAAAATAGGGATCTCTATAGTACGGTCTTCGCGCGATGCTTCCAGATTCGGCAAACATGTTTACCATCCTCATAATGGAGTGCCGCCAAACTCTCGCTTAAATTTCCCTTTGACGGAAATGAAGGACTGCAAAGCAAGGTACGGCTGCAATATCCATATCCTCTTTTCGGTATGACAAGCAATCATTTTAATAAATGTAAATAGTAACCTGCCATATAAAATATTGACGGGCTACAATCCGTTTGGGCAAACTGTTGGATACCCTATTCTTATTCCTATCCCTCATAAGTGGGCGTGACAAAAGTCTAACTATGGTTGAATTGTTAAGAACGCTCTACATATTTTTATTGTTAGCAAAGTTTTATTAGAAGTAAGGAAAAAATATAAATATAGAAACACAAAAAAAAACCGCCTGCAAACATGATTACTAACAAAGTGTATCAAACAATACAGTAAATAGATTATATAATTTCAACACCCCCTCTTAATCGTTTAATCCCAAATTTAGACTTAGCTTCTTAAAACGGGTGGCATCTAGACTCTTTGTGAAAATATCTGCCAATTGTTCTGTAGTTCCTATGTGTTGAATTTGTACAGCGCCGCTTGCAATTGTGTCTCTTATAAAATGGTGTTTTATGTCGATGTGTTTAGCTCTTTTACTTTCTAAATTATTTGCCATACAGATGCATCCACGGTTGTCCTCATAAATTATAACAGGCTCTTCTTTCAACTCGTCCAGGTCTTGCATTATGCCTTTTAACCATAGCGCTTCTGTAACAGCTGAGCTCAATGCAATATATTCTGCTTCACTAGATGATGTAGCGACAGTAGTTTGCTTTTTGCTGCACCAAGAAACAGTGCATCCATATATTTTGAAAATATATCCAGTAACTGATTTTCGATCAACTTGGTCAGATCCCCAGTCAGCATCAGCATATCCAATAACTGGCAAATCTTCATTTATTTTGAATTCAAGTTTCCGGTCTTTTGTGTATTTCAGATACCGAACGATTCTTTTTAGGTGCTGCCAATGTACATCGGATGGAGATTGCTGATATCGGCCCAGCGATATTGCGCTGACTGGAAGTTAAAAATCAACTTTCAGAAGACGGAAACAATCTTGTTCAGAACTCCATTGGCTGGGGCCTCTAGGGATACCAGAAAAAACTGGAAAAAATTGACCATTGTTGGACAAAATGGGCAGCCATTGGCGGTGAGAAGCGTAGTTAGATATCTAGGTATCTGGCTTGACCAGTATCTATATTTCGATAGACATATAGCTGCTTGTCTTGCTGGGGCCAAGAAGGCTTATGCTCTGACAAGGAGACTGTTTCATAGCAGTCCACTTGACTCTAGAGTGAAGGTCATTTGCTACGTGGCCCCTATAAGACCGATCATCGCTTATGGTTGTCCATTGTGGTTTAATATATCGCCTAGTTATATGGAAAAGATTCGGGTTTTCGAGAGACAATGTCTTAGGACCTGTCTCCGATTGTTCCGAACGCCTGAATCCAATTATATAAAATACTATCCCAACAAGGCCCTATACGATGGGGCTCAGTTGAATAGGATTGACAATTTCCTCATTAAGGTGACTCGAAGGCACGTTGCAAGGGCGATGGCCAGCGACAATAGTCTGATATTTGGGGCTTACTACCCCAATGAAATGTACATAGAGAGTACGCTCCGGTCTGGCTTTATCCCGCCAGAGGCATTTATCCATATTGACGCAAAAGGGCTGGTACAGACGAGGGATGGTATCCCGGTATTATACCACCGCTACCGCAGCGCGAGAGATAAGCGGCTCATCCGCGGCGAGGACATCGCCAATGCTCATGAGCTCCTCCGTTTTAGTACCGCAATATCGGAGAGGGATCAATTCGACACGGAAAAGCAATTCGCCGAATTTTGGTGGCTTGTTGAGGGGGGAGGGGTCAACATGCCCTCCCAGGACGGTGCGTTACTCTAGGTAACATCCTCTTAGCTTATAAGTTAGATTAAGTTAGCTAGGGCGTTTTTTGGGAGAGGCTGGGCTCGCCAACGTGTGGTGGTGCTTCCGGGAGTTGACTGACGCTGTATGGCTTCAGTCGGCTCACGGCGGCGCGTGTGCACGTTGACGACTGCCAGGCACCCGGAAAGCAATTAGGATTTTGACCACTTGTTGCGCAAGGCAACGAGTGTTCAGAATCCTAATTATAGTTAGAATATGTTAGGTAGTTTAAGTAAGTAGAATAGGTAGTTGGTAATTTGTTTTATATAAAAATATAAAATTTAAATAATGATGCCGAGTTTTATTTAATTTTCTCGAGGAACACATATGTAAGATTAGTTCGTAAAATAGTTTTTAGGCCGAAAGGCAATAATTATAAGATAGAGTTAAGTTTAGGGCGTCCGCATAAGGATCAATAATCTAGAATAAGTATCCTGTTAATTTTAAGTTAGATTTAATCATTTTTGTCTAGTATGTAAGTTGATATAAGCCAATAATTAATAAAAATGAATTTAAAAGTAAAATTTAAAAGTAAAGCTGATATCGGCCCATATATGCAACAGGATAGCATATGTCTGGTCTTGAGCACAACATGATATACATCAGGCTTCCCAGAAGTTCACGGTATGGTTTCTCCGTTTTTGTTTGGGCATCACTTGGTTGTAACTGTAACCCCTTTTCCATTGGACTTTTAACTGAGTTGCATTCTGACATTCCGAATTTTTGAAGTAGTTTTTCAATACTTGCTGCTTGCGAAAACTTTATACTTCCTTCATCGTTGTCCACTTTAACTCCAAGAAAACATTTAAGTTTTCCACAATCGTACATTTCAAATTTGTTAGACAAGTCCCTCTTGAGTTTCTCAATAGTCATCAACTTATTTCCAACGATAAGTAAGTCATCCACATATAGGATAATGATTAAAACATCATCATTCTTCTTATCCTTCTTGGTATACAAACAATAATCATGTTTAGATCTGATGAATCCCAGGAATAAAAGGAATTCATTAAATTTGTCATTCCAGCAACGCGGTGACTGCTTAAGACCATACAGTGACTTAACAAGTTTACACGCCATGCCTTTTTTAGCTTCTAATCCATCGGGTACATCCATGTATATATCCTCTTTAAGGTCTCCATATAAAAAAGCTGTCTTGACGTCCATATGATGAAAAATGTACTTTCGACGAACACCTACAGCCAACACGATACGTATTGTAGTTAGCTTCGCCACTGGCGCATATGTATCATGATAATCTATGCCATATTTTTGAAGATACCCTTTGGCATCAAGCCTTGCCTTGTATTTCAGAGGATTTCCATTTTCATCTTCTTTTATTTTGAATACCCACTTGGACTTCAATAGTTTTACATCAGGTGGAGGTTTGACAATTTGCCAAACATTGTTTCTTTTCATTGAATCGATTTCATCTTGAATCGCCTCTTTCCAACATTGGCTATTATTGATTTTTAAAATTTCTTCATATGTCTCGGGAACACTGGTAGAAATGTGAAGAGCGGCAGAACTTGCTCTACTAGTAGTAAAATAATCAAGGAACTTACTTGGCATTCGGCGCTCCCTGTCACTGCGTCTTACAGTTACCTCCTCAAGGTTGCTGTTATTTGGTTGCGAAGGGAGCGCAATATCAGTAGCTTCCTCGTATCCAAATTCAGCATCCTCAAACATAGCTCCTTCTTCATCAACCTCAGGTTCAGTAACCCGAGCATTTTCTTTTTCATTTAAAGCTTCTTGTTCTTCATAGACATGTTCCACAATCACGGGGTTGGTCATAAATTCTTTTTGAGTATGACCCACAGCATCATCACTATATAAATATTCCCCCTCTTGCTCGTGGATCGGTTGAATTGTAATAATAGATTTCACATTTTTTTCGTACTCATTTGCTTTTTCATGTTTAAATGGATAATATGACTCATCAAACTTAACATCTCTTGCAGTGAACACTTTTTGTTTCTGCAAATCCCAGAGCCGATAGCCATTTGGTGCATAGCCAACCATAACTGCTTTCTTACTCCTTGGATCCAATTTCTTTCTGCATTGTTTTGGAATCCAAGAGTAAGCTTTGCAACCAAATACCTTAAGCTTTTCCAGCTGGGGCTTATTTCTGTTCCACAATTCCACCGGTGTTGCACAATTTTCCAAACTTCTTGTTGGACTACGATTGAGTATATAAGTACCACACAAAGCTGCTTCAACCCACAGCTTCTTAGGCACGCTTGTCTCAATCAGCACGGTTCTTATCATTTCAACTAGAGTTCTGTTCAATCTTTCTGCAACTCTATTTTGCTGTGGCGAGTAAGCTATAGCTGGTTCCACTTGAATACCCTTTCGTTTATACCAATTTTCTTGATTTTTTGATAAATATTCACGCCCTTGGTCAATAGTCATTTTTGAAATTGCAGTTTTGAACATTACAGTAACCATTGCTTCATATTCTTGAAAAACTTCGAAAACTTGGGATTTCTTTTTAATTGGGTATATCATTGTAAAATGACTGTAATCATCAATGAATGACACAAAATATCTCGAGCCGTCCCAAGCAACAGGATCAATTGGTCCACAAACATCAGAATGAATTCGTTCAAGAGGTCTTGTTGCTCTAATACGTGTTCCATTGAAACGTTCACGGCATTGCTTACCCTCCACACAAGCGTCACAGAAACCAATTTTTGCATCTTTGGCATTTACATCTTTTATTATTCCGTTTTTGATCAGTTTTTCAAACCCTTGGTCGCCAATATGACCTAACCTTTTATGCCATAAAGAAGCTATACTTATCTTACATAAGTTAACAGTCGGCTTCCCAATTTCTATTTTTAACTCGTACAAATTTCCACGCAAGTAGGCTGTTACTATTAGCCTATCATCTTTTACAATTAACGCTTTATTGTGCAAAAAATGTACCTTAATTCCAGTTCTTGTGAGTTTTCGAACCGACAATAAATTGTCTCGTAACTCTGGAACGTACAAAACATCGTTTATGCACAAGTTCAAGCCGTTATTGCTCATCCCATGAATTTCTCCAGAATGGTATGCAGTAAGTGACTGATCGCTTTTTGCGACATTAATTTCAACAGGAGCTTTCAGTAGCTCAAGATCTGCAAAATACCATTTTTCATTTGCCAGGTGATCGCTTGCTCCAGAATCCAATTTGAAAGTATTTTTTTTTTATTTTTCTTCCTTATAACCTTGTTACTGCTTTCCAGAAAGTTTTTGTCTGCATTAAAACACACACTTGTACTCTCAACGCTTCTGGCTTCCACTTTATTACATTCTCGTGCTTGGTGGCAAAATTTTCCACATTTAAAACATTTTCCGTTGAACTTTTTCGTCAAATTTTTCTTATTGAAATGCTTCTTTCCAGAAAATGCAGTTTTTTCTTCAAATTCCCCTTCTTGTCGATCTTCGAACTTGCTCTGTTCCGATATTAGTCTCTCCTTTGCAATATTGAACGTAAGCTTACCGTCGTCAATGTTTTGTAATGCGGTAACTAAAGGATCAAATTTTTCAGGCAATGTCAGAAAAAGTTGAGCGAGCAAATCACTTTCTTCTAGTTTGGCCCCTGCCAATTTCAACTTCCTTATCAAATCCTCAAAATTTGTCAAATGTGAGATCACAGACTCATCATTCTTCATTCGAAGTTTTGCCAATTGCTTGCGTAACAGTAATTCGTTAACTACTGATTTCTTTTCGAATGCAGATTTTAAGCTTTTCCACATCTCTTTGGCAGTGTTCTTCTCTCGAACATAGCTAAGGCAACTTGAATGGATAAAATTTACCAGGCGCTCTTTGGCCTTCTTGTCCCTTTTCAAATACTCAGCCCTCGCCGCAGTTTCTGTTGGTTGAACGTCAGTTAGAACGTCCAACAAGCCCTGACTGTCCAAATGAATCTCTACTCTGAACTTCCAGTCGTCGTATCCTCTTCCATCGAACTGTGGGATACCGTGAGAAAATTCTTTATGTTCGGCCATTGTGTTCTGGGCCCATAACCTATTGTTAGCAAAGTTTTATTAGAAGTAAGGAAAAAATATAAATATAGAAACACAAGAAACAGCCTGCAAACATTACTAACAAAGTGTATCAAACAATACAGTAAATAGATTATATAATTTCAACAATTTTGTTATATAATATTTCAAGGATTTTATCGAAAAAAATGAAGCTTTTGTAAAAAAAACGCTCCCTTGCTCAAACTTTGGATTTTCAAAAAAGTTTTTTTTTTTTAAATTGTGGGCTTGTCAGTAGGCGGAAAAAGGCCCCTGGAGAGTATATATTATAGATTTAGGGCCCATAGAAAGTATTTATTATAAATTTCAGCTCCCTAGCTCAAACTTTGACCATTCAATAAAATAGTTTTATTTAATTGTGGGCGTGTCAGTGGGCGGAATTTAAAAAGTTTATCTCCCGAGCAGTTTTAGGAGTCATAGATCATACAAGGTGGCGCAAAAATAACCTTCCGATGTTTTTTGGCTGTAATTTAAAAAAAAAAAATGAAAAACTTTGATTCTTCTTGTGGATTAGTTTTATTTGGTCTTTTAATTTTTTTACATCAAGTCGAGAATATGATGTCATGTAAATGGCCGCCGCCACAGTTGATTGTCATTTGAGCCCTTTTTATTGCATTTTCCATCACTTTGGCCAAAACTTCCGGCGATAGGTCCTCACATTGTTGACGGATATTGTCTTTAAGAGCTGCAAGAGTCTGAGGCTTGTTGACATAAACCCGCGACTTCAAAAAGCCCCACAAAAAGAACTCTGGAGCGGTCATATCAGGCGATCTTGCTGGACAGTTCAAATCGCCAAAACGGGAGATTAGGCGCCCGGGAAATGCATCCTTCAGCATATCGGTTGTGGCACGTGCAGTGTGTTTTCCAATCCCAATTCATCAAGTTGCGGCAAAAAGAACTCGTTGATCATTGCTCTGTAGCGCTCACCATTCACAGTAACCGTTTGGCCCGCGACGTCTTCGAAGAAAAAAGGTCCGATGACTCCTCCAGCGAAAACAGCACACCATACAGTGACTTTGAGCGGGTGTAATGGCTCTTCGTGGGTTACACGCGGATTTTCAGTGCCCCAGAAGCGTAAATTTTGCTTATTTACGTACCCGCTAAGATGGAAATGGGCCTCATCACTCATGATTATTTTTGATGAAAAATCATCTTCCTCTTGGTGGTGATTAAGGATGGCTTGAGCGTATGTTAGACGCGATTGGCGGTCAGCAGCTAACAGCTGATGCACCGTCTGGACTTTGTACGGAAACATCTTCAAATCTTGTACCAAAATTCGCTGTAAAGACCGTCGACTGATACCCATTTGCGTGGCACGTCGTCTGGTCGATGTCGACGGCGCTTCCATGACATCTTCGGCTACAGCAGCAATATTCCCTGCAGAACGGCTACTCCGGGGTCTGCCACGCCTGGCAGCATCTCGTGTTGTGCCAGTCTCTTCGAGGCGAGCGGCTAAACTTCGCAGTGTTTCACCAGTAGGCGTTGGACGGGTAGGAAATCTGCGACGAAATTCACGTTGTGCCAAAGTCACCGACCGATTATTGCTCAAATAAATAGTCACCAATATTCCGCGTTCTGGAGCAGTGTAGCGTAACATTGTTTATTAACGTGTATTTCGCATGTGTTTACTACACAAATGTCAAAACAGAACTGACATTAGGGGCCAATCGCAAAATTTATAGCATTTTCTGATAGGAGGATTACTTTTGCGCCACCTTGTATATAAAAAAATTCAGCTTTCTAGAGAGTATGGTTGAAATTTCAGCTCTCTAGTCCCAGTTTTAAGGCCTAATTTTTACCGACTCGTCCGTCTGTCTGACATTAAGGATATTAATTTGGCTGTTAAATACTGCAAACTATGTATGTTTGCTGACGATGCCCTTCTGTGTATATGGAAAAGGATATTAAAGATTGTTCTGAGAAAGTGAATATTGACATAGAATCAATAAGTGAATGGCTAGTAGTTAATAAACTGTTGTTAAATATAAAGAAAATATTGAGCGCGAGCATGAATTTAAGTATTTGGGTGTTGTGATTGATAATAAAATGAACTTAAAAGCTAACACGGATTTTGTTTGTAAGAAAATGTCAAAAACAATATATTTCCTTGGATGAATTAGAAAAAAAGTGTCGTTTGCTACAGCTATCAAAATGTATAAGGCGATTGTCAAACCTAATTTGCAATATTGCTTTACCATTTTATTCTTATCATCTCAACTTGATATAACTCGCCCTCAGAGGTTCCAGAATAAAGCAATGCGAATTATTACAAAATGTGCACGCTTAACTCATATAAAAGACATGTTAAAAAGACCTTATTGATTAAACATATCGCAACAAATCAAACTGAACGTTCTATTAATCGTCCTTAAAATTAAAAGTAAAATGCTTCCAGAATATTTACGCAAAAACATAAAATATATCAGTGATTCTCAAAACTATAACTTAAGAAGTGGCCAAAACTTTAGATTTGACTATAAATCAACAACATGGGCCCAAAATGCAGTAATGCTTAAAGGACTTCCTAACGAAATTAAAAACTTAAATAATCTTCGTAAATTAAAATCTAAAGTAATAGAGTTTTAAAAATCAGACGATAATTAATATAAAATACCTTTGATTATAAAATGCCTTTTTAGCCAAATAATCAGCTCTTAAACTCTTAAACCTCTTTATTCTTTTTTATATATACAATAATAATAGCAAAACAATGACTAAAACATATTTAAAATATTGTTAAAACTGATTTGACCACGGCTGAAGAGTATATGCCAGTCTATCTATCTATGGAATCCTTTTCAGTTATTATCTTTTTTCTTGTACAAAACAATACCTAAAGTAGGGACGCTGTTAACAGGTTCATTGCACTACACCTAATTGTACACCCTTACCTTATTCTTTTTGGTGAAAAACTGTCATAACACACGAAGGAGCAAATGATGCTTCCCGACTGCAATGAATGGCTTTTACGATCTTAATTTTGCTGTTGCCCCTTTCCCCTCTGGGTTTTATAGGAGAAGTTAATTCCAGCACAAGTATAGCTTAATACGATGGATTTTTAGTTTACGATCATTTGGTACATAGGTATAGCATATACTCGTACACACTTAAATACATATTATATAATATATCTCTTAAGTTTTAAGGACATTAATATTTATTTTTGTTTTTGAAATACCTAATAACTTCGTAATGTTGTATCTTGAGGAATACAACATTACGAATGTACATTACGTTATGTAGCTCATTGTATGGAAACAGGAAATACATAATATTGTAAGTAAATGGTAAAGGTAAACTCGCCCAAAAAAAAAAATCAGTTGCAACATTGTAAGAGTCAATTGCGATTGGTTAACAAATAATTTACGTTATGGTACCTACCACCACCACCTGTGCTCCACAATATACAAATCGTCTAATACTCTAATAAAAGTTTGCTCTACTCTATATTGTTTATTGACTTATATCGTTATCCTTCTTGAGAGGTCGAATAATAAGCGATAACCTCATTCTGCAAATTCTGTTCACCTTTGCCCAAAGCAACACACTAATTTCTAATCCATCAAACAGCAGCAGCGACGCATCACACATCCCAAGCATATTCCCTTCAGGGACATTTAAGTGGACTTATAGCCATGATTTATTGTCCTTTTAGTAAATAAAAAAGTCGGATTGTTAGGTTTTCTCCTGTCCTACACTGGCTCTGTCTCTGGCTCTGGCTCGAGTTCTTTATATGAGTATTTACTGCACACACAAGCTTGTGTGCACACATAACTCTCGCTGGACATCATCCAGACACACCTACATAATATTTCATTCCGAATACTAAATTTATAGTTTATCCTTCTTTTCTTTTGGTTTTTTGTGCTATAATACGTAGGTAGCTTCTACTTCTACGCTGCCTTTGCTTTTGTTATACTGTTGATTGTTTTTGCTGGTCCTGTTTGATTCATAGTCTCGCGTTTACGTTTCATACTTTATATCTCCCTCGAGGTAATAATATTTACCCTACCTCCTCAACTCATCCATAGCTTAATCCCGAATAGACGAATGGAAAGAAGAATCCTTCGTTAACTATTTATTGGCAAACACAAAACCTTTGTGTACTGTGTCCGAAACAAAACGGATATGTGCAAAATTAATATGATGCTAACAGAATTGTGTGTAGATTTACACTCTATCATCCAAGCTCCTTTTCGTCCTTACTTGTTTCTTTGACAGTGTTGCTCTGTGTGGCGGGTGAATCGTCTATTATACTGAGGTTCTAGTACGATACATTTTTGCTTTATGATATAAGATAGGCGTATAATTTCATCCTAACATCCTGTAATTATATAACAACAAAATATGGCAACATTCAAGTAAAAATTTAAAAGTGAAAAAAAGATATAACGAAAAACGAGAGTTCCTTCCAAGGGGATGGAGGTGATAAAACAAAAACAATGACATGATAACGGCGACAGTGTGACATGGACGTGACTGTAATGAAATTAGAATTTATGTCGTTTCAACTACATATTTTCTATTTGTCTTTAAATTGCTTTCCTCCATTTTTTGCTGAGCAAATTGGATTTTCCATATCCTTTCGTTCTATTATTGGTTTACTGTATTTCTTGTTGTTTTTGTAGATTATAATGAATTTAATTTGGTTGTTTCTTTATTCCTTTTGCGGTTTTCTACTTCCTAAGATTTTAATTAACAAATAGAGACACTATAGCATTCAATGGATGGCAGTTGAGGGTAAAGGACCTCGTTAGGTAATTCTTGTGTGGTTGAAGTGGTAAAAGGTGTATATACCATTTGTGTTTGTTTTACGGTGTGGGAAATTAGAGACAAATTTAAATAGAAAAGGAAGATTTGTTAAGCTTCTTATGTCTATTTGTGGGTATAAATAAAAAAGGTAAATGATTTGGTTTCTATAAACCCTCAATGAATGAAATATTGCTAAAAACGAAAAAAAAACTCGCTTAAAATGGATTCTTTGGGCTGTTTTAGGATATCCTTTATTAAAAAAACAAAAACAGGTCATTTGTGTTAATAATGAGAATACAGGCCAAATTTGACTTCGTATACAGAAAGGGTTACACAACTGAAACTTTAATCCGTTCAGTTTAAATTTATGAAACATTAAAAATAACAAAATATAAAAGTACCAGCTGACCCAACGGCCTTCGTCCTGTCCAATATTTGGTGAAAATAAAATAAAATCAAGTACAGTACTACCTCGATAATGTGAACCTCGAAAATGTGAATTATCCAAAAATGTGAACCAGAAAAAGTTTATATTAGATACTCTAAAATGTGAACTCAAAACAAATTCTTGATACTCGATAGATAATGTGAACTTTTATTTTTGACAAAAAAAAAACCACCCCCTAATTGGTTTTATTGTTGCAACGCAAGAAGAACAAAACAATTTTTGTGCAGTTCTAAAAAAAATGAGCTGTTACAATTTTGAGTAACTTTTGGGCGAAAATATCTAAGTCCGCCATAGGAAACTGTTTTAAAAAAAAATCTAAACCCACTAAGTCGTCTTCGTGATATAGATGGGGCAGCACATTTTGAAGCAGAACTTCAACAAATTAGAGAATTCCTAAGCTGCTTTGATGCCCCATAACATGGGTTGTTGACGTTGATATGGAACATAATGGTGAGAATGCTGAGTTAGCCCCCGAAGACGAGGAAACTTACTCAGTGGAAGAAATAATAAACAATACAAAAGTTTACCACTGTCGAGCCATTCAGTGCTCGAATGTTCTGTTAGACTGGGCCCAAGAAAATGGATTGGGTGCAGATATAGTGACATCAATTGCGAATATCAAAACAGTTGCAATTGATAAATCTACGCACAAAAGTATCCATCAAACTACAATTTTTTCAAAACAAAATAATTTCACTGCAACCTTATGTTATTCCTGTTTTATTTTCTTTATTTTGCTTGTTGGGAAGTATTTATTTATTTTGGTTTTACGTTTTTAGGCTATTCAATTATTATTTAAATAATATTAACAACATTTAATAACTATGGCTTTGTTTCCTTTCTTTTACTTTTGAATAATCAAGTTACAGGTCATTTCAAGAAGCATGAAATAGAACAAATTGTTTAGTATCCAGAAATGTGAAGCCTCGAAAATGTGAACTGCCCATGTTTTAATTAGTTCACATTACCGAGGTAGTACTGTATTAATTTCGGTGCCGTGACATAACCCCAAGCGCCATAAGCCCAAATCTCGAAATTTTGTGAAAGTGACATAAGGACAAGTTTTAGCAATAGGTATTATTACACCTTGAATAAGCGTCATAAGGCCAATTTGGCTTTATGACACTTTCGCTTTGTGCTGTTTTCAACAATTTGCCCTTGCACCTACTCCAAATCAAACAGTGACCCCAAGCAGGGGGGTTGCAGGGGGGCAACATGGCCCCCCATATGCATTGCACTGTTTATGGGATAAGTTACAAAGTAGTAGATTCCATAACAGTGTAATGCCTATGGGGGGCATGCTGCCCCCCTGCAACCCCCCTGCTTGGGGTCACCGGTTGATTTGGAGTAGGTGCAAAGTACGGTTTTCAAAATTTGGCTTTATGCCTCTTTCCGGATTTAACCTTATGACGCTTTGTGAAAGTGACATAATACCAAATGCTAGAATTTGGCCTTATGTCACTTTCACAATGCGACATAAGGCCAAATTTCGAGATTTGGGCTTATGACGCTTGGGGTTATGTCACGGCACCATTAATTTCTTTGAATTCTATTGGTTTTATTAAAATCTAAAAAAAAGAATAGAACAATGATTGTATTCAATTTAAGGCTACATGATAGGTACACAACATTTTCACTTGCACATATTTATGCATTCGTCGAAAAAAAAGTTTCGAGATAATTCTGCCAATTCTGTCTGTCTGCCTGTCTGTGCGGTTTTCATCAACAGCGGCCTTAACGGCTGCAACGATTTTGTTTAAATTTCATATTTGAGTTAGATTAGTCAAACGGGATAAAACAGCGTACCACATATTAAACGCGTTAACATCTACCTCAGGGGTTACGTGGAAACGACTTGTTAGCTATAGATAATTTTATGGACAAAGATAGACAACTTGCTCTGAAGTAATATATGTATTATTTAAAAAGCTGGATGGGTTGCGGTCGGGTCGATTTTGTATTTACCCTCATTGAAGCACTCTGCGATACACGATATTTTTCGTTTTGTTGTCAGAGCTCGTGGCATTCAGCACGAAATGTTGGCAACACTACACCATTGACAGTTCGACAATAATGTCGGCTCACGAACATTTACCAGCAATAGTCGAAAGTAAAAGCATTCATCTTTCTTCAGATGAACTGTATCAATACGGCCAAGAGCTTCAGTAGAACGCACATCCGGATGACCAGGAACTACATCGTCTTGCTTGCGATGTTAAAATTTCTTCGATGAATCATTCCAAGTGTAATAACGCGGCAACTCTGAGTAAAGTAACGTACGTGCAAACGGATCACTTTGGCAAATCGAGAAGAAACTGGTCAATGCTGTCGCTGGTGGGTTTTGAGCACGTCAGCGGCATTTGCTGCAGTGAAATAAACTCGTTGACCGTTCTCTAGATGCACTGCCAAATTTGTAACAGTCGGATACCTTTTGTTAATGAGAAATGAGAATGTTCGCCAAAGCGCCTCATTGCAGCTTAAATAATCGAGCGCGTGATTTCATCATTGGGATCAGGAGCTTGAAGTCCAAAAGCCGCCATGTCACTGCCTTTCGTGACATATTTGCAGATATACTTAATGGACTTCACTGAATTGCAATACTCCACGTTACAATGTGCCTTGAATGTTTTTTTGGAAAGAAGTGGCGAATACGGAACAACCCAGGAGTTGTCGACGACGAAATCATTTCCCTTCACTTTGACTGTGATTTTTCTACCGCCATCATCAGATGATCGACGCCGATACAGTTTATAACCATCGTTGCGAGTGATCGTCTCATTAGTCAAATTTCGTGGATAACGCTTGAAACACTTGCCGTCGACCATGCACGATGATTTTGGGTTAATGGCGCCACACGGCCCATGAATCATGTTTGTAATTACGACATCATGCAGGTCTGGATCGGTTTCGGGATCAGGAATCTCGGCACATATGATGTCA
The DNA here is from genome assembly GCA_949715645.1 of Portevinia maculata. Taxonomy (NCBI): domain Eukaryota; kingdom Metazoa; phylum Arthropoda; class Insecta; order Diptera; family Syrphidae; genus Portevinia; species Portevinia maculata. Next base: position 299,825,885 of record OX454525.1, read on the forward strand.
TCAATTTGGTCTGGTTGAATTCTTTCGACTAACCAAATGAGAATGTGCGCATGCTGCAAGCCTCTTTTTGCCATCCAATCGAATACATCCAACATCGAGTAACCCCAAAGACACGATGCTTAACAATATAGTCCATCAGCGACCGGATTTTTTGCCTGAATACACGTGCGGTGATATCGTGCCGATCACTTGATGTTTGGCCAGGGAGCAGCAGTTGAACAATTTCTATCCATTTTGGATTGTACGTGAAGGTGGTGAACAGGTCTAGACGGCCGTAATGACGTACATATTGCATTGCATCTTGTGCATATTCATGCATATGACGTGGGCTGCCAACGAACGTCGCCGGTAAAATGGTCAACCAACCAATATCTACTGCATTTCCTTCGGTGCAAATTGCATCCCGTAAATGAATGTACTCCTCCGTACGTAGTTTGGTTTGATTTAAACTGATAAAAAGGAGGCGCTTCGCTTCTATTTTGGCATACATATCGACGCAAAATTGCTGAACCAGTCGGCGAAATCGAAGCAAATAGTTATCGACATTTTGGCGAAGGATCAAACGATACGCGTAAAACTTCATTGCGCTGACTTTCTGGGTGGTTTCCTCACCTAAAATTATATTGCGACATTAGTGTCATATTGAAATGAAAATTATTATGATATCGATACTCACCGGTCAATGAATTTATCATCTTGATGTTGATATAATATCCATAGTCTCGACCACACTGGGGCGAAACACCTCTGAAGCTGGCATTTAATCGAATTTTGAAATTGAGCTTTGTCTTAAACTACCGTTTTGTTTTTGTTTTAAATAGGATAGAGGATAAAAAATGAGAAAAATAAAGTACTCGTATATTGGGAGCATGTGGTCTTCAGCAGATCGTCGCGAATGCAGCATTTGTTAGTATTTTCCATCGAAGCCGGACGTCTTTTTTTGTTTTGAGTGACTGCAGTTAACTGTGTGCTATTTCTTACAGTTTGTTGGCATTGGAAAAGTTAAAATTGCAATGGAATCAGTAAGCTCCGATGCTTTTATCGTCTTATTTTGATTTAAACAAAATAATCTATTTTTGTATTTTTAATCTGTGGCTAAAGATAAAAAATGTGCGAAAAAAGTGTTAGTTTTGTTTTTATCCGAAATCTTAAGAGTTTTAGATGGGTTGACCGTGACCTGAGGTTGAGTGTTATATATCTTTGTGATAAGTGGTTTGTTTAGTCTTAGAACCTGTAAACTTTTTTTGCTACCTTTTGCTACTTCTTGTGTAGTAAATTTTTTTGTTGGAAAAAAATTCGTTTTTTTTTTAAATTTTAATTTTGATTACTTCTTAGGCTGAACACCTTCCAAAACTGTTTCTGTGAGAAGGGAAGAGCTACATACTAAAGGTTTTTCAATAAGAGCGCTACAAAGGTTTTTTTTAAATAAAACAAAAACGGTTTTGGATATCAATGAAATTCTTTATTCCTGTGAAAGTACGTTTGATGCCATTATGTATGGAACTCGATTTCTTTTGCATGGCCACCACGGGCACGCTTGCAGAAGTCCAGACGCTGAACCCAATTTTCGAAGGTTTTCAAGCATAAATCGGCCGATACTGCTGCAATTTCACCTTCGATATTCGTACGAAGTTCATCAATCGTCGCTGGTTTGTTGGCATAGACCATAGACTTGACGTAGCCCCACAGGAAATAGTCTAACGGCGTCAAATCGCACGACCGAGGCGGCTAAGCGACTGGACCATTTCGTGAGATAACACGGTTTCCAAACTTAGTTTCCAATAAATTGATTGTGGCATTCGCTGTGTGGCTTGTGGCGCCGTCCTGTTCGAACCACATGTCCTCCAAGTCCATATCATCCAATAGGCCAAGATCTTTTCGCAAAATTCGCCACAACGACGTCACAGAGATGTCCAACACTTGAGAACGACGTGTGAGAGACACATTTGGGGTTTCTTCAACTGAAACCTCAGCGGCAGCAATATTCTCGACACTACGGGCACTTCTTTGTCTCACTGGCAAGGGAACATTTTGTACTGTGCTTGTGGATTCAAATTTTTTCACTAGACGCTCAATTGTTGATCTGCTAGGACGATTATGACGACCATAAATTGAACGTAGCGCTCTTAACGTTGAGGCCACTGACTCCGAATTTCGGTAGTAAATTTTAATAATTACGACTCGTTGTCGGCAAGAAATTAGGCGTCGTTTGCTGGCCCTGTCGCTCTACTTTTGTAGCGTCCCTGTTGAAAAACCCTTTATGATGAAGAGCTCAATGTTAAAGGGATTAGAAAGTCAAATCGAATTTTTGAGGGGTGAAGTTCTAAAGCGGGTCCAATGCACCGGTGCTTTTCAACACAATGTTAATGAGAAAATAACGGAGTTTAAATCAAAAATTAAATCACGTTGGGAAAAAGCTTGTCGAGTAGAAAAAAATGCACACAATTATGATTGCAGTTGCCGGTGGGTATGATATTGATTTATACAAATTCAGGGAATTCGCACATGACACAGCAAGATGCTTCGTCAGTAAATATCCCTGGTATCATATGCCTCCAACTTTGCATAAATATTTTATTCATAGGCCAGAGATTATATCATCTGCATTGTTGCCGATCGGCCAACTTTCGGAGAAAGCGCAGGAAGCGCGCAACAACGATTTTTAAAAGAGAGAGCTTCTCAAGAAAATCAAGTCGTGAAAAAACCAATAAAGACGTATTTAATTTCTTTTTATTGAGCTCGGATCCCATTATAACATCTAAGCAAAAATTACATAGACGAAAATTCCAGTCTCTTCCCAAAGAAGCAGTCAACTTGCTAAAGCCCCAAAGTGTCCAGGAATCAAACATTCTTCTTGAGTCTGATGGTAATGATGATGACAATGATGATGACAGTGATGAAAGCGATAATTTCTAAGGAAGCAATACAAATTTTTGGTTTGATTTTGTATTTAATGGGCAATTTTTTTTTAGTTATAAGTTTCAATAATAAATACCAATGCAAAATTTAAGATTCGTTTTATTAATTTGTTTTTCTTCACGATAAAAGGGGGCCTTAAAGTGGGTGTGCAAGGTAACTGTAGTGGACAAGAATTAGATCTTCAATAAATCTTGTTTAAGTTTTTAATATTGTAAAACAAGCTCATTTCTAAAAAGTGGGCGTTTTAGTGGGCGTGTCGAGTGGGCGGGTTTGAAAATATTTTTGGAATGGTCTCCGAAGCCTGCGTACACAATTTCAGGTTCGTAGCTCTAACGGCTGATTTGATGCCACATTTTAGGGTAGTTGCCTCAATGTGCGACGTGTGAGGACAATATCGCGTGATTGCAGATTTTCGCCAACAATCACAACTGCAACCCCATCTATTGTTGAAGCGTTAAATTGGCGTTCGTGCATTTCAGAAGTTTGTTTATCCGCTCTGATCACGACTTTATAGTCGTCACTTGGCATGTGTTCCAACGCAGTTTTGAATGCTGATAAATCGCACCGCACGTCTGCAGAGCACAATAGTATGCGATGGAAAGACTGTGCAAATCAATGAGCTGTCAAAAGTTGATGCACGCAAGGCCATAAAAAAAAATTGTCACAACGTAACGTAAACATAAATGTCATCTATTATGAAGACGGCATTGTAAAATCGCTGCATACAAAATGTATGGGAAAATGAATTTTCTTCATAATTTTTTTTTCGGCGATTTTTCGGGAATTTTCTTGGGTATTCTTTTTGTTTGGCCGGAGACCAGTCCGAATTGGTGCGAATCATCGAAATCGCTCAGGCGTTCTTGAGTTATAAGCGTAGTAACTAACGTCACTCTCTTCTTTTATATATTAAGTAGTGAGAAAAGGGTAAGGGAATTAGGCGGTGCCGTGACATAACCCCAAGCGTCATAACCCAAAATCTCGAAATTTGGCCTTTTTCAAGGTGTCATAATACCAAATGCTAGAAATTCGCCTTATGTCACTTTCACAAAGCGACATAATGCCAAATTTTGAGATTTGGCCTTGTGACGCTTGGGGTTATGCCACGGCACCGAAAAAACAGCAAATCAACTTGCACAAACTAGAACTTTTTAGATAAACGCTTTGGCGAACACGTAACATCTGAATGCACGACAATTGTCGTAGATGATGTAGAATTTCCGCTAGAGGGAACGCTCTTTGGTTAGTTCTTGGTGATCGCTCTTCATACAGTTTATCTGACATTGCCATGGGTGACCGTTCTAACGACCATAGTCGCCGACAGTATAGCCCACAGAATCCTTGCGACTTAAGACTCCGCACCGGCACCATATAATCCAGAATGGCATACTCGACAAGGTGACTAGGCGTGCGTTACTTATTCAAACCAAAAGTTAATTTTAAAACAACGACACGAATCCAAGGCAAAGATATGATTTGATAGTCCACATTTTTCTTAGCTTGACAGATCTTTTTTTTAATCACAAAGCCCACAGAACACTTCGTCCTCTAAGTGCATACCTACAAAGAATCATCTAAAAATAGGGAGGTAGTTAAGTGGGAGGGTTATGACCCCTTTAATCTTGATCATATCCTCACCGTCAAAAATGGAAGATACATAAAAGACTTTAAATAACATTTTTACTAATCGAAAGCGTACTTTCTGTATTCCAATAGATATAAACAAAACAAAATGCCTTAAGAAGTTCTTTGAATGTGTTAGCCCTAATTCGTACACTTCTGTTTATAAGAAAAAAAAACATTAAAGGTGCTTTCCAAAGCTGATGCCTCGCGCTACATGACTATTGAACTGAACGTGCTGCTTAGAGCGAGAAAGCAAACCCTCTTGCCAAGCACTTATCAATTTCATAACGTGATTTTTTTCTTTCTTTTAAAGAACATTATATATATACGGCATATTTAAGTATTTGTCAGAGCTTAAAGCTCATATGAATCTTGGACTTTAAATGGACGCAAGGGTTGGTTGCTAAAACCCAAAAAAAATTGAACAAGCAAATTTGATCGCTCGGAGGACCAACATTTGTTTTTATTCCACAATAACTTTGACATGACTTAAACAAAATTATTCTGTTCGACTATACGACCGTGTCTATAAACCTGGCCTTGACACTTTTTATTATTGTTTCACAATTTCAACATTGAATGTTTATCATAACTCCAACGATTATGTCCCGAATCCGTTTTCCATATATATCATACTATCGATTTTTAAACATAATATCAATTTTTAAATGCAGTTTTTTATCATAACGACAAGCCCGCCCTAAATAATTTTTGGACTGCCTGCTAGAGTCACGAAATCAAATCGTTTTTGACACACGCCTACAATATTATTCGTTTTCGTCAATAGCGCACACTGGCCAGGGCGTGTGATTAAAAATAATTGTTCATTGAATTATGATCCCTTAAATCCAGATTGATCATAGCATCGCCAAAGAAAGAAGAGGCTAGGGAATTACTCATGATCCAAGATAGTAATATGTTAATCAGCCTCACCGGATGAGGATCGGCAGATTTCGACATACTTGATCCACCCCAACCGAGAATCAAAGTCCATACAAATCAAAGTACACAAACATATTTATTTGTTGATGAAGTAAATTCCGCCTGCTCTTCGAAACTCTATTCTTTTCTTACCGCCGATGTTTTGTTCTGCATAAGAGGTATCGTAGTCTTCCACTTTACTGAATCCCCTCCCCCAGTGTTTTGCTTGAAAAGTTGAACAAGAACACTTTAAAAAATGTTTTTTAGTAGTTAATTCATCTCGAGGCAACGTCAATGACGCAACATTTCTTGAGGCAAATACTCATACAGAAAATACGTTTACATAATTGCAGCAAGTAGGGAGGCTCTGTATCCACTTAGCTGTTCCTAATGCGCGACTTGTGTCAGCATTATTAGTCGCAGTATTTGTTTATTATTGTATACCAGTATGCTTGATAGACTTCAGCCTCTTCAAACGAGTTCACACCCACAAGCAGCTCTGCAAACAAGTTTTTCATTCACTTGATCGACTTTCAATTTGCTTTTGATTTTTCATTTTAGCTGGAGTCAACTGCAGAGATGATATGTGTCTCGATTGGTAAAAAATTCGCGAGCACCTATTGACCCATTTTTCCCCGCCCACCGACAGTACCCAGATTCGATAAGTAGTTTTTACAAACTCATCTACAACGTGTATTGCACCTGCAAATGCTTAAACCATGTGCGCCGGAAGAACAGGCTCGTAATCCTGCGAGATTCCTTATAATGTAAAAAAAACCTGTGATAGAATAATTGATGAGTTTTAGAGTTCGAATTGAGTGCACTTTGCTTTTATTTCAGAGTCCTTACCCTATATCCTTTTCGGTGAGCATGTGTATGAATTCAAAGGGACTCATTGATTTTGTATATTTAAATTGATGCTACTAGAGCGTACCATGCAATTTCATATAATCGAAATTGAATTATCCTTCCCGATTTGTAGTCCTTGTCAAATGCTTAAACATTAGTAGATCCAATTGCGAGCAGCATTCGGTATACGATACAGTGAAGAAATGTTTGCCTACTCATCCATCATTGTGGCGGAGATACAGACAGAGAGCTCTTAAGTGTTCAACAATTGGCTCAAATGGTTAGAGCCTAATTTCACTGACATTCACTGCTTGTTGATGAAATTAAGTTTCACTTCCGATTTAGTGGGTAATGCGCTGATGATTGGCATTTAATCAGACAGACACAAATAGGTTGGTTGTAGGCAGGTACTCGGGATGAATTTAAATTTTGACATCGGTTTTACCACGTTACGTGCTTGTTAGCGTTCATTTTTGTGGTTTTCTAAGTGTTAGCTTACAATATTGCTTTTTGCATTACTCAGGCCAGTTGTAGGTAATTTAATTTTTAAATAACATTATTTGACAATAATGATATTGATAACCTACAAATATTTATAAAAATAATATCTTTGAATTTGTGACGGGAAAGGGCGTTTCCACGACCTATGCCTAAGCATAGATTAGGTGGGATGAAGGACAAGATGCAGTGTGTCCTTGCTATGAAGCAGCGGTTGGCACGCTTGCGGTGCACGGCATCAGCTCGTCGGTGGGGTGGGATCTTGCTGCTTTTTCCCTTGCGCACAAAAATATCGTGCCAATATAAAGAAAAGAAAAAAAATGATAAAGAAAAGATAGGGAGAAGGAGACAGTGACCTCGCATAGCAGAGGTTATCAATGATGAGGTCTCGTTGATCTTATCACGGAAATGAAAAAGGGAAAACGTTGAAGAAAAGAAAGAGGTTATATAAACGTTATCAGCGGGGTGTCGTGGGTGTTTTGACACCTGGAGGAACCCTCCCCTTGCAATTGGCATAGGCCATTGCCACTTGACTATCCTCTCCTCGGTTTCTCTGAGGATAGTCCCTTATTCACATTCTCATGCGTTTCACTTAAATCACCAACACATCTCAACAATTGGAATTAAATTAACACATCTTTATTGAAAGAAATAGTTCGTGGCAAAACAAAATGATCATCGATTAAGTATATTATGAATGTGTAGGTATGTATATCTATATATAGTTAATGCAGGGTAATATGACATAGAAGTATAAATTTGAAGTGTAATTTTTTGAATTTTAATATAGGGTATCTTTAGATTTAAGAACAGGGATATGGTTAATTAAGATAAGTTAAATGTAAGAAATAATCGTAGGTAGTTCAAGTTAAGTTTAATATAATAAAAAGCCAATGAAAAGTTAAATGTGTGTATATATATATATATTTAGTTGTACTCACTCTTATCTCCGTTGACTTTGCTGCGATGAATTTTGTGCACAAATTTCCCGCTGGTGAATTAAATTGGTTTTATGCTATGAATTTAATGTAAATTTTATCTTTTCTGTGGCTTTGAGGTATTTCGATACTCATAGGTATATAAATTTAGCAAACATAATTCGTTAGATTAAGTTAATATTAAGTTAAATTAGTTGTTAGAAAACTTGTCTCAGCTAAAGAAAAAAATAAAAAAAAATAAAATTTAGGCAGATCCCTCGATTAGCACTATACGTATCTCTCAACACATTTAATATACTGATTTACCCACTGAAGTTAATTTAGATGATGATGCTATCTGGAGTCAACAATTGAAGTCTTTTTAGGGTGATGAAGATTTGATTGCTGGTTTGCTTGACGGTTTCATTGTGGGTGGGTGGGAACGAGTCATAAGCTGGCTTAGCACGTGGTTTCTGGAGGTGGCTATTCGGTACGCCCGTGAATGTGCAGCTTACACACGAATATCCCCAGACTTAGGGTGATTCTTTTCTTGCTGATAGGCACTTTTAGGTGCTCCTCTGAAGGTGAATATGTGCAGTCTAACTCGTACACGTGGACGAGTACAATTCATGCATGCTGACGCAGCCAAAATTATTTATGAGCCGCTGCAGTCGCAGTCGTAGATGCTGACGCAGTCACAAAAAGTTATGTATGCGGAAGCTTTTGACAAATGCTGGTTGGCGAGAGTTTGTTCTTTGTACTGTGCCCTCGTGTGTCAAATTTCCAGACAGGGTATGGGGTCACAAGAACACTCTTCAGCTTTGCAAAAATTATCCGCAATTGCCTATACAATTCTATGGATACAATTTGCTGTACCACGTGCAGCGTGGGGTTTTCCTTAACTTCAACCGACAAAATACCTATTCTGCTCTTCTTTGGCTCGATACCGGCAGGCTGTGCGATTTATTTCTGGAATTTTTAGGGGATTCCAAGAAAGAGTTCTAGCCAGGGTAACGTTTAACAAAGAAAAAAGCGAGTTGTCTATTTGTCACTTGTATAAATAATGACCGATTGTCTGTGTGTGAGAAATGTCATAGATCGAGAGTCTGCAAGACAAAAATACTGGTTCTGACAGACGTTTTGCGTTCAGCTGATCATAGTAGGTATGTTCGTCGGAAGGATCCGGTTTGTGTATCGGGACATACTGTCGGCAGTTAGTTTTGAAATTGGTCGTAATTTATTTGATATAATGGATTAATTCTTGGTGGTGTACGCCACAAATTGGCTTTCCACAAAATTATTAAAAGAATTTTTTTCTATAAATCTCAAGTATTTATTTTTTATACATCTGTTTTAAAGTCACTAAGCACACATATTTCTAAGACGTGGTGAGGGATGTGACATATTTGACTTGTGACCAATGTCAACAAAATCATTGGAATGTCTAGCAAGTTTAGTATTATTACATTTATGAAGATATAATATTCGTAGGATGGTTGGTTGGTTGGTTGGTTGGTTGGATGGAACCGGCCCTCGATGAGGATGCACTTAGACCAGAAGTAGGTCCATTGTGCTGCCGATGTGTAAGGTGGGTGGGTCACCATCTTACTCAGGGAACCATTTGCTCCTCTGAATGAAGGAGCTAATCCTTGCTGTGCAGGCGTTGTTAAGATCGTTTAGATCATTGAAAAGGTATTCACCCAATGTAGCCTTCCTAATGTTGGCGAATGCAGGACACGTGCAAAGGAAGTGACTGATGGTCTCCTCTTCTTTCTCGTCCCTACAGCTCCTGCAGAAGTCATTGTAGGGAATGCCCAACCTGTGGGCATGTCTTCCTATAGCACAGTGGGCATTTACTAATTTTGAGTGGGTTCCTCTCTTATGCCTCAGAAGTCCGATGGACCTGGATTTATTTAATTTCGGCCAGAGTAGCCTTGCGGTGTTGCACTGGTCGAGTTGGTGCCAACGACGGTTGGCTTCGCTCAACGCATTGGTGTCTATGAGGTGTTTAACATAAGACGTTGGCGCCTCGATGTCTTTGACGCTTATGCTGTTTAAACCAGAAGAGCCTCGTCGGGCCAGTTCGTCAGCTTCACAATTCCCTGGTATATCGCAGTTACCCGGCACCCAGCAAAGGGTGAGGCTATACTGACCAGTTATCTCGTTAAGAGATGCACGACAGTCTTTCACTGCCTTGGATCTCGTAGTGCTGGATGCAAGGGATTTCATGGCCGCCTGACTGTCGATGTATATTACAATATCTGATTTCGATATCGTATTCACCGACACCCAGGCAGCGGCTTTCGGCCTGAAAACCGCTGCAGTGTTCTGGAAGAGGTGAATGTCCAGGTCTTCAGAGAAGACTCCGGCACCGACTCCGTCCATCCGTAAAAATTGACAGCGATTCGTGGTGTAGGACGTGACGTTGTGTCCACTCGGTTCTGTCTGGGATTAGATGTTTGTAGCCCAGGTCGAAATTGTATTCAGTGGGCAGGTGGTCGGTGACCTTAGGAAGATGTCGATACATCGATTGTATATTGGCATGTCCATTGTGTTGCTCTTTCCATTGTTTGGAGCTTATCAGTCTTATTGCTAAGCTGGCAGCCAACTGCTTGCCGACGATGTCGGTCGGGAGAAGGTGGAGCATGGCTTGGAGCGCCGCAGTGGGAGAGGTTCTCAGTGCACCGGTGATGCTGAGGCATGCAACTCGTTGAGTTTTGTCCAGCAAGGTTAGGTTGGACTTCTTCTCCAAGGCGGGCCACCAGACCAGTACTCCATAGAGGAGAATCGGTTTAACCACCGACATGTTGTATATCCAGTGCATCCTTTTTGGTTGTAGGAACCACGTTGAGCCTACCACCTTCTTGCATATATAAAGAGCAGCTAGGGATCTCCTGGCACGTTCGACTACATTTTCCCTCTAAAGTAGCTTGCGATCAAGATAGGTTTTTTTCGACGTGGTAGACGATAGAGTGCAAGGCCGTTTCAACAGATTTACCTTTTGGTAGGCGTATTGTGACTTGGATAGCAAGTTGCTATCAATGGTGGCCTTAATGTGAAGATCTAGAATTCTTTCTAGAATCTTAATAAGGAAGGGTGTTAGGCATATTGGCATAAGGTTCTTCGGGGAAGTGTGCCATGTTGTTCCTGCCTTGGCTATGAATACCACTCTTACTTCAGTCCAGGCGGCCGGCATTGTCCCTAGCATCAAGCAGCCAGGCCCGGCTCCAGCCAAACAAGTGCCCTGTGCAAGATTTACAGAAAGTGCCCTATTTTGAATTAGATTCTGCTTGAAGTTGCAATATTACAAGTGATGTGAGTTAATGTGCAAAAATTCAGCACAGGTATGATGGATGTTGCTATTTTGGGCTTATTTGAACAAATTTTTGGTTTTAAATGCAAATGCGCAAGGTAAAATTCATTTTTCTTACTCCTAGGAATGCGCCCCGGAATTTGGCGCCCTGTGCATTTGCACATTTTGCACATATAGTTGGACCGGCCCTGCAAGCAGCCTCTCATAATACGGGACAGGTCCTGCCCTATTATGCTGAGGGCCACCTGAATTTGTGCCGGAAAAATGCCGTCTGGCACTGGGGACTTGAATGGCTCAAAGCTGTTCACTGCCCATTTCAGTTTTTCCTCGTGTATGAGGTCCGGAGGTGACGGTGGGCGTGCGGCGTTTACCAGGGCAGGGTTTTCGCTAGGTATAGGCGTGCAGCCAGGGAAGTGAGTCGTGAGTGTCCATTCGCAGATCAAGCGATGCTTCACTGATTCTGTCCATGATCCGTTGGGATTCATGAGGACACCTGGTATGTGTATGGTTGGGTTTTTGGAAAGGACTTTGCGTAGCCTGGAGGATTGAGACGTATTGTCAATACTCTGACAAAAACTGCGCCAGGATTACGAACTTCCGTTTTGAAGATCTTAAGACTTGCTTTGTAGATATCCCAGTCCAGAGGTAGCCTTGTTGTTTTGGCTTTGTTGGATTGCTTCCTGCTTGTGCGGCGAAGCTTGTTAAGTTCTGCATTCCACCACTGTGAACGGTTGTCTGCCTTCCTCGTAGTAATTAGACAGGATTCGTCGAATGCTACGTTTAAGGCGGAAGTTAGAACAGCGTTAATCTCATCTAGTTCCAATTGTGTTTCTGGAGTCTTATGCACACTATTGGACAGTTTAGGTCTTATGGCGTATTTCTAGTTCATATTCCAGATAGCGGTGATCGGAAAAAGAGTGACTTTCAGATACAGTCCACTTAGAAATCCCAGGGTACAAGTTTATAGAGGCGAAGGTTACATCTAGTACCTCTTGCAGGGTTCTCGTTATGAATGTGGGACTATTTCCCCTATTGCACACTATTAGGTCGGTGCCTACTAAGAATTAAAATAGGGACTCACCTCGGGGGTTAGTGTCGGTACTACCCCATAGTTGGTGGTGCGCATTGGTGTCGCACCCAAGCTAAATTTCTTCTGCTCTCTTCCTTGCTTCTTCTACCAATACTCTCACCTCCTCTGATGGAGCTGATTTGCGGTCCTCGTAGGGTAGGTATCCTGACGCTAGCCAGATGTGGGCGTTTGCAGATTTAAGCAGTGTTACTGCCAGGTCATTCGTGCTGCGGTGAGGAGGAAAGGTTAAGTTTAGTGTAGATTTTGCAAGAATACAAGCTCGAATGTTACTTGCGTTCTTGGTGTGGTATAGCGTGTAGTGTGGGTCCCTCAGTCCCATGACGGTGTCATTTCTTATCCAAGATTCTTGGATGAGGGTGATGTCAAAGCCTCCTTCATTGAGACGGAGCACCAGGTGAGCGGATGCTAAGGTGCAGTGGAGGAGGTTAATCTGTATCAGTTTTAGCATCATTGCTTACTGATACAGACCTCTCCACAACGGTAGCGTCAAGGTTCTCTCCGATGATGGATCATCATCGGGGATCTTGTAGCGGGGGGAGGCGGGTGTCGCCAGTTCAGAGGGGCCAGCAACGCTGTTGCGGTCCGAAGCAAAGAGTCTGACTTGCACCTCTTTAAGACCGTATCGGATCTTAAATTCCTTAGCCCGGAGCAAGGGGAGAGAATCGGTGGTCGGCGAGACAACCAGCGAACGGCCAGTTTTCTTCGCTTCTTCCGGTTTTTTGGAGCTCGGTGTCTCTTCCATAAACTTTCAGTCTCTGACTGCAATATCCGGGTTTTGGTACACGACCAGACTTTGTAGTTTGGCTGGCTCGCTGGGTTCGATTGGAATCCAGATCCTAGCTCTTGGCCTGTGGGGGATTTTGCTCCGGTTCACCGCCTTAAGCGTGACACCTGGCCAGATTTCACCAATACCTGCGACGGTGGTGGTGATTAAATCGACCGAAAATTGGTCGTCAAAGGCTAGCAGCTTTACGTAGCCCTGGTGCCAGCCAGCGTCCTTAAAGGTGGGAGGAGAATTGGGATGGGTGATGATACGCTCGCAAAGGCAGTTCATCACTCTGCCTTCAAAGAGCCTCCATTTCTCGTATGAGATTCTCCCTTCATCGTCAGACAGATCCACTATCGCGACAACGAGGCTATCCTTGACCGTCTCAGAGAAGGGTTTGAAGCTCGTTGAGCTCTTGGTCTTCTTCGAGGCGTTTGATTCCTCGTCTACGGATCTACGCCTTGATTGCTTGATTCGTTGAACTATTGCGACTCGTTGAGTCTTTAGCTTGGGTGCTGCTCTTCCGATGAGAGGGATTCACTCTTTGAGTGGTGGGGTGACTATTGCCACGAGTGGTGGGTTGGTGCGGGTCCCGGGTGGAGGGGTGGCGTTTGCCACCAGAGGGGGGGGGGGGGGGGGGGGGGAGGGGTCGTGCGCCATGGGTTACGGTGCGTCCGGTTTTGAAATGCCGTAGAGGCTTCAGCTTAATCAGTTCCTTGAATTGATTTGCCGTGTCGGTTGCCCAGGTGTGGGATTCCCGCTCCTGCTGGCTCCAGTCCTTTTCCGGCTTTTTGCCTAGTCGGTCTAGGATACGGAAAGCCGCTGCGGTCTCTCGACTTAGCGACTTCTTCTCATGGCCAGAGAGCTTGGGGAGAGTTCGGAGAGCTGAACGACGGTGTCGTACCGACGAGCTCGTCCGAGAGCATCGAGCACTCGCTTGTAGCATCGTCGATGCAGAGGTTCTGTAGGTGCTCCTCCACACGTGCAGTGCTTTTGGAGCTGCCGGCGGTGCCAGCTGTTTCCGGATTTTGTTGAGGTCCGGCCTGAGAATTTTCTTTTTTTTGTATTTTTTGTATTTGTTCTGTTTTTTGGTTTTTGTGCATTTTTTTATTTGGATCCCACGAGTAGCTAGGGAAGGGGTGGTTCATCCGCACAGAGCACCGCATGTATGGATAAGGCAAGCTGACCCAAAATGTTCTTTTTGATATCGCTGGGCCCTCAGCCAGGCTGATTCTCATCACGGTACGGTTCGCACCTTAATCCAGCCCAGGGTGAAGAAGGATGGAGGAGGGAGGAAGGATGGGAAAGACAGGGTGAGATGTGATTTCTGGGGTTTACTCCCTCTAAACACTCTGACCCAGAGTTGGGTTTGGTCCAAGATGGGTTTTACAGTGGGATTCTTGGCATCTTCACTGCTATAACCTCATTACCCCGGATCACGAATCACTGTGAAACTTGCACTTCATCGTACCGGGGCATCCCCATATCCGCCACCCAAAAGACGCGCCTGGTAGAGAGCCCCCCCCCCCCCCCCCCCCCATGATATTCGTAGGATACAATTTCTAATTCATATATACATACATACCTACATAAATATTTTTTTTTTTATATGATCAAATCAATAGGTTCAGCCAATAGGGAGGGTGTTGACATCGCTGTTTGAGTGTGATTTTATCCTTGCTAAGTGCCGTTTAGTCGTTTTGGATACTTCTTGCGCTACTGTGAGAATTTGAAGATCTTCGTGAATATCGTTGTTTGTTATATACCATTCAGCGTCAACTATTGTTCGTAGTATTTTAGATTATTATCGTTGGATTACGTGTGTGTTCGATTTCTTTGCTGTTCCCAGATTTGAGCTCCATAAGTCCAGATTGGTTCAATGATAGCTTTATATAATATGATTTTGTTGTTTATGGATAATGGTGAGTCTCGTTTAAGCAGTCAGTTAAGAGAAATTTAATTTCAAAACCTTTTTTAGCAGACATTTGTTCAAAAGTCTTTTTTAAAATAGTCAAAAATCTTGTATCCAAATCTCCCAGACAACAGAGAACACACAGACAGTACTGACTGCTGCAATGGCCGAGATGCATTGCAATTGTTCGTGTCGAAGGATGATCTTCTGTGCATCTTTGAGTCACTAAAGAATATTGAAACACCTGCCTCTGCAACCTGTAGATATTTTTAAGACGCTATTTAATAATGCGTTGAATAATGCACATTATCTGGCACATTGGAAAGTAGCTGTTGTACACCCTATCCAGAAAAAGGGTGAAGATAGGACGAACCCTTCCAATCTCCGGTTGATTAGTTTGATTCCGAATATTAGCAAGGTCTTTAAAAAAAGTTGCCAATAGAGCCCTGTTGAAGTAATTCCAGGACAATAACTTAATTCCGGACAACTAGTTTGGTTTCAGGACGGGGCATGACAATTTTCATGCCGCGTCGAAACTGGTTTCCGACATCCAGTGGAATAAATGCAAGAACCAATGCACGGGTGCTTGTCTGGTTGATTTTGAAAGGGTTTCGACGCCGTATGGTTAGAGGGACTTTTCTACAAGTTGACCAGGCGGGGGATGCAATCACATTTTCTATATGTAATTTCTTATAATGCTTATGGGAAAGAAGTTCGTCGTCAAATGTGGCAACGTGACTTCGAGCAGAGTCTTTGAAATTAAAAACGGTTTACAGCAGGGGCGGTAAATGCTCCGATCCTGTTTAACATTTACACGAGTCATCTGGTGGGTTCGCTCAGAAATGCTATAGCGTACGCCGACGATTTGGTGGCATACAGATCAGGTCCTAAAATCGAGGTCATTAACATTCTTTTGCAGCGTGACTTCGATCAAATTAAGGGATATTGCGACGACTGGAAGTTGAAAATCAACTTTCAGAAGATGGAAACAATCTTGTTGGGAACAACATTGGATTTGGCCTTTAAGAAAAGAAAAAACTGGAAGAAATCGGCCGTTATTGGACAGAATGGCAGCCATTGGCGGTGAGAAGAGTAGTTAGATATCTGGGTATCTGGCTTGACCAGTATCTATATTTCGATAGACATGTAGTTTCTTGTCTTACTGGGGCCAAGAAGGCTTATGCTCTGACAAGGAGACGGTTTCATAACAGTCAACTTGACTCCAGAGTGACGGTCATTTGCTACGTGTTGCCCTTATAAGGCCGATCATCTCTTATGGTTGTCCATTGTGGTTTAATATAGCGCCCAGTTATATGGAAAAGCTTCGGGTTTTGGAGAGACAATGTCTTAAGGCTTGTCTCCGGTTGTTCCGAACGCCTGAATCCAACTATATAAAATACTATCCCAACAAGGTCCTATACGATGGGGCTCAGTTAAATAGGATTAACAATTTCCTTATTAAGGTGACTCGAAGGCACGTTGCAAGGGCGATGGCCAGCGGCAATATCCTGATCTTAGGGGCTTACTACCTCAATGAAATGTACAACATGCCCTCCCAAGACGGCGTGTTACTTTATGTAACATCCTCTTAGTTCATAAGTTAGATTAAGTTAGCTAGGGCGTTTCTGGGAGAATGCGGGCTCGCCAACATGGTGTGGTGCTTCCGGGAGGTGACTGACGCTCTAAGGCCTCAGTGGGCTTACGTCGGCGCGTATGCAGGTTGACGACTGCCTGGCGTTCGGAAAGTAATTGGGATTTTGACCACTTGTTGCGTAATGCAATGTGTGTTCAGACTCCTAGTTATAGTTAGAATATGTTAAGTAGTTTAAGTAACTATAGTAGGTAGTTTGTATTTATATAAAAATATAAAATTTTGATAAAGATTCCGAGTTTTCTTAACAATTTTCTCGATGAAAACATAATATGTAAGATTAGTTCGTAAAACAGTTTTTAGGTCGAAAGGCAATAATTAAAGGATTGTTAAAATTAGTTCGTTCGCACAAGGAACAATGATCAAGAATAAGTATCCTGTTAATTTTAAGTTAGATTTAATCATTTTTGTCTAGTATGTAAGTTGACTTTTAAAAACCAATAAAAAATGAATTAAAAATTAAAAAGCTTGTGTTATGTACTCGTATATATTCGCAAATTCATTAGATTTTAGATGCATTTTATTAGAATTATACCACATACTGGACTCTGCGAGCAATTTTTGGAGGAAAGATCCATATTTGTCCATAATTTTCTCTACAATTACCGTGAACTTTGAAGTATCCATTGTCAGCACATTAGCAGAAAATCGATGCAGGAAGGAAAATAGATATTCGAAAATAATCTTCGAGAGAAGAAGAGTGTACAATTGATCGGTGGGTTTGTTTCTTAGAAATTCCTGCACAGCTCAATAAAGTACCTGATATCACTAAAACATTTTTCCATTGATTCACATAAAATTTTAAAGCTATTGTCAGCGTCTTCTCTTATTTTTTGAATAATTTGTTGACAAAAATTGATTTGAGCCTTAACCGTTTATAAGTTTTTGTCAATTCCCTGCCAAGCATTAGCAGCTGGTTCGAGCATTGGTGAATATTCAGTAATTATAAATAATCAGACTAGAAAAGTCTTACTTCAATATAGATAGATAATAGATAATAATTTTATTTCATATATGTAGTATTACAAGGTATAATACAAGTACAATTCATTAATAATGCCTTTGTACAAGTATAAGGAACAAGTTGTAATTACATGAAAGTTGGGACATTCTGTATTTTACTTACAAAAGTAGTGAAACAGTTTTGAATGCCACTTCAATTAGTTATTACATTTAAATTAAAGTTTATGATGGGGTGGCCATAAACAGAAAGGTATTTTAAAATAAAATTCAAACAAAGAAAAAGGAAAAAATCAATCAAATTCATAAATAAACATTAGGAAAACAGTGAGATTAAATGTAGACTTTAATCAGAATGTCGAAAGTAACCGATTCTAAACTAGCGTAGTTGAGGTTGAAAAGCCAATTTTTCACACATTTTAGAAACAATCCAGGTGTTGTTATTGCCCTGACATACTGTGGAAGTTTATTAAATAGCCGAACTGACAAATAGGAATAAAAATTACGGTATGCAGTAGTACAAGCAAATGGAACATATATCAAGTAAGAACTGTTTCCACGTAAATTGTAATTAGAAATTAATCGAAAATTACGATTACCAGATTTCATGGAGAATGACTTCAATACTTTGAAACAATACAGATGACGAACAGGAAGGATTTTCAGGTCACAAAACAAAGGAAAACTAGGATATCTAACAGGTTTTCGATATAATTTTCTTAATAAATGCTTCTGAATAACTAATAGAGGTTGTATTTTGTTAAGATAAGCACCACCCCAACAAGGAATTCCATATTGCAGCTTTGAGTGAAAAATACCGTAGTAGAATTTCTTAAGAAGCATTGTAGAGCAGACATTCCGTAAATAGTAGAAGTGTCTCAGAGTGGAACGAAAATACTTCCTCAAAGATTTCGTGTGATTCGAAAAGCTCATATTGGAGTCGGTAATAAGCCCTAGGTATTTATACTCATCTACTTCCTCGATAAGAAAACAGTTAGCACTACAACTATGGTAACTACAAAAAGTGGGGGTAGAAGCATTATGCGTACAATTGCAATTGGTAAATTTAAATTTTTGACACTCAGAAGCATGTAAGTGGACATTTGCTCCTAAACTGTGTACAGATGACAAGATGAAATACATTATTTTTGTTTTAGAGCTAATTAATAGCTTGTGATTTTCAAACCAGGTTCTCAACAAATTCAAATCCCAATTAATGTCAGCAACGAGTTCCAAAGGACTGTTCTGACCATAAGAAAAGCCTATGTCATCCGCGAAAGCAGTTAGTGAGCCTTTAAAGTCAAGTGCAAAGAGTGAATTAATGTAGATGAGAAATAGAATTGAACCCAAGACAGAGCCTTGGGGTACACCAAGGTTAGACAATTTTAATTCGCTCCTTATCTCATCAATTTTCACTCTATGTGACCTATTTTTTAGGTAAGACCTTAACCAATCCAGCATAAAACCACGAAATCCAGCTTTTTCCAGTTTTCCAACCAAAATATTGTGATTGACCATGTCAAAGGCTTTGGTGATATCAATGAATAAGCCAGCTGAACACTTTTTACCATCAAGATAAGACATTATTTGGGCACAGAACTGCAGTAGAGCATCTTCAGTACATTTCCCTTTCCGAAACTCAAACTGTTTAGGACTAAAGTAATTGTTGATATCTAAAAAATTTACTATTCTATCCTTCATAAGCTTTTCAAAAATCTTACTTAGGACAGGGAGGAGAGAAATGGACCTGTAGTTACACAGTTCTACAGCAGAACCTTTTTTGTACAAAGGTATAACATCAGCACACTTGAGTTCTTCAGGAAAAGCCCCTGCAAAAACGCGGCCATTGAATATGTCCGTTAAGACATCAACTATGTAGCAAGCAATTTTTTTTAGAACAAAACTTGAGATACCATCTGCGCCACTGGAATTAGTAATTATTCGTATTCGCAAAGAAATTAAAGCCGCGAATAACATAATCACTCTTTTCAAAATTGTAAATCCATTCTTCAGACACAAAAACAATATCTGGAATGCACGCGAATGAATCAAGGTGCGTAATAAGATACGCAAAGTTTTCTCTCAGACTTCTGACATTCTGATGTACAATAAATAATTTGTTATCGCAGTATGAACTAGATCTAAAAATAATATCACAATTGGAACTACTAGGTTCAAGGGCAGAAAAGTCTTTGATTAAATCACTTACATCATTTGAGTTAATCATTTCAAATTTTAAACAAGTGCAAGATCATTAAAAGATTTAATCGAAGTTACTTTTCCACTCTCAACCTTTCGCACGAGAATTTGATTATTACTATACCATACATATTTAACGCCTTTTTGTTTTAACATTTCTTTTGCTTTCATAAAAAGCGCCTGAGTGTACTTGGTAAGAGATTCATTTAAATAAAAACTGTTTCCCTTGGTGCTGTTGTCAATGCAACCACTGTCACCCGCGCCTTCGATTGCAGTCACTCGTGTGTTGAGATTTTTTTTGTTTGCCCTCTTTGCCCGCATAATTTGTTGTTTCGTTGTTGAATCGGAGAATTTTACGCAAATGATTGATTTTGTTTTCATTTGAGAAGAGATACCTCGTTTAGTGTGAACTGATTTGATAAAACATTTCTCGATTTTGTTTTCGGGGACATCAATTGACAAAGCTTTGTTGAAAATTTGTTTTGCTTTGTCAAATGCATTATTGCTATTGACATCTGAAACGCCAAAAATATCGATGTAATTTTCAAGATGCTGCTGCTGTTGCCAATTTAGTCTGCTTTCTAGACTATTAACTTTTGTTTTGAGTTCTTCATTCTGTAAACGAAGCTCATTTAGTTGTAGCAGGAACTGTTGATTTGTTTCTCCCAAATTAGTGAGTTTAACGTAGATCATCTGCATAGTATATTCACATTCATTGTCGCCGACATGAGTAGAAGAAGATGAAGAGGTTGCCGTAGGTTGTTGCTTGCTGCTTTTTGTTTGATTTTTTGCAATTTTAGCAATAGTTGGTGCCTGTGCAATGTTGTTGTTTTGCATCGGTACGGTCGCAGCAGGCAGATAGAGAGAACGGCGTCTTAGCACTCCACACTTATCGCAGCGAAATGGATTACCACTTGATTTAATATATTCCACGTCTTGTTCTGTGATATTTGCTCATGCATAATGAGAGAAATTTTTACAGTCACTACAGTTTATTTTGGATTATTATTTCGATCAATCTTCTGAGAACACGCGGAACAATTCATTTTAAATAATTTTTTAAGTTTCTTTGAGATGCACACCCCACGACAATCCAGAGAAAACTAAAGTGAGAGTGATATATGTGAAGGGTACGCTATTTTGTGATTCGATTTCCACCTTCTATTAGTTTTTGCAGTGCTTTCATCACAGAAAACCATTAGGCGCAGAGGTAGGTGTGTTGAACAACTCGAACTAAAGGTCTCAAGTTCGAATCCCGCCCGTGCCAAGTAACATCTAAAAAGTTGTTCTACTGCCCCACCTCTTGCGAACGTCTGACAAACATTTAAGAGTATCAATTGTCATAAGATGCTTCTCAAATTTGCCGGCAATATCTATAACAAAGGCAATTTCAATCAATAATAACTGCATGCACCGTTCTAGATTGCAGTTGGAAGGACTAAGCTGCATCAAATAGCCAAGACTCTAGTATTACCGCAGAAATCTAAATGCTTTAAGTTCGAGGTGTTAATCATGAAACTGATGTCACATTTTAGCCCAACGAAAAACATTACGGTGGAGCAATTTAAGGTCCGGAGGAAATGATCTCAGATTTCATCGCAGCGATTTAAAGTTTGGCCGATACCTGCAATATGTCTTTAAAAGAGGCTTTAAAGAAGAGATTACTCATGGGCCTCAAGGATACGAAAATACAAAGCAAACTAATCGGTGCAGGGGATTTGACGTTTGATGATCAGGCCTGTGAACAAGGTGTTTAACGCTTGCCGATGATACAATCAGAAATGGTAATGATTGGTATTATGTCATCGGCATCGTTGGTAAACGTGGTTCATCGAAGGGGCAGAGGAAGAGTTCAGCAAGGTTACAAAGAAGAAGAAACGAGAATACATGAAGAAGGTCACAGTTCATCAAAGCATCTAAACGCAGCAAGTATTCAATGTAATTACTCCAAAAAATGGGGCATATTCAAAAATATTGTTACGAGGCACTGTCAGGATATAGAGTCAGGCCAAAGAGTAAGTATAAAAGCAGATAACAGGGATCTATGAATAATACAGGATAAGAATAAAAAACAAAAACATTAGTAATTGTGAAGAAATGGAATAAGCGAGAATGTCAAATTTAGAGATAGGATATTTAAATAATGTCAGAGTTGGAAAATTTCCTTTGTACATTATTAATGCATTGTGATGGTAGGCAGCCATAAAAGGAAGTTGATATTGGTGCTTGTACGTCAATAATACATATTGATACCTATAAATATCCAAAGTTCTGAAGGAAAATTGCATGTTATCTCAGGTGAAACTTTAACCGTGGTGGGTTTGATTGTGTTCCAATGGAAAAGACGAGGGGGACTATTTCAGGTACGAATGGTGGTGGTTGATAGCCCATAAATATATGCCCCTTTATTAGGTAGGTCTGGTTTGGATAAGTTATTCCCAAACTGGAAACAGGAATTTGTTTTGAATAAAGACCGGCAAGCTAAATCCATAACTTTCGACTGTTACGCATCAACTATCATAGGCAAGTACCCGAATGTTTTTAATGGTAATAAAAATTCTGCCAGTAAGAAGTTGCAGGGAAACATCTTGTGTGGGATTACTCCAATCTTCTGTAAGCCTTTTGACCAGGGCCG
This sequence comes from Portevinia maculata, assembly GCA_949715645.1. Taxonomy (NCBI): domain Eukaryota; kingdom Metazoa; phylum Arthropoda; class Insecta; order Diptera; family Syrphidae; genus Portevinia; species Portevinia maculata. Next base: position 299,848,135 of record OX454525.1, read on the forward strand.
GATTTAGGGGAGGGCAGCCGGGGCTACAGCCCTGGGCCTCCACAAAACAGAGAACAGAATTCCGACGAGTAAACACCATAAAAAAAATAAAAATAAAAACAAAAGCGCCATCACGACGACGATGAACATCATCTTTAATATATTTGAACTAGAACTTCAATATTCTCGGTCCTAAATAGCGGTAAATTGCAGAGAGGCGAGAAATACATTTCAAATCAACAACCAGCTGCATTTGGGATCGACCGTTAAGCAACAACATAATACATTACCGGACTCAGAGCAAGGTCATCATGCTCGCAACAACGAGCAACGGGAACAATAATATGTACAGTGTACATGTCATCAACACAGTGGAAAATGTCCCATACAAATAGGAATGAATATAGCTACACAAACAACAGGCAATTGCGTTATTAGTGATTCGGATCGCATCATTTGAACGACACTTTCCTACTAGCCCTTCATAAGTATAGTTTTCTCCAAGCGGCAAGTGTAAGTTTTCTCCTATTTCCTGTTCTTGACTTTAATTGTTTGAATATATTTCTGTTGCATTTTTCGTGCAGTTTTTAAATAATTCACGTGCGTCTTCAAAGCTACGGACATTGTTCAACAATTTAAATCCTTTCGAATTTGTGTGGACACTCGTGAGTATTTTTATTTTTATCTTGTAATCTATTTTGTGTTTCTGCTAATATTTGCTTTTGCTCGACTATCAACTCCACGACTTTTTTAGGCGCATTTTTTCTTAAGTCTTAACTTTTTTTTTATAGTGGAATCATGAGTGATCGTCACAAAACTCCTCTAGTTTTTGCTAGTGGCTCCTAACAGAGGACATTGCAAGCGAAACGTGGAAAGGAATCCAAAGAAACTTTAGCTAAAACACGCAATTGACCAGTTATTTTACATCGTCAAATAAAGAAGAACTCCCTCAAAATACTAAAAAAACAACAGGAGATTCCACAGTAGATTAAGATGTTTTGGATACTATCCAAGATCATCCTGAAGTTTCATCAGGCGACAACACACAATTTTCTAAAACTGATTATTAGAATCAGGAGCAAGCAGAATTTTGTGGTCTCAAAAATGACATTGGTCTTTGGCCTGACCGTATAACAAATGAAATGATCGAATATTGGACTGAACAATGTTCCACAGAACTTCAAAATTGCGATGAAGTATCTCTGCAGAATTCATTTCTTCAAGACCAGTCGCGAGATAGTTCCAACTTTGTTCGAAAGTTTTCAAAGAATATGTTTACACGCCACAATAAAAATGAAGACACCGTCAATCGATTCTGGCTTTGCTTTTCTCCAACTACGGGGAAAATATATTGTTATGCGTGTAAGTTAATGTCCATCCAAAACACAAAACTCAGTGGAGAAGGCTTCAGTGACTGGCAGCATGCATCTGATCGTCTATATGAACATGAGATTTCAAAGACTCATTTGGAATCAATAATGAGTTTAGTCTTTAGTGCAACGGGGAAAAGTCACAGGACGCTTCAATTCTTCGATTTCGTTCAGAATTTATGTAAGTTTTTCACAGCAAATACAGAGCGATACCAAATTATGACTGAAAAATTGTCGCAGACGAAAAGCGGACAAATTTACGTTTTAAGAAACCTTAGCGATACTCGTTGGTCTTATCGAGCTGAAGCTACGAAAGCTATTGTCGATGGTTATTCTGAAATCGAAGTAGCTCTAACCAGTATATCCTCTGATAAGAAGCAAAAAGACATTGTGAGGAATGAAGCATCGAACCTTTTACGAAAGATGATTTGTCTCGAAATCGCTTTATTTGCTATCTTTTGGAACGACATCTTAGAGCGATTCGAAGCTACAAGCAAGATGTTGCTCAATCCGAAAATGATTCTTGAATCTGCAATGCGTGCATTAGAATCATTGAAATCATTCGTTGAATCCAAACGAAACGATTTTGATCAATGAGAGAATACAGCTAAATTAATATGTATTACTGACCAATATGTACAATCCACACCGGAACAAGAAATGTGAGGTTAGATCCACTCGAGTATATGAAAGCACAAGACGCAAATCTGTCACCAAAAAAGAAATTCAAAGTATCCGCTTTTATCCCAGTTATCGATCAGCTATGTGTTTCTCTTACTGAAAGATTGCATGCATACGAAGCTGTACGTTCACGATTTGGATTTCTCAATCAAATAAAGAAGATGGATGCTGCAAATTTGCATGCTGCAGCAGAGGCGTTGGTGAAAGTATACAAAGATGATTTAGAGCCTAGTCTTGGTAATGAGTTGGTTCAATTTCTATCTTTGATCAGCTTATACAAAAAGGATTATAGAAAAGACCAATCAACCCAGCTATTTTTATATCACATTCTGCAAGATCAAAATTTTAGAGCTACACTCCCAACCATTGATCTTGCACTCAGAATGTGTTTGGTTTTGATGGCGTCTAATTGCACTGGAGAGCGCTCATTTTTAAAAATGAAAATTATTAAAAATTGACTTCGAACTACGATAGGACTAAATCGTCTATCAAAGCTATCCCTACTCAGCATTGAAAGCAATTTACTGCGGGAACTGGATTTCAGCGAAATCATCAAGGATTTTTCGTCGAAAATAGCTCGCAAGGTTCCATTTGTTAGCGCTTTAATATAATTTCATTATAATTCTTGTTTTTGTCTATATTTATATATGTGTGTTTGTTAAGATAATTTACTTGGATTTGCAATAAATTATTAAACACTTTACTGACAAAAATTCTTCATTTTATTTGGAAAATACGTTACGTTACGACGTTACGTTTGGGAAAAGGAAATAGGTAGAAGAAGAGATGGAACGGTTTGGAGAAGAAGACGTTCTGTATCCAGTGAGATTCAGTGAGAGGGCGTCCCCTATTTTTGTGTTTGAGAAACCCAATGGTGGAGTTATGCTCTGCGTTGACTGCAAAGTCACCTGTTTATTAATACATATTTGCACGGATAACTATCCATTGCCAAGGTCAGATGACATTTTGGGGAATTTGGAATATTCCTCCTATTTCTGCGTATTGGATTTACGAGAAGAAGACGCTTACCAGCAGTTAGATGCAAACGAGTTTTGCCAAGAATTATTAACCATCAACACCCATAAATGATTGTTTGGAGTGAAATGTGAAATTTGTCGACAGAACTTCATGAGTTTTATTGCTGATAAAGAGTGAGTGCTGTGAAAGGTTTGTAGTTATTTTTTTAAATTATTTTTTGGCTCACTATGAACTACGAGTAAGCAAAGAGGGCGTCCTACGTTGTGAAGCAAGTTCGTATGGGGTGGCTCAAGGTCTGTCTCACTCAATTAAAAGTGTGGAGCGTCCAGTACTATTGGCGTCTACTTCCCTAAGCACAGCAGAATTTAACAATTCTCAACTGCAACGAGAAGCCTGAGCTATAATATTTTCAACAAATGAGTTCCATTAATACGTACATGGAAAGAATTTTATAATTTATTCTGACCGCCGCGCCGGCTGTAGCCGCAGGTAGGATACGGCGATGGTCGGTGTTACTAAGTATGTATCAGTACACGAAAGTGTATTAAAAAGCATCATAGATGACAAATGCGGATGCCACGTCGCGTATTCCTATACTCGGCCCTTAAGGACTGAAAATAGATGCCATTAGATCTTTAAATTATACCGCTTTTCCCGAACTTGACATAGACTTTGTAGAAAAAAAAACAATAGTGATGGGATTCTTAAGAATATCAGGTTAACCCAGTAACTACTCGTAATCTGTGGAAACTATTTTTTCATAAGCAGTTCTTTAGCGACAGAAGACAACTGAGTCTTATACGGAAATCGATTATTAGTTATTCTACTAGGGCTGCAAAACAGAGTATTAAATGTATTATATGATGGACACATATGGATATGACCGCATGAAAGTTCTAGCGCCTTTTTATTTTTGGTGGCCAGGAATCGATGCGGATGTTGAAAGTTACGTGCTAGAATGTGAGATTTGCTCGCCATCACACAACCGGTATTCACACAATTTAGTATTCACAAGCCATGGCCCAAGGCAAATGAGTTTTTGAACGAATTTATATTGTTTTCTTTTACTTTAAGGGGCATAGTTATTTGATATTGACTGATAGCTTAAGTAAATGCTTAGATGTAAAGATCATGAAAAGTATAAAAGTAGAGATTATAGTACTAGTGCTCCTCCGTTCAACTCTGAGGAATTTTTAAAGTTTTGTATCGCTAACCATACAAAATATATGAAAAGTCCACCAAATCATCCACAATCCAATATGGCAGCTGAAAGAGCTTTGCATCCAACAATGTTTTAGGGATTCACAACAAAAATAATTGGAAGCTCAAGATATCTCAATCAGTTAGTTTTGAGAGTTCTTTGAGAAGATCGAAACGTTAAAAAATGTTTCTAGCTATAAATCCTAAAGTAATGACAGTCAGTCAAATTAAAATAATGGAAAAATATTATTTATCTTACTTCAGGGCCGGATTTAGAGGTATGGAGGCCCTGGGGCAACAAATGAGTGGAGGCGCGCTGGCTTATATTCCAAATAAAATGAACAATTTTGTTCAGTCAAGTGTTTAATATTTTTTTGCGAATCCAAGTAAATTATCTTAACAAACATACATATATAAATATAGACAAAAACAAGAGTTATATGAAGTTGTATTAAAGCGCTAACAAATGGAACCTTGTGACCTTTTTTCGACGAAAAATTCTTGATGATTTTGCTGAAATCCAGTTCCCGCAGTAAATCGCTTTCAATGCTGAGTAGGGATAGCTTTGATAGACGGTTTTGTCCAATCGTAGTTCGAAGTTTATTTTTTAGAGTTTTAATTTTTGAAAATGAGCGCTCTCCAGTGCAATTAGACTCCATCAAAACCAAATACAATCCGAGTGCAATTTCAAAATTTGGGAATGTAGCTCTAAAGTTTTGATCGTTTGCAGCATAGCAATATGATTGGCCGCGGTAATCCAAAATGTCTATTTGATGGTCACGTAAAAATTTGAGTAAAGCGTTTTCTATGGCATCGCCGGTATGGCCGCAGATTGCTAAAAAGGTGAGAAATCTTTCTTTTGGCATCGATCCTGCAATATATCTAACAACTACATATGTATAGTAAGTTGATCGATATGATCAACCGGTAGTAGAGTCCACTACTCGTCGGAATTTGAAATATTGGCTCCCCTGTTTTGTGGAGGCCCAGGGCTGTGGCCCTGACTGCCCTCCCCCAAATCCGTCACTGTCTTACTTAATGAATTGAATGTAAATTGATAAAATAAGAATATTTGAAATAACTTAATGCTATTACTTGTTTTGTTACACACATTATGTAATATTGTTATTTCGGGTAAGGGAAGTTTAGTCATAACTCTTAAGTATAAATTAAACATCACTTCCGTATGAATACTTGAAGTACACAATGTGAGAGAAAGCTCTCTTTGGCTTATGTCTTTACATAATTATTAATTGTTAATAAAGTTAGTCGTAAGCTGAACTCTGTAGGGGAAGGTAGTGTCCGGATTTCAGTTTTTTGCCAATATTTTATGTGTCGTTTTTTCTTTAGTTTTTCTTTTTTGTTACTACCTGAAGTCTTTTCTATGATATGGCGAAACAACCAAAAGGATATTGCTTACCATTCCTTAGAAAACTTAACTTTTATATGCTAACATCAAACGGTCCAAGGTACAAGACGTGGTTGTACCTTGGTACACGGAGTATTGTACCTTGGACCGAAAATATTATTAAAAGTTTTCCTATAGTTTAAAGGTGAAAATTTTAATTTATTTAATAAAAAGTAAAAATGGTACCATTCTTTATTTATTTCAAAAAAAAACACCAAAAAAACAAACATTATCTTAAAGTATTTGTGCTTGATTAAAAAAAAATTATTTCAAATAATAGTATTAAATAAAAAAACTCTTTTACTAAAAAAAACTTAACAAAGGACTTCAATATTATTAAAAAACTTACTTTAAGGGAACAACATAAAAGAAAAACAAATTTATCACTTCAATATTATTTAAAAAATTTCATTAGGACAAACCAATGGTCCAAGGTACACGCGCTATGATAGGTCCAAGGTACACTTACACCACTTTAGCCAAACAAATTAGATTTTAACGTAGTATTCAAACCATATACGAACGACAAAGTGTTCCTACCCAAAAGATTATTAATACACTTACCGAAATCGATTAGAGTAGCGGAAAAGAGACAGAAAACTAAGCACTACATAACTTCAGAAAAGAGATAAAAAAATACTTTTTTCACTGAAAACTATGTTTATTTATTATTTCTGCCGTCTCGTGCAGCTGTGCCTTAAAAAAAACTGAGAAGACAAATGAACAGAAGATCAACATTTCACAGAAGGACCGGTTTTTGCGTGCTTTGTATTTTTCTGGATATTGGCACTCGGACCACGGTACAATCGGACCAAGGTACACAACCTTCCCCTACTGGTCTTTATTTTGCTCTGCTCCTTAAGACTTACAGATATAAAACTGCCCCTGGTTGTTCGCCAGGTGAACTGGTAAATCCACTCTCTTCGGACGTCGCTCCCATGAATTGTGGGGGGAACCATTGCTACAAAAAGACCCTAAATGAAAAGAACAACACCATTCCAAACAATAAAAGTAAATCCAATGTTGGAGGCGAAATACAAAAAAGTCTGTGAAGACAGAGATAACCTTAAGCATTTTAGTAAGAAGTGTAAAAGCTAAATTGAAAAAATTAAAACCTGAGATGCAGTTACTAAAACAACAAGTAAATAGTAAAAATGAACAGGTTATAAATGTTGTATTATATTCTATAGATAAACTAACTATTTGCTAGAAAGAAAAGAAAGGAAAAGTGAGCATGTCTCCAGAGCTTCCACCGCCTAAAGTGAGCTTTAAAAGTACCAAAACAATTGACGTAAATTAAAGTCAATAAAGCCTGCCCAACCTACAGTGCTCCGTATTACAAAAAAGGTACGAAGGCCTACTAGCTATATGTGAATAAAATAAAATTAAAGCTAATACAACACTCATAATTTGTTATAATGAAGTCGAAATAAATGTGGAAAGCGAAGAAACAGAAACAGAAACTTGACGAATTTACTAAATAAAAAAAAAATAAGTGGTACTCGTTTGAAATTAAACATACCAGGCCCAGAAGGATGCTGCTAACAATCAATACATAACGCTTTAATTGCGGGAGGGTGTTTTTTTTACAAAATTCAAGTCACAGGTTTATTCGCTTAAGAGAGTCATTACGTTACTTCGGAAAAGTTCAAATTATGAGCCGAAATTCATATATTACATAAAATATGGTGAATGGTATAATTAAGGTGCTAGATATAAACTCACACATTTACTTCAAGAATAAAATGTACGTAGGTATTACTTAAATATGATGAGGATAACAATGGTGATAAGGACTTCGTTGATGATGCTGACTTTATGATTCTGCTCCAACATTCCGCCCCCTTTGAAAGACCTCCTTTCAAGATGGAAGGGCTGCAAATTCACGGAAGGAACGATGAAATTCTCCTTTTGCCATTTTGACGTCTGCGATTTGGACTTTGCCCATACGGACCTGGAACGACGTTGGTGATTCTTCCCATGAGCCACTTCTGAGGAGGAACATTGTAGTCGTGCATGATAACTAGGCTAACAACCTTGACGTCTGGGCTGAAAGACGCCCACTTTGCACGACCTTGGAGTTCATGTACGTCCTCATTCGACCATTGTTTTTCCATTTTTGGCGTAGTAGCTAATATCTGGTACTTCAACTGCTGGCTCGGGTACCGCCTTGAGTGCTGAACCGATAAGCAGATGCGCTGGTGTAATTGCTTGGAGATCGCTAGGGCCGGACGACAGCGGCGTGATCGGCCATGAATTCATTATCGCCTCGATTTCTACCGGCGAGGTAAACAGCTACTCAAAAATTGTCTTAGCTTCGCTAAAACTCCGATAGAAATGGCTTTTTCGGTGATGTGACACAAGGGTCTGACGAACTAATACGTCCATAGTGTATTTTTCAGGATGAGATGTTAGAAACAAGTAAAGTGTTTTGACGGTTTGACTACTAATATCCGGTATTTGTGTCGGCTGATTTGAATTATTTACCTCAGAAAAGATCTCGCCGTACCTTCCGTTGGTTGTTTTTTTTTATAATAAAGGGGGTTTCGATAAAAGGCTCATAGTAAAGTAACCGACGTGGGCATTAAGACAGTGAGGGATTAGAGAACATCTGGAGATGCCGATGCACGCTGTATTTGAATGATTGTAAATTATAATGAAAAGAAAAAAACACAGCTTGGTGAAGCGTTCCACACTCGCTGTTAAGGAAATACTCTTTGTATTTCACTGTACGTCCGAATACAGGCTTGCACTGCAGTAAATTCCTAGCATGTCTTGTATTGCGGTTAAAATGTTCTTGGGGTGATATGCACTGGCTATTTGGTTTGAGCACTGATGGTGAAAATACCGATTAAACAGCAGAAGACAGGAGACATTGCGACGATGACTAAGAGAATCAAGCCATTTCAGACGATTTTAAATTTTGTCTAGTAGATCCAAATGGGCTATTGGGGCCCGGCCCAAATATGAACGTTGTACTCAGGCGAATAAACGCCTTCTAAATTTTAACCTGATCAGAAGGGGTGAAATAGTTCTTGCATCGCTTAATCGCTTAATCGCTTATCGAATATGTGTATATTCCAACGAAGGTTCTTATAAACTCACACACCGAGATTGGAAAGTATTTAGTTTTCAGCGATGCAAGTGCCATTCATGGATAATGGCAGACTTTTGAGATTTCGCTTTAATGACAGCATTGTATTTTGGAAGCATTAAACTCTTTCCAATCGGTTGTATCCTACTGAACTATGCTGTCAAGATCGGAATTCAATGAGCTCAGTATACGTTGTCGTTTCAGTTCCACACCCGAAGATGAGCGGTGTAAATCAGGAAACAAATATGAAAAGCTGACGATACTCTCATCAGCGAAGGATTGAATTGGATTAAAAATTGCAGACAGGAGATTTATAAAAATGTGAAAGAGTGTCGGGTATACATTTTTTTCTACCTCTGCATTCAACAGTAATTGCTTGTCTTTATATATATTTTTTCCCCAATCGATTCTCTTTAGAACTTTTTTTTTTTGGGAACGCTAATCCTGGGCACTTTTTTCCCTATCTAGATGACTGAAATAATTATTGTACATGAATGATTTTTATGTTTTGGTTAAGAAAAGAATTTAGGTAGGTACATACCATAATTTTAAATTTATTTTATTCGCACTTTCCAGAAAGTATTTGTCAAACTTAGAAGTCGTGAATGACAAACAAAACAAAACAAAAAAATGTTTTGTTGTCAAACTGACAGAAAAAAGTGAAGTGTATGAGGTTTATTGGGCACGTTAATTAAAGAAAGAAATAATCTAAGTGGTGGGCGTATTCAGATTTTTTAATTCAGTTATGCGGAGCAGTATACCGTATTTTTTTTTATTATACCGAATTTTTCAATTAAGCGGGTTTCAGTTACGCGAAGAAGTTTGTATGAAAGTTGTGAAAAAATGCTGTCTGACAAATTTTGTTTTTCAACCAACCGAATTTTTCAGTTAAGCGGATTTCAGATATGCGGACTCGGCTGTAGTGGAAAAATACACGGAATCCGAGGTGCATAATGTTTTAATTGCAATCGATCACAATTCATTTCAATAGTATAATTGTCTGATTATAGTTGAAAGAAAATGTTCGAGTGTCAAGAGGGACGGTAGAGATGTTAATTTAGAAATTTCGAGAATCAATTTTTTGCAAAATAAAAAACACTGGTGGCAGAAAATCAATCGATGCAAAAACTTAAATATTATGCTTTTTTATATATTTATTTTTATGCATAACAGCTAATTCAATTAAATTATCTAGCTTTGCGGGAAACAAAACAGCTTGTCGTGAAGTTTCAAATTTCGTCGTTGCAAACACGAAGTGGCGTATGTGCAAAACTTAACTTCACAGTAGAGCCAAAATAAAAATTTACGAAATTTTGTTTTCTTGGGTTTTATTTTGCTTTAATTGAAAACTTTCAACAAAGCTACCATTATTTCGAGGATGTGGTTATTATATGGTGTTAAAATCGTTTTTTTTATAAACATTTACCATTTTTGAGTAAATTCTATGCCAAGAGAAAAAAATGCAGATACGCCACTTCGTGTTTGGAACGACGATTTGTTCAACGTAGCTATGTCAACAACACATAGGCAGCTGAATGCTGTTTTGGTTTTTTGCTTTGAAATATTTTCAAATCTTAATTCGCTTTTCGGAATCTGAAGTTGAAAAAATGCAGTCGCGAGTAAATTTACAGAAGTAAGATAATGAATTTTGATTATCTATTTTACTTTTTAATGTTTTTTCAATTTATTTTTCGAAATGTAATATTCCAAATATAATTGGATGCATAGAAGGTTGCTATATTTATATCAGAAAACCAGCAAACAAAATCCGTTCCACTTATGTGAATCGTCACAATCTGCTTCGGATATCTCTGCAGGGAATTTGCACGGCTCACCAAACAAAATACATGACGCTCTGATTTTGGAACTTTTTTCATTATTCAAAAGCTGCCAGCTGTATGCGGTCACTTTGTTCAAAGCCAAGCCTAGCTTCGTCCGCTTCATTGTTATCTTGAAGCGTCCTTAGACATGTATCGGCGTAAATGAAGTGCCAAATTCCTTATTGACTTCATTGACCATGCACTTCCACATGGATGACCAAAGTCTCTGCCTGAGACACTGCAGCCTTCAATCCTCTGCTATCCCGGTCACGCTGCTTCCAGTTGTCCAGACCAACTGCTCCGGCATCCGCGATGGCTTGGTCTTTAAAACGGAAGTTCGGCCTTCTTTACCTTCTCGAACCTGGGGGCTGGTATCCGAAGATCCTCTTGGCTGGAACATTATTGTCTATTCGGTCAATGTGGCCGAACCAATATAGTCGACGTGATTAAGCTTTTGGGACTTCATCCACATCTCAGTTCAGCTCATAGTGCTCGCGGTTGTATCTTCTCCTCCATTCGCTCTCCTCGCACACAGGATCAAATATCTGACGCAGTATTTTTCTTTCCAAAGATCTAAATATAAGCAGCGGTTTCGTGAGGTAATTCTCCATCGGATCTCCAATAAGGTGCCATTCATGGAGTTGATGTTTAATCTAAGGTAGATGAACTCCGTAGCTACCTCGAAGTTATTTTTACCAACAGTCAAGTTTTTTCCTATGCGGTGGACAGATGTTTGTTTATTGATAGGATGTACTTGAAGATAGTGCCTTCCGTGTTGACACCTGACACAAGAAGGCGCTTTATAGCTTATCTCCTTGCCGAAATCCGCTGCAAGTTTGTAATAATTTGTAAGAGCTGTCTGGAAACTGCACATTACACCGCGTGTTTTCAAGTGTCACGCAACGCAGCTGGATGAGTTTTTGCGGGATCCCATATTCGGCCATCGCCGTATAGAGCTCCTGCTGAACGCTGTCATATGGGGCTTTAAGGCTGATGAAAAGATGGTAAGTCTCGACTTGAAATTCGGTTTTTTCCAGGATTTGCCTCAGTATGAAAATTTGGTCTATTGTCAATGCCTGGCCGGAAGCCACACTGGCACGTGCCGATTAGTGGGTTGTAGAACGGCTTAACACGTTCACACAGACTTTATATGCGACATTAAGCAGGGATACGCCTCGATAATTCTTGCAAGACATAGGATCGCCTTTCTATGATTTTACCTGCTGGCCCAACTCTCATTGACAAAAGTGTAATGGTGACGGAGTTAGTAAGCAATGATAGCTCATTATGTACCTACGTTGAAAAGAAACAGGAAGATTTTGATTGTGAATTCGCGTCGTCAAATCGACAAACTTTAGCTTCCTATGGTTACAGAAATTAACGCTAATTTAGCTATCACTAAACAGCGAATCCCACACTGTTACACATATATTGGTGATTTTTTTGAACGATAATTTTGTCGGCCTGTGATAAAAATTATTTTCTTCTTCAGGCACCCATTTAAAGATTTGTACTTTCATGCAGGGCAAAGAATTCAAAATTTTAGTTTTTTACTGCATTGAATCTTGACAGTTTTTCATTTGTATATATTAGTAGCTGCACCCGCCCAACTTTGCCCGTGAGCCCGTAGGCTCCATAATTTCTGACTATAGCGGATGATCGGCGTGCCTTGCTGCGCCTAACTAACTGCTTTTTTAATAACAAAAAAAATTCAAGCTAAGCTTTCAGGCCAATACTGAAGATTTTCTGCAACTTTAAGGGTGGATGCTAGTTGTCTGGCAGGCGACTTTATCAGCTTACTTTTTCAAATCAAACAGCAACACGAAAGAAAGGAAACTCGATCAAATCACTTTTCATTCACTTTCAACAACTTTCCGATGCGATAAACAAACAAATGTCAGATATGTCGAGAATTTTATTTCGCAACGCCATCTATATCATTGCTATATCATTGTAATACAAAAAAAAAAATTCCATACAAAACGCAAATTTCGATTTTTTGATTTTTCGGTTTTTGCTTTGTGTTTTTCCTAATTTATTCCACTCCAGTGTTGCCAGGAACAAAACAAAAAGAATCATTCAAATCGGTCGAGCCATTCTCGAGTTTTTTCAAGACACACGCACGGCAATTGATTTTTATATAATATGAAATATATTATAATCAAATGTCAAATATTTGTAAATGTATATAAGTCCTGACAACAAACGGCACCTGGTGGAATTTTTTGTCATTATATTATTACATTTAAATGTTATATTGCTGATATGAAAATTATATACAGATCCAAATTTTGCGAGAGCCTCTCCTTTTATTTAGAGGTTAAATGGTGTGAATTTGAGTGAAATCGGCAGATAAATAAGAATTTTCGAAAAAAGCGATCACAGCGCGACCTATGAGGGTCTAACATAAAAAAACATGTGGTGTGAATTTGAGGTGGATAGCTTCAGTGGTTCAGCCGCGATGATCATCGATTTGCTCTTTCTCGTATATTTTAGTAAACTCAGGAGAAGTATATTGCTATCGTGCTGAAATATCGAACTCAAACTGAGTATGAGGTATGATGTTACGAGACTTATTGATTGCACCATTAACAGAGTGCCAGCGGTACGCCACAGGCCCTAAAACACGCATAAACCGTTACAAACAAGAAAAGCCAAGAACAGAATGCCTCTGTATATGTTGTATCTATAGTTCTGATTAAATAGACACTAGATCGTCAGGATTTTTGCTTTTAAACTGAAAGCTCGCTTGATAGAATTTCCCTCAAACCATCAAATAATAATTGCATAGCTGAGTTCCCTTTGCGCATGCGGCTGAATGTTTTTTTTAATGAAATTCCAATGGCTGGTTTTTTTATGAGAAATTTTGTTAATGTTTAGTATGTATATATTATTAGTTTTGACTTCGTGTATTTTACCGTAACAAATTCATCAAAAATTGTTTCCATTCAGTCATTATTTTCCAGAAAATTTAATTATTCAAACATAACAGTTATTAATTAAAATTTCGCTTGAAAATAAATATTTCATATTCTCATTTGACAACAGGATTGCTAGCAAGTTGTTATGTATAGAAATCAGAATAGGTACATCTACTTAGATTGAAAACACACCGGATAAAGCAAAACGTGTTTTTTTGTTTCGTGAAACAAGAAAACATTGTTTCTTATGAGAGTACACACACCAAAGAAAACGAAACAAAAGACACGTTTTTGTTTCGAAGTGTTTCGGTGGTGGTTGTCGAAAATACATGCCATTGTATACGAGCAACACACACCGAATGCAACAAAACTGTTTCGAACCAGCGTCGTTGACGATAATTGCCTACTTTCTTATGGCGCAACACACACCAAATGAAACGAAATATAAAAAAAAGCAAAACAAAAAAACGTGTTTCGTTGCCGATAGCTGACCTGTTGTTTTTTGCAAAACAAAATTTTGATTCCTTCGTAAAACGAATGATAGTGGGGCTTTTCTTAATGCTTTTTTAAAGGCGCATCGACTTGATCCTCGTTGTGTATAACTTTTCACTGCGGGCAGTGGTACCTGATTCACTTTTCAAAATGGTTTATGGCTGGTTTTTCTGATTTTTTTTAATGATTACACCTAATTATGAACCTCTACAATTACCCTTCAGTGAATAATATGAGAGCCTCGCTACTCATTATATGGATAAACTCTGGTTTACTATGTGCAAATTTTAACAAATATGAACGTAGATGGAGAAAAATTGATTTTTTTAATTGAGGCAAGAAGCCCTATCTTATCTATAATTAAAAAGATATGGAACATGCTAATAAAGTTACTATTGATAAGCTGTGGATAGATATAGCAAATGAAATGAATTGCCAAATTTTATTGAATTTTAATTTTATACATGTTTATTAATGTACATAATGTGTATGAATATATAATACAGTATTACTTTAAATACTTGACATACTGTATTTAAAAATCATTTAACCATTTAATTAGAAGGCATACTTCTATTGCCAAGGAACTGCTCCAGTAGAGGAGTTAAAGTATTGAACATACTGATTGCGTATGTTACGTGCAGCATTTGATGGTCTTGCTCTTCCAATATTTTCATGTGTTTCTCCTTGAGGTACGAATTCCATAGCTTCATGCTCAACATATATTTCCTGAAGCGCGTTCCCTAATCACATTATGCATCTGCATTCTGGTGAAATTAGTAAATTTTTCAGGATAAGTTCTTAACTCTGCTATTAAGTTTATAATCACATCCTCAGCATTTCGTTTTAGATTACATGGATGCACCCACCACTCTCTGCTATTAGCGTCCTTTTCCTCAATTACTTCAAAAATTGTATGTAATATTGGCACAAATTCATCGTCTGAGGCCGACCAAACGACACCAAACGAAACAAGAAAACAAAACGTTTTGTTTTGTTACAATCTGTTGCGCTTGGTGTGTGTTGAAATAAAAAAAAAATTTTTTGACTATCGAATAAAAAACGTTTTGATTTTTCCGGTGTGTATTCAGCCTTACAGAGAGTGTGGACACTCTCCATGTATTTCTTATGGGTTAGGGACAAAATCCCGAAAACCAAAATCCCGAAAATCCAAAATCCCGAAAATCCAAAACCCAAAATCCAGAAAATCCAAAATCCCGAAAAGCCAAAATCCCGAAAACGAAATCCCGAAAAATTATATAAATTTGCGCAAATTTTTCATTTTATATAATTTTTTGGGATCTCGTTTTCGGGATTCTTTATTTAATTTTGAATGTTAAATAGACAAATGTTTGTCCATTCCATTTACCGTAATAATGTTTTGCAATTATTTGCGTTGTAATGTTTTGCAATTCGCAATGTGCATTCAGTTGAGCTGATCTCAAATAGTGCGATAGCTGACCGACTAGATTTTTTTTTAGACAGTGAACATCGTAATACAAAGTGAGTATCGTGCATGCCAATTAAAAACTTTATAAAGGGTTTTTCAATAAAAGCGCTACAAAAGTTTTTTTAAATAAAACAAAAACGGTTTTTGATTTCAATGAAATTCTTCATTCCTGTGAAAGTACGTTCGATGCCATTATATATGGAACTCGATTTATTTTGGATGGCCACCACGGGCACGCTTGCAGAAGTCCAGACGCTGAACCCAATTTTCGACGGTTTTCAAGCATAAATCGGAAGATACTGCTGCAATTTCACGTTCGATATTCGTACGAAGTTCATCAATCATCGCTGGCTTGTTGGCATAGACCATAGACTTGACGTAGCCCCACAGGAAATAGTCTAACGTTGTTATTGATATCCAAAACCGTTTTTGTTTTATTTAAAAAAACTTTTGTAGCGCTTTTATTGAAAACCCCTTTATTATCAGTTACATTTTGTGTTTGAAGTCTTAAGTAGAAATGAACGTATCCATCGTGAAAACCAACAAACAGCGTGAGAAACTGCTTATAAAAAATACAAGGATACATTTTACTGGGAGTGTTAGCAGCGAAAGCGTTCTGAAATAAGTTATCTCAGATTAATTGCGTACAATATGAACTTGTATTAAATATTGTTTTGTCATGGATCGTTTTTGATATGTTTTTGTAAGACTTGAACTGTTTTTGTTATGTTTTATTTATTTGAAGTTTTTTATTTTGTTTATTTTGTTAAATAAATTTCATTTTCGGGATTTTGGTCTTTCGGAATTTTGGAATTTCGGGATTGTGGCTTTTCGGGATTGTGGGTTTTCGGGATTTTAGTTTTTCGGGATTGTGGCTTTTCGGGATTTTGGATTTTCGGTATTTTGGGCTTTCGGGATTACGTTTTTCGGGATTCTTTCCGACTCCCGTTTCTTATCAGTTCAGAATTTGGATTAACGCTGTCGCTGTGTCTCACATACACGAAAAATATACGGCAGTAAGAAGTGTGAAGTGAAAAAATGCCGTGAAAGTAATTTTAAGTTATTGTTCTTGTACCCAAAAGGAAACAAAAGTGCAAACACGTTTGAAATCATATTGTTTTGGAATACATCCCACAAGTTACCAATCATGTGCCATAAGCACCCTATTGTAGTTTTGCATTCTTTCATTCTAATGTAACGCTTTCTAAATTTCACTCTCTTTATTTTAAAACAGTAATTCTAAAACATGTAACAATTTAGCTTTTTTTGCCTACAACTGTCGATTGCGGGCATTCGTGTTTCAGCCAGTGACGAGAGTAGATGTAACAAATAAAGACACTTGACAAGTAGTTTCACACTTGTATACATTAAACTAATTTGAATTATATTAGATACATTATACACATTACACAATTAGTTTCATTTTACACATAACATTCAAATCACATAAGAAGACACATTTCACACAACTTTGGAGTTACTCAATGTCGTGGGTTGATGGATTTTGCGTGGTAATGGTATTATTGCATGGTGGGTAAAATCAAGATTATCTTAAGATCATCCAATAAAGAGAATCAAGATTCAACAAACAAACATTTAATTTCACATATTTTTTTGCTTATTAGATATATAATATTTACTAAGTATTTGTTTTCTATGAGTATTTGTTTTCTATGAGAAAACTTTAAAACGGACTGACAAAATAAATAACTTCAAGAAAACTACATACGAGTATATCTTTTATTATAAAGTACTTACAAACTTTTTTTCTAGCAAAACTGTTAAAACACTATCAGGAAAAAAATGTCTTTCAGAAGTTTACTATTGGAATGCCGTATGTGCATATTTTTTGACGTAGGTACTTGTATGAAGAAAAGAAACATTTGATTTTGATGGCGTATAATATCTACGGCAAACCCATTTTGACGAAAATTTAAATATTTTAAAAACTAAAAGCATTTGAGGATATCTTATTACTGTAATAAAAAACGTATTCCGTAATAGATATCGTATCAAAAAACGAAGAAATACCAGCGATTGGTTTTATGCATTAGACTGCCATTCAAACTCGTACATATGACATGGAAATAAGACCACATTTATGAAAAAAGAAAACCAGCTACATTTGGGCAATGCAAATCAAAAATATGTAAATTGTTTTAACAGTTTACCCAACAAAGCACCTACCCAAACCTCGCACCTACTCCAAATCCAATAGTGACCCCAAGCAGGAGGGTTGAACAATACATTGCGCTGTTTATCGGATCTACTGCGACTCCCTGCTCAATAAAAATATAGAAATAGCGGTAGAGGAAGGTAAAAATTTGTCTCACAACTTTAACCTGCTTCATGGTTTTCCCAAATACATGGATATAACAAATGGATTTTCCGTCAAAATTATGAATGCGTCTTTTATTTCCATTCATAGTTTAGTTATGTGAATATTTCTTCTTAACCTAAAGGCGAAGTTTCTTGATGGGAACGAACATGTCTTCTTTTAAATAAACTTTTGGATACCCTATTCCTATCCCTCATAAATTGGGCGTGTCAAAATCAAAGGATGGGTGAATTGTTTAGAAGGGTCTACATATTTTGTTATACAACATTTAATAGATTATATCGGAAACAAAGTTTATGTAAACAAACAGCCCTCAACAGCCCTCAATAAAAAGAAACTGTTCAAAACAATTTTATTTACTTACTTTGCGAAGACTAGGACTTTCATTTAGAATGATTTCTTCAAGAAAACGCTTTATATTTACAAATCGGGAGCATTAAGGGCTCCTAGAGAGAATATATTCCAAATTTCAGTTTTTGAGCTCAAACTTTTACGATTTTATTTTCAAATTTTCAAAAAGTGGAAGGATTTTAAAAATCTGTCCTAAGAGGCTTGTAAATGTTTCAAATTTCGACTTTCTAGCTCGAGTTTCAGGGCCTAATTTTTGCAAACAGACGGACTGATATGACAAGATCGACCTTACTATCGATGCTGATTATAAATATAATGCGCGTTTTATTGGGAACTCATCTCAAACCAGCAATGGAAATCCCAATAACACGCTATCTTCACTTTTATGTTGACCTATAGTTTAAACGTCAAACTTGGAATACATATGAAATACTTTACTATAGGTGGCGTTATTTCTACTCTTTTGTGAAACTGCTGATTTGCAGTGAAACTAAGGTATGTTTTTAAACCAATATTCACGAATGTGAGTTCCACATTTATTATTCTCCGTACAGTTAATCTAATTCTTGCTTTCCAAATCAATTTTCCCTTCTACTATTTATCCACTGTGAGCGAATGATTGTGGATGGTTGCGGGGTGGTAAATTTATTTAATTTCCGCAAGTAAGCTTAGACATTGAAATCTTAGTTAAGGTTCGGACAGCCGCTTATATGTCATTCCATTTCAGAGGTTCCAAAACCTTTATCTTCACTTTTTGTGTTCACTCTTGTATCTCCTGCGATAAAAACGAATAACTTAAGCCAATTTATCTTCACTTTTGGTTTGTTGTTATTAAGGATGTACAATTTTGCGGAATTGGGTTTACACTTACTGATGAAACCTCCCTTAGTAAATTTTAGGGCTATACGAGCAATTTATCGGGCGCAGTGGCTTAGTGGTTAGTGTGTTGAACTACTAATCGAAAGGTCCCCGGTTCAAATCCCGCCTGGGCCAAGTAACATCTAGAGTTTTTCCATTGCCCCACCTCTTGCGAACGTCTGTCAAGCATACAAGAGTATCAATAATTGTCATGAGAAGCTTCTCAAATTTGCCGTTCGGATTCGGCTTAAAAATGTAGGTCAAGCAAAAGCAAGTAGTTGCAGAAGCTAGGTTTTTGGCCTGTATTTGCCGTTAATGCCTAATATTTATTTATATTACGGGCAATTTAAAAATATGATACGAACTATGGGTCGAAATTGATATACCCGTAGAGTAGGGTATAAGGAATACATTTCTTGAATGCTTCCCGCCTGATAACATCTTGAACAAATTAATTTTTAAGTTTCCAACAAATTTTTGAAAGGAATCAGAAATAAAAATAAAATTAAAATTTTGGTTTTATGGTTTATGGATTTATAATATTGGTTACCTCTCACTTTTGTGGTACTTATGAAATTCAATGCTCCTATGTATGTTTGTATCTATGCTATGGACTCCAAGACTACCGAATCAATCGAACTCAAATAATGAAGCAATCTTCGGTATTGTCCAGAGCCAAAATCGGCCCACAACTGAGTTTTTTTTGTTTATCGCCAGACTACATGGTTAGGTACTACATACTATATATCTACAAGGTGGCGCAAAAGTAATCCTCCTATCAGAAAATGCTATAAATTTTACGATTGGGCCCCTAATGTCAGTTCTGTTTTGACATTTGTGTAGTAAACACATGCGAAAAACACGTTAATAAACAATGTTACGCTACACTGCTCCAGAACGCGGAATATTGGTGACTATTTTTTTCATTTTTTTTTTTTTTAAATTACAGCCAAAAAACATCGGAAGGTTATTTTTGCGCCACTTTGTATATACATAAAAAGTAATCTTTTTGTGTTCGTCTCCTATACGTTGGCGCATCGTTAATCAATTGAGTTGATATTTTGTATATAGTAGTTTTTGACACTTGCGCGAAAGTTTCTGATATAGTACCACAAACATGGATAAATGCTGACATAGGCGTCTGCCAGACAACATACCCTTAGCGGGCTAAACATTGCGAATGAACCGATTTAGCTCAAATTTTCAGGCAATCTTCGGTATTGGCCCTACCGTATTTCAGTTAGTTAAAGACCTACAACTAATGAGATACGACTGCCTAAAAGCCAATCCAATTAAACATGAAGATTAAAATCAATTAATGATACGAATAAACAATTTCACTTATCCCACGAAGGTGTCACATCTCATGAGATTTATCACATACATATTTAATGAGGGAAATAATGGCAAAGTTCATGAAATTGCAACGGAGTCTAAGGTATTCCCTATATCGATTGATACTACCAAGATTAAAGCACTTCGTCGTAATATCATCAGAAATTAATTCCGTTTATCGTTGCTTCGCCATGATATATGTAGTTACCAGCCTGCCACTGAGTTTATGCTATGTCAAACGGCGAAACAGTGCTCCTTTTTGGTATTCAGTTTGGGGGAGAAACAGCCACCAACTGCCTTTCCACCCAACCAATCATATGTTAATTAATTTGATTGCCCAATCTCCTCGGGCGTTTCTTAGATAGAAACCAACATATACGAACCCACTCGTACATGACATTGGATATTAATGATTAAGTTGTTAGATAGACTTTTAGTTTTATCGCAGCACTTAATTTTATGTTTGAATGCGTTTCCGTGTAAATACTTTCTTCAAATACCTAGACGAAAGCATAAATATAAACGGAACAACAACAAAATATATGCCCAGTCAACCCTTTCTCTTAGCATAGTAAACTATTTAACATGCATGACTCTATGAAGCGCAAGGACGAGTTAGCAATTTTTGGAATTCCTTAACAAAATTGTTGGTTTCTATTTACACATCAGCACAACTTTTTTTTTAAATTGCAGTAGTTTGCTAAATTTTGTCTCTGTAGGATTGTGATGTGGAGAATTGTAACGAGGAGGTACCGATGGGTGTATCCTAGAATTAAATTTTCGTGTATTAAGTTGCTTAATTTATTGGAGTAAGGTATAAGGTTTGATTAACCTTTGAATGTGAATATTCTGTACTATTATAACTTGAAAATGCTATTGGAAGCAGCTTTTCCTAAATTAAGCGATGACTTTGGACCAATATCTTGGACATTCCAACAAGATAATATACCAATCCACAACGCAAGCATCGTAAAAAGTTGAATAGCTGAACAAAAAATAAATTTGCTTAAATGGCCGACTTACTCTCCAGACATTAACATAATGGAAAACGTGTGGGGATGGATGGTTCGTCGAGTCTGCGATTAAAGCAATATTACAGCAATAACTCACTCACTACGGCCATAACAGAAGTGTGGAGTGCCATTTCACTTAACTACTTAACTCTACGATTTACTTCCTAATAGGGTTTATGAAATTTTAGACAATGGTGGTAGTAGGTACTCATTACAAATAAGTTAAAAATAAAGCACAAATCCCTTTTAAATGCGTTTTTGTCACTTGTTTTCTTATTTCAACGTTTTTTTCCTATTCAAGTGACGCAATCAAAAACATAGCGTTTTCTTTGAAGGAAACCAAAAACCTCTGAAAATGGAATTACAAGATTTTTTAGCACTGTTCTTGGTAGTAGATTAGCTTCTATATTGTTAAGGCTTCCGGAAAATTAAAAAAAAAATCAAGTGACGCGCAATGTACATATGAAGATTATTAGGTACTTATAAACTACTCAAAACAAAATAGGGCCCACCCAAGATTTATTTGGTATTTTGCCTAAAAAATACTTAATTGGTAAACATTATCGAAACGAATCATTTTATTGTAGAGTTTGCATGTGTATGAGTCCTTATCAATGCTTTAAACAGCAATTTTACCGTTGCCTCCAAGTGAGTAGGCAAAAAAAGCCAATGGCTCGAAAGAACAGTCAATTCAAAAATTATTGTACTTGTTTTCTCAGTCCGATTCTAGCGTTGTTGCTAAGTGTTATTTTCTTTAATTAATTTTCCTTATTTCCTCGTGATTAAACGTGATTACCATTCCCGGTTCTATACGTCATTTGGATACTGAAAACGCAATTAGAGCGGTAAATATGCTGGAGCAAGGAGAGTCACAAAGGGTTGTTGCAAATCTTATCGGTGTGTCGAGGCGAGCTATCCGAAACGCGTGGAAACGCTTTCGGGAGACTGGTAGTGTAGCTAAAAGAGCTAGATCGGGAAGAATCAGAGCCACAACTCGGCAAGAAGACCGGTACATTTGAATAACTGCACGTCGCTAGCGTACCGAAACCACCCTGGCTTTACAAACTAAACTGCGGCATTCAACTGGCACTCAAGTCAGCGTTCAAACCATTCGCATTCAACTCCACGAAGATGGTCAACGTTCCAGAGTGCGTGCTATTCGCCCGAAACTTACAGCGGCTCTTCGGGCAGCGCGCTTAAGGTATACCGATGAGCATTCAAATTGGACCATGAACAACTGGAGGTCTGTACTCTTTACAGACGAATGCATGTCAAAGTTTTTGAGTTATGATAAACGAGTACGCGTGTGGAGAAGACAAGATGAACGTTTTACCGACCCGTGCATTGACGGAAGTGACCGATTTGGGGGCCGCAGAGTTATGGTATGGGCTGGAATAAGTTTGCTAGGCACAACATAGCTGGTAATTCTGGATGAGGGCACCGTTACCGCCGCCAGTTACGTTGAGATGGTAATACGACCTGTTGTGATCCCATTTTCACAGAGAGTTGGCGATGGGATTGTTCTTATGCAATACAATGCTCGCCCACATACCCCGTAGCAAGCAAGCAGGTCTTTCTGACGCCAATATTTCACTTTTGCCATGGCCAGCAAAGGGCCCAGACCTCAATCCCATCGAACATTTACGGGACCAATTAAAAAGAATCCTCAAAGAAAACTACAGCCATGTCAACACTAAACAAGAGCTGATAAACGCGTTAAAAGCCTGTTGGGAGCGCATACCCGAACAAAATGTAACGCATCTGATCGAAAGCGTACCAGATAGGCTAATACAGTGCTTACGGAGTAGAGGAGGTTTATAAAGGGTTTTTCAACAGGGACGCTACAAAAGTAGAGCGACAGGGATAGCAGACGACGCCGAATTTCTTGCCGCTCTTTTGACATATCTCTTCAGTAAGGTTTGCCATTTCATGGTGGAAAGATATAGGAGCCAACAACGAGTCAAAATTATTAAAATTTACTACCGAAATTCGGAGTCAGTGTCCTCAACGTTAAGAGCGCTACGTCCAATTTATGGTCGTCATAATCGTCCTAACAGATCAATTATTGAGCGTCTAGTGGAAAAATTTGAATCCACAAGCACAGTACAAAATGTTCCCGTGCCAGTGAGACAAAGTGCCCGTAGTGTCGAGAATATTGCTGCCGCTGAGGCTTCAGTTGAAGAAAGCCCAAATGTGTCTCTCACACGTCGTTCTCAAGCGTAGGGCATCTCTGTGACGTCGTTGTAGCGAATTTTGCGAATATTTTTGGAACCAATTGAATGATATGGACTTGGAGGACATGTGGTTCCAACAGGACGGCGCCACAAGCCACACAGCGAATGCCACAATCAATTTATTGGAAACCAAGTTTGGAAACCGTGTTATCTCACGAAATGGTCCAGTCGCTTGGCCGCCTCGGTCGCGCGATTTGACGCCGTTAGACTATTTCCTGTGGGGCTACGTCAAGTCTATGGTCTATGCCAACAATCCAGCGACGATTGATGAACTTCGTACGAATATCGAAGGTGAAATTGCAGCAGTATCGGCCGATTTATGCTTGAAAACCGTCGAAAATTGGGGTTCAGCGTCTGGACTTCTGCAAGCGTGCCCGTGGTGGCCATCCAAAATAAATCGAGTTCCATATATAATGGCATCGAACGTACTTTCACAGGAATAAAGAATTTCATTGATATCCAAAACCGTTTTTGTTTTATTTAAAAAAAACTTTTGTAGCGCTCTTATTGAAAAACCCTTTATATGTTTATTACAATTTTTTTTCACAAGAGAAGTAGACGCCTAAGCGGCTGCAAAATCTTATAATCATTTCGGGGCTACATGACTGTATTGGACGTACTAAGTAATATCTTTAACAAGGGTGGTTTCCGTATCAACTGATCAAAGACAGGTGCAAATCTAACACTGAATCCTAGAAGAGAATCACTAACTTTTGTTCGAGTTTAAGGCCGCATATGTCAGTTTTCTTCGTCATTCGCTTTGCAGGGTATTGGCCGAACACATCAGCCTGGCAGAACGCATCCGGTTGTAGCTTCTTATTCTAAACATGCAGTACATTCCTCAAGAAGATGCACTATCTACAACAGTTCTGTCGAGCTACTGGCGAACGTGAACGAATTCACCATCATGGACCATTCTCAGTGGGCCGTTACAAAGGATTTCGCAGCAATTGAAGGAAAGGAATTGGTTGGTTTTGAACGAAATGAGGAAAAACCAAGCTTCTAGTGGAGAAATAAGTTACCCTGGGACAACGCTGCTGTTGCAGTTGAAAAATTACAGAAGGCCCAAAATTTTGAATATATCACCCAACTTCATAAAAAAATTGAGGAATTTGTTGTTACTCTTGTTTTTACTTCAATTTTTGGTTTAAGTCATTTTTAAAGTGCGTTGAATTTGGTGTAAACAGTAGACCGTACTATGAACGTATTATATTTTTCATAAATAATGCGGTACATTATTTCAAGGAACGTTACGTTTCTCAAGTGCCAATACGAGAGGTACATACCTACATTCTATTCCCAACTACTCGCATCTGCCGTAGACACTACATTATCAACAACCCCTGTGAGAACGAAACAATATATACAATGTACATTTGTTTTTTTTTTTTTTTTTTTTAAAGGAAATCCAAATCCCAGAGCACTCAGACTCGGTAACGGTCCATTGTACTACCAGGCAGAAATCCTCCTTTTTGGTGTAAAGGCATCTGAATGGGTGGCGTATGTTGTTGTTCCCCATGGGGATTGAACCTGCACCGCACGGGTTAGAAGCCAACACACTAACCTCTACACCGTCGCCACCCTCATACAATGTACATACTTACCTAACAGTGGCTCAGTTGTTAGTTCGTTGGACTACTAAGTGTGGGGTTCGAGGTTCGAATCCCACTTAACAAGGCCTTTTTGGAAAACTTAAAAAAAAACATCAATTTGATTGTGCAACGATCGTCGTTTTAGGCCGCACAAGCTGCAATCGTCAAATCGGAAAAGCTTTTTTGTAATATTTGTTTCGCGATCCCACAAAACTGTTTATTTCAAACCAATTAAATTAAAGAAGGCTAACGAAAAACGTGTAATCCCTTAAGGATATAAAGATCCCTTTCGGTAATCAGTCTATAATAAGAATATCGCCAAGCAGCTCAACGAATATTCAAAAGGCATCGTCTGAGCTCTTAGTTATTTTCAACTTCTTTCCTAAACACTTTCGATCCGTTTATTAAGATACCTCTTGTGAAATATTAAAATAAATATTAGGCATAAACGTCCCATACAGAGCCTTAAACCTAGGTTCTCCATCCAGTTGGAAGGGACCTGCAATTTTTAAAGCCGAATCTGGGAGAATTGTTCAGAATGATCTTTATATTTTGTTATAAAACATTTAATTAATTTTACTAAAAAACATAGGGACGGGCTACAGTCCGCTTGGGCGAACTGTTGGATACCCTATTCTTATTCCTATCCATCATAAGTGGGCGTGACAAAAATCTAAGTATGGTTGAATTGTTAAGAACGCTCTACATATTTTGTTATATAACATTTAAAGGATTTTAAAAGGATTAAAAAACGAAGCTTTTGTAAAAAACGCTCCCTAGCTCAAACTTTGGTTTACCAATAAAATTGTTTTATTTAATTGCGGGCGTGTCAGTAGGCGGATTTAAAAAAAAAATACGCATGAGCATAAAGGCCCCCCAGAGAGTATATATTATATATTTCAGCTTCATAGCTCAAACTTTGGATTTTCAAAAAAAAAAAAATTGTTTAAATTGTGGGCGTGTCAGTGAGCGGATTTTGAAAATATTTTCACATGAGCATAAAGGGCCCATAGAAAGTATATATTATAAATTTCAGCTTCCTAGCTCAAACTTTAACTTTCCAATAAAATTGTTTTATTTAATTGTGGGCGTGTCAGTGGGCGGATTTTAAAAATTGTATCTCCCAATCAGTTTTAGGAGCCATAGATCATATATAAAAAATTTCAGCTTTCTAGCTCAAAATTCGATTTTTTCGAGCTTGTGGGCGTGTCTGTGGGCGGATTTCAAAAATTCTTAAACTTAATTATTTCGGGACCCTAGAGAGTATATCGTTAAAATTTCAGCTCTCTAGGTCCAGTTTAAAGGCCTAAAGACGGACTGACGGACGGACGGACGTGCCTAGATCGACACTACTACTATTGATACTGATCATAAATATAGTAACTTTTAGGGGTCTACGGGCAATATTAAGATATGTTACAAACTATGCGTCAAAATTAGTATACCCTTAGAATAGGGTATAAACAAAGTGTTTATAAAGAAACGCTTCCTAAAAGTGAACTTGGCAGACATTTTTTTGAAAAGGAATTGTTCAAAATAACTTCAACAACATATTTTGCGAATGATTTCTTTAATAAAACGGGTTTCTTCAAAAAGCGGGCGTCTCAGTTGGCGGATTTTAAAAATCTTTAAGCATGAGCAGTAAGGGCTCCTATAAATTAAATATTATAAGTTTAAGATTCCTAACTCAAACAGTTTTTTTAATTGTGGGTGTTAGTAGACGGATTTCAAAAAATGTTAACTCCCAAGCATTTTGGAGGCCTAAAGATAATAATACATTAAACATTTTAGCTCTCTAGTTCGAAATTCGATTTTTTCGATAAATTTGTTTTTCTGTGGCATGTACATTTTTAAAATTGATTATTTCGGGCCAATAGAGAGTATATGGTTAAAATTCCAGCTTTCTAGTTCGAGTTTAAAAGCCTAATTGTTGCCGACGGACGGACGGACGGACGGACGGATATGGCTAGATGGACGTTACTATCGATGCTAATCATGAATATAGTAACTTTTTGAGGTTCTGCGGTCAATATTTGAGTATGTTACAAACCATAAGTCAAAATTAATATCCCCTTAGAATAGGGTATTTATTAATATAAGGAAAGCTAGTCCGACTTGGCGACTTGTTGGATAACATATTCCTTAACCTATTTCCAAAAAAGTGGCCGTGGCAAAAATCTAAGCATGGGTAAATTGTTAAGAACAATTGTCAACATAATTTGCTATACATAACTGTTTTTACGTTTTTCAAGGGATTTTATCGAAAAAAAAATGTGTTTCGTAAAAACGGCACTTAAAATTGGCATGATAAAAAAACTTTGTATGAGGGAATTGTTAAGGATGACTTTATCTACATACTTTACGATGTTAGTTTCCATTGTATCCATTGACTAGTTTGATTTTAAATTTCTTCGGTATTTCGATATTTTGAATTCATGGTGAAGAGTATATGTTCCAAATTTCAGCTTTCGAGCTCGAATAAAAGGAGATAAAAATCGACAACGGACGGACTTGGCTAAATTGGCATAATGTTCACTGCTCATGACAAATATAATATTTTTTTTGGGTGTACGAGCAATTTAAAGGTATGCTACAAACTATGAGTCAAAATCATAATACCCTTTGAATTAGGTATCTATAAAAGAAGTCAACATCCGACTCTCCAATGAATATTTATACTTGGGAGTCAGACGGGATAGTAAACTGCTTTGGTCAAAGCATGTTGATTTAAAAACTGCGAAGACGCTGTTGATTTTAGTCAGTGCAAAGGATTTTCCTCATGTGGCTTAGCCACGAAAAGGGACCTTTTAATTTATACGGCTACAATGAGCCCATTTCTTACATATGTGTTCGTTGTTTTTAGGGTTCCGTAGCCAAATGGCAAAAAAACGGAACCCTTATGGATTCGTCATGTCTGTCTGTCCGGGCATGTCACAGTCACTTTTTTCCGAAACTATAAGAGCTATACTGTTGAAACTTGGTAAGTATATGTATTCTGTGAACCGCATTAAGATTTTCACATAAAAATAGAAAAAAAACAATACATTTTGGGGGTTCCCCATACTTAGAACTGAAATTAAATTAATTTTTTTTTTTATCAAACCCATACATGTGTATCTATGGATAGGTCTTCAAAAATGATATTGAGGTTTCTAATATCATTTTTTTCTAAACTGAATAGTTTGCGCGAGAGAGAGAGAGACAGTTTTTCCAAAGTGGTAAAATGTGTCCCCCCCCCCCTCTAACTTTTAAAATAAGGGAATGATATTTCTAAAAAATTATGATGTACATTAGGGGAGAAGTGGCATGAAAGAGCCAGGTTTTGAAAGAGCCACCTCTTGTATTTCCTAAGTCAAAGCAGTCAATTTTTTAAAATATTTTTTTTTCATAGCAACGCTTAGTAGCTGTCATTTACTGAAGTTTGTCAGTTATTGTCAAATGCGCGAAGAATCAGAGCATCTTTTATTGTTTTTATGCAAGATTTTTTTTTTGTGGAAGTTCAACATTTTTTTGTATTTTTCTGTGTAAACTGTGTATGCAAGGCGTAAGTTTCTATTGCTGTCCCATATATTTAACCTCGTGTCCACGAAGACAATTTGCTTTAAATCTTTTCATGGAATAAAATAATTTGAAGTTTTTATTGAAACAGGATGTGTTTTGAAAGAGCCGGCCTGAGGTGTGATGTAAAAGCCGGCTCTTTCATCACTTTTTGAACTGGCTCTTTGAAAACATCTTTTTTGGGCTTGGTCTTATTAGCTAGTTTTTAGAATTATAGTTTAATTTCCATATTCAGGATGGGTTCAAATAAAGATGTGAATAAGAAAAGACGTGAAAGGCCGACAAGAAGACTTGTAGAAGAAGCTGTGCAAGAAGTTGTGGAAAAAGGACAGAGCATAAACAAAACAGCGTTTTCCTTATATATTTCAAGAGCATATTTGGCGAAAATAGTTCAAAAATTTAATATGTCTGGTGAGCAATCCTATTCTCATACTCCCAATATAGGCAATAAGCGTGTTTTCACTACATGCCAAGAAAAGATGTTGGCAGACTACTTAAAAACAGTATCTTAAATGTGTCATGGACTAACACGAAAACAGACTCGAAAATTAGCTTTTGAACATGCACAAGCTAATTCCGTTTGTCCAGAAAAATGGAAAGCAAACAAAGATGCCAGTATAGATTGGTTAAGGGCCTTTCGCGAAGGCAGGTCCCAGAAAGCCCAACACTCGTAAAAGGTCTGTGCTGTGATCACAGAAACACATGAAAAAGATACAACCAACAAAAAAATATACTCTTCATCAGATTCAGATAGTGAAGGGATATTATCAGAACTAAGGGATTAGGGATAAGGATAACCCAAGACAAGTTTACGCAAATGCAGAAAAAAATGGTAACAACTATGTAGTATGCAATGGTAGCTACACCAAAAGCAAGCAGAATTGGTACAAATGCAAGGTATGTGATGGATGGGCTCATGAATCATGCGGAACCAAGGGAATTCGAAATTATTATTGCAATAAATGTTTCTAATGTTCTATTTAACCCAAAAATTTTACTCGGCTCTTTCATAACGAGGGCTGGCTCTTTCATTGCCTCATGGTTTTGAAAGAGCTGCTTTTTATCTTTTTTTTTTAAATGCAAAAATTTTGGATTTTACTTGTGATATTAAATCCTTTTTATACCCTATTCTAGGGGTATATTAATTTTGACGCATAGATTGTAACATACCTTAATATTGCCCGTAGACCCCTAAAAGTTACTATATTTATGATCAGCATCGATAGTAATGTCGATCTAGCCATGTCCGTCCGTCCGTCCGTCCGTCCGTCCGTCGGCAAAAATTAGGCCTTTAAACTGGACCTAGAGAGCTGAAATTTTAACCATATACTCTCTAGGGTCCCGAAATAATCAAGTTTACGAATTTTTGAAATCCGCCCACAGACACGCCCACAAACTCAAAAAAACAAAATTTTGGAAAAAATCGAATTTTGAGCTAGGCAGCTGAAATTTTTTATATATGATCTATGACTCCTAAAACTGCTCGGGATATAAAATTTTCAAAATCCGCCCACTGCCACGCCCACAAAAAAATAAAACAATTTTATTGAAAAACCAAAATTTGAGCTAGGGAGCTGAAATTTTTAATATATACTCTCTAGGGGCCCTTTAAGCTCATGTATAAATATTTTCAAAATCCGCCCACTGACACGCCCACAAATAAATAAAACAATTTTTTTGAAAATCCAAAGTTTGAGCTAGGGAACTGAAATTTATAATATATACTCTCTAGGGGCCCTTTAAGCTCATGTATAAATATTTTCAAAATCCGCCCACTGACACGCCCACAAATAAATAAAACAATTTTTTTGAAAATCCAAAGTTTGAGCTAGGGAGCTGAAATTTATAATATATACTCTCTAGGGGCCCTTTATGCTCATGTGTTAATTTTTTTTAAATCCGCCTACTGACACGCCCACAATTAAATAAAACAATTTTATTGAAACACCCAAGTTTGAGCTAGGGAGCGTTTTTTTTGATAAAATCCTTTAAATGTTATATAACAAAATATGTAGAGCGTTCTTAACAATTTAACCATACTAAGACTTTTGCCACGCCCACTTATGAGGGATAGGAATAAGAATAGGGTATCCAACAGTTCGCCCAAGCGGACTGTAGCCCGTCCCTATGTTTTAGTTACTTATTAAATAATAAATGAACTAAATCCTAATGAATTTTATTATTTAACAAACTAAGTGGTACTATTTTTTAGCAATTTATTCCTGAAACTGGCTCTTTCATGCCACCTTTCCCCTACCATGCAAACTTCCACCGAAAATTGGTTTGAACGAGGTCAAGTAAGTATTTTTTCTAATACGTCATAAATCGTAAACCGCAATTTACCATTCATTCGATCAACTCAAATTTAAAAAAAAAAACATTTAATTTTATAAATAACATAAACCTTATGCGTAACCCGTGAACCATTATTTTCTAATAATAAATCTGTAATAGGTGCCTAAGTAAATAATAATAATAATTTACGCGGCCAAATTCTCCAGTCAATTGATGCATTATTGATGTAAGGATTGTTCACCCATTCTGATCTGGCTACAATTTATAGGCCATTTATTCACCCAAACTTGAGTACAACGCTTATATTATAGTCTGGTGTACAAATAACCTATTTGGAGGTACTAAACAAAATTTAAAAACGCGCTGTAAAACTTATAGGCGATCAAGATATCGCGAAATCATGTCTCGCTGTTTTACCAATATTTCCACCACAAGTGCTCAAACGAAATAGACAGCTGCATTCCACCCTAACAAAATTTCAACCGCAATACCCGTCATGCGATGAATGCACATCAGTTTACCTTCAAACCGTTTTTCGGAAGTAAACTGAAATACAAAGGATCTTTCCTTAGCCGTTCTCTTCATCATTGGAGCGCCTACTAGTCTCACTCAGAATTAAATCACATTTTCACATTAAACATTTTCTAAAATCGTTAAATCAGAAAAAAAGAGTCGTAATAATAAAGATCATTATGTAGATAACTATACATATTTGAATTTTCTTAATTGTGTTTAAATTTTTCTCTCAACCGCATCTGGTGAATTTCTGTGTGGAAATGACCTCGTCGCCCATTTCCTGAGTATATTAATGATGAACTTATATTTTACAAAAAAAACTTACGAAAGGTTTTCTTATTTGTCATAATAGCTTTTGATCTTATCTAATATGTATGACTTTTTGAACCAAATAAAATTACGAAACTTCATGAAAAACGGAACAAAATATAAACATTTATTCAAAAATTCGCAGTAGATAAATTTGTTCTTATTCTTAGTGTCAGCTCAAATTTCCAACTTCCTTAAAATCACTTTAGAGACATTACGATATTTCGAAAGTGTCGTCGTTTTAATCTTTGTTAAAAGCTGAGTAGGTATGCAATTTTTCTACATTAACTCGAAGTATTTAAAACACAAACACAGTTCAAAATCGAGTCGCTTTTAAAAAAGGTGAAGCCATATTCTTAAATTTTTTTTTTTATTATTATTAAAAGGAAATCCAAATCCCAGAGCACTCAGACTCGGTAACGGTCCATTGTACTACCAGGCAGAAAACCTCCTTTTGGTGTAGAGGCATGAGAATGGGTGGCGTATGTTCTTACATTTACTCCAAGTATTGAAAACTTCAAAAATAATCCAAATCATTAGAGCCGTTTTCAATAAATGTGATGTTTTACAAAATTTTAGAAACTCTTATAAGAAAGAAAATAATAAAAATATATTTACATTATAAGTCTTTTGAGAATATTTTATGACACCCGAAGTATTCAAGCCATCAAAACTGATCAAATTCAATCTTCGAGCAACTTCTTTTTGAGTCGGTTGTAGCTATTTTCTCAAAATGTCTAGGATTTGTGCCAAAAGT
This sequence comes from Portevinia maculata, assembly GCA_949715645.1. Lineage (NCBI taxonomy): Eukaryota > Metazoa > Arthropoda > Insecta > Diptera > Syrphidae > Portevinia > Portevinia maculata. The sequence continues at coordinate 299,880,684 of OX454525.1, forward strand.
ACCCTAAACTAAATGCTTTAAAAGCACTTTATTTGTCGAGTGCGGTTATTACTGTGGTCGGCAAATTCATAGGCGCTGCGTCGAGTTATCACATGAAAATTTAAATCACTATTAAATCGACATTTCTTTTGGAAGTGCTAGTTTAAACCTTTCCAAAAGCTCTCTAAAGTCTCTGACCCGTCCCCTCTCATCCTGGACAATTTCATCGATTATTCTCAAAAATCTGATCCATCTATTTCTTCTGCTGGCGTACCTACGGAGATAGTTCACAATTCATCAAAAAATGCATCATCAACATCTTAACTTAACATCTTTCCATGTAAGAAACTGGTTTTCTTATGGAGCTTTCTGTCAACTGAGTTTGGACAGCTATTGTCTTTTATAAACTACATGTAAACAATTATCAATTTTATTTATCGAAGTTTGAAGATAATGCACATTTAACTATACTTGGAGATTTTAATCTTAGAAACATCTATTGCGTTTTTGATCTCGAGGAGCTTAAACCTTTACCATTTAATGTAAATAATGATTATGAAATAGTAGTAATTAATTCTTTTGCTAGTGATGATTTAGTCCAAGTTAATTGCTGTAAACATGATTTTAATCGTATCCTTGATCATGTCTTTGTTGACAAAGAATTAACTATATCGGTTGATGATTCATTGTATCCAAATTTCCCCAACTCTGTTCAACATAATGCTTTAGCTGTTCATTTTTCATTCTATGAGTGCCTTAAACCAATTAATTGTTGTAAATTTAAATTAAATTACACTAAAGGTAAAGGCACAGTGAGTTATATGTCTAGGATTCCGTAGCGTTTAAATTTGAGTTCTTTAAATTTATTGCATCCATACAATTTTTTCATTGATAATCTGAAAGAGACATTTACTCTTTTCGTTCATAAAGTCATAGTTAATTATAAATCAAAGCTTATGTGGTTTGCTGAAAAACTCAATAACTAAGGTTCTAGAAGAAATAAAGCTAACTCATAAATTCGCAAACGATATTCGTTGTACTAAATCTATTCCTAAAACATAGGGATGGGCTACAGTCCGCTTCTGTGAATTGTAGGATACCCTATTCTTATTCCTATCTCTCATAAGTGGGCGTGACAAAAGTCTAATTATGGTTGAATTGTTATACAATATTTTAAAGGATTTAATCGAAAAAACGAAGCTTTTGTAAAAAAAACGCTCCACTTTGGTTTTTCAAAAAAAATGTTTTATTTAATTGTGTGTCAGTAGGCGGATTTAAAAAATATTTAAACAGAAGTATAAAGGGCACCTAGAGATTCTACATTATAAATTACAGCTCTCTAGCTCAAACTTTGACTTTTCAAAAAAATTGTTTTATACATTTTATCTCCCAAGCAGTTTTAGGAGTCAAAGATCATATACAAAATTTCAGCTTTCTAGCTGAAAATTCGATTTTTTCGATGAATTTGTTTTTTTTTTCAGTTTCGGGACCCTAGAGAGTATGTGGTTAATATTTCAGCTCCCTAGGTCCAGTTTAAAGACCCACTTTTTGCCGACAGACGGACGGACGGACAGGCGGCCGGACGGACGGACATGGATAGATCGACATAACTATCGATGCTGATCATAAATATAGTAACTTTTATAGGTCTACGGGCAATATTCAGGTATGTTACAAACTATGAGTCAAAATTAATATAGGTACCCTTAGAATAGGGTATAATAATCTGGAATAGCTGATAATAACTTATACTCTATCCAACAAAAATTGTCAGTACAGGCAAGATAGGATGTTTGTCTCTCAGTCTAGTTGCAATGACTAGTGTGTATGATAATTCGCCATAACTCAGAGAGCAATTCTATTCTTCCAATTTAAAATAAAAATATTGCGGAACGAAATAAATTCCGTTTATCTTTTTCCTTTTCTGGTAAGGTAATAATAGGCGCGTTTTTTTAAGTGCATCTCCAGTAGACCAACAAAATATAGTAAAGCTCGTCAGCTATTAGATTTTACGGCTGCTTCCGGATTGTCTGTAGTTAACTCGTATGCTACCCGTTTTTCTCCAAATGCTCCTCCCAGTCTTCTTGATGTCATAATGGTCTCAAATCAATCAAATGTCCTACTTCATGATCACCTGTCTTTAGTGGGTGTGTCTGATCATGGCTTGTTGTTCTGTACGTACGATATTGACCTGTCTCGTTCACTCTCCCCATCATTTTTCCAATTTAGAGACTTTGCTTCTGTCGACATAAATGCCTTGCAACTTGATGCGAGCCTACTACCTTGGCGTAGTTGCTATTTTGCGTCAAATGTGAATGACAAACAAACATTATTATTGGACCTCTATAACAGACATGTTCCTTTTAAGACTGTAGCAATACGAAATAGAAATTGTCCCTGGTTCACCTCTGAGGTACGCGATGCAATGAAAATTCGTAATAAAGCATACCAAAGATGGAAGTCTACAGCAAAGAGTCTCAATTGGGAGCTTTTCTGTCGTGCTCGTAATCATTCAACCTTTATTACGCGTAGGGCGAAGAAAAGATATTTCTTATCCAAATTGAGCACTGACCAAACTTCAAAAAGGCTATGGAGCAATTTGCGCTCTTACTGCATTGGGAAGAAAAATGTTGTTGATAATATTCCTGATTTCAATGACCTTAATAATGCCTTTCTCTATAACGCTATTGACAGTTCACTTTTTAGTCCTAATCATGAGCTCTCTTTCGACTTTGACTTTGATTTTGGAGTAGTTTCTGAAATTGATGTCGTTAATTCCATACGCTCTGTAAAATCGAATGCTGTTGGTGAGGATGGTGTACCAATTCGTTTTGTCAAAATGATTTTGCCGCATCTTTTAAGCTGTATTACGCATGCCATCAATTTTTGTATCACGTCATCAACTTTTCCTGATTCTTGGAAGCTAGCTAAAGTCATTGCTGTCCCAAAAAAAACCCTGCCCTTATCGGCAGCCGACTTTCGACCAATCAGTATTTTACCTTGTTTGTCAAAAGTCTTGGAGAAAATTCTTGCAAAGCAAATCTCAAATTACATTAATCAACATTGTTTGTTATCCTCGATACAGTCTGGTTTTCGAGAACATCACAGCTCTTCTTCAGCTATGATCAAAATTCTCGAAGACATAAGAGTTGAATTTGATAAGGATTACTTACTGTACTTTGTTTGCTTGACTTTTCCAGTGCCTTTGATAGGGTGGATCATAATGTGCTTTGCCAGAAACTCAGGTTGTATTTTGGTTTCAGTGAAAGATCGGTGCGTCTAATAAACAATTATTTGAGAAATCGTTATCAAAGAGTCGTTCATGATGAAAAATCTTCCCAACCTGGTGCCCTTGTTGCAGGAGTACCGCAAGGATCGATTTTAAGACCAATATTATTTTGCCTCTTCATTAATGACCTTCCCAAAGTATGCTCCAGCGCTTCCATTCATCTTTATGCTGATGATGCTCAGATCTATTTATCTCGACCAATTGGACTCATCGAGGATCTTGTTACCAGAGTTAACGAAGATTTGAGAAATATATACAACTGGTCCATTTGTAATGGGCTCTGCTTAAATCCAGCGAAATCCCAATTAATCTTAATTTCAAAAAAGTTTCTTAACACCGATGAACTACCCCCTGTTTTCTTAAATGACATGCGGCTCAAATTTGTGAATGTTGTGTCCAATCTTGGTTGTAAGCTTAATCGCTCATTATCAGCAACCGATCACATAAATTATGTTATTGGACGAATCTACGCCGAGCTGCGTAAACTTTGGCTATCTTCCACCTTTACTCCAGCAGCTACAAAGCTATGGCTTGTTAAGACTCTGTTTATGCCTGTAATTGATTGCGCTACGGCTGTTTACTGCAAGCTTGACTCACACTCTCAGCATAAATTACTAGTTGCGTTCAATGACATGATTAGGTACGTGTATGGGGTGAATCGATATGAACATATTTCACAATATCACAAACTGGTGCTTGGTTGTACTTTTCAGCAATTTCTCGACCTAAGGTGCTGCCTTTTTATGCGTAAAATCATAATAAACAAATCTCCTGTGTATCTGTTTGAAAAATTGCAATTTCCCCAATCCTCCAGAACTCCAAAACTTATCATTCCCAGTTTTACTTATTTGAACTCTTCGCGCCTCTTCTTCATACATGTCACCAGAATCTGAAACTCCCTGCCCACAGCGATACAAAAAACTATTAGTGTCACTAATTTTAAAAATGCAGTTTTAAGACACTTTGCTTTACCATAACAATCTTTGCTTGTATTCCCCTTACTTTCTTCTTTAATTTCAACTTTTCAAGTTTTCTTCTTTTTCCTTTCTTCTTTTATCTTTTCCTCCTTTTACTTGCATTGTTAATATTTGCCTTTTAATTAAAATTTACTATTATTATTTTCTTTTTCTTTTTTGTAGTTTATTATCTATATTTGTAGTTATTATAATCATTATGTTTTATATATTATTAATTCTCATTTTAACTCTCCTTTAACTTTATGTAGGTACTGTAAAAGACTTAAGACTTATTTGTACTATGTTTTTTCACTTAAATAAAAATTGAATTGAATTGAATTGAATTGAAATTGAATTAAGTAATTAAGAATATCGAAACTGCCACTGCTTAAAAGACGGAACGTTTTTTCGGTTATGTTTATAAATGATATTTAATCGAATCATATCAAATGTCCTTTTCTGTTAGAAAAACTTATGTTGTTTCTAATAATTTTGATTTCAATTTTCAACTTTAAAACATAACTAATTGTTGTTTTTTTAAACTAGTTAATTTAAAATATCTTTATTTTAACTAGAGATAGATAGATAGATAGATTCTTTATTTTTTCATCATAATGTTTACAAATTGGTATACTTAAGAATAAGGACATGGCAATACTGCCGTCTGCCTGAGATGACATTTCATAATATGATTTAAAAATAAAAGAAATAATAAAAAGCAAACATTTTAAAATATAAAGAAAAGGAAAAAAGAAAAAATGTTTAACAAAAGATATGAAGAAATATTATTATATAAAACAATGCTATCAATTTTAACGTGATTTGAAACACAAAATATTATACAATTTGGTTAATTTGATTAGCTGTTTATACAAAATTTTATCAATTTTAACATGATTTGAAACCCAAGATAATTTATTTTAACTACATACATACTATTTAATTATTAAATTTTTGTTAACTTTCGTTAGTCTAGTCGAAAAATGAAATGCTCTGATTGATTTGACTAAATAAATAGCTCAATAAATAAATCACTGTAGCCATTTTTTGAGAAAAGTGAAATTTTTGAAAATTCAAAAAAAACTTTTATGTGCATAAAAATACTTTTAAAAAAATATTTCATAATTTTTAATATTCAAATATGTTCAAAATGGTAGTAGTAATTGGTGTGTTAATAAACTTGACCCGTTTTTGAGAACCATTTTTCGTTATTCGACTATTTTTGCAAAAATTGTGTACGCAATTTTCTTATGCTCACTTTAATTATTTTATACTTCAAAAACGATCATAATCGTTAGAGCCTTTTTTGTGAAATTCGGTGTATGGTTTGTACCGTTATTTAAAACAATGGAACAAAAACAAAAAAGTTGCCACGAGATGTAATCATAACAACCCCATGGAGTTTGAAGATAATTCGTCCACCCATTGTGTCTGGAGCTTCGGCTACAGACAGACAGATGAACCGACAGACCGAAATGCGGGACTTACTTTTTTGGACTTCAATATTCTTTTAAGTCGTAATACCATACCTCATACACAATGCGAGTCAATCAGAACGATTGGAATATCTTTCTTTTAAGTGTACAACAGTATACGAGAAAGTTAATAAAACCGGGTAACAAAACATTTAATTAAATGAAGAATTAAATTAAATGTTATCCTCACAGGATTACCCACACTAAAACAGAATTCGAAAGCTGGTAGGTAGGTACAAGTGTCGGTAAATAATTTGTTTTCAATTAATATTTTCATTAATCCTGCCATCGATTCAACAGCTATTAGCTCCTCATAAGTCATAACATAGGACATATGCACGAGTATGTTCCCCAAAGTTGACCGATGTTTTATATGCAATCCTGTTATCCCTTTTTTTGCTCTCATTTCCTTTGCCATCATTACAACAAATAAATGTGCTGTTCAATAGTCCTGAGCAGACGTTTTAAATTATTCGATTATCCACATTTAATGAATGATTTGCATAATAACCGTTCACAGGATAACCAAGTTATATATTTATATTTCCCGTACATGTTCATGCAGCACAGCGAGCGAGTGGAGCTTTGAAGGGGAGACGTGCTGTTCAACACCATTATGCAAATAACAAGGATGAGTGGGAAATTCCTGACCATAATTGGATATGAGAACTGCAAATGCATTCATTTCAGCTAAATTATGGCACATTGAAGTCGTCATAAATAATAACCTATCCAAAATCAAAAGGAAACCCAATTGTTTAAACAATAAAGCTGCAGAGCTAACTGAACGCATTGAATGCAACTGATTAAATTATCCGAAATCGGTTGAATGAAGGAAGCTCTCTATCAATTAAAATATAGCGATTCGATTAATTGTCCTGCACTGATGTATAGACCCTGCGAGGTATAGTTTGTGGATGACTAACTACTTACACAGGTGACCATTAGTCAAGCCAGTCGTTATTGATTTACATTCGTTTGCATAATGGTAGGAACCCATTTGTTTTTGGTGGTTAGCAATAACCAGAAAGTTATTAATTCGTAGGGAAAGTTTGGTGAACTAAAAACTAGCTGGCTGCGCCCTTTCTAATCTAAACCACCGGGAAGATGCCTTGCCCTTCTCGGCGGTGTTCCCGATATTCAAAGAAATCCAAAGATTGTATTTCGCCAGGAGCTTTCTAACATCTGAGGATTATTGAATGAAAGAAGCGGTTGTAGGTTCCTAATTCGTTTCGTTTCACATGACATAAACTATGGCAATATGTTCATTGATTGAAACGAATTCATTAAAAGGTCTGAAGTTTGATCGAATTGCTGTTTCAACTTACATTATTAAACGGCTATTCTTTCTTTCTATTAATTGCCAAATTGGCGGAGGGCATTTTTTTCCATGACTTGTAAACTTTATTGTAAACCATTGTATTGTTCTTTTTAAAGAAAAATGTAAATAAAGATATATCTTATCTAAAAATAGCTGAAGCGTAATTTTATGGATAACTATCAAATAAAAAAAATATCTATTATTAGGCCAGCCTTGCCCTGAACAAAAAGTGTTTGTCGGTGGTTAATAACTGATCTTAATGTATTAAAGGAGTGCACTCAGAGCCACAGAACCAGTCACAGATAAATAAATGAAGAGAATCAATTTAAAGTTCTCTGTGATGGTAAATTTTGATTAAAGCCCAAGACGCCAAAGATTGACAAAAGTGGAACTATAAGCTGATTTTATGCTAATCTTACCGTACTGAGCTTTGGTCGATTCGAAGACGAGTTTTGCAATTGAAAGAAAAGCAAATTTGATAAAATAAAGGAATATGAGCAACACATATCTTTTGGCAGAGTCTGCAGAGAGCGGCGAAGCGAGAGACTCTCCGTTGTGCACTCACCGTCACCAATAATACCATAAATGCCTTGGTAGAATACGTTGAATCTGTATCGTGAATTCGTGAGCCTAACATCATCAAGAAGGTAGCCGATAACACCTCTTCCATAATAAATCAACCAACGGTACTCCAGAAAAAGAGCCCGTGGTGGATTCAGCGGTAATGGTGACAGAACGTGAAGGAAGAATATAGAGCCATAAGAACGGGAAGAAAAACACCCTTCGTAGAAATAAGAGGGCTTATGCAAACTCATATCTCATGAAAATCGAAGATACCTGCGATCGAAATAATATCGGAATCGGAAGCCCTTCGAAACAGTGAAGAAAACCTAGTCACGCAGCAAACCCCACAAGCGGACCAGTAAGGTTGCAGTAAAGTGGGAGGGTTATGATCCTGATCCAATCCTCAGCGCCATTAAGGAAGAAGAAGAAGAGAAGTTGATCCTGTGTGCGAGGAGGGCAAATGGAGAAGAAGATACAATAGCAAATTCTATAAGTTTTAACAACATATTGATGAACATTGATGATATTGGTATGAACAGCTGGAAGCAGCACAACTTCCTATATAAAATTGCATCATCAAACTGCAGAAGATGAAACATTCCAGCGTGCAAATTTGCGATAAGTAAAGTATTCTTCTTCCTTCAAGTTATGATCAGGATTAAAGAGATCATAAGCCCCACTTAACTACATCTCCGCTGGTCCGCTTGTGGGGTTCGCCGCTTCGACCTCAGAAAATAATGACAGGCCTCTCGATTTTGAATCGCAATGTCACTAAGGCCAATCAAATGCTGGTGCTGCTGCACTTGTGTGATCCAGGAGCTTTGAGGCCTACCCCTCTTTCGCGTTTGTATGAAAACGTTGATTGATATTGCCATTTTGACAGGGTTCTTAGGATCTCTCCTTTGAACATTGTAGAAAACGGTTTTCGACGCGCCTAGCAATTTACCCAGCGGACGATTTCATCAACTTATAGTTTGGTAGGCTCTTTTTTTTTTTTTTTTTTTTTTTTTTTTTTTTTTTGCGGTGGAAGGTGGAAACCTTGCATAGGCACCAATGGTCCGACATCCACTGGTAGTGCCGGATCCTTACCGGCTAAAACCACCTCCCTTCCTGAACAGGCCGATTTTATATATCCCCCGTGGAACCGCCGTTAGGCATTACTTCACGGGGTCGGTATGGAGCCTTAGCTTCGTCCTCTATGATTTGCATTATCCGCTTTACGTTGGCGCTCTAAACGCCTTAGATCGCTAAGTATGCGCACCGCCACGTTACTCACAGTGGTCCAGTTTTCAGCATTCTGAAGCATGTGATCTACGACATTATCGGGAGTGGGTCACTCCCCAAATTGATCCCGTAGGGTGATCCTCTCGGTTTCGTATCGTGGGCAATGAAAGAACACATGTTCCGCGTTTTCCGAAACTGTTTTACAATGTGGACAGTTTGGGATGGATTCATATCCGCGTTTAAAGAGATATTCTCTGTAACAGCCATGACCCGTCAAGAACTGAGTCAGGTAGAAATTTGTTTCGCCATGACTTCGTTTAATCCATGCGTCGATCACTGGTATGAGACGATATGTCCATCTTCCCTTTAAGGATTCGTTCCAACGTTCTTGCCAGATTGCGATACTACGATTTCTTTCGAGTTTCCTTGTTTCGGAATCTAACGGGCCATTTCGGACTCGCTCGGCTCTTAAAGTTTTTGTTTCTTCAGCAAGTATGTCGATAGGTAGCATTGAAGATACGACTAGTACAGCATCGTTCGAAACAGTTCGAAATGCACAGGCGACTCTTAATGCGCTAAGGCGGTGGACGGATTTGATTCCCCGCACATAAGACTTAACTTTCGCGGCATTCGACCATATTTCTACTTCGTACATGAGTATTGAGCCGGCAGCTCTTGCAAGAAGCATTCTTTTATTCTGGCTTGGTCCTCCGATGTTACTCATCAACCTTGAAAGTGCACTAACAGTTTTTGAAGACTTGTTGCATATGTACTCTAGGTGATTTTTGAAGCTTAGACGAGCATCAATAATCACTCCGAGGTATTTAATGAACGGTTGGGAAACAACTAGATGCTCTCCTACTCTAAACGTTATCGTTTCCCTTACTTTCCTACTCGTAATAAGCACTGCTTCTGTCTTATGTTCTGCGAGTTGCAGGCCCGCGCTAGCTAGCCATCTTCGTACATTAGCGACTGTCTCGTTGCAGTGCAGTTCGACATCTTCTATAGTTTTCGCCACAACAACCACGGCGATGTCGTCTGCGAAGCCGATAACTGACGATTCTCTTGGAATCGCCAGGCGAAGAATTTCGTCATACATGACGTAGCAAGGACAGAGCCTTGTGGTACACCGCCATCAACTTCGTACTCTTTAACTCCCTCATCAGAGTCATAGAGGAGGACTCTATTCGCAAAGTAGTTCTTTATAATTTTACGGAGATAGTCTGGTATTTCAATCCGGTAAAGACAGTTTATAATGCGTTGCCAATTTGCCGAATTAAACGCGTTTTTTACGTCTAAGGTTATAACGGCGCAATACTTTTTGGTGCCTTTCCAACGCCTTCCCTCTATAGCGGCCTGTGCTCTCGTTATTACAGCGTTAATTGCGTCTACGGTAGATCTTGACTTACGAAAACCGTATTGGTGTTCCGAGAGGCCTCCTGCAGTTTCAATTGCTGGCTGGAGCCTATTGTAAATTATCCGCTCAAGGATTTTACCAATCGTGTCTAATAAACAAATAGGACGATAAGATGATGGTTCGTTTGGATTTCCCTTACCTTTTGGAAGTAAGACAAGTCTTTGGCGTTTCCAAGGCTCAGGAAAAATGCTTTCCTGAAGACACGCGTTAAACATTTCGGCAAATAAGTCGGGTCGCGTTTTGATTGCTATCTTAAGGGCTTTATTTGGAATACCATCCACTCACGGAGCCTTTCGATCGCGTACCTTTTTACATGCTTCGAATAATTCTTCTCGTGTTATGATGGGAATAGGCTCGTTCTCGTGAACCCTTAGACTACTTTGACTACCTGTCGCCTGTTCTTCTTGGCGAGGAAATAGTGTCTCAACTATTTGTCGTAACAATACTGGGCATGTTGGCGATTGCATGCGGGGACCTCTAAGCTTCATCGAAACGATTTTGTAAGCTTTACCCCATACGTCGTTATTGAGTTCTTCGCATAGATTTCTAAAGCAAAGACGCTTGCTAGATTTAATTGCTTTTTTTAGGCGGATTCTCGCTTCTCGATGTGCGCTGCGTAAGAGTTGCAATTGTTGGTCATTGGCGTTATGAGTCCGGGAGCGCTGGTAAATTCTTCGTGTCCGATGGCACGCCGATCTAAGTTCCGCGATTTCGGGAGTCCACCAATACACTGGAGGTCGATGTTTTCCCGTTCCTAACTTAGACATTGACGTATTACAGGCGTTAACAACTAGCCGTGATACCTGTTCTACGAATTCCGTTGCACTTCTGGGTTCAATTATCGCCTCACTGACAACGAAGCTTAAAAGCTCTTCATCTAGAGTGTTGACATTCCACTTCGATCGCTTCAGCGTCGTCCGGTTAGTAATGTTTGTCGATACAGTGCTCGCGCTGAATAAAATAGCGTTGTGGTCACTATGCGTGTAATGGTCGCTCACGCACCAGCTACCATCACTTAGCAGCCTATTGCTTGCAAAAGTGATATCGATGATAGATCCCGATCTAGCTGTACTAAAAGTGTTCGTTCTTCCGCTGTTAGCTAAAATAATATCTAAACAAGAGATTGCTTCTAGTAGAACAGTCCCTCTACGATTCGTATATGAACTGCCCCATTCCGAGGCCCATGCGTTGAAATCCCCTGCGATTATGACGGGACTCTTACCGGTTACGTCGGCGACTAGTCTGTCCAAAATCATCTCAAAAATGTCAATAGTAACGCTAGGTGGAATATAACAGCTGTATATATAAATACCGTTTATCTTAGCCCATATGAAGAATTTCTCCGGCACATCCGAGCGTTCCTGAATGGAGACGTCTCCGCAAACCCAGATTGCAGATGTTTTCGTCGTGTCGGCAACCCAGTTATTGCCCGATAGATTCCTATATTGTTCACAGAGAATCGCTACGTCAACTTTCTGTTCACGAACAGTTTGTTGTAGGAAGTCTTGAGCCGCTTCACAGTGATTTAAATTAAGCTGTAGTAGGTTCATATTTTTTTCGAAATAATTTCCACCGCTTTCTTGTATTCAGGACATCTTCTACTACCAGTTATATGTCCAAATTCAACATTTTTCGCTTCGCAAAGCAGGCATTTTGGTCTGGCTTTGCAGTCTTTTAATTTATGACCTTTTTCTTCGCATCTGACACACAGATCCGTTCGGTCGTTTGGGCTTTTGCATGCCCTTGCGAAGTGTCCGAACTCGAGGCATCTAAAGCAACGCTTGGGTACAGTCTTTGCCCGTATTCGGCAGTAGACCCAACCAATTCGCACTTTTCCCATTTTTAGCAGCCTGTTCGCCGTCTCCGTTGGTAGGCTTATGGTGGCTGTTTGTGTTCCACCATAGGCTTTTCTAACGTTTTTGATCATCGCGACTTTAAGTTCGAAATTTATTTGATCTGTTAAAGTAGCACAGATCTCCTCTTTCGACGTCACTTCGTCTATATCTTTGCATTCAAGCAAGACCTCTTGTGTAAGGGACCAAACGTTACCATTCTCTCCCAGCGCTTCCTTAATTTTGTTTTTAAAGACTGCGGTTGAAGGATTTGCAGTATTTTTTAGCGACAGTCAAAGGTCACCGCTTGCAGTTTTACGGATTCGGCTAACATTAGTCCCTACTTCCTTTAGCGCCGGATCCGCCTTCAGTTTCCGGAGTAGGTCAGCGTACGATATTTCGCTAGACTTCTTGATTACTATCGCATCTGGACGCTGTGGTTTTTTCACTTCTGCTGCACGCTTCTTTTTCGCAACCTTCACCCATTCTTGCGCTGTCTTAGCTTCCGAGTTTGTTGTCGGTTTCGGCGTATTCGGCTTGTCCGTTTGTTTCTGCTTCTCTGAAGCTTGCTTAGACGGGCCTTTAAAAATGTTACCGCTTGTTTTTTTCGGCGAATTTATCCGCGTCTTTTTTGGAGCAGGAGCTTTAGGTGGTTGCTCCTCGGACCGGTTACCATTCATATCCGCATCCCTATTTCTTTTCACAGATCGGATAGACGGTCTGTTCTTGTCGATCGTGGGGATTTCTTGGAACATCTCTTCTTGGCCCGTATTTTCGTCAGGCGGGGCTATATCCGTTTGCGAGGATGCTGTCGCATGGGTTTTTTCCGCATTAAGTCTAAGGACCTTTATCTGTTCACGGAGTTCAAATATCTCATTTCGTAAATCGGCGACCTCGGATTCCGCCTCCCTGAAAACGGACTTTATGAGCGTACCCATTTTCTTAATTTCTCCATGGACGTTATGCTTGTCCCGATAGAAATCGATCAGACCGTCGATTTTAACGCCAAGTTGGAGCATTTTATTATTCTCGTGTTTGTCACTGGTATTTTGAGCGCCGTGAGCAGTGGCAGTCGCATTTATTGCGTCAACTCTTGCCGATGACGTCGTTTCCGAATGTGAGCGCGTATTGTTTCTCAAGGAAGTCACTTTAGTCACTTTAGTTGGCGAACGTGCACATCGAGTGCTCCTTCCAAATGGGTCAACAACCGGATCCACTTCGCTTAGCTCTTTTCTTGTAGCATTACTACCTACAGCATCCAAGTTTACCAATACTGTAGCAGGTGCTTTAGCACTATTATTTTTCAAAATTTTGAAATTTTGAGTTTGGTAGGCTCTGGCTAAGGCTGATGTTTGGTGTCCTTGGATTCAAACATTTTATGATGGTGTCCCTGGATTCAAATACACTGATAGTGCATGGTAATCCATCAAGAGCCACTGTCGAGTGCAGCGGGATGATGTCTTCCGTCTTCAGTTGAGTGGTATTTTATATGTATCTCTTGATACATGGTTACCGGCCATGCGCCGACCATTTAACACCCAGACCGGTGATAAACGGGCGAGAATTTTGGTTATGCAGAGACCAAGCGGATATGTACATGCATTTCCAAAATTCAAGCGACATTTGGTTGCTAGCCGATAGTGAGGACGTGCGTGTAGCCAAAGTAATTACAGAAATACTTAAAGAAAAATAATTGGGAAGAAAAATAATAAGGAAAAAAAAGTCCACGGTATGCAAGTGCTACAAATTCAGTTTTTTCATTTTGTGGAAAGCGCGATTAGCTCTTTGTTTTTTTTTCACTTGAATTTTGGCAGAGACTTCCGCTATCCCACGCGCAGCTGATAAATTACAAAACTTCCTTATTATGGACGAAATCGAAAAAAAAACTTAAACATAACCACGAGGATTAAATGGTAAAATTCATACTTATTTTTGAAAAACTCGCAGTCACCGCAAGCGGCGTGGGACACTCGAGTAGGAGTTCTAGTTCCAGGCACTTCTCGTCCTGAGCCATTTGGGAAGCTCTCGGGAATATCGAAATTGATTGGTTTTTGTCGTTCCTCATATTTCGTTAAATGAATTTCGAGACCGGCTTAACCTATCCCCATCGATTTTAAGTGACAGCAACTGTCTCACGAGCTATATATGTCACTGCGTCAAGCAACAGTGGTGATGCGCCTACGATACCCACTTTATACCACCCATTGTCCGGCACAGGCCGATACACGCTGCCGCTTCTTTAGGATTAGTAGTAAAGCTAAGTACATATGTTAGTATTAATGAAATCTAAGTTCGCTTTCTGGTTCATAAAACTTAATTCCTAACTGGTTGGGTCTCCACCTCGGGCGAAATGCTGAGCTCAACCCTTGGATTTCAAAGCGCCATCCAACAACAAAGGAATACCTAAACAATCGGTAAGTGATTAGCAATTTAAGTTTTTTGAACTTGTGAAATGCGAACCCTTAGATTAGGTAATAATTGTATCTCAGATAAGTTTCTCTATATAACTCTAACGTTTTTTAATTCGAATAAGGCGCTGTATCAGCACACGTGCTTATTATTATAATATTTTTTTTTATTTTTTTTTTATCGCACTCTATATCTTGCCTCGGTAGATATAGATGGCTCACATTTAAGATTCGATCTACTGATGAATTATTTTGATTAACAATAGCTGTTTATAAATTCATTCGTGTCATTAAAACTTTCTTTATTTAATGGTAAGGACAGTTAAAATTCGTGTTTGTGCCTTAGTTCCGCTTAGAAAGTATCTTCCCTCCCTGAATTCCACCTGAGTATTTGTTTGGGAAGGATATTTTGCTGAGATTCCGCTTACTGAAACACTTGAGATGATGAATTTGTGAGTCCTTTGCCTTTGGGGATGCGACCGGTCTATTGGTCACCAACGAAAAGTGATCGATTATAAATGAAGACCCTTAGATACCGTTGGTATCTACTTGGATTAGGGGGTTTCGCCAAAATCGTGAACAGTAATAGCCATGGAAGCAGAATGCGATCATTCGCACTCGTGCAGGAGTGGGTACGCACCGAAGAGCACTTACGCCTTACGCTCTCTTCCTCCACTAAAGACAATTTTGGACTTCAATTGAACGCTTTAAACCCCTATTTAGGCCTACTAAAATAATTCTCTAAACTATTAACCTAGGTACAGGCATGTAATTTCGTAACATCCGTCAGATGATTAGACAGCAGAAAACGCACCAATCCGTCGGGCTAGAATGTGCTTTGGCTAGCATACCTGATTGCTGGAAAAACTTGAACCCTCCTTACGCCTCATCTAACATCGCTGGTCCCAGGAGTTCTTCGGCCTTGGGTTACCCCAAGTAGCATGATTTTTTTTTAGATTCGATCGCATTTTCTTTCTGCCGGTACGGTTCCGCTACGACCAGAGATGTAAGGGCTTGGACGTTGAATCCGATTCCCTGTTGGCAGCTCTCGCATACATGCTATTACGTTACAACGTTACAGTACCAACTGAGCCGGTCACGCACCATTTTTTTTTTGGTTTTTTGACGTGAAGGCTTCCTCTGATCTTAGAACTTCTTATTCGATCAATCTTTGTAAGCAAGCAATAATAATTTAAAAGCGTTCAAACGGGTTTGTTCTATTAAATGAATTGCATCAACCCACATGAAAGTGAAGTTTTTGATTTTGAGCACCTGCCTTGATCTATGATTTTCACTACTAAGTTTACTTCTCCATTACAAGAATAATTCTGCTTGGTGTTAAGACTTCCATTGTCTTAAGGTTTCGTCAGTCACGTTTTTATTAATTTGTATTTAGGTTTAAATCCACTTTTCAACTTTTGTTAACCAAAAAAAAATTCTCAAGATCATTCATTGAATGTAGAGTCTTGCAGTTAATTTCGTTCAATTTTGAACTTAGAATTAAACTGTGGACTTTTAATTTATTAATTGTGTTCGGGCAGAATTATCCTCATATCAGCCTCATAACTTCGTCATCATCATCGCATCATCATCGCATTGTCATCATCTTCACATCATTATCATCATCAATTCATCATTTCACTATTGTACATAATATACATATTATACCTACTAGTATTATTTCTTCATTGAATATTCAAATCTGGCGCTAAGCTTATACCATCCGCCATAATTGATTTATTTTTGAATTCGCCTTAAAGTTTAAATATTTAAATTTAACGTTACCTCTCTCTAAGAATTGTATAAATACCCTTGCCAAAATAAAGCTTTTAACAATTGTATTCAAAACCCTTAGGGGAACGATTTATTCGTCGTCGTTTCGCTCGCTAAATAGCCATCCCTTTGTCGACCTCGATGCGTCATTGAAATCGTGGTCTTTCGCAACTATTCGCAACCGTTGAAAATCGGTCAACGCATCAGCCAGGATCTTTCTATCCTTCGATAAAAAGGAATCAATAGAGATCTCCGGTTGACGGTCTATATTCGATCTGACCGTACAAATCGGCATTATGTTTGTGTTGAAATTGGTTCCTTAGGTGGAAGTTTCAGATTGCGTGGGTATAGTTAAGCTTGCATTGGTACGAGTTTTCTATCTCTCCCGCAACTGGTCATCTACTCTCCCGGTTAACGTCGGGTCGCATGGTATGGAGAAAACGGCGTTAACATCCGGTGCTGCTCTTCCTGTCAAACGAATCTATTCCTCAACAAAGTAATAGAAATATTCAAACGGAAATAAAAGTAAATAACGAGTTCTCCTTCCAAATATAATGAAGAAATACAATCCCAATCGAGGAATAAAGACCCATACTATTTTGTTTTAACAACATTTTTGGCTACAGACAATATTCTTATCCGTAGTTTTAATAAGTTCGTATGACCGCAGGCTGGCGGTGGCATCATCCGCACTAGCTTTAGAGGAAGAGAATGACTTCTTAAAGCACTCCAATCTCTATTCACAATAACTTTTCGAATTGCAGAATAATGAGCACATTTCCACACAAATAGAGGTTGGGAATCAAGCCTCCATTTGGCCGACAACCAACTATTTTTTGATGGCAAGGAAAGATAGACATTTTGCTCCTTGGCCTTTTGCTGTGAAGCTCTGCCTTCTGCCGTTTTACAAGAGCAAATTTTGGCAGCGTATTTTCTGCTTATTTGCTTGAAAATGAACGACTTCGTTTAATGGACCGACTGACTGACTTGTTATTTTCATTCTTGCCTTGTTTTTTTCTCTTTGTATTTTGCATGTATTTATTAATTTTTTCCCATTTTCTTTGGTGGCGAAATAGTTTTCCTCGACTATATATGTACATGTTTTCTATGTTTTATAGTGGTAGTTAGACGACAAGTATGCTGGAAACATTTGAAAAAGCTTTGATGTAATAAAGCCTAAAATACGATAAACAGTTTGGGGTGAAATGTGAATTGCTGTTTATGTAGTACAATCGGCAGGGTTGATATCTTTGTCTGTGGATCAAAATGACAATAACAAATATTAGTTTCAAAGAGTTCCTATTAAAAATCAATTCAATTTGATTGGTTTAATTATACAGCAAATCAAATTTCTCAAAATGTCTTTTAGATGTGTGTATGATGTAATGATTTTGAATACGTTTTTAAGTGCACAATCGGAGACTGGACAAATCTGCATAGAGCGTAGACCGTTCAAAACCCGCACTCAAAGTTACAATTCAACTCCTTGCCGATGTATCTAATCTGATAGTTTAATTTTGCTTGCACAAAAATCGCTTTTAATTAACCTTCAACGTGTGCCTATTATTGTCTGGGTGCATTTTAGGGTCACTTGGCTCTTACTTAAAAAACGATACAGGCTTTCTCTACCTATATGTACATAAGTTTGGTTTGTCGAGGTATAGAAAACATTAAAAAAGTTGTTTTCGACGCAAGTTATAATAATAATTGGTTTTTGTTTAAAGTAGCGTATCGATTTACATAATTATTTTCTTTATTTACTATTAGTATAAACTTCAGCAGAGTAATCCAATTTAGATTAAGAGTTGTGAACCATCTCGAATGATCCATTTTCCTGAGTTCCGGTTGAATACATTTTTAGAGTATGAGCTTCTGCTGACAGCTTCACGAATATTACATAAATATAAATAAAAATTTGGTCTGTACTTAGGCCATCCACCGTATCCTCTGACAGAGGAGAAATATTTACAGAAATTGGCGCAGACTCAGTAACGGGAAGGCCAGCGCAGTCCCTCTAAGGGCTTATCAAATAGCTCAAGATTAAATGCAAGGACCTAAAGTTGTTTCCAATTTGATAAATAAATGCCGAAGATTAAATTCATTGGAAATTTTTCAAAAAATTTCAATACGACGGATCACTCCACTTTCCCACCCAGCTCCGTCACAACCCATTTGTACCAGGTGGCTAAAATGGCAGTCATTTCGGCCTTCGAAGTAGATGCGTCTGGGGTTTGATTGTTTATCGATTTTATATGAACAGGCCAACTTTTTCTAAGCGAACGGTAGCTAATTAGTCTTTGGACTGACTGAGAAAGAAGAGAGGATGAACCATTTTACGAGGGTCACAATTGAATTAATTAATGTGAATTAATCAGGCCTGTCTAAAGAATTTTAGATTTCTTTAAACGTTAAATATTCTAACTGCAGGTGGCAATGGTGCGATGGTAGTGTATTCACTAAGTGATTGGCAGGTCGTGAGTTCGAATCCCGACCAGGGCCATGATTTTTATAAATTGAATACACACAACAAAAACAGATCTCCCTAAAGCAATTTAGGCGCCACCTGTTGAGAAAAAAAATCCCATTGCACCAAACTTCTTTCCTATCTTTCCATTTTTTCATACAGTAAGTAGCACCCAGAAATAGGCAATGAATCATTTGCTGCGAGCCACTTACAGCAACAAACAAAATGCCTGCGCAGTGGTTTCCACTAGCCGTGTTTCTTTGCACGCTGAAATAGGGATAATTTGAAATTTGCATGTAAAATAGAACAACAACTTATCCTATATACGCTAACTTTAGCGGGGATAGCTATCGCCGCTAAGTCAGTTAGCGGGGATAAACAGTGCTTCCAAAACCCATTTTCTTCGTTTCTGATGAACTCATGCGATGAATTTTTCAGGAAATGTCAAAGTTTGACATCCCTCCGACCACTAACACATCCCGCCGAATATTTTGTTCGTGATTTTATTATTATTTTTTTTCAAACTTCATTATAAAGGTAATTGAATTTAGCAAATCTGTTAATGTGAAATTGTTTTTCATAATTTTAGAATATGCTTGGCATCAATTTCAATTGGCGGAAGTAAATATTTTTCAATTCCAGGATTTTCAATACAAATTTCTTAACTACAACTTACAGCTTTGTCACGGTGAATGTCATAGGTGCATGTGTGCTGCCAAGTTTTTTTTGATGAATTCTTATGCGGCGATAGTCGTTTTCTGATGCCATCCCTATATCCGCGTGCAAAGAAACACGGCTACTATAAGGGTACTGTGTACTACAGAAAAAAGAAATCACTTTAGCGCACGCAAATTATAAAAAAACATAGGGACGGGCTACAGTCTGCTTGGGCGAACTGTTGGATACCCTATTCTTATTCCTATCCCTCATAAGTGGGCGTGACAAAAGTCTAAGTATGGTTGAATTGTTAAGAACGCTCTACATACGAGTATTTTGTTATATAACATTTAAAGGATTTTATAAAAAAAAAACGCTCCCTAGCTCAAACTTGGGTGTTTCAATAAAATTGTTTTATTTAATTGTGGGCGTGTCAGTAGGCGGATTTAAAAAAATTAACACATGAGAATAAAGGGCCCCTAGAGAGTATATATTATAAATTTCAGCTCCCTAGGTCAAACTTTGAATTTTTTGAAAATATTTACACATGAGCATAAAGGGCCCATAGAGAGTATATATTATAAATTTCAGCTCCCTAGCTCAAACTTTGGATTTTCAAAAATTAATATACCCTTAGAATAGGGTATAAAAAAATTATTTTATTTATTTGTGGGTGTGTCAGTGGGCGGATTTTGAAAATTTTTTATTCCGAGCAGTTTTAGGAGTCATAGATCATATATAAAAAAATTCAGCTTTCTAGCTCAAAATTTGATTTTTTCCAATTTTTTTTTTTTTTTTGAGTTTGTGGGCGTGTCTGTGGGTGGATTTAAAAAATTCGTAAACTTGATTATTTCGGGACCCTAGAGAGTATATGGGTAAAATTTGAGCTCTCTAGGTCCAGTTTAAAGTCCTAATTTTAGCCGACAGACGGACGGACATGGCTAGATCGACATTACTATCGATGCTGATCATAAATATAGTAACTTTTAGGGGTCTACGGGCAATATTAAGGTATGTTACAAACTATGCGTCAAAATTAATATACCCTTAGAATAGGGTATAAAAAAAAATAGTAACAGCTGCGATTGAGTTAGGTAAATATATTAACTTAATTCCGCCTGTATTTGTTTATTCTTTTGTTCCTATTCAAAAGAACAATTTTGCGCTTTTTAATTCTGAAAGCTCGAATTCATCGCTTGATACGGAGAATGTTAATTCAAACTATAAACATCAGTAAATCATTGCATGGCTGAGGTTCTTTTTGAAGTTTATTGCAAAGTTGGCATGCGAATTTAAAGAACGATTTTGTTAATGTTTATTAAATATTTATTAGTTTTGACTATGTGTATTTTACCAGTAGGTACCAATTCATCAAAAAAAATTCTATTCATTCATTAGGTTCCAGAAATTAAAAGTTTGTTAATAATTTTAACATATTATAATTATTGAATAAAATTTCGTTTGCAAATAAATATCTCATCTTCTTATCTGGTAACATGAGTGCTTGATAATCGACAAAAATTTTATAAACATTCACAACAGATACTAAAGTCTAGTGAGAAATAGCACGAACTGATTTTAAGACTAGGAAAATCGATTCTGATCCAAAGCAAGATCTCGTATTCTCGTTGTTATGCATACAAATAAATGATCTATATGGAACATGTCTAATGATCCCATGCATTTTTCGAGGAAAAATATTAGAAATCAAAGACAATGTTTCATTTTACAGTATTTAATTTTCCGAAAACAGTATGACTACAGGATAATTTTTCTTCGAATTCTAATAGTAAAATAGCTAGTAATTAATGTAATATGAATGAATGGATGTTTTCATATTTTTATTTTACTATGAGTCTTTATTAATAGTTTCGTTTTCGATTTCGATCAGTACCACTTTGAGTTTGAACAGAATACCTTTTTTCGCAGCAGATATGGCTTCGTTTTGATCCAATGACAAAAGTCAATTCACGAAACGTTCAAGTTTATCTTACGGTTTAGAATGGCTTTAAATTTTCAACTTTCAATTCTGATTGAACCAGCTGTGGCGCTACCCATTATGTCCCATTGGCAACTTTTGTTGAAACGTCATTAAAGTCATTGTTTTTTCTTTCGGCGGCAAACTGTTTCCTGGTTTTCTCTTTCATAACATTTATGCATATACGCTCCTCGCCACTTCCTTCATTGCTCCCAATCAAGCATGCTAAAGACTTAATTTTTTTTTGTGAATTAAAGTAACATCTTGAGTTTTTTCCACTGTCCCTCCTCTTTCGAACGTCTGACAAACATCCAAGAGTATCAATTGTCATGAGAAGCTTCTCAAATTTGCCGTTCGGATTCGCCGTAAAATTGTAGGTTCCTTCCACTGTCATTATCAACCGAAATCTGGCAAAATGCGGGGTCGAAAATTTGCGCCACTTGAATAGGATTCCTATTTCTTTTTGTTACAAAAATAACTTCAATTTAAGATAATTGGAGTACTTTACATTCAAGAAAAAAATTTTAATAGTGTGTTGAGCCACATTTCTGTTCCAAAACTGCACATATCCGGTTTGGAAGGGATCTATACAAATTAGCCAAATAATTCAGTGAAATCGAGCTACAAATTCGATGGCTTGGGTTGAAAGGGTATGAAAGTATGGAAAGGCCTTTTTCAATATGCCATTGTGCTTGACATAAATTATAGTTGACAGGTTCCATAACAGGAAATGGCCCCCCACACCATCACACCTGTAACTCTGCCATGCAGCCGTTCCAAATAATGTGTTTCTTTGCGAAGGTCATGGAAATAGTAGCTATAGCCATCGGCGACTTCCAAATTAAATTTTGTTTCATCGGAGAAGACTACTCTATGCCACTCCGAAGTCCAGGTCACATGTGCGCGACAAAAACTGAGGCGTTGCTCTTTTCGAACCGGGTTGAGAGGTGGCTTCTTCTTGATTTTCAGTCTTTTTAGATGCTTAGTTTTTGAAATAACACGGCGCACAGTTGCAAGACTTGCCTTGACACCGCATTTATTGCTGATTTTGCCAAAGAGTTGGAAAAATTTGACGCTTTTCTTAAAATAAGTCGCCTTTCTGTATTAGTAAGCACGCTGTGTGTCCGGCCTTTCATGTTTTTTCAATATTCATACTCATTACTTAAAAATGTGAGTATAACGTGTCGGCTCCTCTCGATTTGTTTAGCTATTTTGGCAAGAGATAAGCCAGAGTCCTTGTAAGCTTTGATTTGTCCCTTTTTCGCCTCGGTTAATGCTTTTCCTCCACCCAGTTTAGTTTTTTTTTTAATTAAATATTCGAAATTAACAAAAAAAAAAATCGACCAACGAAGAATATGAGTCCGCGTGCCAAAGATAACGATCAAACTAAATGCATGTTCTATTCAACTGGCACAAAAATGTTGTTTTAATTCCAACGAATGTTAACATAAAGTGGAAAAAAACTTATAACAGCTCTTTTCCAGAACTTGCAATTTTTCCACAAAGAAAGAAGAAGAGTTGGAAAAAGATAACGGGCATAATATAATTATTTATCATTCCACTTTCGAGTTATGAGCAATTGGAAATAGAGTGTACAGGGTGTCCCATTCAAGAGACGACGAGTGTATGCCCAACTCTTTCATTCATGTTGAAACAGTTTTGAAGACTAATTTTACAGTTACGGTGATTTTAAGTTTGACGAGTTATGACAATATTTTTTTCTCAGTTTATTTACGCTGCAATTCATTGCATTAGAAATATTGTTTGGTGATAGTTATTTATGTCGTTTTTTTTTCATTTGCTTCTAAGATATTGTAGAGTTACAAGAGTTTCTGATTTGTAACAGATTGCTCCGATATTCAAGCTATTGGTGATCTCGATCGACTTCCTGCTCGCATATTAGTATCTGAAGTTGAGGACATATCAAAACCCACTGGTACAATGAAAGTAAAAAGAATTAAAGTCACTCCTCCTCTTGCGGGGTCAGTCACCTTGACGTGTGCACCATCACCGCAAACAAACGCGATGGTGCCGGTGCGGAGGCTTACGACGCAAAGAGTCATCGGGCTTGTTAAGGGCCAGGCCGTCTGATGAGCGTCAACCAAGAACTGACCAGGACTTCACGTCCGCTCCCACCTCACCCTTACATACCCCCCCCCCCCCCTCTGTCGCCCCGTCCGCTTACCCCCCCCCCCCCCCCCCCCACCCACCATACTCCTTACTTAAAACTTTTCGGCAATGCCCGGGGAGACAACCCCGACAACAAATCCCCAAATCTAAGGTGGAACAGCTAGCGCCGAGAGATGAATGGCTAAGGGGTTCTTAGTCGTTAGCAGCGAACTTCGGATACCAGGCGACCTCCGATTTCAAGATAGCCTTCCTGTGGTTATACGGGTAGACCACGGGCGACCTTTCTATCCCGTTTACTCGTGGGATTCAAAATATATCCAAAAAATAAAAACCAAATAGAGAATGATGCCTCTACAACTGCATCATCAACTAGGGATGTTTCAGAACACCCTGCATTACCAACTGGGGATGCTTTAGAACACCCTGTCGTAAATGACGTGACACCTGCCAATCGGGAAGGGTCACAAACCACGGATTCGGAGATGATGAGCTTAGAAGAGAACTCGTCTCTTCTTAGTGACGATATCTCTGAAGCCAGCACGCTATGCAATGTAAGCATACTCTCGGATGAAGTGCATCCCATGAATACTGACGCGCCGGAGACCTCTGGCATAACTGCACAGACTGAGTCTAAGCGCGTCAAATTCACACCATCCGAACAGCGCCGTTTTAGGCGTGTGCTGAAAAAGGGGAAAAACGTAGAGCAGGCCAGAGCACTTGCTCTGTCGACAGAGGTCGACACAGGCTCCGAGGTGAAGCGTACATGGTCCGAGGACAATACGCCGCCCCAATCCGAAGCGAAACGAGCTCGCACAGGAAATACAGCCGTCGACAAAGTCTCCTATAGAGATATAGCGAGCTTTGTAAGACTGGGTGTAGTACCTGTCGATCTGGATCGCAATCCTCTCAGTAACGAGCAAATGGCTCAGATTCAGGAGAGGATTATGGACATCACCATCGAACAACGTGATGAGGGGACCAAACCAGCCTTCCGCGGTACAACCTTCAAAGCCGGATGGCTAATGATCGTATGTGCGGACGCTACCACTGCAGAGTGGATGAAAACAAACTTCGCGAAGCTCAAAGAGAAATGCGGGATGGAAGTGACGCTTGTGGGGGAAGAACTGTTCCCGAAACCACATATCGTCAGAGCCTTCTTCCCACATAGTACCGGAGTAGCGAATGAAAGAATACTGGCAATTCTAGATGGCCAGAATAAAGAACTCAACACCAGAACGTGGAGAGTTCTGCAAAGATCTGACGACAGAGATGTCGCCCATATGGTCCTTGCTGTAAACGAAAGCACGATGAAGCGACTTGTTGAGCTAAAGGGGATGGTCTCGTTCAGATTTGGACAGATCAAAATAATCCTCAAGAGCGCGGACAAATCGACGAATCAAGCGTCAAGAGAAAACCAACAAAAGGCTACAACACCAGGGGCTAGTATTAGTACTGCCACTGATGCTTCAGAAAAGCCTTCCACAAGCGCCAACAGTAGCGCCACACCACCAGTGGCTGGCATTAGTGCTGCCACGGGTAACTCAGTTGCTAAAACAACTGTGGTGCTGGATGCTAAAGCAAAGGCTAAGAAAACGGACAGCACAAACGCGCACCGTAACCGCTTTAGGCCAAAACTGGCGGCCGAACAGGCACATATAAGCGGGAAAGATGGACAGAACACCAGAAGTCCAAGGGGGAGACAAAGTGGTCTCTCTCAACAGGGTTACGTACGACGCAGGGGTGATAACAAACCTCATAGAGTGCGTAATCCCGAGTACGTGAAGAAGAAATGACGTCTCTAACTGTGCTGCAGGCAAACCTGCACCGCGCTATGGGTGCATCGGACACCTATAGCCAAAGATGTGCCGAAAGGAACGTCGCTCTTGGTTTAATCCAGGAACCATGGGCAACTACAGGTAAGATCTTTGGTCTTAACAGCAGAAATAGAGAGCTAATTTTTGCCAAAGGTAATTTCAGACCTAGGGCAGCTCTTTCCATTGCGAAAGATATAAAATTCTCTCTCATTCCAGGTTTCAATACTAGGGACCTGGTGGCCGTTTTAATTGAACGCCACAATGGCCATGTGATACACAAGTTTGTATGCGCATCGGCGTATTTTGCTGGGGACATAGAGGAGGTACCACCTACACCAGTACAGGAACTTGTCCAGTACTGCCAAACTCAGCAAGTACATCTTGTTATCGGCTGCGACGCGAATGCACATCACCAGATTTGGGGCAGCCGAGACACAAACAAAAGAGGTGAGTTACTTTTAGATTACCTATATAGTAAAGACCTAGTTATTCTAAATAAGGGTGATAAGCCCACTTTTAGGAACAGTATACGAGAAGAAGTTTTAGACCTTACTCTCTCGTCTCCTTTTATACAAAACATTGTAGAGGACTGGCACGTGTCTGATGAAGCTTCTCTGTCTGATCATATGCATATTATGTTCAGGCTGCGATGCAACACCGAGTGCGCGCCGGTCAAATACAATAATAAATTAACTAACTGGAGAACCTATAGTGAAAATCTGGCAATCAGAACTGATCTGCTACCAGATTCACCACTTACACCGAGTGATGCGGACGCTGCACAATGTCAGCTTAACGACATCATTATCTCATCCTTTAGGAATAGTTGTAAGGTAAAGCGCACCGTGGTAAAAAGAAGCGTACCATGGTGGAATGAAAACCTGGAAACTATCCGCAAGAAGGTGAGAAAACAATTCAATAAATCGAAACGCACCGGCGTATGGGATCAATATCGATCCATGTTAACCAAATACAACCAAGAGTTGCGAAGATCTAAAAGGGCCTCATGGCGCGCAAACTGCGAAAAGCTGGAAAAACTCCCAGCAGTGGCGCGGCTCCAGAGAGCGCTTTCAATAGATCCTTCAAACTGCATGGGATTGCTCATCAAACCTGATGGAACAATCACAAGCGACCGGGAAGAAACTCTCATAACCTTGCTGCAAGTTCACTTCCCTGGTTCCCTAATTGTCGATCACACAACTGATCACACTACTGAGGTTTCATATCCAACTAACCTCAGCAGAAATAATAGTTTATCTGGTAAATTATTTAGTCCAGATAAGGTAAAATGGGCCATAAACTCATTTAAACCAATCAAGGCACCAGGAAGTGACGGAATTTTTCCAGCCCTCATTCAAAAGGGTATGGAATTCTTCCTACCTAACATGATTGCCTTATTTAGGTTCAGTTTCAACTGGGGCTACATACCACGCACTTGGCGGGAGGTCAATGTAGTATTTATCCCCAAACCAGGTAACAAACCTAGTGAACTACCTAAATCCTATCGTCCCATAAGCTTGACATCGTTTTTCCTGAAAACAATGGAAAGAATAATTGACGTTCATATCAGAGAATGCGTTACTTTTAGCATGCCTCTACACCCCTGTCAATATGCGTATCAAACATAGGGGCGGGCTACAGTCCGCTTGGGCGAACTGTTGGATACCATATTCTTATTCCTATAGCTCATAAGTGGGCGTGACAAAAATTTAAAGGATTTTAACGAAAAAACTAAGCTTTTGTAAATAAAAACGCTCCCTAGCTCAAACTTTGGTTTTTCAATAAAATTGTTTTATTTAATTGTGGGCGTGTCAGTAGGCGGATTTAAAAAAAATTTAAGTATGAGCATAAAGGGCACCTAGAGAGTATATACTATAAATTTCAGCTCCCTAGCTCAAACTTTGGACTTTCAAAAATAAAAATAAAATAATTGTGGGCGTGTCAGTAGGCGGATTTTGAAAATATTTACACATGAGCATAAAGGGCCCCTAGAGAGTATATATTAAAAATTTCAGCTCCCTAGCTCAAATTTTGGTTTTTCAAAAAAAATATTTTATTTAATTGTGGGCGTGTCAGTGGGCGGATTTTGAAAATTTTATGTCCCAAGCAGTTTTATGGGCCAAAGATCATATATAAAAAATTTCAGCTTTCTAGCTCAAAATTCAATTTTTCCCAAAATTTGTTTTATTTAATTGTGGGCGTGTCAGTGGGCGGATTTTGAAAATTGTATGTCCCAATCAGTTTTATGGGCCATAGATCATATATAAAAAATTTCAGCTCTCTAGCTCAAAATTCGATTTTTTCCAAAATTTTGTTTTTTTGAGTTTGTGGGCGTGTCTGTGGGCGGATTTCAAAAATTCGTAAACTTGATTATTTCGGGACCCTAGAGAGTATATGGTTAAAATTTCAGCTCTCTAGGTCCAGTTTAAAGGCCTAATTTTTGCCGACGGACGGACGGACGGACATGGCTAGATCGACATTACTATCGATGCTGATCATAAATATAGTAACTTTTAGGGGTCTACGGGCAATATTAAGGTATGTTACAAACTATGCGTCAAAATTAATATACCCCTAGAATAGGGTATAAAAAGGCAAATCAACGGAAGGCGCCCTGTTAAAACTAACAAATCACATAAACAACGCCTACCGTTGCAAAGAAATTGCACTATGCGCTTTTCTTGACATAGAGGGTGCTTTTGATAACACCGGTTATGATTCAATATCAAACGCTTTAATTCACCGAACGGTAGACTTTCCCACCATAAACTGGATAAAAGCGATGCTCGAAAGTCGGAAAATCACTGCTTCGTCAGGACAGACTTCAGTATCAGTTTCAGCTATAAAAGGCTGTCCACAAGGAGGAGTTTTATCACCCCTCCTGTGGTCTTTGGTCATAGATGACCTACTTCAAAAATTAAGTAATTTAGGCTACGACATAATAGGGTATGCCGATGACTTGGTCATCATTATTAGGGGCAAAGAATCAAACGTAGTTACTTCACGTATGCAAAACGCCCTTAAGATAGCTATAGACTGGTGCGTCAAGGAAAATCTCTCCATAAACCCCAGTAAAGCTATCATAGTTCCTTTCACAAAAAGAAGAAATCTCAGCTTAGCTCAGATTTCACTAAATGGCACGACCATTGAGTATTCCGACGAAGTCAAATATCTTGGAGTAATCCTGGACAAAAGACTAAACTGGAACTCTCACATCAACAACAAAATCACTAAAGCTAACAGAGCTTTATGGGCCTGTCGACGCACATATGGCAGAACCTGGGGAATCTCTCCAAAGATTGTCCACTGGATCTACACAGTGATGATAAGACCCATTATAACATACGCCTCCATTGTATGGTGGACAAAATCCACACAAATGGTCGCAAAAGAGAAACTCAAAAAGGTACAACGGCTTGCGTGCCTTGGTATCTCCGGAGCCACGCGAACCTGCCCAACGGCTGCCATAGAGGCAATAACAGGTATTACACCTCTCCACATATACATTCAAAAAGTGGCGATCCGCAGTGCAATAAGTCAAATACAGTTAAACGAGATAAGTCTTAACGATCATCCGGAACTTAAGACCCTTCTTGGTGAACTGCCAGAACTCAACATGAACTGCGCGGTCACAGACCGCATCCATAAAACACTATGCTTCAATAAGCGGTTCTCCACGGAGATTCCAAAGAGAGAAGCATGGGTTAGTAATAACCCACCTAACAGCCACAACGGCATAAAGTGGTATACGGATGGTTCTAAAATGGAAGCGGGGGTAGGAGCGGGAATATACGGACCAAACAAACGCTTTACGATACCCATGGGAAAAAGTCCCAGCGTATTTCAAGCAGAGCTCCACGCCATTCAAGAATGCGCTAGCCACATAAATTTATCTGGTATAAAAGGTGCAACCATCCATATATTCACGGATAGTCAAGCAGCTATAAACTCCCTTAGCTCGCATACGATTGACTCCAAATCAGTCATGTACTGCTTCAACAACCTACAGGCACTCGGAACAAGTAACAAGACCAAGCTATGGTGGGTTCCGGGTCATGTCGGGGTGGAAGGTAACGAAAAGGCCGACGAACTGGCCAGAAAAGGTTCGGAAACACCCTTCATAGGTCCCGAACCCTTCTGCTGCACTCCTAGATCAGCAGCAACGGCAGCAATAAAAAGCTGGGAATACAGAAAATGTATCCATCTATGGGAAAGCATCCCAGGTTTAAGACAGACCAAACAAGCCGTTCGGCCTTTCAATAAAAATGCCAGCAAATGCCTAAACCTAAGCAGGCATGATATCAAAAACTTAGTAGGTTACCTTACTGGCCACCATGGTTTAAGATATCATCTACACAAAATGAAAATAGTAGACTCTCCTGAGTGCCGACTCTGTCTTGAAGAGGACGAGTCAGCTGAACACATTTTATGTGAATGTCCGGCCCTAAACGGAATTAGAAAGAAGATCTTTTTCAGGGAACAGATGTGCCCTGAGGACATAAAGAATTCTTCTACTAGTAGAATTGTCCGCTTTACACGGAAAGTGGAAACTCTACTAGTCTAAATTTTTCTGGCCCACACGGCACAAAAGATCTTTTTAGGTCGAAGTGCCCCATATTAAATCGCCTTAGCGAGCCAGAACTTAAAAAAAAAAAAAAAAAAAAAAAAAAAGTCACTCCTAGAATTTGGTCGGAACACAGTCCAACTTTTAAAATTCCGAATGAAAAAGGCACTCTTTACGAACAAACATTGTTCGAAAACAGAGTGAACAGCGATATGAATTTAGCAGACAAAAACAGATTTTATAAGGGAAAAAGGGGATCTCAAATGTTTACTTCTTCTGAAGATCTTTTGGCAGTCAGGTGCAGTAGTGATAGTCCTCACAAATTGCATGCCGCTAGAACTAGGCAAAACAAGCTGCAGGTATTCTAGAGCTGATAAGAAAATCATACAGCTAAAATTCCAGGACCGATTGCTGCATATAATCAATATATGGTGTCGATATATGTGATCAATTCTTGTCAATTTATAGGACACATAGAAGGACCAAAAAGTGGTGGTGGCCTTTCTTTCGCTGGGCAATTGATATATCTTGTGTTTAAGGCTGGCTATTATATAGAAGAAGGGGGAACAAAATTTCTTTACTGGAGTTTAGACGACAATGTGCTTTATATATTTTGCAAAGTTTCGCTGTACCAAAAAGTGGAGTTGGACCTAGTACTTCTACAGCACCGAACTCAGTTTTGGATTTTATTTGTGCAGACAGGAAGGACCACATTGTAACAAGAGGCGACTCCAAATACAGGCGCTGTAAGAAATGTCCAAAACGGACCATTTTTCTCTGCAAAAAATGCAATGTGCCATTCCACTGATTGTTTTAATGAATATCATCGGCTGCTGCTTTTTTTTTAGATTTTCTTTTAAAAATAAAGATTTTCGTTGCTCTTGAGATTTGTCTTTGATTTTTCAATGTACATCCCTGTCCCTGGCCAAATTATTAGACGCACTGTAGTTTTTTAATGTTTTTATGTGTCGCACGAGTTTATATGCAATATTTATATATTCAAACGTACTTAATGTGTTTTTATCTAGCAGATTTTGTATATGATTCTATTTTGTATTTGTTTTTAACGTATTGCATTAAAGTGTTAACCAATTGATACGCGAACATAAACAAGTACAAACAAAGTACAAAGAACCTTATAGTGCGTCTAATAATTTAGCCAGTGACTGTATATGCTAAATTCCCGTTGGTAACTAAAGTTGCCACCTCCATAGATACACGCCCATTTTCTTTTTTTCAAGTTAGGTGGAAAAACTTAACAAATACATTATTAAACCACTATCCACCAAGAAAAAACTTAGTTTCTAAAAGCGAGGAATTCTGGGATCTAATCTAATGGGTTAAACGTTGAAATGAAAAAGTTCACATTTTTTTTTGCTGGACGAAGCTGCAGACTAGGCGTGTCGACATATTTTGATGCGATTGAATAATTTCCTTTGCATTTTCTTACAAAAAATATCACTATAAAGGCGTGAATAAATTCTGAGTCAATTTTTTTCCTGTCAGCAATGGAAATCAGATTGCTGAATGGGAACAGTTCCCTGTGAAAATTTGTTCGCGATAGGCTTGTATTACTTTTATTGGTTTCCAGACATGAATAAATGTCTTTCAATTTGATGTCGAAAACGCATTTGCCTTTCAACGGCACTTTACAAAAAATGAAAATCGAAAAAAATTACAAGAAATTTACACACAATAACATTGTCGGGCAAACGTACAATGAAATGAAAAATGGCGTTTAAACTTCTCCAAATTTGCACATTAATGCACAACAATCACACATTTTAACTCTTTACCCTTTAGTGAAATGAAAGTTATAAGTCAATTATAATACGAGTAAAACAGTATGATTACAGGATAATTAGAGGGGTTTTGACAAAAATACAGGAGTAATTTTTCTCCAGGGTTTCCCTTATAAATACAGTGGTAGCTGGCATGGTCGATCATGTCTTATGCCAAAATAAAATACGGCTAATATTTTGGCTATGGAGCTCATGAAGTATTCTTTTTCGTGATCTACTGAACTTGCTTCTTTCACCGATATTTCCAGCGTTTTCGCTTGTCACTAAACCTACATGCTACATCCTGTATCACCGCGCTCGCACCTGCATCTGCTTCATATTAGATTTTGCCGAAATTTGGGGTATTAAGAATATTCCCTTAACTTCTTGTTGGGGCAGGATTTGTTAATGAGCTCGGATGCGGATCATCAAGTTCGGTATCAGTTGAAGGGGCTCTAGAACGGTTGTAGAAAGATCTTGAATCTTTAATTTTTGACTTCAACTTGTTGACATTATGTTGAGATTCAATAATTTTGATTTTATTGCTATATTCTCATGTTTTCTTATGTTTTTAAGCTGCAGAAATTAGCGTAAAAAAAACCTCAATAGCGTCGTACGTGACGGGTTTTAAGTGTGACTTTTATTTCGTTACTTTTTTTCCCATAATCTATACACACATAGGGTAAGTGTACTAGTATCCGGATAGCGTTAGTGTCCGGACACTTCGTTGTTTATTTGAGATTAATAGGCAAATCGCACATAAACAGGCTGAAACATCAACAAAAATGCAATCTCTAACATGTAATACGAATACACACAAAGTTTCAGATAAATCAACTGTGTAGTGTAAAGGGGCCCTTACACGGTCAATCGAATGACATCAATCACTAGACTGTGTTTGTGAAAATGTATGTGTATGAGATACACACATTTGGTGAAGTCTGATTGACTAAAATCAAAGCAAGTTTGATTTTAGTCAATAGTTAGTTTGGAATTAATTGAAACCTATCGATCATTACCGAGTTTATGGGATGTCAAAGGAAAAGATTATTGCGGTCGAAACAAAAAAATGCAACATTATGAAGTTTTACTGCAAAAGTATAAAAAAAGTATCCTGATGCATAAAAAACGGATGTCACTAGAAAAATAAATACGTTGAGAACGAATTTTCGGCGCGAGCTAAAACGTTTAAATGAATTAAACAAAAGCGGATCCGGTATTGATAATTACAGTGAACCAACTCTTTGGTATTTTAATGAAATTAGTTTCATTAAAGACAGCGAATATCCGTGTGCATCTCGCAGTACAATTCAAGAATATATTGCAAGAGCAATATATGCAATACAATCGTCCGTTTCACTCATCGCACATCCGTACACCACGAAAACTCACAAAAAATACATTTTTGACGTCAATCGATTGAACTGTGTAAGGGGTAGCGCCAATCCACACATACACGATGCATGTTGTCCACCGATTGACCGTGTAAGGGCCCCTTAAGAGTTACGCGTTTGTTGAGGGTTCGATATCTAGAAGGTCGGTTGTGTTGCAGTTTTATGTGCAAAAAAAATAGTGCGGGCATTTGAAGAAAGTAAGTAATTCACGAAGTATATATTGACCTATTCTAATGTTAAATATTTAGTTTGCATTTAAAAACATTAAACGTCAACTATTTTAAAGAAAATATCGAAAAAGCTTAATTTTTTGTCTTTATTTTAATTAAATTGAAAAGCATTTTCAGTTCCCGGACAGACTGTCCAGAGACTGAAAATAAAAGCAAAATTTATATTTTCTGTTTTTAAAGCGCCAAAATAATAGCTACGTATATTCTCTATGATATAAAGGAAGAGAACTGCAATTTTCTTGTAGATTTTCAGTACCCGGACAGGATTTTGTAACCAAGAACACGTCTGTCCGGATACTGAAATATAAGGTTTAGTATCCAGACGACTTTATTTTGTATCTATTTCACGTATTTGTAAATTCATTTACTTTGGTTATAAGCATAACAAATTAAAATTGACATAAGTAGGCACTTAACCTACCTCCTACCTACTCGGAA
Source organism: Portevinia maculata (assembly GCA_949715645.1). Classification (NCBI taxonomy): domain Eukaryota; kingdom Metazoa; phylum Arthropoda; class Insecta; order Diptera; family Syrphidae; genus Portevinia; species Portevinia maculata. The sequence continues at coordinate 299,914,372 of OX454525.1, forward strand.
GCTAAAACTCAATAAGTAGATATTTTAGACCTACCTTGTAATCTAGTAATCATATCCGCACCAAATACCTGCCACCTGATACAGCAAAAGCAGGACAATCACAGAGGAAATGTTCCGCAGTGTCGTCGCTTTCTCCACAGGCTTCGCAGTTGGTAGTATCGCTTAGGCCTAGCACATTAAGGTGTTTGGCAAAAGCGTTGTGTCCCGTAAGAACGTCAGTAGTCTGTCTGCAGTCTTTTCTGTTGAGAGACAACAAGAATGCCGCGGATTTCTTACAGACGTCGGGGAGAATTTGCTTAGTATGGCTGCACCCTGGAGAGTCATGCCAACGGCGATTGTGTTCATATGAAACCCAACCGTCAATGGAAACCCTGACCGAGGACGCAGGCAGACAAATCGCTGGTTAAGGTCCTGCGAAGTCCCCCTCTGAGCCCTGTCTAGCAAGTTCATCGGAGATCTCATTTCCCGTGATCCCGTTATGATCCGGGACCCAGACAAGTCTAAGTGAACTCAAGCTTCCGACCGAATTCAGAGAAATCTTGGATTCACGAACTATTTTGGAGGTGGTTAAAGGGTTGAGCTAGGCCTTAAGCGCAGCCTGACTGTCGCTACAGACGCAGATACTTCGCCCCCTCCTGTTCCTCGCAACATAGTCCATGCCATAGCATAAGTCTCCGTTTGGAAGACTGACGCATGTTTAAGCAACGAAAAGAAAAGTCTAATGTTGTCGCTCTCCATGAAAACATCAGCACTAGATACTTGATCCGTTTTGGAGCCATCCGTGAAGATTCGACAAGATTCCTTTCCAGGCTCAGAGTCTGGCCAGAGCCAGTCCTGAACACGAGGAAAGTCGACTTCGTAGTTGCGCTTCAGCCGAAGTTCCGGTGTCATTGCATTGGACGGCATATCCATAAGACAGGAATCGAAGGACAATCGTTGCGCAAATTCATCAAAACTCCAGTGCGAGTTATACCAAAAGCCACCTCTTTTTAAACGGGAGATAGCTTTGATTGTAAATACAACCCATTGGAGAGTTGGATTGTGACGCCTTTTAGCACTGGCTGAATGTAGTAGTTAATATGTACCAATTATGCACCAATATTTATATAGTTTTTTTGTTTTTTAACAATGTTTCATTTATTTAAAATAAAAAAGAGCAGAAATCTCCATGCAAAATTTTCGTGTCCGGATACTAAAAAAAAATTGTCCGGAAACTAAATTTGCCGTCCGGATACTAATGCAAATCGAACTTTTTTGAAATTTGTTTTTTTTTTTAAATATACTAACACAAAATTAGATAATTGTGTGAATGCTTCATTACTAGAAAATATCTACACTCTTAGAAACACTATAACTCCTGGTGGTATCTTTCATTATACGAAAATGAATTAAAGTCAAAGATCAGAAAATCGTTAAGTGTCCGGATAATAGTACACTACCTGAAATTAAAACATAGGGACGGGCTACAGTCCGCTTGGGCGAACTGTTGGATACCCTATTCTTATTCCTATCCCTCATAAGTGGGCGTGACAAAAGTCTAAGTATGGTTGAATTGTTAAGAATGCTCTACATATTTTGTTATATAACATTTAAAGGATTTTATCAAAAAAAAAAACGCTTCCTAGCTCAAACCTGGGTGTTTCAATAAAATTGTTTTATTTAATTGTGGGCGTGTCAGTAGGCGGATTTAAAAAAAATTAACACATGAGAATAAAGGGCCCCTAGAGAGTTTATAATATAAATTTCAGCTCCCTAGCTCAAACTTTGAATTTTCAAAAAAAAAAAAAAATAATTGTGGGCGTGTCAGTGGGCGGATTTTGAAAATATTTACACATGAGCATAAAGGGCCCATAGAGAGTATATATTGTAAATTTCAGCTCCCTAGCTCAAACTTTGGATTTTCAAAAATTAATATAGGTACGCTTAGAATAGGCTATAAAAAAATTATTTTATTTATTTGTGGGCGTGTCAGTGGGCGGATTTTGAAAATTTTTTATCCCGAGCAGTTTTAGGAGTCATAGATCATATATAAAAAATTTCAGCTTTCTAGCTCAAAATTCGATTTTTTCCAAAATTTTGTTTTTTGTTGAGTTTGTGGGTGTGTCTGTGGGCGGATTTCAAAAATTCGTAAACTTGATTATTTCGGGACCCTAGAGAGTATATGGTTAAAATTTCAGCTCTCTAGGTCCAGTTTAAAGGCCTAATTTTTGCCGACAGACGGACGGACGAACGGATGGACGGACATGGCTAGATCGACATTACTATCGATGCTGATCATAAATATAATAACTTTTAGTGGTCTACGGGCAATATTAAGGTATGTTACAAACTATGCGTCAAAATTAATATACCCTTAGAATAGGGTATACAAAATATAACATCACCTTTACCCTAATGAACACATAAAAATTGACTAGGAAATGTGAAAATAAAAAGCAGACTCTTCTTGCTAACCTAGCATATTGACATGCAGAAACCTTTATTTGTTTTCTTCTCTCACTTAACTTATCCATCTTACCTTTAAACTGCGGGAACAAGTGTGTATCTTTACCTCCCAACAAAGTTATATAGGCAAAGCTTATCTCATGGGAAAGTTTAATCGTAATTATTCGCCTAAATGAGAAAGTTGCATAAAAGAACGATTCAATTTAGAAACTTGAAGGCGTGGGTAACACCGCAGTCTTCAGCTTCAATCAGAACAACATTACCCTCCATCGATTTCAGGCAAACAAGAATAACGAAAACACGTAGACCCACTGTAATTAACGTAAATTGTAACCATTAAACTAAATAGGCAGGTACGAGTAGCTTAAATATTATAATTGTTGTTATTTCATCTCCCGTGTATCTAACATTTTTTGTGCTGCTCGCCCTTTGAATTTGAATATGTAGGTACACGCACTCCTAATGTACGGAATGGCATTTGCAAATGAATATAATTCCTCTGTTCTGGATCATAGTGGAACAACGACTACGAGAAGACAGTGACGATGTTCAATAAAAATTAAAATTCACTCTGAGTATGCTCAGCGAAAGTCCTTGAATGTTTGCATATTTATCAAAAATGTTTGTTAATTTATACTTCGAGGGACCTTCGTTTTTGCCCACCCTCGCCTCCGATAATATAGAAACAGAATGTTTAGCAATTCTAGAACTTCGACGGTCGTCGTCGCCGTTGTTTGTTTGTTTTCGTCTTCGTTCCACCCTCTGCCCGTACAGTTGCAAATGCCAGCCCAACGCGATAGAGAACTGAATAGCTATCATGTCCCATCCAAATGGAAAATTTACAAAACAAATTTCAATTTATTTACCTATGTAAATGTTTGGTACAAGACACAAGGATAACACAAACATGTTTTAAATACACATTGTTAAACATTACGACCAGAGATGGGAGCGGAGGGGGCAATGATACAAACATTTCACAGATGAGGATGAAGTGGGCTTAGGTAAAAGATTTTCAAGAGTCTATTTCATTGTTCATTAACAATCATTTTTTCGAGATCTTGCTGATGTTGTAGCTACTAATTGCCCTCGGAATACGGAATGAGATTGATTGGGATGTGAATTGAATTTCATATTTTCGTAAAGTCTCTACAAGCGTTGCTTTGGAACACGAGGACTAAAACAGAGATGGCATTTTTCAAAAGATTTGAAATAAAGTTATAAAACTGAAGTATTGTTACATTCAGGTCGCGATTCGAAATGATAAAACTTTTTTTTAAGACAAGGCGAAAATAGGGGACTGCGACTATTGTGTCATCTGGGGCAGAAATTGTTTAGGTTAGTAGTATTTCTACGTTCTGTATAAAGCGAATAATGCTGCCAGCAGAGTACTCCTTTACGTCTTCCCAACTCAATTGTTCTTTGAAGAATATATTCCTTCTAGTTTCATTTGGGGAACGGGACCTACTTTTGTATAGATAGCGCAGATATCATTGTCCGTTTATGCATGAAGAGTTCAGGCGTGTCCGAAATGAGGTAACGTAACTTATACGTAAGAACAAAAGCACAAAACAAGTTCAATGCAAACAAATCAAGTGACGCTTTTTTTAAAACAATACAATGCCCTACCAAAACATCCGGAAATATAAATATTATTCTTGATGAGCTAAACCACAAATTTGTCGGGTCATTTCCCAGCAAAAAAATCAAATTTCAAAATTTCAAAAGTGAGATTGCGAAGAAAATGTGTCAACCCCGAAAAAATCAGTGAGAGAGGACAATTACATTACTCTTGAATTGAGATACAATTTTTAAATATACTATATATATAATATTTTATCCTATTCTTAAGGTGGTAGAATTTTGACTCATAGTTTTTAACATACCTTAAAATATTGCACGCATACCCTAAACATTTCAAATTTGTGATCACCGGCACTGAAAGTTATGTAATGAAGTAACCAGAACGATCGAGAAGTCTCTCGACCAAAAGGAATTTACGTTGGCTACCTTCCAAAACCTTCCTGAACACGGAAATCATCAAATTATCACTCGAGGAACTTGGATCGCCCCAGTTTCTGATGAATTGGGTTAGGACAATGATCAAAAGCAGAGCCATTAGTCACAGCCTTGTGGTTAAGAGACACGTAACTTGCGGAACGCAACAAGGGTGAGGAGGGGAGGGGTGTTCTCTTCTCTTTTGTGGAACATACCAACCGACAAGATTCTCATATCACTGACCAACGAAAGCAGAAAGATAATCGCGTATGCGGATGAAATAGTAATCACAGAAAAGTTCCTTTCCACTATTAGTGAGATCATGAAATCTGCGCTATCAGAACTATGAAGATGGATGAATGACAACGGGCTTGCGGTTGCGGTCAACCCCCAAAAAGACCGAGCTCCTCCTGTTTACTAAAAAATGCAAGATTCCCATATGAAACTGAAAGGTGTTCGCCTAAATCTCTCAAACGAGGTTAAGTACCTGGGCGTGGTCTTCAAAATAAACGTTAAACGGAACACCGAAGAGAGAATATAAAAGGGACTGAATGCCTTTTATGTCTGTAGAAAAGCTTTTTCAAGAAATGGGGATTAAAGCCGAACATTGTACAGTTGTGTACTTCGATTGTGAGATATATTCTCACATATGGCTCGATCATCTGATGGGCAGCGGTTGTCACCAAATCCTTCTTCAAGAGCTTGAATAAGGTACGAACGTTGTCTTACCTGGGGATAAGGGGTTCTATTAAATCCACTCCCCTGGGTCTGCAAACATTACTGAATCTACAACCATTGGAGCTCTCCACGAAGAATGTGGCAGCCAAATGTGCTATCAGACTGAGAGAGATCGAAATCTGTAGGCCGTATACCTTCGGACACTCCCGCGTACTGGACACCTTCAATCAAAGGGGGCTCATGCCACTAACGAATTATGTGAAACCCAAATGTCACTTTAAAAAGAGCTTCAAAGTTAATATACCCGCTCGACATGACTGAAATTAACCCAGCATTGTCACTAAAGGCATTCCCATCTTCCCAGATGGCTCAAGGACGGAGAAGAGAACAGGACAGGAATCGTTGGTTGATACAAAGCGGCAATAAGCGGCACTTAGTATCAGCCAGTACTATCCACTGCCAGACTACTGCAGCGTTTTTCAAGCTGAAATCCACACGATTAAGAAAGCATCGAAGACTGCACTAACGATGAAACTTCCATCAATGGAATAAACCAACCTCATAAACGCGAAATGTGTCAAAGAGTGCCAACTGGTACTCAGAGCAATTATCTATCACTCGGTACTACTCACTACTCTGCTGGGTTCCTGGTCACGTTGATGTGGCACAGAACGCGACAGCAGATATGCTGGTCAGATGCGGCTCGGATATGAACCCACTCAGCTAAGAGTTTTATTGACGGTATCACAGGAAGACTAGCTAGAGAAATATAGGAAAACACAAGTTTTGTTATAACCCGTAGTCTGTGGCCCCTCCATTGACAAAAAGAAAACTAAGTCCCTACTGTCCTTTGACAAAAATCAAACCCGTGTGCTCGTCGGGTTACTAACCGAACACTGCATAATCGAGAACAAGGCCAGAAGGCTAGGGATCACTACAAATGACTTCTGCAGAGATGAGGAGGAAATACAATTTATGGAACATCTCCAGCGCCACAGCACGCACTCCAAAAACGACGGTTCTCCTGTATGGAATCGGGAATCTTTGACTGCTTTGGCGACCTAGCAGGGATACCTCTCACGGATAATTATCGGCTCATTAGCAGATCCAAATGGTTTTGTTAGCTGCGTGTCCTACCATGTGCCAAACGGCTACTCACAATGGGCCTTTTTTAGCCTCTGGGTGATACTTGCACAGCTGTGCATACAAATCTCCTAGCCTAACCATACCTAACTAACTCTATAATTTCTTCTTCTGATATTGACCTCTTCATACCCTATTCTAAGGGTATTATTATTTTGACTTATAGGTTGTAACATACCTTTTTATTGCTCTCAGACCCCTTTTCTACATTTGTGATCAGCATCGATGTTATGTCGATTTCACCATGTCTGTCCGTCCGTCGTCAATTTTTGGTCACGAAATCCCCTCACTGACACGCCTAATTGTGGGCGTAAAAAAAAGGATTCAACAAAAAAATATAACTTCATGCTACAAAGCTGAAATTCGGAATATATAGTTCCTTGAGGTCCGAAACGCTCAAGCCCGCGTCCAGGGACCCAGTAGAGACTCGTCTTCTGCTGCGAGCCAAACACTTTGAGCTCCTCGAGACGCTAATCGACTACGACTCAATCCATCAAAAACAGTACCTGTACTATGAAGCAGGAAGTCGATTCTGCAGATTCTGTCAGCTACTTAGGGTTTACAACTAATTATAACCTGTTGTGATGCCATGGTTGGTTGGTTGGTTGGTTGGAACCGGCCCTCGATGGGGATGCACTTAGACCAGAGGTAGGTCCATTGTGCTGCCGATGTGTAAGGTGGGTGGGTCACCCTCTTACTCAGGGAACCATTTGCTCCTCTGAATGAAGGAGCTAATCTTTGCTGTGCAGGCGTTCTTGAGATCGTTTAGATCATTGAAAAGGTGTTTACCCAGTGTAGCCTTCGTAATGTTGGCGAGTGCAGGACACGTGCAAAGGAAGTGACTGATAGTCTCATCTTCCTCCTCGTCCCTACAGCTTCTGCAGAAGTCATTGTAGGGAATGCCCAGCCTTTGAGCATGTCTTCCTATAGCACAGTGCCCGGTGAGGGCGTTTACTAATTTGGAGAGGGTTCCTCTCTTATGCCTCAGAAGTCCGATGGACCTGGGTTTGTTTAATGTCGGCCAGAGTAGCCTTGCGGTGTTGCACTGGTCGACTTGGTGCCGCTGGCTCACCGCATTGGTGTCTATGAGGTGTTTAACATAAGATGTTGGCGCCTCCATGTCGGTGAAGCTTATGCTGTTTAAACTAGAAGAGCCTCGTCAGGCCAGTTCGTCAGCTTCACAATTCCCTGGTATGTCACATTGACCCGGCACCCAGCAAACGGTGAGGCTATACTGACCGGCTATATCGTTAAGAGATACGCGGCAGTCTTTCACTGCCTGGGATCTCGTAGTGATGGTTTGATGGCCGCCTGACTCTCGATGTAAATTACGATATCTGATTTCGATATCGTATTAACCAACAGCCAGTCGGCGGCTTGGCGGACGGCGCTGACTTCGACCTGAAAAACGCTGTAGTGTTCTGGATGCTTAAAGGAGAGTTGAATGTCCAGGTCTTCAGAGAAGACTCCGGCGTTTTGGACCCATCCGTAAAAATATTGACAGCGATTGGTGGTGTAGGACTTGGCGTTGTGTCCACTCGGTTCTATCTGGGATTAGATGTTTGTAGCACAGGTTGAAATTGTATTCAGTGGGCAGGTGGTCGGTGACCTTGGGAAGATGTCGATACATCCATAGTATTTTGGCATGTCCATTGTGTTGCTCTTTCCATTGTTTGGAGCTTCTCAGTCGTATTGCTGAGCTGGCAGCCAACTGTTTGCTGGTGATATCGGTCGGGAGAAAGTGGGGCATGGCTTGGAGCGCCGCAGTGGGAGAGGTTCTCAGTGCACCGGTGATGCTGAGGCATGCAACTCTTTGAGTTTTGTCCAACAAGGTTAGGTTGGACTTCTTCTCCAAGGCGGGCCACCAGACCAGTACTCCAAGGAGGAGAATCGGTTTAACCACTGACATGTATATCCAGTGCATCCTTTTTGGTTGTAGGCCCCACGTTCAGCTTACCACCTTCTTGAATATATAAAGAGCAGCTAGGGATTTCCTGGCACGTTCGACTACATTTTCTCTCCAAAGTAGCTTGCGATCAAGCTTCAAGCCTAAATAGCTAGCGCTATTTGAGAGTGCCAGAGGAGTGCCTCATATCTTCGGGGGAGTAAACTCACGGAGTGTATGTCTTCCTGTGAACAGGACCAGCTCAGTCTTTGTTGGATTGACGGATAGGCCGCATCTTTCGGCCAAACTTGTTAATATGTTGATAGCAGTTTGCATGACATCGGCCAGCGTCTGCGGGTATTTAGCTGTGACGAGTATCGCGATATCGTCCGCGTAGGCGATAACTTTGCATCCAGTGTATTCAATGTTCAGTAGGGATTCGTTGAGCACTAGACTAGAACTTGTGATTCCATTACTGATACCATAAGGAAAATCTATGCGGGCCTTCGTAGCTCGAGGTTAGCTGCTGATTTAATGCAATCAGGTACGCTTGTCAAGGGCCTTATTTTACAATTTTTCACTTCTAACTGCATTGTATATCCCTGCCTCGGCTATAACTGTAAAAGAAAATGCCATGTTTAAAGATTTTTAAAAACGCACCCACTGACACGCCCAAAAAAACAATTTTATCGAAAAATTAATGTTTGAGCTAGGAAGCTGAAATTTAGAATATATTTTACTCACTCGCTTGGCGCCCTTACTGCTGAATGCTGATGTGTAATTATTTTTGAGTGACACAAAACATTTTTTTAAAAAAAAAAACATTTTTGAACAAATCATTCGGAAAGTATGTAAAGAACCTCGTTTTGAACAATTCCCTGACATAAAATTTTCTGCAATGGCCACTTTCAAGGAGCGTTTTTTACAAAAACTTTTTTTTTCAATAAAATCTTTTAAATGTTGTATGACAAAATATGTACATCCTTCTTAACAATTCTCAAAAAATCACATTTTTGTCACGCCCACTTAATGAGGGATAGGAATAGGCCAATTCGCCAATTCACTCAAGGCTCCAGTCCGCCTTTCCCTGTGTTTTTTTTTTGTTTACTTATCAAAAGATATTATATCGTGTATTGTTGTGTTATCATCTGATTAAAATTAAACAAAAGAAAAAATGAAAATGAAATAAATGAAATAGTGTTTTGTATGAAGAATGATTAGAATTGTATAGGAGTGATGGCGTTGCGAGATAAAATTATCAAAAGCTTTGGAAATTCTTTGTGTATTACTCATCGTGTTTTCGCTGCGGTTGCATCTTTTTTCGTGAATTGAACATCGAAAAGTTATTTACCTCACCATGAATTGGGAATTTGAATGATAAAATTTGGTGTGATAGTAAATGAAAAGTGATTCTATCAAAGATTTATTTTGTGTTGTTGTTTGATTCAATAAAGTAAGTTGATAAAGGTAGCACCCAACCTTAACGAAGCCCCGAGGTTGCATTAGCGGGCTAAACCCTGCCGAGAAAACGGTGTAGTCCTAGAACTAACGAACCGATTGAGCTCAAATCAGGCAAACTTTGGTATTGGCCAGAGACTAGTTCTGTGAAGTTTGGTCAAAATCGGTGCAGCCTAGCAGTCACCTTTATATCCGTTCTAGATAAAATCGTAAGAGCTATGATAAAAAATCCAGTTTTCAAAATCGTTATTAGAACCCATTACCAAGGATTGTGGTTTTTCACTTCCAGTGGGCAAACGGTATGCCCAATTAAAAAAGTGTACATAGCTGATCTGTTTCCATGGCAAGCACCTTTAAAATAAAGTATTACATATTCTTCTTTAGAGACAGAAATGTAAAAGTTTTGATGTGTAAACATCTTTGCTCTCGGTAGGGGCTAGTTGGAAATATCGAGCGTCACCGTCATCGTCAGATTTTCAGGTCGGACGGCAGAAAACCAAAGTTTGAGCTAGGGAGCTGAAATTTAAAATATAGACTCTCAAGGGGCCCTTGATGCAATATAAATAAATGTAAATATTTTCAAAATTCGCCCACTGACACGCCCACAATTTAAATTAATGCAACGCTGACGAGCCTACATGTTTACACATCAACTATACCGTGAGTGCAGCGTGGCTCACACCTATTTTTTTATTTTAAAGACCGTCTTGGGGTTCTAATGATCTCGTGATAAAATAACATTCAATACAAATACTGCGCGGCTTTAAAGGATATTTTGGAAAAATATGTATTTTAAGGTTTTAAGGACCTTTTTGTGTTTGACGGATCTCTTGGTATAATAACCTAATGTCAAATAAAAAAAAAGGTGTGAGCCACGATGCACTCACGGTATAGTTGATGTGTAAACATGTAGGCACAGTTGCGCGTTAGCTACCTAATTTGTTATCTAGCTAACGCCATATCTAAGTAACTAACGTAGTTAAATTAGCTGCGCTAAAAATGCAATCGATTTGGTGGTTGGATATCATAATGACAACTAATTTTAGCTATTAGCTATTAGTTGCAGGTTGTGTAACTAAGCTCGTTAGGTTGCCAAAGTTAGTTGCGGATGACAACTAAAATTTGGTTAGTTTTTAGCTGTAGCTTTTTAGCTGCCTAGGTAATAACTAATAACTTAATCAAATATTTTTATTTTGCTATAATGGTGATAGTTTATTGGGATTTATTATGCATATTGCGTTTAAAATAAAAATTGATTGAATGTCCCTTTTATCAGGTTATTTTACAAAGAGGTCCTTGCAGCCACAATAAATGTCCTTTAAACCCGAAAAAGGATATTTTCCAAAATGTCCAAAAAGAAACGGCACGGTATATATGAGTTCAATGTTATTTGAATGAGGGGTGCTAGGAACAACTAACATTTTGGTAAAATATTCTTTTTTCGACTTTTACGACCTTTTGTTGTTCCAAAGACCTCTTAGTCAATTAACATTGAACGCAGATTTACCGTGCGGATTCTAATGACATTTTGGAAAAATATCCTGTTTTCGACTATTAAGGACCTTTTTTGTTGTTGCAAGCACCTCTTAGTCAAATAACATTGAACACAGATATACCGTGTGGATTCTAACGGCATTTTGGAAAAATTTCATTTCTTCGACTTTTAAGGACCTTTTTTTTGTTGCAGGGACCTCTTAGTCAAATATTGATTGGAAGAATAAGTCAGAGAAGAATCTTTTTGCATTTTTATTAAGATGTTACTTTCATAAGTTGTTCCAAGTTATAAGGGCTCACAGTAAAAAGCCAGTCTTTAAGAGAATTCAAATATAAATGGGAATTGAGATTAGAACGTATGGAAAAGGGAAGTTTTTTACGCGAGAAAACTAAATAAAAGTTCATAAAATGCGTTTTGTGCGCGAATGGGACGTCAACCAGTGACAGGTTATTAATACGTAAGCTACTCGTATATATCGAAGAACTTCTAGAAGGAACATTACCACTTCTTTTGAAGAACTCTTTTAGTACTTTGAACACATACAGATTTCTCAGTGGAAATATTCGAAGGTTAATAATGAGAGGCCAACTTTCCGTATAACGATTCTTACCACACATAATTCGAACTATATGCTTTTGGGAAATCAATAGCGACCTTAAAGTATTTAAGCTCACGATTCCATATTGAAGTTTCGACTGAACTAAACCATAATAGAGCATTGAAAGAACTCTTTGCGAGCAGTATGGCTTTAATAGATACATTTTGCGAGTTATCAGTGACATATACGATTTTAAGAATTGGACGTGAACCTTCCAATTTAGTTTGTTGTCAATGTATACACCGAGATATTTGAATGAATCAATTGATTCAACTATAAAGCAACTGTTTGAACAGTGATTATTAGCTTTGAAATTGTATCTCCCACAGGTATGTAGTGGTAAGCAAAACTTTTGACACAGGCATGAGTGAAAAATTAACTCAAATTTTTCTGAAGCATATGTGATAGATTAAAGTACATTAATTTCGTTTTTTCACTGATAATGAGTTTGTGGACGTTAAACCAGACGCGAAGTATATGAAAATCGAAGCTAACCTTTGCAACGCATTCATGAAGCGATAGATCAGTATACGTGATAGCGATGTCGTCTGCAAATGCACTGCGATTGCCGTAAAAGTTTTGAAAGAAAAAAGAGTTAATGTAGATAAAGAACAGTATAGGACCTAGCACGAATCCTTGTGGAACGCCGTTGTTAAGCTTAAGTGTATCGCTGTAACAACCACTGATTACCACCGTTTGCTCTCTTTCCAACAAATATGACTTTAGCCATTCATATGTCATCCCTCTAAAGCCAGCTTTGCACAGCTTACGCAATAACATTTACAGATCTACCATATCAAATGCTTTGGTCATATCAATGAAAAGACCCATAGTTGATTGACTTTCGTTAACTCCATTAAATAAATCGCAACATACCTTCAAAATAGCATCTTCAGTGGATCTACCTGTTCTAAAACCATATTGAGCAAAAAAAAAAAAAATACTTTGATTTAGGAATGTTAACATTCTTGATTTCATTAATTTTTCAAATATTTTTGAAATCGTTGTCAGAAAATATTAAAGTTGTACTTAGCTAAGATAAAAATAAATGTCAAATATACTTCAAATGAGTTTTATTTCAGTGCGCAAAAGTGAAATTGGAAGATTTCTTAATATAAAGTTTTAGTTTTTCGATAATGGCAAATAAAAACATAGGACGGGCTACAGTCCGCTTGGGCGAACTGTTGGATATCCTATTCTTATTCCTATCCCTCATGAGTGGGCGTGACAAACGTCTAAGTATGGTTGAATTATTAAGAACGCTCTACATATTTTGTTATATAACATTTAAAGGATTTTATCAAAAAAAACGCTCCCTAGCTCAAACTTGGGTGTTTCAATAAAATTGTTTTATTTAATTGTGGGCGTGTCAGTAGGCGAATTTAAAAAAAATTAACACATGAGCATAAAGGGATCCTAGATAGTATATATTATAAATTTCAGCTCCCTAGCTCACTTTGAATTTTCAAAAAAAAAAAAAAAATTGTGGGCGCCGCCTGTATGGATACCAAAATCAAACATAGGGACGGGGTACAGTCCGCTTGGGCGAACTGTTGGATACCCTATTCTTATTCCTATCCCTCATAAGTGGGCGTGACAAAAGTCTAAGTATGGTTGAATTATTAAGAACGCTCTACATATTTTGTTATATAACATTTAAAGGATTTTATCAAAAAAAACGCTCCCTAGCTCAAACTTGGGTGTTTCAATAAAATTGTTTTATTTAATTGTGGGCGTGTCAGTAGGCGAATTTAAAAAAAATTAACACATGGGCATAAAGGGATCCTAGATAGTATATATTATAAATTTCAGCTCCCTAGCTCACTTTGAATTTTCAAAAAAAAAAAAAATAAATTGTGGGCGCCGCCTGTATGGATACCAAAATCAAACATAGGGACGGGGTACAGTCCGCTTGGGCGAACTGTTGGATACCCTATTCTTATTCCTATCCCTCATAAGTGGGCGTGACAAAAGTCTAAGTATGGTTGAATTATTAAGAACGCTCTACATATTTTGTTATATTATGACATTTAAAGGATTTTATCAAAAAAACGAAGCCTTTGTAAAAATAACGCTCCCTAGCTCAAACTTAGGTTTTTCAATAAAATTATTTTATTTATTATAAATTTCAGCTCCCTAGCTCAAACTTTTGATTTTCAAAAAAAGTTTTTTTTTTAAACTGTGGTCGTGTCAGTGTTCGGATTTTAAAAATATTAACACATGAGCATAAAGTCCCCCTAGAGAGTATATATTATAAATTTCAGCTCCCTAGCTCAAATTTTGGTTTTTCAATAAAATCATATATAAAAAATTTCAGCTTTCTAAAATTCGTTTTTTTCTAAAAATTTGTTTTTTTTGAGTTTGTGGGCGTGTCTATGGGTGGATTTCAAAAATTCGTAAACTTGATTATTTCGGGACCCTAGAGAGTATATGGTTTAAATTTCAACTCTCTAGGCCCAGTTTAAAGGCCTAATTTTTGCCGACAGACGGACGGACGGACGGACATGGCTAGATCGACATTACTATCGATGCTGATCATAAATATAGTAACTTTTAGGGGTCTACGGGCAATATTAAGGTATGTTAGAAACTATGCGTCAAAATTAATATACCCTTAGAATAGGGTATAAAAAGAGTGAGAAATCCAAATTTTTCGTTAAATGAAAGACGCACGCTTCTTCAATGCGCCTTTGAAGAAAAATTAATAATAGAGTAACTTGGCAAAGAACCTGAAGCGGTTTTGGCACGAATTACCGCTAGCTTTAATTCCCAATCGGCGTCTGCGTGTTACTGCAGTATTGAAGCGCTAAAAAAATTCTACCAAGCATACAAAAAAGAAATAAGGAAGATGACCGCAGATGAAAAAATATCAGTGATTCAGACTGGAGATGGCAAGGCGCAACACGTGACTGATCCCAATTTTGACCCCGCATTGTCAATAATGAATCCGTATTTGATACAGTTGCTCTGCCGTGCAACGGGGATTGAGTAATGGTGTCATGAAGTACGTTTTTTGTGGGAGCGGAATAACCTATGATTGATTTTTTTTTATATAATTGAACATGTAATAGAAACCTATTGTTATACCCAAAATAACGCAGTCTGGTTTTCTAACTTAGCCCTTGCTCTAATACTGTTAAATATTGTGGAATCATGAGTGGAACCAGGCCACCTTGCAACCCATTAGTAAACATCATGTATGCAGTGCATATCCCCTGGACATTTACTGAAAAGTAGCTTTTTCTGTTTCTGAATATTTCGCCTTCTTATCTACCTGAAAATAACTTTTATATGCAGTAAAATAAATAAATACGATCTTACCAGAAGACTGAATTTTAACATGAGTTCCATCAACAGCACCTATAACAGAAGGAAAAAATGCAATATCAAAAAAAGGCCGTTTGTCCTGTGAAACCTCTTCTGGTGTAGCTGGGAATTTGATATATTTTCTATAAAGTTTTGCGATTTCCATTGAAACTCTTAACATGATCCTTGAAACAATGGAAACATGATTCCCCTCAAAATCAGCAATACTTAGAAGATGATTCCCAGTGGCAAAAAATCGTAGAGCTACCAAAAGCTGGTTAATGGCTGCGATGGAATAGTTTCTAGAATATGAAGTTATAACACGAATTTAGAAAAACTCATTTAATATCTGTTATAAGGCCCTTCTAGAGCTTCATCTATTCATTCTAGAACATGAACAGTCATGTCTTTAGTTAAGCAAAATCGATTGCAGTTTTCAAGTTCGCCAAAGCTATAAAAATTCTCATTTCTATCGTTAATCTGACGAGGAACACCCACTTCAATGAGTTCCAAGACTTCAACATCGTCTTCCAACAAATCTATTAATTCGAAGTCCATTTTGTTATTTTAATTTGCTTGAAGCAAGAACTATATTCGTTTACAATTTACTCGCATGTCATTATAAAACATAGCCTTTAAAATTGCCTAAGCGCAACCTAAACGCTTTATGGGCTACTATTTCTTCCCCATAAAATAAGTTCCACTTAGTCTCAATTATGACAAACTTTGATTTTGGTGCAAACCAATAAGTTGCACTTAATAATTTATGTGGAACTTAAATCGCTATGTGTAGTATCAGCAAACGGGCCTTAATGTCATATCCTAGATTAATATTAGTTATTCAATTTTTAGTTATTAACATGTTTTTCAATAAGATCCTTTTTTGATCTCCGACCACTTTTTTGTGCGACATTCTCAAATTGCCCATCGGTAACCACGTTACAAAATCGATTTTTTCCCAACCGTCAACTGATTTCAGCGCCGTCTGGTTTTCAATCTTAACAAACTATACTGAGTTCTGGGTTCACTTCCAAAATAATACTGAGTGGAGATTTGTTTTTGGTTTACAGATAAAATGACGAATAAGTCATTACTGAGTTGCAGAAAAAACACCACTAAAGGTACTTTTATTGAATATATACATATTTGCAAAAGTCATTGGGCCATACCAATAACAAATTTAATGTGGAACTTAAATTAGTGGTCCCGTTCATTTTTGACTACAAATTTAAGCTGCACACTTATTTTTTTATTGGTACCGGTCATACATTTTAGCGGTTTGTTTGGGCACAGAAACTCTACAATCCTAGAGTAGGTCTAGAAAATTATGGTACTAATTTTCAATTTGCTGAAATTAAGGTAGCATTTGATTATTGACACTTCATTTCGTTGCGCACTGCGAAGAATATTTATGGAATTTGTTTGGTTCATTATAATTGCAGGTTTCTTCATTTAACATGCAAAAAGGGTTCAGTAATTAACGTTGATTCAATTGGGTGAAAACGGTCTTTATAAATGACGTCGACTGTATTTTTTATTAGTTTTGCTTTTAAACATGAATGAGGACCGTATTTCCACAATTCCCAACAGCGCCTGTCACGACTTATTTATAACATAATTGTGTTATTCCTCAGGAATTTATTTAAATATTAACTGAGTTGAATTATAATAACAATAGCACGCGAGGATTATGCAAATCATGGGTAATGGGTCGAATAGAATTCGATTAATGGTCGTCCCTCCCTCCCTTGGTAAATGAAAACACCATCTTTATTCGTGTGCTTTGTTTAGAATTTACATTCAGAATTATGGGCCAAATGGACCTCGGGCTTTCTTCATAATTCAGAACAGATATCCTGGCTTAGCTGTACTAGCATTTTCGTGAAATATTTTATTTGTTCGATTTGTGCTATGGAAAATGAATATCCATTAAAGGAGATTAACCAATGAGAAGGGGAAAATAGGTTTGTTAAAAGTGCCTATACTAATAATATGGCCTTAGACTTTTCGAGGACCCTTTTAGTTGGATGTTGTCGTATCCTGTTCTCATTTCATCTTTCAGCTTTGTATCCGGTCAATAAAATTTCACACAATGATGCCCATCCTCCAGCCATTAATTATGCTCTGCGATGTTAAATATTGTTTCTTCCACAAGCGGGCTGTTTGCTGAGAGTGTCTGAATATTGACAAGAATATTGAACAATCCGATTCAAATTGAACATGTACTGAATGTGTTATCAAGAGATTGCTAAAGGGAGCTATGTGAATATCTATATATAAGAAACACACTCACGCCTGATAGGAAAGAGGGGAAAAATACATGTGTTCGGCGTTGGCGGCGCATTTGTTGCCCGTATAAAGGATTTCAGGAAAAAAAATGGAAAAGCCCCTTGCCGCAAGCACATTAAAAAAAAGCTCAGACATTCGTTATTGTTTTACTCTCCAAATTTTAAAGGACAGCCCATATTAATATAAATAAAAAGCATATGTAATGCTAGCTTGTGTGTGGGTGTGCCCTATAGATTCAATAACTTATTGACCGATTTCGTTAAAAATTCCACAGTTTGCTCTTATGAAAATAACAGCAGTATTAAAAGCGTTTTCAAGACATTTATTTTCATGGGAATTGCATTTTTACTTTCCAAATCTATGTGTTTACAGGCAAATTTTCGATTTTTGTCGCACACATAGAAAAATGGACCAGACTGAAAATTATCTGATTTTGGGGAGATGAATATGGCCGAGTCACCGTCCTGGGACAAGCTAAGAATATTACGGAAACGCCCGCAAAAAACAGCGCTTTGAAGGAAGAAATCACATTTAGGCAACACTCCGTTGAGTCTAGCGATAATATCTTAAAACTGTCCCGCAAGTGTCTATTCAACTGAATAGGGCTTCATGGTTATTCTTTTTATACCCTATAATATACCCTTAGATATATTAATTTTGACGCATAGTTTGTAACATACCTTAAGTTACTACAAGGTGGCGCAAAAGTCATCTTCCTATCGGAAGAAGCATAATTTTTGCAAATGGCGGCAAATTAAATTCTACTTTGATATTTGTGAAGTTAATTGATACAGAAAAAACTTAAGACACCAATTAACATAATCCAAAAGCAGAACCAAAGTTTTTCATTCATTAAAAAAATTACAGCGAAAGAACATCGGGTGACAACTTTTGCGCCACCTGACAACTTCTGCGCCACCTTGTATATTAATGATCAGCATCGATAGTAATGTCGATCTAGCCATGTCCGTCCGTCCGTCCGTCTGTCGGCAAAAAATTAGGCCTTTGAACTGGGCCTAGAGAGCTGAAATTTTAACCATATACTTTCTAGGGTCCCGAAATAATCAGGTTTACGAATTTTTGAAATCCGCCCACAGACGCCAACAAACTCAAAAAAACAAATTTTTTGAATATATCGAATTTTGAGCTAGAAAGCTGAAATTTTTTATATATGATTTATGACTCCTAAAACTGCTCCGGTTATAAAATTTTCAAAATCCGCTCACTGACACGCCCACAATTAAATAAAACAATTTTATTGAAAACTAAAATTTGAGCTACGGAGCTGATATTTATAATATATACTCTCTAGGGGCCCTTCAAGCTCATGTGCAAATATTTTCAAAATCCGCCTACTAACAAATAAAGGAATTGACGGAAAACAAAAATTAAAACCAGGAAAAATTGTGTGGTATCACATAAAAAACCATTAATCATAAAATTCTCGACAAAAAACAATGTCAAAAGTCTTTCACCTCTCTATCACCCATTTCAGTCCAACTATGCTTGTCGAAATGGAATAGAATTAGAGAAAACACAGAAAGAAACAACCTGAATGAATAACATAATATACTTACAGGAGCAAAAGTTTGTCCAAGAAATTGCAAATAAAAACTGGATAAACTCGTGGCTTCAATGGCACAGTGCAAGAGTGCTTGCCTGAGAAGACGCTGGTCTAGGTTCGAATCCCAGTGGAAGAAAATGGAATTTCGGGATAAATGAAGGAAAAAGACAGACCAGCACCACATAAGGAGTCTGATGATCGGTTGTGGCTGACCGTGAAACAGCGCTGTAACTCCAGCCGTCCACTTTACGTGGTAAGGAATGTAAGGCTATTCATTCAAAACATATCTTTGTACTTGTTTGCGAAATCCATACGAAGCAGTCTATTTTTCTCAGAAATTAGAGGTTTCTTGCGTGGAACTCTACTTCGATAGCCCTTGTCCCGTAAACATCTCTGCGAGAAAGTTTTTTTGGTCGCCCAGTTCTGGGCCTATTTTCCACTGTTTTGTAAGTTTTATATTTTTTTATAATGTTTTGGACACTTCCACACTTCCATGTATTTAAACTTTTGTCCAATGTATATGTTTGTTTATTGCAAATTAACAGTTATCTATGTGACAAAGTACAAATTTTCTGTTATTGTTGTTGCTTACTCATGTACTGAAAAACAACTGCATATTCAAGCATTTCTATCAATGCTTTTTTTTTAATGTAAGGTTTGTGGCTTGTGGGTGTATTTAAAATTTAGTCACTCACTGTAGATAGATTTTCTCATTCGTATATTCCACTTCCATTTTTAGGAAAATTTGTTGACAATATATTGTAATTTCAGTACAATTATGTTTTAAAACTCTTTTTTTAGTATATTTATATTAAAGAGCAAAAAATATATTTTTTTTTGTAAACAATTGCCGTTGATTTTGGAAAAGTTCTTTGAACACATGTTTTTTGAGACCGATTGTGTTTTTTTTTTAATAAAAAAAGCTTTAAAACAAAAACATAAGGAAAGGCTACAGTTCACTTGAGCGAACTATTCCTACCCTCAAAAACTGGGCGTGGCAAAAATCTAAGTATGTATGGGGATGTTAAGAAGGATATTATTTACATATTTATTTATGTATAACTGTTTTTTTACATTTTTAAAAGAATTCCATCGAAAAACAATGTTTATAATAAAAAAAACCGGGCATTGCAAACAACTTTGTATGGAGGAATTGTTACTTGGCATACACAAATGGTGCCGAGGTATACACAAACAGTCATAAATTAATTTGTGTAGGTACCCTATCAGACGATTTGTGTATATACACAAATTCGATGTGTGTCTGCAATCATTGTATACAGACTCTATAGTATTCTCACTTCGTGTATACGACGATACGCCACCTGTGCGCTGTGGGCCAAAACAAATGGTGATAGTTTATGCACATTATGTGGGTTTATTTTTGTTTTCCTCCAATCTCCTGAATGGGAACATGAGAATGAAATGAAGATCATTCAGGTAGCGACTATCGATTTTTTTTTTTTTTTTTAAATAATGGAAATTCAAATCCCAGAGCACTCACACTCGGTAACGGTCCATTGTACTACCAGGCAGAAATCTTCCCTTTCCCCATGGGGATTGAACGACGACTATCGATGGTGGCTGATGTTTGATGTAGCCGGATATTCTCATCGGGTAGATTTATCGTATTTTATTTGTTGGCTCTGATGAAAGTATCAGCAGAATATTTTTATATGGTTTTTCGCAAACAGCTGATTTTTTGTTCTCCTTCATGCTCGTGACTAGGTATATGAGAAGTAAGATATGACACAGGTAGAGTTGGTGGTTGACGGTAGGGCGGAAAGGTGAAGGAATTATTATCGGATAGACAGACTTATGCCATATTATTTGTTTGCTCTGAACTCTGAAGGAAGTTTGGGGTAGGTAATAGTTTCTGGTATTTAATACAATTGGTATGTATGTATATGATCAATGAAGGAGAGTCGCATTTCGGCGGTGAGGATTCTCAAATGATTTTTTTTATAATTCATATTTGCAAGTGAAAAATGGATATTCATATTTTAAGGTATGGGCGATGGTGGATAAAGAAAGGTTGGGAGAATTGTTGTCGAGTAGATTGATGGTATATCACTTGTTGGCTGTTTGATTGAAGTTTGGGATATGTTATAGCATTTTGCAATTAGACGATCACAGTCACCTGTAACTTGTTTTCTTTGTTCTTAATACAATGTGTGTGTATGTTCACATCGGTGAAGGAAAACCGCATTTCAGCAGTGAGGATTCCCAAATGCTTTATAAATCATATTTGCATGTGAACAAATATTAATTGAGGGAGATAAAAAAAGATAAGACAAGTTATAGTGTGTGTACGGGCAAATGCTCAGCTTGTCATAATAGCTGCGGGTATTCATGAACAACTGAAATTGGTTTATTTATTGGCCTTGTAAAAGGACATGCAAATTTAGCTACATTGCAAATGATCCTTAAGGGTTTCCACTTTAAAGAAAATCGTGGATATTTTCGGACCCGTCAAATGAAATTTACCACTTTTCAATTTTACAAACTGAACTTACTAAAGAAGTTTGTTGACTTATTGCTGGTGCTTGTCTGCGTTGGGTCGAAAACGAAGCGTTATTTAAAAAATGTTCGAAGTCAGAACGAGCATTCGATGGTCTCGTAGGATTCACATTGGGAGTATTTAAATTCAATTCCGATGTCCAATCTTTCAACTATGGTATCTCTAATAGACTGCATTTCACGAATGAAAACTCGTTGGTCTGTGGCTTCTTCTTGAACAGGTGGAACAGGTTCATTAATATCTCGTCGCTCATTATTATCATCACTATTGTGGTTACTTGCCTGACCGGATTGCATTGCTGCAGGAGGGTTATCTGCCAGTTGTGGTAAAATTTTATCCTGGCTTAAGCCTACACTAGCCCCAGGGGGAGTACGACTAACTATTGCTCTGGATTCCATTGCTCCTGAACGGGGAGTTATATTTCCAAAAGTGGACTAATTTCTCAAATTACTTGGTCTTCCTCTAGAACGTGTATTTAGAACTCTATTATCCATTATAGGAAATTTCGGATTTTTAATAGGTACAACTTCAAAAGTTTTTAACTTTCAATATCTTTTAACAAATCTGTTTTAAAAAAAAATTAATAAATACATGCATAATTTCGATATGCTAAATTCGATATTAAATTAGATATTAAATTTGATAAGATTAAATACAATATGCTTAAGAGCAAGATATCTATCTTGGTAAACAGATGGACTGTGCAAATCAATGCACACAATACGAACAAGACTGTATATAATTGGCAACTATAGGTAACATAGTAGCAACATAGTCCAGTGTAATAACTACCAGACAATGGACTATACTATAAAAGAATTAGGATTTATATATTATAAACATATTCATATGCACAACTTATCCTTTCACGAATAAAATTAGATCAATATTAATATAAAACAGTTCAACTCTTTCTGATATCCAATAGTCACAACGCGGATTACAATTAAAACCATTAATATACCGGGACTATACTAATTAAAGTCATACTCAACTTGAACCGCCAAGAGACACAATAGAACACTCTACAATTGCTGGAGCTTAGCTAAAAGCTCTAGAGTTAACCAGCATAATCTTTGTAATGACGTTCTTTATGCCTCGAAGTATATCTAATGTTAGAACATGTTTAATGCAAAAGAGAAACAAGCAAGCAGCCTCCATTAAGCAAAAAATACCAACAAATGACTTTCCTCAATGCTTCACTGAAAAGGTACATGGACTTTTAAATATAATACCAACAATTTCACATGTTGATTAAAGGTAAATAAACTTGCGCAATACTCCTATAAAATATGTCGTTCATCGAATTTAGCAATTTAGCTCCATGCAAAACAACGAAAGTTCTTACTATCCATTAAATATTCATCGTATAAGTACCTGTTGACCAAGAAGTGGTAGTGCAGCATGGCACAATACTGAGACAAAATAAATTATGTCATTGCTTTAAAAATTAGACCGAATATTTCTAAATCAATTACAAAAAAAATTATGGAAATTGGTACCTTTTTCGACAAGATATACCCAAAATAGTGAGAGTCTAAAATGCGATAAACTCATTATATATTATCTCATTTGATGAAAAATACCAAAATCAAATTTTATTCAATTTTTCCTTTCAAACGAATCGCCTCATCCGTCATACATTCTACTCGCAGACGAAGAAGCCAAATTTCTCATTTTCCATTATCTCCCTCTTCTCAAACATATTACTTGCGGAAGCGCAGGCAACTATGCAAATCATCAAAAAGTATTCGGCTGTTACACAGAAAAATAAATATACCTTCACTTCCATAAGAACAAAAATCATATGGCTTGACCAGAGAGTCCATAATGCGAGATCTATTATCCATACAAATTAACTTACTTAACCTCTGCTTCTTGCAAATTCTACATACTACCTGTGCTTCGGAACAACAAAAATGCCTATGCTCCTTCTTACAAAGCAACAAAATACAACATACATGGGAGTGCAATTATGAAAGGTTCGCTTAAGAGAAATAAAGCAGTTCATTTGGTTTTCTTTCTTCGTTTTCAAAGTGTGAAAAAAAAATGGTGACAGCAACATTTAAGACACAAACCTTCAAAACGCCATCTACCAACTCCAAAATACAAAACACGCTGTTATGATATTACTATTAAGTCTATATACAAAGCTGCAATTTACAAATGATACACAAATCGTTCGTGGATGCCATTTGCTGTCTTCAAATTTGTGTATCAGATGGTTTGTGTTTTTTTTATGACAGTAATACACAAATTTATACACAAATGTTTATGTATACACAAACCGGCTGATATTAGCAGTCTTATTGTACAACTTAAAACTTTGTATATATAAAAAAAATTAAGTTAAAATTGTCGTTGTATTTAAATATTTTCCAAATATTTTCATGAACGGTGCCTGGGACCGAAAGTTCTAGAGTGTGTTTTTCATATCATTTAAAAAAACACATTTAAAAATCAAATGGGAGATTTTTTTAGCTTGAAGTAGTGACTCATAACCTTTTATTATAGCCCCTGAAAATTTACACTTTTTTGACGAGTAATGGAATGTTGAACCTCGGACATTGGTGTCCCCATTAAGCCAGCATGACGCGAGTTCGCGTCGCAGCACAAGCGGTTACTACTGTAAAATGATTTGTTCTGTTTTACTCGAATTCATATATGAAATATAAGAAATATAGATAGATCTGTAACACGAGTATGTGTGATTAAATATGTTTTGAATGTAAGCTCCTCATTTCCTTTTATTTTCTCTCATTCCATCTTTATATACAACGACCAATGGTAAAGCAGCCAATTTTAGTAAATAAACCAACCAATTAAAGTGAAAATTGTCGTTATGCGCGATGTCGCTACGAGAGACTACAACAAACTGTATTCGTAAAATTCATGCCGCTTATCAGTGCAATTTATTAGGAACGCCCTCGATAGGGCTCTTCGGCGACGGATGGAGTTGGAGTAAGTAATGTGAAGTCGTTTAAGTGTATAAAAGTTTAATTACCATCATCAACGGCCAAATGAAGGGCTTTGTGTTCTTCACTGTTGACGTTGACGTTATCATTCGTTCGTTCGTCATCGTCATTTCAAAAATTATAAAAGCTGGATAAATACAAATAAAATGTTTTATCTGAAATCCCAAAGAGTGTATTTTACATTAGTGACATTGAGCGTTAAGGTATTGTATGTACGAGTTAGTGCTACAGATAAGATATTACTGAGAGCGCCGTCATTTGACAATTTAAGGACACAATAAATAACTAATTGAAGCATGTTTTATCATCCCACTTAGAAGTGAAGTTCAATTCATTAAAATACTTGTAAAATGTAGACTTTCGAAATTAATGATAGGCCAAATTAATTGATAAAATTAATATTGTTTTTTTAGAGTGAAAATGCCCGCACTGGTGGGGGGAATAGAAAACAAGAGATATAAAGCGGAAATACAGTTTCAATACTGCACCATTTAATGGAACCTTCCTATCATTTGTTTTCCTTTCAATGGAGAATCAACCGAAGCCTTCACTAGAGCTATTAGGGAAATTCAACGACTTCGCAAACAATTAGTGCGATTGATTTGAGACCGACATTATGTAAGTACTTGTATCATCGTTGTTGTGGGCACAGTGACTCAGTGCGTTAATCTACTGACCGAGGGGTCTAGGGAAGCTAGGTTTTATGCCCTGTATGGACTATTAATACCTTATATTTATTCATTTATTTTGGGTATCATCATGGTACATGGAGTAGAATTTATTTAATTTATCAGGTAATTTTAACAGCAGAAAAAAGAAAAATTCTGGGATTATGATCACCGCTGTTGTGGACTCTAAGAAATGTTAAGTTGTCGCTTGATTTGTAGCTACAGTTTTCGGGAACTTTACAGAGATAGAGACGTTTTAATTTATTAAATATTGTCGAGAAAATTACAACAGAACTGTGGTCCCTATAAAGTAGTGAAGCGCATCAACGATGTTTTCTATCGTATCTACCGCGGAAGGAGCAAGCAGAAAGTTGTGGATAGCGTCCATAATTGCTATGCTGAAAATATTGACGTGCTTGTTCGGGAAGAAAAGTTGACGAGGAGGATATTGTAAAATGGGCACGAAAATAGTTTAATTTAGCGTGATCTATTCGATTTAGATTATAACGATACTCGAGAGCAGCAGGTAACTCGAATTGGCAATTGAAATTTCGTGTATAAACAAATATCCCGAATAAGGGGACAAATATCTCACTCTCGAACGCTCTTTAATGGAGAAACCCCAGACACGAAATTCTAGCACTTTCGATGAGCAGTCAGTTGCATATAAATATAAGTGCAGATACATTCACGACAAGGACACAGTTGATTTTGAACATTTTCCAAATTAACGGAAGTGATAACAAAAAACATAGGGACGGGCTACAGTCCGCTTAGGCGAACTGTTGGATACCCTATTCTTATTCCTATCCCTCATAACTGGGCGTGACAAAAGTCTAAGTATGGTTGAATTGTTAAGAACGCCCTACATATTTTGTTATATAGCATTTAAAGGATTTT
Organism: Portevinia maculata; assembly: GCA_949715645.1. Lineage (NCBI taxonomy): Eukaryota > Metazoa > Arthropoda > Insecta > Diptera > Syrphidae > Portevinia > Portevinia maculata. Next base: position 299,940,295 of record OX454525.1, read on the forward strand.
ATCAAAAAAAAAAACTCCCTAGCTCAAACTTGGGTGTTTCAATAAAATTGTTTTATTTAATTGTGTTCGTGTCAGTAGGCGGATTTAAAAAAAAATTAACTCATGAGAATAAAGGGCCCCTAGAGAGTATATATTATAAATTTCAGCTCCCTAGCTCAAACTTTGGATTTTCAAAAAAAATTGTTTTATTTATTTGTGGGCGTGTCAGTGGGCGGATTTTGAAAATTTTTTATCCCGAGCAGTTTTAGGAGTCATAGATCATATATAAAAAATTTCAGCTTTCTAGATCAAAATTCGATTTTTTCCAAAATTTTGTTTTTTTGAGTTTGTGGGCGTGGGCGGATTTCAAAAATTCGTAAACTTGATTATTTCGGGACCCTAGAGAGTATATTTCAGCTCTCTAGGTCCAGTTTAAAGGCCTAATTTTTGCCGACAGACGGACGGACGGACATGGCTAGATCGACATTACTATCTATACTGATCATAAATATAGTAACTTTTGGGGGTCTACGGGCAATATTAACGTATGTTACAAACTATGCGTCAAAATTAATATACCCTTAGAATAGGGTATAATTATATATGGATAGCCTTGTATTAGTGGCGACAAAAATGCCAGTCACATGAAGACAATACAAATGCCAGTCACATGAAGACAACACAGGAAAACAATAAGAGCGCACACACACTCTCTCACCTGCCAATCTAGATAGATCGTTTTAAATGTTGATGTTACATATTTTTTTTTTTATAATTTGCGTGCGCTAAAGGGATTTCTTTCTTCTGTAGTGACACAGTACCCTTATAATGGTAACCACAGCGCAGGCTATTTGTTTGTTGCTGCAAGTACAACACAGCGACAGCATTATGATTCATTGAATGTTTTTGGGTGCTACTTACTGCATGAAAGAATAGCCGAATAGGAAAGAAGTTTGGTGCGATGGGATTTTTTTTCCACAGGTGGCGCCTAAATTGCTTTAGGGAGATCTGTTTATGTTGTGTGTATTCAATTTATAAAAATCATGGCCCTGGTCGGGATTCGTACGCACGACCTGTCAATCACTTAGTGAATACACACACTACCATCGCACCATTGCCAACTGCTATTTTTTAATATATCTACACGGAATATGGTGTGTGGTCTGTGGTATAGTGGTTGAGCTTACACACGCCCATAAAATTCCGTACTAAATAAAAACATAGTTTGCGAGTTTAAAGTCAGCATCACATATGAGCTGTAAAAGATAAACCACTTCCACATTCCCCGTTCCCTAAGACCCGAAAAGGGGCCTATCGGTGAATATATTATTCGAAACTTAAAAATTACATTACCGAACGTTTATTTGTAATTATGCTGTCAAGATACGGCTGAAATTCCACTTTTGATGAACAAAAATTCATTACATCTGCTATGGATTCTGGTACTTACGTAAGGTCTACTATTAACTCCTCAATAAAATTTGCTACTAACCTCACTTTAAAAAAGATTACGGCGCCCATGCGAAGCTTGTCTGAGAATATGTACATTAGCCCTTATTTAAATTATATATGAAAAAACCAACACACCAACGTTGGAAAGTCCCTTTACAGCTGTTTTTTCTTTCGAGAGACTATCGAAGTTGATTATTTCTTATTGCTCATCTGTGGTCAGGACACTGTTACAGCTTTACTTATCCTGCATTTGACTATAGTGTTTGAATCTATCTTTGCAACATTAGGTGTCTTTTTTATTCAAGCGTATATACGCTTGCATGTTAAATACAACAACAACTCAACCAATATAAGCCAACTTTAGCGGGTATAACTATCGCGCTAAGTCCTTACGCGCATATAGCTCAATGCTTCCAAAACAGTTTTCTACGCATTCTTATAACTTTTGTTTTTTTTTAGAATTTTAGAAAAAAATTACTTACGTCCTTAGACAGGGTCAGTGCTGAAATAGAGCAAAAATTTCAACAGCTACGAAATTTGGCGACAAAGTTCGACTTTCTCACCCTAGCCAAAATCCTAGATAAAAACTATGAAAGCAATTCAGATGTTGCACCTCATGAGGATGGCATTGATAAGGATGAATTTGAGATCGAACGTTTACGGTTAAGAACAATTATATCTTCTACAGGCAAAACAAATGAACTCGCCAATAAAAGCCCACTCGAATTATTATATTACAGTTTAGACTGGAAGTTAGTCTGCCTAATATAAGAATAATGCTTCGTCTTTTTCTCACAATTGCAATAAGAAATACCGGCTGTGAGAGGAGTTTCTCAAAATTGAGGTTTATTGAGGTTTCTCAAAATTAAGGTCCACAATGAGCACTCTAAGGCTATCTAATCTGGGTATCATAGCTATAGAGCAGGAAATCACAGAGACCATCGATACTAAAAGAATAATAAGGGATTTTGCCCTGATGAAAATTAGGAAAATAAAATTTTAAAGAACTTTTTTGTAAATAAATAAAAAAGTTTCTTGTAAAAAAAACAAAACTACTCGTAATTATATAATACTAAAAACCAAATGAAATGCTTTCATCCATTCATTTTAAAATTATTTTTTTAAACAAACTTTAGTTGTTTATTTATTAATTACCTAATGAATTTCATAAATTAATAAACAAAAAGAATTTAATGAAGAATTTTAATTTAGATAATTTAAGTTTAATTACCGTTGTTTATTTGATATCCTGAGGTAAGTAACTTTTATCCGCTTGAGATTGATAAATTGGAAAGTAAACAATATGGGAACATTTTCAATTCTTGATTAAGAGCTTGAATAGGATTAGAAATTAATTTATTATCTTTTATCCTCCTAATCACCTTGACGTGTGTACCATCATTGCCTTCGATGGTGCCGGTGCGGCGGCTTACGGCGCACAGTTGCACGTTAGCTACCTAATTTGTTATCTAGCTAACGCCATAACTAGGTAACTAACGTAGTTAAATTAGCTGCGGTAAAAATGCAATCGATTTGGTGGTTAGCTATCATAATGACAATTAATTTTAGCTATTAGCTATTAGTTGCAGGTTGTGTAACTAAGCACGTTAGGTTGCCAAAGTTAGTTGTGGATGACAACTAAAAGTTGGTTAGCTTTTTAGCTGTAGCTTTTTAGCTGTCTAGGTAATAACTAATAACTAAATCAAAATTTATTGTTTTGCTAAAATGGCGATAATTTATTGGGATTTATTATGCATATTGCGTTTAAAATAAAAATTGATTGAATGTCCCTTTTATTTTACATCAGGTTAGTTTACAAAGAGGTCCTTGGAGCCACAATAAAGGTCCTTTAATCCCGAAAAAGGATATTTTTCCAAAATGTCTTTAGAAACGGCACGGTATACATGAGCTCAATGTTATTTGAATAAGGGGTCCTAGAAACAACAAACATTTTGGAAAAATATCCTTTTTTCGACTTTTAAGGACCTTTTTGTTGTTGCAAGGACCTCTGAGTCAAATAACATTTAACACAGATATACCGTGTGGATTCAAATGATATTTTGGAAAAATATCCTTTTTTCAAGTTTTAAGGACCTTTTTTGTTGTTGCAAGGACCTCTTAGTCAAATAACATTGAGCACAGACATACCGTGTGGATTCAAATGATATTTTCGAAAAATATCCTTTTTCCAAGTTTTAAGGACCTTTTTTGTTGTTGCAAGGACCTCTTAGTCAAATAAGACTGAACACAGATATACCGTGTGGGCTCAAATGATATTTTGGAATAATATCCCTTTTTCGATTTTCAAGGACCTTTTTTGTTTATTACAAGGACCTCTTAGTCAAATAACATTGAACACAGATATAAGGCGCGGTTTTCTTGGAGTTTTTGAAAAAAAAAAAATCGGGTTTAAGGACCTTATTTGGTGCTCCAAGGACCTCTTGGTAAATAACCTTATGACAACTAAAAGTGGCATTCTTCAATCGGCCATCGGTTACCTCTTACCCCTTCAACTGATGTACAACAAACTTCAAGCTAAGCTATACAACCTCAATTATTCAAAACTTATCGAAAACAAATCCACTTCTACACTATTTCCCCGTGTTTCGTAAGGACATAATAATCTCTAAAATTAAACATAATTAAAACTAGAAAATGTATAACGAAATAAAAGAATCGCTCCTGTTCCTGTAAGCCTTTTCGGATTAAATTGTTTGAAAAAAATTATTAGTTGTGTTCAATCGATAGCTAAAAAGCTAAAACTAAAGCTAATTATTGTTAGTTACACTCTGGCAACTAATTTTTCATAACTTAACACGCTTAGTTACACTTCGCAACTAATAACTCGTAATTTAGGTTCAAAATTTGTGGCAACTACAACTAAAATTATGGTTTAGTTATGTACGTGCAAAGAAACTACAGCTAATTTAGCTGTAGCTTTTTAGCTATTAGCTAAGCTAACTTTTGAGCAACTCTGTTACGGCGCAAAGATTCAACGGGCTATGCTGTCGACGACTTCTGTCGTCAGAAGGGTCACCCATGGCAGACAGACCGACTGATGAGCGCTAACCAAGAGCTGGCCAGGACATTCCGTCCGATCCCATGCCCCCCTCGCCATTCCCAGTATCCTTACCCCCCCCCCCCCCATTGCCCCCCTACCAATGCTCCTATCCCTATCCAAACCTAACTCCAGTGGTGGTGTGAGCGAATAGTAAACCGTGCCCAGGGATGAAAGGTTGGGGGTTAAACCAACCGTTAACTGAGCTCGCTCAGGCGCCTTGGCGCGGGCCTGTTGTATATAGCCTTACCCAGGTATGGCGGCGCTGCTTGAGCTGACCTTGTTTTTTCCGACCTTACTCGTGGGAAACAAAATTAAACTCAAAATGGAACAAACAAAACAAAAACAAAAAAAAATTATAAAAAAACAAAATGCAATTCCTGTCAAGGGGGAGAAGGAGATGAGTGAGGATGAGTTATCATCTTCATCCATCTCTCTTCTAGCACAGGAATTGGATGAAACGGCGCTTTTAGCTAGCGACAGTGAGGAGTCGGTAAAAACCCTCACTAGCGACAGCGAAGTCACCGGTGAGCAGGCTGGAACTCTCATCGGTGACAAAGACATACAGGGCAAGAAGGCAGCCGAAGAGATGCCCGGGACAGCAGGATCATCCGCTGTTCCTGGGACCATCTTGGAAGCATCGTCAACAAAGACAGGAAAAGTAGAGGGAAAAGTAGACACAGCTGGCTCAGCCGCTGCATCTGCAGTTTCGTCTATTATAACAACGAAGCGTGCGAAACAGAGGGCACAAAAGAGGGCTAAGGCTTTGCTACGTAATGCAAATCGTAAGGTAGCCAAGTATGGGAGCTGTTAACCCAGCACACTCAGTGACTGGGAAAAGGCAGCGTTTGCGAGGGCCAAGACTTTTCTGGCCGACCTGCAAAAAGCAAAGGAGGGGAAAAAGCCGGCCAATGAGGAGGTGGAGGTTGAACTCACTGCACCCTCCACCTCCTACGCAGCAAAAGCTAAGGAAGGGGCAAATGACTCGGGAAGGAAGACGAGTTTCAACAGTAAGAAAGGCAGATCCGACGATGCCGCCGAGTCCAACGCAGCGAAAAAGGTGAAGGCTGTGACCACACCTGCAATGCGTCGCGGACACAGCGACCCGAAGGACGAGCATCTCGTTGCTGTGGTAAACGAGCTGGAGCCTTGCGGTCGTCTCACAATCGACCAGTGGAAAAACGTCGAGGAGAGGTTCCAAGACGCCTTGTTTAAGGAACTAACCGCCACAGGAAACGGGGAGCTTCAATTTGATGGCGCTGGTTGGGAAGGCGGGCGCAAGATTGTTGCTTGTGGAAACAAGCTTTCTGTGGTTTTCCTCAGGCACTTCGTCACGCAGGTATCCGATGCATGGGAAGGTATGAAGCTAAAATGCTTAACGGTTGCCGAGTTGGCAAAATACAATCCGCCAACAGCCTGGGTTTGGGTACCTAGTCCCTACACATACCCGGAGAAGCTCCTAGGGCTCCTACATGTTCAACATCGGGAACTTAAAGCCGATAAATGGAGGGTCCTAAAGACGGGGCCTAGACGGCAATACGGCCAACACTTTCTACTGGCCCTAAACAAGGAATGTCTTCTATACCTGGAGAAATCCAACGGGATGGTAAGATATAGCATGGGGAGGTTGATGGTCAAAACATCGACCAAGGGCAGAGATGAGGAGGAGCCCCCCCATGATGATGATGGAAGTGCTGCAGATAAACCTGCACCACAGTAGGGCTGCGACGGCCTGTCTGATGGAGTACGTCATTAGGCAGGACATTGCAGCCGTACTCATACAGGAGCCCTGGATCAATAAGAACGTGATTCAGGGGCTCCGGCAAAAGAACTATACATTGTTCTACAAGGCGGAAGGTAAAATCAGGACTTGTATCCTTATTAAAAACCACATAAAGGCATTTCTTTTGAATAATTACAGCTCTGGCGACTTGACGGCGGTCATCTGCGAGAGGGAAGATGGAAAATCTCTGTGTCTGACCTCAGCCTATCTTCCATACGACTCTGCAGTCGTAATAACGGAAGAACTAAAGGACTTGGCTGGTCAAAACTGGATGCACGTACTGGGCTGCGATGCAAACGCCCATCATACGCTATGGGGTAGTGGAGACACAAATTCAAGGGGTGAGTATCTTTATGATTTTATTATATTGTCCAACCTTACGGTATGTAATAGAGGGAATTCACCTACTTTTGTTACACGTAACAGACAGGAGGTTTTAGACGTTACACTTGTCTCCAACACAGACAAAATGGAAATCAGGGAGTGGAGGGCAGTTGATGAGGCATCTCTGTCTGACCACAGATGGATACGCTTCAAAATTAATTTTCAGCATAGGGCGTGTAATTTCTATAGAAACCCAAAAAAGGCAGACTGGGATAAATACATAGATTTCATTAATCTACGTTTAGATACCCAGCCGATCACCGGCGAAGACATGGTGGACTTAGATAGGGCAGTAGAAGCCGTGAGCAGATCCCTAAACACAGCGTTCGAAAAGGCATGCCCGGCAAACAAAAAGCCAAAAAGAGCTCAACCGAAGTGGTGGAATAAGGAAATTGGCCGTAAAAGAAGGGAGGTAAGAAAACTTTATAATAGGGCAAAACTCATTAAAAACGATACTACATGGGATGAGTATAGCGAAAGCAAGAGGGAATTTAAATACTTAGTGGGGGAATCCCAAAAATCTTCATGGAAAAAGTTCTGTGAATCTATTGAGTTAACTGAAGAGGCGTCGAGACTGCGTAAAATGCTCTCAAAGGAGGCTAGTGCACCTAGCTACCTAAAAAATAACAACGGGACATGGGCCGTGAGTAGTCAGGAGGTTCTGGCAACCCTGGTGGAAACCCATTTCTCCGGTTCCACAACCCCAACGGACCTAGGCCTACAAGGACAGGAGGAAGTCGACTGTCCCTCTTTCGAGTGGGAAGATATTGACAATATCATCAACCGAAAAAAGTTACGGTGGGCCATGCATACATTCAAACCGTATAAATCTCCAGGGCCGGATGGTATTCTACCGATCATGCTCCAAAAAGCGCCAGAGCATGCAAAACAAAAGATTTTGGATATACTGAGATTCAGTCTAAGAACAGGGCATATTCCAACAGCCTGGAGAGAAGTCCATGTTGTTTTTATACCCAAAGCCGGCAAACAGGGTCATACGACGGCGAAAGACTTCAGACCAATCAGTTTGTCGTCCTTTTTGCTCAAAACCCTTGAGCGTCTGGTGGAAGCTCACATTAGAATAAATGTAGCAATGGTTTTTTATGCGAGTCACAGCACGCCGCATACTTAAAGGGTAGATCAGTAGAAACTGCTCTACACAACGTAGTGGGTAAAATTGAAAATAGTCTACAATGCGGCGAATTTGCTTTGGCCTCTTTTCTCGATATAGAAGGAGCCTCCAATAACGTTGAGTGTAGAGCTATAAAAAGCGCCTTAACAGGCGCTAACACACAACAGGGAATCATAAATTGGGTATGCAACATGCTCGCCAACAGGAACATAAACTGCTCCCTTGGTCAAAGCTCCATAAGGATGTCTGCAACCAGAGGAACCCCGCAGGGGGGAGTCATATCGCCACTGCTGTGGGTACTGGTGGGCAACGTCCTAAAGGAAATTAAGTCAATGGGTATAAGTGACACAGCGTATGCGGACGACGTGGTCATAGTAGTGCAGGGAAAATATTTGAATACTTTAAGTGAGATCACAGAGACCGCCTTAAAGAAAATTAGTAATTGGGCCAAGTGCTGCGGACTAAATGTCAATACCTCGAAAACAGAGTTAGTCCTGTTCACGAGAAGACACAAAGTACCGCACTTCAATCTCCCGAATCTTGACGGAGAGGAACTGTTCCTCACGGACAGTGTGAAGTATCTGGGCGTAATCCTAGATAGAAAATTAAATTGGAATCTTAACATAAGGGAACGAATGAAGAAAGCGTATAAGGCCCTCTTTATTTGTAAGAGAACAATAGGCAAAACATGGGGGATGGAACCCGCCATGGTATACTGGATATATATAGTAGTGGTGATACCCATACTTACATATGGCTCACTTGTGTGGTGGAGGGCAACAAATAAAAGAACCATAATTTGAAAACTAGCAACGGTGCAGAGAACGGCAAGCATAGCCATCACTGGTGCAATCCGTACTACTCCTACGGCAGCACTGGACGCCTTCCTGCACTTTATCCCGCTAGATTTAAAAATAAAGCAACTTGCTGGCAACAGCGCTTTGCGCCTCAAAAATTTAGGCCAGTTTAAGGACTGTAGTTTTGGGCACTGCACGATCTTAACTGATGTGCTACCCGGAAATCCTATACGGACTGATGAGATTTTCCCCTTGGTCGACCATGACATCCCCTATGAGGTGTCATATCCGCTAAGGGAGGAGTGGCAAGGAGATACAGTCATAATAGCAAACGAGGTTGCTATCTACACTGACGGCTCTAAGACGGTGGAGAGAACGGATTCTGGCATTTTTTCTGCTGATCCAGACCTGAGAGAGTCTATACGACTTCCGGACACAAGCAGTGTCTTCCAATCGGAAGTTCTGGCTGTTCTAAGGGCGGCAGAGATAGTGCAGATGAGATCATTTTAGGGAAGAGACATTGCCATATATATTGACAGTCAGGCGACACTTATGGCACTTGAATCTGCTAACATTAACTCTGAGATAGTCAGAAACTGTCGCACAATGCTAAAAGCAGTATGTAGACGGAATCGAGTAAGACTGTGCTGGGTACCGGGACACAGCGGTATAGAGGGAAATAAGCAAGCCGATAAGCTGGCAAGAAAGGGAGGGGAGCTGGAAAATAGCGGAGGTGTGAACATTAAACCACCCCTGGGCGTCTTTAAAGGAAAAATCAATGAAAAGATCTTAAAAATGGCTGACCTCAGATGGCAGAACATAGGGTGTCTAGAGCCCTTTGGCCCCATTTGGATAAGAAAAGATCTAAGGAAATTCTAAAATTGAGCAGGGAACAGCTTAGAACAGTAATTGGGATTATGTCAGGGCACTGTCTTCTAAGAAAGCATGCTAGGCGACTTGGTCTGGTGGATATGTACACGTGCAGGTTCTGTGGTGATCTACAAGCCGAGGAAGACATAACACACATATTGTGTGAATTCGAGGGCATAGCAGGGAATCGCAGGAGGATTCTAGGGGAATACTTCTTTGAGGAACTAGGGGTGCTGAGCGGCATAGACCATAGGAAGCTGGTTAAGTTCTGCAGGAAGATTGGGCTCTGTCTAGGAAAAGTTTTTTAGGTTTTTAGGTTTTTCTCCAATTGAAGTGCCTAGTGCTGTATGCGAATTGCATACCCCTTTTTAACCTATGACCTATGACCTATCCTCCTAATAAGAGACAAAAATTTAATATCTAATGAAGCTTAATTAAAATATTTTTTAACTAAAGCTTTAGCTTCTTCAATTTTTGCTTCACTTGCTAGAAAGTAGCAGGAACAGTGCCCGACTCTTAAGAATGGTATTTTATTAGTAAAAATGCTCGAGCATTGAACTATTGACTGCGTTGGAAATGCCAGCCTTTCCTGGTATTGTGTGCTGTAATTTGCTTTAATTGGATAATGTTGCAATGCTCGACACTGAATATTTTTGCGTATCGGTAATGCTAGCATTAGCACTTCCGATTGATGTGGCAATGTTCGGCGCTGACGTAACTCCTCCCACCTTAGTATAAAGATTCTTCTGACTCTTCTTTAAAAGAAAATTACAAATATTATAAAGAATATATTCATTACAAATGAGCTTGATCTTATGCTATAGTTAATACCTTTTTGAAATTTAAGATCAGTTAGTTCTTTTATTTTGTCTTCGTACTTAAGTTTAATTTTAATTTGATCGAATTTGAGCTGTATATCTTTTATTATAAGGTATAATGAATCGTTCTAAAATTATTCATGTTATTGCTAAATTGTTTATTTATTAATCTTAATAATTGCATAAACTGTACTACAGAGTTTATGCAATTCATAACATAATTGCCAGAGAGGACAAGGCTTCTCTCGTCATAACTACTAATGAACTCACTGTTTTTTATATTATATAAAATTAGAAAATCATTACCTACTCATTTTGAAAATTTTTCATTTGGGCTATTAATAAATTTACAATTTCTTTTTATTATGCAATATTTGCTTAATTTGTATTCGAAAAAAATTACATTATTTTAAAACTTTAATATTTAATTATTGATTCTTACAATATATTCTAGACTTTCGTAAATTTTTTTATTTTCTGAATTTACGATTGGTGCTATTAATGTTTGTCTGTTTTAACAACACCAGTTGGGATTCTAACTGCAAGGACAATCGTATCATTGTTGTATCTGGCTAAGCCAGCTATTATATTAATTGGCTTTCGTATGTCGAATTTATATTCGTTTATTTTCTGATTGCTTAATTTATTTGGGTTCCTTATCTAGCTGACACAATATGTGATCAATTTGTTCTCTTAACATATTAATCTTCAGCTGTTGGTCTAAATAATGCTTATGTTCAACTATATCTCTTGCAGTGCTTCTTATTTTACTAAGCTCTTAATGATTTTATTTCTATCTGATTCTAAAATATTTTTTAATAATGTGAAAGATTTCTGAAAAGTGGTTTAGTGGTTAATTGTATTGTGATTGTTTTGTTCTCTTTCTTTTTATTCCTCATTAATAAGAATCTTATCCTCTTCATCAAGAGTACCAAAACCCATTTTAGACATTTTCCTACCATGTTTAAAATACCTCTTTTATACCTGTGGGGGAAAAAGTGTTGATAAATTGTTCTTAATTGAAGAAATTTAATTTGTAGGTGGATGCATACTTGGTCCTGTCTTCATTAACTTCATGACTAACCAATACCGTCTGTTCTTAAATTGCAGTAAAAGCCTCTTCCACGGAACGCTGCAAACTGCCGATGATATCGATATCGTCCGCATATCGCAGTAGCTGGACGGTTCTATTAAAAATAGTGCATTTCGCGCAATATCTTCTCCAAAGCAGGGCCGTTTTCGAAAACGTCAATCATTTAATGACGCAGAAGCTGCAATCGTCAAATATGCATTCGTCGAGTTGCACAGATGCTTTGATCATCGCCAAACGGCTTTTTGTCCGCAAGCGCATTAGACGTTTTCAAACACAAAATCCAGAAAATTGTTCTAGAAAATCGTATTTCTACGACAATTATTATAATAAAAAAATATTCTTAAAAAAAGAAAGATTATTATTTTTTATATCTGAAAGTTTTTGCGCTTGTACTCGTAGGTTGTGAACAAATTAGCATCTTTTGATCGTATTTGTCTTTGAACAGTGCTACATAATATTCTTTTCGACTGTTTACTATTTTAAAAAAAGAGGCTTCATGTTCAATACGCACTTAATATAACTTAACTTACTTTTCGTATTCGTATTCGTATTCACTACTCATTTCGACTGTACATATCTTTTTAACTCAATTATGGAAAATCAAATGATGTGAAACTAATTACTTTAATTTCACATTAAAAAATAAATGAACACACTTGATAATTAAATTGAATCCTTCTCGACATTAGCAGTTAAATTATTTCCGCCTTGAAATAGTCGATCTTCTCGGATTTTATACTGCACAGGTACACCTGCAACGTAGATGATGTTTTCGAACAATTGAATTGCCCAAACTGCATTATTGAAAACAATGCAAATGCAGTTAAATTAGTGTTTGCGTTTTTGAACACTTTACTTTTTGCAGTTTGCGTTTAAGAACATTGTGCAAACGCTTTTTTGACGCAGATGGAGATGACGTTATCGAAAACGGCACAAGATAAAGGAACCCCCATGATAGCGAATGTTCTTCCCGAAATCCAGGGCAAATAAATAAATAGCTGAATTAGTTATGCCGGGATCCCGCATTCATCAATCGCCATGTAGAGCTCCTGACGACAAATGCTTTCATTTGCGGACGTTACCCCGCCTATCCACGAACAATATTTCATAGCTTACCATCTGTCACTTTTCATAGAAAGTAAGAAATATAATATAAAATGCCATAAAATGTAGATTGGACACTTCAATGGTATAAATATCGCAGAGTGAAGCACTTCATAAAAATGACAGCCCATGGAATACAATTAAAGAATGCTATGAACTGAGCAATATATAGAATGCAATTTTTACTATTTCTAGTCTCCACGAGCTAGACCGTGAAGACGCGTCTTGCAGAACGCATTGAGACGTTCACACAGTACGTTGGATAGGATCTCATATGAAACATGTAGAAGTAGATCGCCTTTCTTCTAGATAGGGCATATGCAGCAGTCATCGGGCACGCTTTCCTCCACCCCTATTTGGTTGATGATTTGGTGCATGCACCCTACCAAGACATCACCCCCGTAGTTGTCAGAGCCGGTGGCCTTTTTGTTTTTAAGCTGTTTTATAGCTAAGCCAACCTCTTCCTTTTCTTTGTTTGTCGGAAAGATGCATTTTTTAAACCAAAAATGCAATAAAACCCGTAAAACTAAATAAACGACCCTGAATATGTTAAGGAATACCAGCGAATCGTCGGGGAAAAAATATGTTAATGTTTTTATTTGCGTAAAAAAAAAGAAACTTGACCAAAGAACCTCGGAAAACCATTTTCATAATAAGCTTAAAGAATTAGTCAGATTATAAAGCTCAGAATCGGTTCTTCATTGACAGGACGTCGCCGTCGGTTCCCTTTTTGCCCTATCATTCTCTCTATGTGAACGCTGCTAACAGCGATAACATTTTTGCTTCAATTGAAGTAGAACTACTTCAACTACTACTAGTTACTAATGAGGTAATTATTTTTTGGTAAAGCCTAACAATAGGTTGAGGTTGCGTTGCAGGCGAACGGAGCCTTTGGTAAAAGGCGAATTTGTGGGTGTGATAGCCATGGTTATGACTTTTTTAACAGGCCAAAACTGGACTATCTTGATCTTGAAGCAGTATTTCTAGTAGATTTCATGCAGTGAAGGGCCGCCAACTATAGTGTTTTGCGCTGCAGCGTTTTTACACGTGTATCTTCTGTGATCTCCTTCCGCTAAGCGCATAAATGCTCATACCACCAGAAATATCTCTTGCGTGGATCGTGGCTGGTAACCTACAGTGCTTTTCGCTACCTGTTTGATGATGTCGCGGCATCGGTTCCCCATATTGTTGGCGTTTGTGAGTGGTGACTGGTGATGGTGAGTGAGCAGCGGAGTGTCTCTCGCTCAAGTGCATAAGCATAGGTAGGATAGTCGAGAGCCTGTTGTAGATAATAATGTCCATGCAAATCTACCGGCTCGGCATAAAACGAGTCCTAACATTATTAAATGTGCACATGAAGAGAAAACGTATAATAATTGTTTAAGCAATTTTAACGTAGATACGTACGTACTGCGAGTTTTTTTTGTTTAAATATATATACATATACATATCGAATATCTCATATAAACATCATTAGTGCTGAAATGAAATAGCCAGTTTTATTTCACCCCTGGAACATTTCAACCTCAGTTCACCTTTGACACTGGGTGATATGAATAAAACAAAGTACCTGCTCAAAACTCAGCTTTTTGGAGCAGCTGCTTCATTTGGTATTAATAAAATACGTGAATAGATGCTCAATAATAGAGCATCTTCTAGTTTGATGAGCAGTTGACTCACCTGCTCTGTTTTTTAGTGTGAATAAATCAGAGAACCTGCTCTATTATTCGGAGCCCCTACGCCTTGTTTGTGAGTAAGCCTAGTTGGTTGTTCGTCAAAGAAGAAAACAGCAATTTATATTTTGTTTCTTAAACGGCGGAGTTCATGCCAATTTGTAATCGAAATGTTAAATTTTATTATAAAAGTAGAAGAAAATGATTGGAAATTGATTACCGTGCACTATACAAAGTAAATGTGGATTTCTCAGCGAATAATTTCCTTGGGAATAATTCAGAACGGAGTGTGTGGTGCCCTAAAAAGTAATGAAAAAATTCTGATTTTCCTTAGCAACATAGACGACCCAATTTTCTAAGTGGGCTTGCGAAAGGCATTGGAGTACCTACATCAGATCACGGTTTCTAAAACTGTTTCTCTCGTAATTGCGGCAATAATTCAGAAGTCAAGCACTTGAATCAAATTCCGCAGATTGAAAAACGAGAATGGAGAGAGAAATACAATAGAAAGTCAATGGAAAAGGATTCCCCAGCATAAATCGTCGCTTGAAAAGCAAACTGACATAAGTCAAAATTCATACATTTTCAGAAAAGCCATTTGAAGTTTTTCATAACTTAAAAAAATCATTTTAGTTTTGAATTTCAATGAATACCAAAAAGTTGTAAAGTAAAAAAGTATATTTTTTTTTTCTTCTTTCAAGTGGTATATTTAAGTTAACTACAAAAAGCCGTTTTTCAAAAGAAAAAAATTGACTTATGTCGTTTTACATCCAAATTGCTACTAAATTAAGAAAAAAGTGTGAAAATGTGTCGTTTTGTTTTGAAATAAAACCATTTGTATTTTTTTGCGTATTTTGTAGAAACAACCCACTTTAAATAGTATTAAGTTATAATAAAAAAAATATAGGAACTTTTAATGAAAAAATCGACTATAATAAAATTATATAAAATAAAAGCCAGCTTATTGGTAAAACGAAACTTCTTAAAGTAATCAAAATAACTTTGAAGTTCATCAACTAGTTTTGTTCCAAGGTAAAATGACACAATACGAAAAATGTCACTTTTTAAGAAACTTATTTATCACGAATTCATAATTTTTTTAGAAGCAAAGCGTTACAAATGAAAAAAGTCATTTAGCTAGGAAAACAACAGGAATTTTTCCTTAAATTCGAAACGACACTTGTGCTCTCATGCTGTCAGTTTAACAGTTATATTTATGATGGGTTTGATAGAAAAATTGTATTTTTTTTTGCGATTCGTTCTGTATAGTTAACTCAAATTCGTCAAACTTTGACTTATGTCAGTTTGCTTTTCAAGCGACGAAATATTCAGGCTAAGTGCAATGCTAGAGAAGAATTTACAAGTGCTTTTTGGAAAATCTCATGTATATAAAATCATGCAAGAGACATTTTATTTGGTGATTCTTTCAACTCCAAATCCAGATATTTCTGAAAAAAATCATTCAATTAATGTTTGACTCGAGAACAAAATAAACATTTTTTTTTTATTTTCTTCGGAGACCAGTTCTTTGCCTGCTTCCTTGACCTCTTAGAAAAACAATTATTTTCCATAACGCAACAGAGCAAACTGTAAAAATCATGCAAAAACAACAGCAAATAAAATAATGGATTTAGATCTTTGTATAATCCGTTGGCTTTGGCTTTTTAATAGTGCAAACCAAATTAAAGAAATTGGTATGATGGATGAGAGCACCTGCTCAATGTGAATTAGTAGATGCTCACTTTTGTCTTAAAACTTTATTCACACTAAAACTGAGCACGTGTTATTTAATCGAGAACCTACTCACGGTTTTTATGGTGCTATGAGCACATGCTCTATTTAATTCATACCATCCACTGTTTTCAGACGTGGAATGCCCTACGACGCTGTTTTTCCTGCCCAAACATTTAAACAAATTCTTAAATCAATTTTCTTCAGTCTTAAACTTTAGTGCTTGCCATATTTAAAAAATAAAGTAGATCTATTCGGTTAAAATCCCCCTTATAAAAAAATAAAACATTGATTACTATTATTACTATACACAGTAATACTTCGATTAACGACGCTTTGATTAATATCATTCCGACTTACGACGGTAAAACATATTAGGTTCCTCCATTAACTTCACGACGTTTTTGCTTCGAACTTACGTCAATATGTAGGTACTTTTTTTTACTGCTTTACTACTCCAAACTATAATATTTATTGATACAGTTTTCAGTTCAAATTACAAACGGACACACATTTTTACGTATAAAAACATTGAAATAAATCAAAAGTTATGTCGCTGTTTAGAGAAAAAAAAACATAAAATATTTATGCTGGTGCTTGCTCCTGTGGGAGAGAAGATCCAACATCAAACTATGTATGTACCTGCGTACAACAACAACAATATGTTTGCTTGCTTCTGTAGAAATAAAAATTATTTTACAATAAAATAGTAGGTATCCGTTCGCTCGTTTCTGCAAATTATTAAAAATGTTTAACAATAAATAAAGTATAGTTTTGGTTCTGAGGAAAAGAAAAAGAAATAGGTTATTTCTTATTCAATTTGCAAACAAAAGAGCTGTCAAGTATCACGCACACAATTACAAAAAAAAGCAATCGCGTTTCCTTTCCATTGGACTCGGAAAATATAAAATTTGAGAGCAATGGAAAGGGACATAAGCTAAAATCTTTGAAAGCTAATTTTTTCCGATTTAAGTCGCCTTTAAGCAAGGTGTTCCGTTTTACGTCCGCAAACGGAGTCAATGACATATTAAAGACTCCGCATATGGGTCCCCGAAACGACGTTTTTCGCCACCAATTGGTATGGAAATAAAAACAGCCGCGGGCTCAAATGTCCCAAAAATGAAGCCAAAACTGATTCAAAAAAGGAACAAACTGAGTCGATAATTGCTTTGAAGCAAAATAAAAATCAACAATTTTTTTCATGTTTATGTTATTTCTGGGAATAATAAATTTTTACATTAGGTACCTACTTGCATTTCTCCAACAAATTCACCTGTGGAAAAAAGGATTAGAAGCAAATAAATATGTCGGTCATGTATACCAATACACTACTTTTTACTTGACAGGTAGTTTCTTGATTTAATTTTGACTTTTTAAATCCTTCGATAATCTGGGAAATTACGGGTGGCAATAGTGCAGTAGTAGTGTATTCGCTTACGGAATGAAGGTCGTGCGTTCGAATCCTGGCCAAGTCCATTACTTTACACCGAATACATGAAATCGTAATCTCCCTAAGTAACTTAGATACCACCCGTGGAGAAAAACCCTACAACTGCACCCAAACACTTCTTTCCTATCTCTCTATTCTTTCTAATACCAAGTAGCTTACACTGTGTTCTTAGCATTATAAGGGTACTGTAACAACAGAAAAAATCCCTTTAGCGTCAGCAAATTGTAAAAAAAAAAGCCAAATGCAATATGAAAGAAGGCTATAAAACAACTTTTGCATGCTGCGTTCAATGATTGCTTCTTTTTAATTTGTTGGTGTCTAATATCGTTGGTCCGCTCTATCACGCAATGAACAGTTGATCTACAAGCTTCAACTCCAGTTTCTTCCTTGATTTTACTTATGGAAAGTCTTAAATTTGAAGCAGCTCTCAACATCGCCCGTCGACCTGACTTGTTGCTTTGCACTCTTCCTGTCCAGTTTTTTTCCATAGTTGTCAGGGTCCTTAAGATAGCTACGGCAATCTTCCAATCTTATCGAATCTTATGAAACGGATAGATTTGCTTTGTTCCTTGTAAGCTCGAATTCCGCCTATTCCTCATTGGTAACGTAAAAAAGGACTAATTTTATGACTTCGTTTGGAAAAGCATAGATAATAAAAATTTAATTTATGTGGATAATTCTGTTTTTTTATTACAACAACGTCATGTTACTGCCATCTCTGCTTTTAACTCTTAAATTAAATCTGCTTTTAACCTCACATTAAAAAAGATGGCGGAGCCCATGCATGTGTGCATGAGCCTCTAATATGATTTCTAAGCAAAAACGCTTCAAAGCTGTTTTTTCGTTTGGGTGCAAGTTAAGAGACTCTCTCGAAGCTGACTAGCTCATTTAGTAGGTAATCTGCGATGCATACATTACATGTCTCTTATTTAGTGGTACTTTCTCGAGTTACTTACTTTTTATTTATCTGCAAACACTAAAAATTATAGGCAAGTCAAATCAAACGTATGTATGACGCTCATTTTAGTTTCGACTATAATTGTGTGCCAAACTTAAACCTTGTGGCAATAAATAAAACATTTGTTTTTAATAATGTTTAAGCTCCATTTATTATAATAATTATTGTTAAGTGCGCGCATCAATATATATACTACAAATTTAGTTTTAAGCATCAATGAAAATTCTACAAGAAAACAGCAAAAGTATTAATAGTTAGAGCATAATAAATAATTCTTGTAGATTTCTGTTTGGAATGTAAATCCTATAGAATTTACAAATTATAAGCTTGTCGCACCAACAGATCAAAGTATGTATCATTTTCAATCGAGGCGCTCATGCTAGTGTAAAAGTTAATGAATTCTTCTCGTGTAATCTGAAAAAGTTTACAAAATTTGCAATGTACATATTTACTTATATAAATTTTCGATATTTTACATTTTCATTGTTATCTCCGAATGGCCCCTGGAAATTTTCCAAAAACTCTTTCCAAATTTCACTTTCTGACATTTCACCACTCTTGTACTTTGGATGAACTTTAACAGAATAAAAGTGCTTTAGATCTGCAACGGATATAATTCCCTTTTCAGCTGCATCAATTTTATTGAATGCCTTGTCAATTATATCTAAACGGCTCTGATGTACAGGAGGCTAAGAAAATTAACAAAATTATGAAAATATAATTTAAATAAATTTTGCTTTAACGTACTCGAAGTCTTTCTAAAATCTCAGAAACAAGAACGACGCCGCTTCCTTCAGTGTCGATACTAGAAATGCAAAAATTGAATTTTAAATGAATGTAGTTCGATTTTTTCAACAACAAAAAATTATAATAATAAAAATGGAATTCCAGAAATGGTTGATGAATAGCATAATGTTTTTCCAAAACAAACTAAAAAAAAGTATTTTCTTCTCATTTGGCTCACTCAAAGTTGTTAAAAAAAAGTCTCCACAAAACAAGAAGCTAAAAAAATGTGGACGCTAATAATCCCCAACCTTAAGGTATATTAGTTTTAATAAATACGAGTATATTTTTCATAGTGGTCCCAGTGGTTAGTGTGTTTGACTACTGATCGAGGAGTCTCAGAAAGTCTGACAAACGTCAATTCTCATGAGAAGCTTCTCGAATCGCCGTTCAGATACGCAAATGGTTGGACAAGCTAAGTTTTAGGCCCTAGGTAATTGTAACATATGTACCTTAATTTTGGACGTAAACCAGTTAAAGTATTGCCTAGGCATTCTAAAGAATGCCGGGTGAATGTTAGGCAAAGTGTGAAGTGAAAATTCGACTGGATTATTAATGTAAGCCTTTGGACTTTGTTTGTTGACTCCAACTGGATGATGGATCCTGGACGATATCTAGCGAGGAATCGCTCAATCTGCTACTTGATACCCACTTCCCAGGAAGCTCCAATATTACCGGGTACACTGATCTGAATAGATCACTGGCACAGGTGACTCTTTCTCAAGGTCTGATCACAAGGGACAAGCTGCTTTGGGCACTAAATAGCTTCAAGCCCTTCAAGTCTGCAGGACCAGACGGCATAATACCTGCCGAATTACAAATGTGTTCAGATATCATCACACCAGTATTGGAGATGATTCTGAACAGCTGCTTAAAAATGGCATATATTCCTCAGGCTTGGAGAGAAGTGAAAGTGGTCTTTATACCAAAAGCGGGGAAATACTCCCATGTCAGCCCAAAAGACCTGAGACCTATTAGTTTATCATCATTCCTCCTCAAAACGTTGGAGCGACTGATTGATATCCATCTCCGTACCAACATAAATACGCAGCTTCTATCTGCGTCTCAACATGCATACTGTAAGGGTAAGTCAGTTGAAACTGCCCTTCACTCTCTGGTACGCACTATTGAATACTCCCTTCATCACAAGGAGTACACTATGGTTGCTTTTCTGGATATAGAAGGCGCCTTTAACAACGTGGGTACATCTGCAATCACGAATGCACTGACAGCACTGAATGTGGAGGGTTCGCTTGGTGAATTGATTAATCTACTGCTCACAAGTCGGATTATCAACTCAAAACTGGGCGTTTCATCCGCCAGGAGGTCTGTCAGTAGAGGCACGCCGCAAGGCGGGGTCCTTTCCCCCCTTCTCTGGAATTTGGTGGTGAATGAGCTACTGATATACCTGGAAGGGGTGGGCTGCAGGGTGATTGCATATGCGGATGACATTGCTATAGCCGTCTCCGGGAAGTACCTTAACACTATAAAAGAACTCATGCAAAATGCTCTTAACAAGCTAAAAAAATGGGCTAATCGCTGTGGCTTGGGTATCAACCCCCACAAAACAGAATTAATCCTCTTCTCCAGGAAACACAAGATTCCGCACATCGACCCACCCTCTATTGGTGGTATAAGATTAGTATTCTCTGACGAAGCTAAGTTCTTGGGTCTTATCTTCGATAGGAAGTTAAGCTGGAAACCCAACATACAAGAAAGGGTAAAAAAAGCCACAGTGGCACTTTTCTCTTGCAAAAAAGCCATTGGCAACAAGTGGGGTCTACAACCCCGCATAACGCATTGGCTATATGTATCGGTCGTAAGACCGATTCTCACATATGGGGTTGCTGTCTGGTGGACTGCCCTAAGTAAAGCTATAAACTGTGCTAAGCTTGGCAAAGTCCAACGCACAGCTGGTTTGTGCATAAGTGGAGCACTCCGTACCACCCCCTCTGCAGCACTCGATATCCTGCTACATCTGTTACCACTCGACATTTTTAGTAGGCAAACAGCAGCCTGTTCTGCTGTCCGCCTTAAGGCTACCTCGCAGTGGGTTAACAATAACATTGGCCACACCACCATTCTGGACTCATTTGAGTCTCTACCAGGAAACATAGATTACACCATACCCCAATTACAGTTTGGAAAGAACTTTCAAGTCACTATTCCTTCCAGATCATTCTGGGAGGACGCTGAATTTGAGGAAGTTAAAGCGATCCACTTCTACACCGATGGATCAAAAACTAGTGACGGGGTTGGTGGCGGCGTTTTCTCCGAAAGACTAAATCTGAGTCTCTCTTTCCGTCTCCCTAATCACTGTAGCGTATTCCAGGCGGAGATTATGGCGATAAAAGAAGCCCTGACGTGGCTGAAGAGAAATGTGATATCCACAAAGGATATCCGTATCTTCTCGGACAGTCAGGCCGCGATCAAGTCCGTGGATTCAGTATCTTCAAACTCCATTGCAGCCCTCGACTGCCGTTCATCTCTTATGGAGATGGCGGAGCAGTTTAACATTCACCTCTGTTGGGTGCCGGGGCATAGAGATATTCCAGGAAACTGCAGGGCTGATGAACTCGCCAAAAAGGGAACCAAACTCCCCCTTTTACCTGAAAAGGGTTCTCTGGGTATCCCAATCGCTACCTGCAAACTTTTATTCAAGCTATCCGCAATCGAGAGAACAAACCTTAGGTGGACAGGTAGTAATACATGTCTAGCGACTAAGCACATCTGGCCAAAGCTGGACCTGCGACGCTCTAAGAGTCTGATCTCACTAAACCGACTGCATATTAGCTCCACTATAGGTGCCATTACAGGGCACTGTCTGATAGGCAAGCATGCATCGAGGCTTGGCGTTTATTCTAACGATTTCTGTAGAAGTTGCTTGGACGAGGAGGAGGAGGAGACTATACTTCACCTTCTCTGTACATGTCCAGCTCTCTCCCATAATAGAAATCTTCATCTGGGAGATTTCTTGCTTAACAATCTCAACGACTTGGCTAACGCTGACGTTAGAAGTCTATCGCGCTTCATAAGAAGCTCTAAATGGTTTAACTAGTAGTGGGGAAACCCCTCGATCCGTGTGGCATCACAATGGACCTAATCCTGGTCTAAGTGTGTCGGCCTTCTGCTGACAGCCACTTCAACCTAACCTAACCAACTGGATGAGGTTGAAAAAATATACTTATGTTTTGCATGGAATTCAAGAAACTTAACATATATCCAACTTCACATCTAATCCATATCCAACACGGAGCCCAATCTGTGGGCGTTGCATTGCACTCAAATAGTATTTCTCAATAATTGATTACCTTAATTAACTTGTGGTCAATAAAAATACATGTTTATAATTTACATACTTGATGCAGATACAAAATCCATGCAACTTAAAACTGCTTCCTAGAAATGTTTACCTTTTTTCAAATTAAAGTATGTAGGAGTAAATTCTAAATATGAAGAGCAATTTACGAATTTTTATTTCATTACACATTCAGCAAGTGGAAATTTCTAAATCGTAAAAGGGGAGCGGGTCGAAATTTTGCTTTCAAAATTCTGCTTTGAAAAATTCTGACTTTTAACACAAAAATTTTGCTGTTCTGTTTTTTTCTGTTCTGTCTTACAAAATACAGCTTTTTAAAATTCTGACAGGCAATATTTTAAACAAATAAATTCAGCTAATTCTGTTTTTTTTCCAATTTACGAATTTAAAGAAAACAAATATTTTTAAACTTTGCCAACAAATTACAATACATTTCATATATTTTACCTCTTCTTCTATAGCAAGCGAGTAGGTAGGTAGAAAGTTTTACAAAATGTAAGAAAACATTTTCCAAACCTTTTTTTATTATTTGCAGAATTTTGAAAAAAAGAATTCTGAGAAGCAGAATTTTGTAAAGCAGAATTTAAAAAAAAGAATTTTGAAAAAAGAATTTTGACCTCGCCAGAATTTCGACCCCAACCCTCGTAAGTCATTAACTCTTATTCAAAAAAATATATAAATTCAGAAAAACAAAACCGGAACAAAATTCGTCGCAGAGCATATTTATTTGCTTATTTTCAGTCAAAATGATGTAAAAATACATCAAACATTTCGTAAGAACGATGTTTAGATTCGTGATGAACGTGGAAATGTGTTTAGAATTATACAAACCTTTCAAACATGTTCAAAGCTTCTTCATTAGAACAATGTAGGCCAGAAGCGTGAATTCCACCTATAAATTCCTCAGCATTTAGAGCTTTATTACCACCTTCATCCATTTTACGGAAAACCCTACAAAACAAGACAACAAAAACATATTTGATTAATAACAGAGCAATAAATATATTATCAAAACAGAAATAGGATTTGATTTGATTTTAAGTTTTTTATACACACCTTGACAATTCTAACAGTCCAGTTGAACCGCGAGAAAAGCAGAGCAACCTTAATTGCTCCATGGGATCCTTTTTCAATCCATTAGCAAGTGTTCTTTGCGACTGATGGATGAGATTGGATTCGTTTGAAAAGAAGTCAGGATGAGCATGAGCACTTGCATGAGTATGAGCGTTAGCATAAGCCATCTGGAAAATATAAACAAAAAATACGTAATTTCGGAGTGCTCAGTCTAAACACCAATTCGCAATCTTAATCATAATTCGAAACGCATACGAGTATTCGTCGAATGAACCCTACCAGGATTGATGAAAAACCATTATAAAAATATTTGTTTGGAAATCAATATTCTATTGAAAATTTTATATATCATCAGTAAATGTAATCAATCGGATACGCATTAACACATTTATAGGCAGCACCAGGCCACATGGCTGATAAATTATTGAGTCGCAATGGAGTACCTACAGACCCTTCAATACAAAATTTATTATTCGGTGATGGATTGAGTATCAACATGAAAATCTCAATCGTATTACGTTATTGACGCCGAAAGACATTTTGATAAATGAAGTGAGAATATTTGAAAGAGATCAACAGAACAGCAAATCAATGAATACATTAGGGACGACTTTGGTCTTTTTACACGCTTTATACGCGTTTTACTTTCAGTTGTTACTATATTGTTTGATAACAAATCACTTCTACGAGTACTTGCCGGATTGATTGAGAATTTTGCAGGATATTCGAACTTGCCGCTTAGTTCAACGCGTTTTTGTTATAATTGACTTATTTATTTGCAGATTCGCTCGCTGTTTTTTTGACAAAAACAATTTAAATAAAAATATCAACTATCACCGTTAAACAAAAAAAAATTATAATATCTTAGTGCACTAATGAACTTCAGTGAGTGAGTTTTTGTCACGACAGTTGTGCGGGTTAAGAGCTCTACTTAGCAGAACTTTTTGAAGCTGTTCTAAGGCATTGGCAACAGTTGAATAGAATGAAAAGTAAATTTAAATAATTAAAATTAACCCATTCATGTTAATTTGGTACATTAACGCACCAAAAAACATATTAACCTTTTCGAGTTAAAATTTTTCGGAATTTATCATGAAATTAAATTTTGAAAATGCTTAAGACATTCAAAATAGTATGTTTTGCAATTGAATTGGTGATAGCACACTTACAGTTAGTCTGTCAAGCTTTCCGTCAACTCAGATTGGCCTAGCTTTTGTCAATTAAATTTAAGTTGTAGAATGAACAACTGTGTCTTTTGATTGCTGCGCGTGTAGTTGAGGCTGGAGCCTCCAATGAAGAGACTGTATTTTTTTTTATTTATTTATTTTCTTTATAACTTAAAGCTATTATACAAAAAATTTGTTCAGAAGGTATATAGCGGAAAATAATAGTGATCAATCCGTAACTTAAAAGTTAGTGTGGAATGACACAGCGATTTAAATAACAAATAAATAAGATGTGGGGGATATATCGGTTACAAAATATAGTTCATGAACTTCATAAAAAAATTAAAGAAAAGATAAAATACAATTAACAAATGATAAGAAAAAAATTTTAATTTAAATATAACAAGTCAAAAATTCATAAGATAAACAATTTAAGAAAAAAATTGACAGTAAACTTCAGACATTGATTTGTGCTGTTAGAAGATTACTTTTTAAAAACAATTCAAGGACGTCATATTTTATAGTAAATAACCAGTCTTTAACCTTTTTTAAATACAAATTAAAACGTATGACTGTCCGGACAGAGAATGGTAACTTATTAAACATTAAAGGGGCTGCAGCAGTGTAAAAATGTGAAAATGGGTACTGTTAGCGATTGGTACATTGACAAGATGCATGCATGTATTTTGATAAAAGCAGCGCAGAAAATTTTCAAAGTACGTCAGAAGCTCCTACCGAAATGAGTTTCGAAATTCCCCACAAATGGCAACGTGGTCACGAGGATAACCTTGGTATGAATGCTGTGGCTTACAACAATGGGATTTCTGAAATGAGTTATCCGAAACCCCTTGCTTTATTTTCGGAAAGTCATCCAAGACAAATTTCATCTAGGTAATTTAAACATTCACCCACAAGTGTGCATGCAAATCTGTAGGTTGATACGACTGGAGATCACCGGCGTCGTTAAAGGACGAAACACAAATCAACACCATCAGCATGACAGCGTCGAAATCGTAAAAAAGCGAAAGGCCGGAATCATACAAATACAATAATACCAGTATTTGATTGTCCTGAGTAAAGAACTGATCCGAAACAGGGTGGGCTGCCGATGTTAATTGACTTCAGGAAAGCTGATTATGATGCTATGGTTGATTATTTGTTGTCTTCGTGAAACAATGTCCCATGTTCATCGTATATACTACGTATATATGTACTACTTTTACGTGTATTTTAAAAGATGAAATTAATAGACATGTACCGAAACGACATTTAAAAAAAACCTCGCGTCCTTAGACGCAACAAGAGATTAAATAATATTAAAAATAGTACAAATCATGAGTTCGATTTTCTGGATACATTTTCGTACCGGAGCTACTTGCTATCGGTCGAAACTGATTAAAATCAAATAGTAAGCGCTTTTGAAACTTCATTAAGTTAAAGCTCAGGTTAAAAGTTTTCCAACAGTCACCGACTTGCTTTCGAGGCGACAACATCGTTTTTAGATTGTACTTCATTCGCTCTCTCCCCAGTTTTCGGTGTAATCCCGCCCTATGACATGCCTCGTGACACAGCTGTAAGTTGTAGTTAAGAAATTTGTATTGAAAATCCTGAAATTGAAAAATATTTACTTCCGCCAATTGAAATTGATGCCAAGCATATTCTAAAATTATGAAAAACAATTTCACATTAACAGATTTGCTAAATTCAATTACCTTTATAATGAAGTTTGAAAAATAATAATAATAAAATCACGAAAAAAATATTCGGCGGGATGTGTTAGTGGTCGGAGGGATGTCAAACTTTGACATTTCCTGAAAATTTCATCGCATCGGTTCATCAGAAACGAAGAAAATGGGTTTTGGAAGCACTGTTTATCCCCGCTAACTGACTTAGCGGCGATAGCTATCCCCACTAAAGTTAGCGTATATAGGATAAGTTGTTGTTGTATTTTACATGCAAATTTCAAATTATCCCTATATCCGCGTGCAAAGAAACACGGCTAATATAAAGGCAACTCTTTCACAGACAACACCCTTGATATTAAATACCATAAATTTCGTTTTGTTGCTGATGATTAGTTTATGAGACTTAAACCATCGTCGAAGTATATCTAGGTTATAATTAACATCGGCAAACATATCAAGAAAACTCTTATTGGAATAGGAAAGAGCAGTATCATCAGCAAATGCCGTGATTCTGCCCTTAAAAGGTTGAATGAAGAGCGAGTTGACATAAATTAAAAACAGTATCGGGCCCAAGACTGATCCCTGGGGAACACCTATATTTGAAAAATGTTGTGATCTAAAAACATTTTTGACCTTTATCACTTGCTTACGATTTTTTAAATAAGAGGCAAACCAGTCATAAATAAAGCCTCTAAAACCTGCATTAAATAATTTGTTTAGTAACAGATATGGTTCACCATATCAAAAGCATTTGTAATGTCAATAATTAAAGTAGCAGCAATTTGAGAAGCATTTAAGCTGCTATATATTTCCCCAGATAATTTTAATAAAGCAGTTTCAGTTGATCTACCGCTTCTGAAACTAAACTGGGAATCATTAAAGAAATGAGTTTTGTCTAAGAATGATAATATTGTAGATTAAATTCCTTTTTCAATAATCTTCGAAAAAACGGATAAGATGGAAATTGGACGATAATTATTTAATGTCATCGTATCACCTTTTTTATGCAGTGGTAAGACTACAGCTGTTTTTAGAGACTCAGGAAAAACACCTGCTAAGACACAAAAATTAAAAATAAAACATAAAAAAACATCAGAAATAGGTATGAAACGCAATATTTTTTAATATGAAACTTGAAATATTATCAACAGACGACGAATTGGACGTTTTAAGTGACATCATAATTTTATAAACTTCAAGCGATGTAAACTGATCAAAGAAAAAGCTCTGTGGTTGAATACTGCTTTGTATTAAACTGTTGTCACAGTGACTGTCATTTGAAACACTGTTACAAGAACCAACAGAAGCAAAAAAGTTATTAAACAAATTAGCAACTTCTATAGGCTCAGACACAGTTAAATTATTAGTTGAAATACTTATATCTCTATAGGATATATTTTTGTTAAGTATTTACCAAGAGTTACCAAGGTTTCTTGCCAATCTATTGCGAAAGTATGTATCTCGACATAGCGGTATTTCGATCATTACCTCTCTACATAACTTTTCATAATAATTCCTAAGTCTGTGATTATTCGGATGTTTATTGATAATAAGCAAAGTGGTTTTTTCTTTTTTATTTTTCTTAATAGTGAGGGAGTCATCCATTGCTTGAGACACTTTAATTTGTTACCTACTTCGTTTACATTTGATCTCACTACAATTCAATATGTGAAATTGCAGCTTATCAAGGAACAAATTAAATGCAACAGAAGGGTCTACGGCAGAGTAAACATCATCCCAGAACTCAAAATTTAACCTTGATCTTAAAGTGGCAAAATCAATTATTTTTATCTCAATGGCATCCATTTTTTTCAATCGAGAAACCTTGCAATTGAGTTGAATACCAGTTAGGCTGTGGTCAGTTATTTTTAAGTCATATGCAATAGTTTTATAATCAACACAAATGTTTCTGTGAAGCCTTACAAAAATGTGATCTAAACAAGTGCTATATCGAGTAGGCTGATTCATAACAGACTCAAAGCCAAACGAGGAAAGTGTAGTTAAAAAATTATCGACATCAGGTGTATCACCCAGGATGTTTATATTAAAATCCCCCAACAAGATTATATTTTTACATTTCTCGTTATCCAAAAAACCCGAAAACTCATCCAAAAAGGACCCCACTGTACACTTATGCAGTCTGTAAATACAGATAAAACAGTAGTGTACACCAGAGACTACGCAATTAACGCTGATTAAATCAGCACATCGAGTTTATACATACTTATTAATTTTACAACCCATTATGTTACTTCTATAATATACCGCGATACCGCCAGCAGCATAAGTTTCATTACAAGCCGCTTCGAATTCAAAATTTGGAATTATATCATATTCAGACTTCTCTTCTTCAAAGATCCAAATTTCAGAGAGATCTGGTAAATGATCCAAAGGTGCGAGGTGAGAGAAAAAAGTATTAAAGTTTGTTCGCATACTGCGAATATTTTCATGAATGACAGAAAAACCGGAAAACTGAACATTGTTTTGATGGTCTATACAAAAACATTTGAAATTATCAGTATTTAAAGAGAAAAAAATAACATTATTACTTGAATCATTATGAGGATCTATAGCTGAATTCATACTATCCATTTTACAAACAACAAGTTATAGTTATTTAATTTACGTTAAAGTTATAGATATATGTATGAATACCTATCCTCAAATGAATTAATTCTTATAACTATATCATGCAGGTGGCAATGGTGCGATGGTAGTGTATTCACTAATACAGATAAATAAGTTGTTCAGGAGGAAAGATCACAATGATATTCCTTGTGTTCGAATCTCCCAGACAGCAGAGAACAGACAGACAGTACTGACTGCTGGAATAAGTCCAGAAAGTGTCGCTTCAAACGACGATTTTTTCGTGGTCGAGGACCCACAGGAGAAAGTGGATTTGCTGGGCGCTTGTTTCGAGGCCGTGTATACGGTGAACAATCCTGTTCGCCGTAACCACGACATTGAGAATAGGGCTCTAGTGAGCCACTTCTATCTGCGCACCGAACTCGAGAATTGGCGATCTGAGAATAACGGATTCACCGTGTTCACTGATGAAAACCATGCTAATGCAGTTGTCGCCAATGGCCGAGATGCATCGCACTTGTTCGTGTCGAAGGATGATCTTCTGTGCATCTTCGAGTCACTAAAGAATAAAAAGTCGGCGGGGATGGATGGTGTCCCAAACGTCGTATTGAGACACCTGCCTTTGGAGGCTGTAGATATTTTCACCACGCTGTTTAACAATGCGCTGAATAATGCATATTATCCGGCGCATTGGAAGGTAGCTGTGGTACACCCTATCCCGAAAAAATGTAAAGATAGGACGAACCCTGCCAATCTCCGGTCAATTAGCTTGCTTCCGAATATTAGCAAGGTCTTTGAAAATGTTGTCAATAGAGCCCTGTTAAAGTGGGTCGAGGACAATAACATAATCCCGGACAACCAGTTTGGTTTCAGGGCGAGGCATGGCACTATTCATGCCGCGTCGAAACTGGTTTCCGACATTCAGTGGAATAAATGCAAGAACCAATGCACGGGTGCTTGTCTGGTTGATTTTGAGAAGGCTTTCGACACCGTATGGTTAGAGGGACTTTTCTACAAGTTGGCCAGGCGGGGGATGCACAAACCTTTGCTATATGTAATTTATAATATGCTTATGGGAAAGAAGTTCGTTGTCAAATGTGGCAACGTGACTTCGAGCAGAGTCTTTGAAATTAAAAACGGTTTACAGCAGGGGGCGGTCAATTCTCCGATCCTGTTTAACATTTACACGAGTGATCTGGTGGGTTCACTCAGACATGCTATAGCGTATGCCGACGATTTGGTGGCATACAGATCAGGTCCTAAAATCGAGGTCATTAATATCCTTTTGCAGCGTGACTTCGATCAAATTAAGCGATATTGCGACGACTGGAAGTTGAAAATCAACTTTCAGAAGACGGAAACAATCTTGTTCAGAACTCCATTGGCTGGGGCCTCTAGGGATACCAGAAAAAACTGGAAGAAATTGGCCATTATTGGACAAAATGGGCAGCCATTGGCGGTGAGAAGCGTAGTTAGATATCTGGGTATCTGGCTTGACCAGTATCTGTATTTCAATAGACATATAGTTGCTTGTCTTGCTGGGGCCAAGAAGGCTTATGCTCTGACAAGGAGACTGTTTCATAGCAGTCAACTTGACTCTAGAGTGAAGGTCATTTGCTACGTGGCCCTTATAAGGCCGATCATCGCTTATGGTTGTCCATTGTGGTTTAATATAGCGCCTAATTATATGGAAAAGATTCGGGTTTTGGAGAGACAATGTCTTAGGACCTGTCTACGGTTGTTCCGAGCGCCCGAATCCAACTATATAAAATACTATCCCAACAAGGTCCTATACGATGGGGCTCAGTTGAATAGGATTGACAATTTCCTCATTAAGGTCACTCGAAGGCACGTTGCAAGGGCGATGGCCAGCGACAATAGTCTGATATTTGGGGCTTACTACCCCAATGAAATGTACATAGAGAGTACGCTCCGGTCTGGCTTTATCCCGCCCGAGGCATTTATCCATATTGATTCAAAAGGGCTGGTACAGACGAGGGATGGCATCCCGGTCTTATACCATCGCTACCGCAGCGCGAGAGATAAGCGGCTCCTCCACGACGGGAACGTCGCCAATGCTCATGAGCTCCTCCATTTTAGTACCGCAATATCGGAGAGGGATAGATTCGACACGGAAAAGCAATTCGCCGAATTTTGGTGGCTTGTTGAGGGGGGAGAGGTCAACATGCCCTCCCAGGACGGTGCGTTACTCTAGGTAACATCCTCTTAGCTTATAAGTTAGATTAAGTCAGCTAGGGCGTTTTTGGGAGAGGCCGGGCTCGCTAACGTGTGGTGGTGCTTCCGGGAGTTGACTGACGCTGTAAGGCTTCAGTCGGCTCACGGCGGCGCGTGTGCACGTTGACGACTGCCAGGCGCTCGGAAAGCAATTGGGATTTTGACCACTTGTTGCGCCAGGCAACGAGTGCTCAGAATCCTAATTATAGTTAGAATATGCTAAGTAGTTTAAGTAAGTAGAGTAGGTAGTTTGTAATTTGTTTTTTTATATAAAAATATAAAATTTGATAAAGATTCCGAGTTTTCTTAACAATTCTCGATGAAAACATAATTATGTAAGATTAGTTCGTAAAATAGTTTTTAGGCCGAAAGGCAATAATTATAAGATAGAGTTAAGTTTAGGGCGTCCGCATAAGGATCAATAATTTAGAATAAGTATCCTGTTAATTTTAAGTTAGATTTAATCATTTTTGTCTAGTATTTAAGTTGATATAAGCTAATAATTAATAA
Source organism: Portevinia maculata (assembly GCA_949715645.1). Classification (NCBI taxonomy): domain Eukaryota; kingdom Metazoa; phylum Arthropoda; class Insecta; order Diptera; family Syrphidae; genus Portevinia; species Portevinia maculata. Next base: position 299,971,935 of record OX454525.1, read on the forward strand.
AAATGAATTTAAAAGTAAAGTAAAGTAAGTAAAGTAAAGTAGTGTATTCACTAAGTGATTGGCAGGTCGTGCGTTCGAATCCCGACCAGGGCCATGATTTTTATAAATTGAATACACACAACAAAAACTGATCTCCCTAAAGCAATTTAGGCGCCACCTGTTGAGAAAACAAAAAATCCCATCGCACCAAACTTCTTTCCTATCCTTCTTTTTTTTCTTTTTTTTTTTATATAATTTGCTTACGCTAAAGGGATTTTTTTTCTGTTGTTACAGTACCCTTATAATGCTAGGAACACAGTGTAAGCTACTTGGTATTAGAAAGAATAGAGAGATAGGAAAGAAGTGTTTGGGTGCAGTTGTAGGGTTTTTCTGCACGGGTGGTGTCTAAGTTACTTAGGGAGATAACGATTTCATGTATTCGGTATAAAGTAATGGACTTGGCCGGGATTCGAACGCACGACCTTCCATTCCGTAAGCGAATACACTACTACTGCACCGTTGCCACATTTCAGTAAGTAGCACCCAAAAATAGGCAATGAATTTCTGGGAGCTACTTGCGCAATAAACTAAAAATGCCTTCGCTGTGGTTTTACCATTATAAGGGTTCTGTGTCACTACAGAAAAAAGAAATCCCTTTAGCGCACGCAAATTATAAAAAAAAAACCTTCTCTTTTTCTAATAAGAACAGATGAGTCTCTAACCCAAACAAACTTACATCTGTATTTTTGTTTAAGATCATTTGCCATTTTTAACAAAGACCTTGTATAGCCATAGCCAGTGAGAGAATCGTTGATGTAGATATTGTTGCTGCGCTGTTGTTGTCGTTGCTGCTGCTGCTGCCATTGTTGTTGGTATGACAAACACCGAAAATATTTTAAGAAGTTTTGCCTTTGTTCTCCCGCATCAGAATATATCCATTAATGAGTAGGGACACTCTCTACATATACATTTGCTACTACCACAAAGCAAAATGCAGAAAAAATCGTACAATAAGTGAAAGCAGGTCGAAAGAATACTTTTTACCTGAATACGACTGTTTAAGAAGAAAAGGGTACACAACACATTTTACCTGCACCACACTTTTGCTTTGCTACGACTTCTTAATAACCATTTTTTACGATTTCAAGTTTTATTGCCAGCACTTTTTATGTAATATATTTCATAGCAGATGGTCATACTAATTACTTATGTTGGCTGTAGAGGGTGGTAGAGGGAATTGTTTACATTTTTTTCGCACGTATTTTTAAAGGCGGGCCGGATTGTTATCAGTCGTTCATTAACATCAATTGACGAACGAAAGGGTGTTCCGTGTCAGTGCGTGTGGCAAACAATTAAAAGTAGTGAAATAGTGAAGTTGAAGTGCAAGTTTGCATAGTTTAAAAACTCTAAATAAAATAATGGGAAAACATTATTTTAAATGTTTGGCATGTGGGCGAAAAGAAAATGTTGGAGTTAAATATTTCAAAATACCGGATAATAGTGAGATCTTCAACAGCTATTAATACCGCTGAAATTATTGAGAAAATAGATAAGTTATTTGATATTTTCAATTCATCTAAATTTCGAGAATCCAAAAAAATTCAGAAGGCCATTTTTCGCAAACCCGGAACAAATTACTTTTTTGCATGAAATGAATTTATTTTTTGAAAATATGACTTTATGAAAATTCTAGAAATGTAACTAAAAAAAATGCGTTTTATAAAAGGGTGGCAACAGAATATAAATGTCTTAATTAGCATTTTTACAGAAATAAAAGAAGACGGTATTAAGTTTCTTTTAACAAGAAATCTTAATCAAGATGGCTTGGAAAAAACCTTTGCTGTTTTACGTAACCGAGGGGAAAATAACAAGTTGCTAACTCCATTTCAATTCATTTGTTCATTTAAAAGAACTTTTTCGGCAAAGTATATGGAAGATATTACCCATGGAAACTGTGAGCCAACTGCTAACATGGAACTTCCAGACATTGAAGTGCACTGAACCTGATTATAAAACTGTGAACTTTGGTATTGCTAATGCATTCTACTATTTCGCAGGTTATATTTTAAAAAAATACCGCCTAAACCACAAGTGTGAGTTAAAATTGAGTCCGCAACTTAACGTTTCCGCCCTTTTTACAGATTTTAAAGAATATGAAGATGCGAAATTGACACGGCCCAATCAAGAATTTTAAGACTCGTTAGAGAATCTTGAACAAAAATTTATTTCTTGTTTTCCAAATATGTACTACCTAAATAATTTTGAGGGGAATATTTTTAACTTTTTGAAAAATTAATTTCATTACAATTGTTGCAAAAATCAAAATACCTAAGGAATTTCTTATCAAATTTTACGTCCGAGTACGGGCTTACTTTATTCTAAAACAGTTTAATAAAAATAGCAAAAAATGTACCAACAAACAAAAATATTTAAGTGTAGCACACATGTGAATATATATTAGATATAAAATGTTCAATAAGAAATAGTACAAGTTGATTTTGCTTTTTTTTACGTCACACCCTGTACCACATTTTGAAATAGTTCAACTACTCTTCCATCCCTCTTTTACTAGAGCACTTTTAGTGCCGTCTATTTCTCGTGTATGTGTATGTGTACTGCAAATTGTAAACTGATAAGAAACACGTGGAGAGTGCCCCTACTCATTAATGGATATACTCTGTCCCGCTTCTTCTTCATTACAGCTTTCTTCCGTAAGCAGTTGAGAATTTCACACACACGAAGTTAGAAGCAAATTTTTTGTTCTTTGCTTTTACACTCTTAACAAAGCATGAGTCAATGTCCCTGGAGTTCACCTCTTCACCAAGAACAGTACCAAGTAATTTGTTGACTCTTTCTTTTACATTAGAGTTGTTAACGTCGGCAATGCCAATTAAATCGTTTTAAGTCATGTGAAAATCAAGGTTCGCAGAACGATAAAATATGATTCGTTCACTGATGAAAACTTTTCAAAGGAATTTGATTTCTGATTCGATGGCGAACCTTATTTTTCGGTTCGTTTAAAAATAAAATTCGTTGTCACGATCGAATCAAATCTGTTGCGATCTATTAAATAAAGTTAGTTAGCGAATTTATCACTTGCGAACTATTGGAGATCCGTTCGCGAACTGTTCGAATAAGAAAAAAAAGTAATTTTACATGAAAATTACATTATATATTTTAATATTGAAAGAGCATAAGTGAAAAGTATTTTTATTAAATATGAAGATTTTGGAATAAACTTGTGGAGCGGGTCGAAATTCTGCTTTGCAAAATTCTGACTTTTAACACAAAAATTCTGCTTTTTTTCTGTTCTGTCAAAGTAGAATTTTGGAAAAAGAATTTTGACCTCGCCAGAATTTCGACCCCAACCCATAAACTTGCACTCTGTTTAACTAACAAAACATTATTTATTGTTTCATTGGATAATTTAAATCTAAAAACAGAGACTTGAGTTAATGGCACTGCCAGCACTACTTGTGGAAGTTTTCCTAGAAGAACCTCAGAACTTAAGATTAGTTTCAAAAAGTTTCTCGTACGGCTTCAACAGTTTTTTAAAAATTGTTCGTAGTCGAAAACTCGAAAAGGAATAATTTGAATCGTAACCAATCCCACACAACATTTTAAAAAATCACTCTTCTTCATGTCAATTAAGACCGATTTACTTTTTTCTCTTCGAACTGACACACTTCCACTTCCTGATGGTTGCTCATTAACGCCCGAATCGTTAAAATTGAAACTATGTACTGTTGTATAGCGTCTTTTTATACCCTATATATTAATTTTGACGCATAGTTTGTAACATACCTTAATGTTGCCCGTAGACCCCTAAAAGTTACTATATTTAGGATCAGCATCGATAGTAATGTCGATCTAGCCATGTCCGTCCGTCCGTCCGTCGGCAAAAATTAGACCTTAAAACTGGACTTAGAGAGCTGAAATTTTAACCATATACTCTTTAGGGTCCTGAAATAATCAAGTTTAAGAATTTTTGAAATCCGCTCACAGACACGCCCACAAACTCAAAAAAACAAATTTTTCGAAAAAATCGAATTTTGAGCTAGAAAGCTGAAATTTTTTATATATAATCTATGACTCCTAAAACTGCTCCGGATACAAAATTTTCAAAATCCGCCCACAATTAAATAAAACAATTTTATTGAAAACCCAAAATTTGAGCTAGGGAGCTGAAATTTATAATATATACTCTCTAGGAGGCCCTATATGCTCATGTGTAAACCTTTTCAAAATCCGCCTACTGACACGCCCACAATTAAAAAAAAAACTTTTTTTGAAAATCCAAAGTTCGAGCTAGGGAGTTGAAATTTATAATATATACTCTGTAGGGGGCCCTTTAAGCTCATGTGTAAACATTTTCAAAATCCGCCTACTGACAATTTGAATTTTTTTTTTGAAAATCCAAAGTTTCAGCTAGGGAGCTGAAATTTATAATATATACTCTCTAGCGTCCCTTTATGCTCATGTGTTAATTTTTTTAAATCCGCCTACTGACATGCCCACAATTAAATAAATCGATTTTATTGAAAAACCAAGTTTGAGCTAGGGAGCATTTTTTTTTACAAAAGCATCGGTTTTTTTGATAAAATCCTTTAAATGTTATATAACAAAATATGTAGAGCGTTCGTAACAATTCAACCATACTTAGACTTTTGTCACGCCCACTTATGAGGGATAGGAATAAGAATCGGGTATCCAACAGTTCGCCCAAGCGAACTGTAGCCCGTCCCTATTTTTATATTCCCTGTTACTTTTCATTTCAATTTTCTCTCACAAAGTAAGCAAGTTTATTATTTTGGTTGAAATGGGGAAATTTATAATTTCAGTAGTTATTATTTTGGTTGAAATGGGGAAAATAAAGACATTTGAGTTAAATAAATATGTTTCTTATAATGAAGAAGCTGACAGCTTCTTCATTATAAGAAACATATTTAGCTGACAGCTTCTTCATTATAAGAAACATATTTATTTAACTCAAATGTCTTTATTTTCCCCATTTCAACCAAAATAATAACTACTGAAATTATAAATTTCCCCATTTTAACCAAAATAATAAACTATTGAAAAACCCTACTGAACGATTACTTGATAGAGAATGATTTGATTTATATATCTTTACGGATCCTTATCGCGAGCGAACCATATTCTATCTGAATTTCTTTTTTCCGATCTCTCACGAACGAGAGATGCAAAAAAAGAGGATACCGTTCGTTCGTGAGAGAACTATACCTACATTTTTAAAGATCGAAAATTTTATCGTTCGCGAAATTTATTTTTGATGTTTCGAGAGAACATCGATAAAGAACGATAAAGATCCTTATTTAATCGTTCGCGAGCAATATTTAACCCGAATCATCCTGAACGTTATTTTTTCGAATTTTTAAAAAAAAAATTTGGTGCGCTTTGTTAAGAGCAAAAATAGAAAATCTGTGTCAATAAATTTTTAATAGAGGTCCTTGTTCTCCGAAAATATCCTGTTGCCATATGGCAACGCCAGGAGCTACAGGGTACACGTCTGTACTCACATATAAAATAACCAAAAACTGAATAAAACGTCATTTTCTTATTATATTTATATTTATTTCATTAAAATTATAAATCTGCTGTGTTATAGGGCTTAAACATTTCAGGCAAAGGCCTTTATCTCACTCTGCACAGGCAGTTCGAACAATTGAACGGCAGAGGTGTCCATCACAGCGTCTCTTTTTTCCTAAGCGAACGACTAGATGAGTCTTTTGGTCATAGCGAAGAGTAATAATAATAATATGACCCAGCTTCCAACCGCCGTTTTTGCCTTTTAACACTGCTATGTAACTTTGGTTTATCACCAAAATGTTTGCAATAATAAATTGCGATTTCTCGCTTGAATTGTTTTTGTGGCATACTCGAATCGACATGCCGATGATGCTGTCATGCATTTTGCGCGCATGCATCAATAAGCCAAGTAAAAATGCAGCTCCACCACTTCTTGCTACGATATCCGATACGTTTAGCAGAAACATTCTGGTCGAATCTATAGACACCACACATCACACATGTATTAGTTATTTTCCTACACAACACACGGGCGAGGAGCTCCAATTTTCTTTCGAGCTTCTCTAGAATATCGCGATGCAACAAATAATGGTGTGGATTCAAGGGCAGTAGACAACATGCAGACAACGGAGTTATCAATCCATTTTGAAAGACGAATACCAGTCTCATTCATTTTTATGGACTTGTAGAATCCGCGTTTCTTTGTTTTCAACATTTTTTTTTTTTGTGGGATTGGACAACTTTTCGGTATTCGATTCTCACGGATTGAGCCGGTTCCATTGTAGCCACGGTTTTTTAAATAAGCCAATAAATGGAAACTCGTAAATAAATTGCCAAAGTAGAATGAAAACGGCAATTGTTGATCATATTTACTAAAGGAGCGGTGCATTTGCCGAATCGCTCCTCATACAATGAGTTTGATACCGGATTCTTACCTTGATACACTTTGAAATTGATCATGTAACCTTTGGGAGTGCACAGAGACGATACCTTATAACCAAAGCTAATGGGCTTCTCCTTTATAAAGTGCTAACATCCGTGCTTCCCGAAATAGGCGATCATGCTTTCATATCATTGCGCAAGACTCATCTTTTGACCAAGTGAAAGTTGTTTTCTTATTGGATGTTGGCAAAGGGCAGCTGGAGGTAGATTGCTGAAAACAACGCAACCGGATTGAGGGTGGCTTATAAATTTCGTTTGTTGAATATGTTGCATCTAGTAAGCTTATAGGTGAATTCGGAGATGAGTTATCCAGAACACTCGCTAAAACATTATCATTGAAAATTTCACCCAAAGTCTCTCCGGGATCGTCAAATTCTTCAAAACTTCGGGCATTTTCAAAACGATTTCACAACCCGATCGCAATTGCGATGGGCAAACATTTCTGGGATACCGCCATCTTCTTCTTCATCAGCATCGTCTTCTCCACTCAAATCACCTTCATTTTTCGGTGGTTGAATATACAAGGCATGGAGGTTGTTTGAAAGACAAGTTTCATCATCCGAACTTAGCTCCTCTAAGTAATCTAGGACTTCTTTCAGTGTCAAATTTTTAGAAAAAAATACTGTACCCTGTTGCTCCTGGCGTTGCCATATGGACACATTGTCAATAATTTGAAAAAAAAAACACAAAAGCAAACATTTTCTTTACGTTTTTAGTTTTTATACATTTTGTACATCCAAAATACTATCAATACTGCAACACTCCACTTACAAATAATGTACACTAAAAATAATATTGATATACTTACTTTTTGTTGTAAGCTATTACACTAATTCGTGAACATTTTTTTTTGTTACTACCAAATTTGGCACACTCTCCCTATGAACAACAAAGCACACAATAAAACTGACTCCCCAATATGCAACGCAGATATCTTGCGATGAAAAAAAATGTAAGCATGCACACCAGTGTGTATTTGTTACCGATTGAGAGTCGCCAAAGTGCACATAAGTCTTGCGTTGCCATATGGACACGCCAGGATGATTCGGGTTAAGAACCCTGGTGGAAATAGAAGAGTCCGATTTAGATATAAATAATAGTGAAGGACTTAATGGGATCTCTACTGTTCTTCATTCTTAAGAAATATGTATAAATAAACTATCATTATTAGTTGAAGACAATATATCGATTATTCAACGTGGGCTTGTTACATGTGAATCCACGGCGTCTAACTAAGTTTTATTGATCAATGCCATTATTTCAAATATGGAAATACAGAGGCAGAAAAATGTTGTTTCTACTGATTTTGCAAAAGTGTTTGATACAGTTTATGATCAAATCTTGCTTCATAGGTTATCCACTTCTCCATTTTAAAGTGGTTAGAATTATATTTGGATTGCACAGTTGAAAGAAAATTCGTGCTCAGTGAATCTGTACCTTCGGGTGTCCCACAGGGAAGTTATCTTGGCCTATTACTCTTCTTATTACATATTTGTTAAGGATATTCAAAAATACTTCCCGACACCTTTGAAAAGATTAGTTCATTCGTGCCAAAGGGACAAACTTCTTTTTCTTAATATTTCCAAGTCAAGTCTTATCATTCTTTAGGAATTCTAATCCAATTTTATTTGATTATAGTATAAGCAATATTTATCTAGAACGAGTGACCCGGAAGAAAGATCAGGGAGTAATCCTCACATTCTTACAACATTATGATTATATGATTAAGAAAGCTAATCATATGCTTGGTTTTATAAAAAGAAACACCAGCGAGTTTTCTGAACCCTATACTTTAAAATCGTTGTATAAAGTAAGTCCTGTGTTAGAATACTCCAGAATAGTCTGGAATCCTTATTACAACAACTCGATGGATAGAATCGAGTATAGGTTCAAAGGCATTTTATATAAGCATATCATAAGTTAAATTCGAGGATTGTAAGGCAATCTAACAAAGAAGCTTACTATATGGAATGCAATCTCTTAAAATTCGCCAAAAATACTCTTCTGTTATGTTTATAAGTGGTGTTATTACTGTTTGACAATAATGCTCCGGCCAAGAAAATCTTCAACTTAAAGACCAAACCTTTGTTTTAAAGACCAAGCCATAGCGGATGCCAGAGCGCCTGGCTGGAAGCAGCGTGCCCGGTATCGCAGAGGATGGAAGGCTGCAGTGTCTCAGACAGGGGCTAAGTAAGGAAGTTATTTCTTTTCACATTAGCTGCCCCCCCTTGCTAGCGCTACTCAGTGAAGGAAATGCTCAATCAAGAACAACGCTTGGACGATATGATAATTATGGTCGTAATGAAACCATGTCCCGTTGCATCAGAGAAGCTAAGTTAATTTGTAACAGGTTTAATTTTTATATGACCTGTTCTATGACATTTAAATCAATCATCTTAAACCAACTTCAACTGTTATCTTAATTAAATTCATAACTAATGTTTTTTATTTTATTTTTTTCTCATTAAATGTTTATTTCAAATGATAACAATACCAAATACCATAGTAAGATCACAAAATCAAATTATTTGTTTTAAGGCCTTTAATTATTTCGGGACTACCAAAACATGTTAAGACGACACCGAAGCATATTATTATCCACATCAATATTATCTAATTTAGGCAGAAAGAACTATGGTACGAGTATTATGTCGCGATATCGAGCACCAATAACAGTTCCTGCTTGATCAGCCTAATTTTCAAAGAAGTAGAGTCTAATGATGACCCCAGCCCAAAATCTAAACCAAACAGTGAACATTTGTGGAGGCATTCGTTTTTCGACAACCACATGCGGGTTCTCTGAAACCTATACGAGACAATTTTGACGATTAAAGTCATCAAGGCGAAAATGTGCTTCATCGCTCAGGATGATTTTGCTCGGAAAATCAGCATCCATTTGTTGATGTTCAATAATTCATTCAACGAATTCTGTTCGCTGTGCATGGTCATTAGAATTCAGTTTTTGTGAAAAATCTTCAGTGAGTATACGCCGTAGAAAGCTTCTTGAAATTAAAAATTTTTTTTTGTACCACACCGAATTGATATTCCACGATTTTAACCAACCCTCTCACGCACTGTGTTGATATTTACATTTAAAAGGCTCGTTTTTAGACGGCCAGTTCTTTTAGCATCGCCAACTGATCCAGTCTCCCTGATTTTTTCAATAACTCCTCTTCACATTTGACGAAGTTAAATGAATAATCCGACCATGTTTTTTACGAAAATGTCCAAACTTTCATTATTTTTGAAAATTTGTTCCACATTGAAAACACGTCCTCCATTTCTACTAACCCTAAACTGTCAGCTGTCAAATTAGTTTTAGGGTTGACAACACTTAACTACATTAATCTTGCTTTAGTTTTGAGAAACTCTTTACAAAGTGAGTTTCCACCGAATCAAAATTCTTAATTTCAGCCTAAATTTTCAGTTATTTTCATATATGTATATATTGCATTTCGACACCTTAAAATTTTGTATGTCCAGTATTTCAAATCGAATAAATCAACGAATTGAATTCACCACGTCATATTTGAGTGCCGAATAAGGTGAACAAAACTGTTTTTCTTTATATAATTCGCTTACGCTAAAGGGGCTTTTGTTTTTTTTTTATATGTAAGTACTCTTATAGTGTTAAACACAGCGCATGTATTTTTTGTTGAACAGTAAGCAGCACCTAGCAGTGAAGTATTGTATGGCATGATTTTAGGTGCTACTTACTATTCGAAAGAATAGGAGGATAGGAAAGAAGTTTGAATGCTTTCGTAGTATTTTTTCTCCACGGCTGGCGTCTAAATTGCTTAGGGAGATCTTTATTTATGTGAATTCAATTAAAAATCATGGTCTGGCCGGGATTCGAACGCACGACCTGCCAATCAGTTAGTGAATTCACTACCATCACAGCAATGCCACCCGCTGTTAAAATATTTGTTTTCAGATGCCAAAAATACCAATTTGAGGAGGCGGGAGATTTGCATGTTTATGAATACATAAGGCCCTCCAGTTTACTATGTTAAGTCAGTGCATAGTGCCTGAAACACATTCACTCTTTGGAGTTTCGTGTTGACAAACCCATCCAGTAAACTATAGGCAATCAATGAAACCTATCAGAAAGCTAAGTAGCATTTCAATTTTAAAATGAGACACCTAAAACCAGAACGTATTGTTTCGTACCGTTGCCTAAAGCGCCATTTGTTAACGCGAAGGTGAAGAAGGAAAAGAATGAACTGTCAAGCTTTTTTTTTTGGTATATGAAAAATGATACGAGTCTTGGGTAATATTTGAATTATTGGTTTAATTCAAAGTGCACGTAAAGCCTTTGAACAAAAGCGCTACAGCGTGATTGTGGTTAAGGCATGAAACATAAACAGAAAACCATAATAAAAGACACGATCTAACAACACATCAAACACAAACAGCTTACAAGGATATAAAAGATTACGTAGATCAGCCAAGGAAATTTGTTGGACTTAAATTCAAAGTATGGTGAAGTTTCCTCAGCACTCTGTTGATCGAAATTTTTGCGTACTCGAAAAAGGATTTTGTGAAAATTCAGTTTTTCCTGTTCGCTGTTTTGAGATTTAAAATAATAATTTTTATTTTTTATACATTGACCTATAAGAAGAAGTAGGTACACCCAATTCAGTCGTGCTTTTTATTTTCTTTACAATTAAAAACACTATCGAAACATATCAATAACTGTCGATAGTTTCTTGTAAAAAATCGAGGGAAGCGTCTATCGATAGTTCTCCACCATAGCCCCGACGGCTATAATTTATATTTTCATGATTTGAGAAAAGATAAAATAACCTTCGATAGAAAACACAGGGCAAAATTTGAGCTCTACGGCACTGTTGAACTGGATTATCAAAGCTCAAAAATGACCGCGGCAACTTATAAAAGGATGACTGAAGCATCATCTTAGAATAATAAAAAAAAAATTCATAATATAGAACAAGGTAAATTCATTCAAATTTTAGGAATTTAATTCAACAATACGCTGTTGGTTTTGTTAATAAAAAAAAAATAACTTAAATGATGAAAACTTGCACACATTTTTTCTGAAAGACTGAAAAGATTGGCTGCATTTTCAAAAATAAAATAAAATAAATAAAACAAAAATTGTCTGCTTATTTGTTGAAGTTTACAATCTGTTTGTTATTTTTTGAATAATACATTCAAGTTATTTATTTTTTTATTAAACAACAATAAAATTTTGTTAAATTCTTTAAATTTGATTTAATATAAAAAGTAACGTTATGTAATTTGCTTCATTATGCTTAGAAGCTTACTTAAGTGTTCAAGATTTTGTTTTGGTTACTGTATAAGTTTTGCGAAAATAAATAACCCAAGGCCCTATCTATTATTCACACTTGTTAAAATACAATAAAATATAATTTGTTTCTCTATTTTGATTTTTAAGAAAGACTACTCGACTCATGTACGCGTCCGAAGAAATTTACTTAAAAAGTGTTCACGAGAGAGCAAAGAAATGTCCCCATATTGCGAATTTAAATAAAAGAAACAACTCAATTCGAATGCATACTTGCAAGGAGTCAGCGTCCTTCCTATTTTTTTTTTGTAATAATAATAGTAACAGCTAATGATGAGCCAGCCAATGCGAGCGAGTTAGTTGAATTGTTGGTTTTAAATTTTACCTCTTTTGGCTCATTGACGTTAAAATTTCCATTGTAACGCAAGTTGTGTGAAACCGGAAATGGGACACCCTGTTTGTTGAACATCAGCTTAAGGTTGGAGGAAAATTTTGAATTTGTACCGAGGTTATCTACCAATGGCCAACTAGAGAATGTCGATTTTATTTGACATATTAGTTATTTTTTTTTTTTTTTGAAAATGCCCTCCACAGGATTCCTGTGTTCAAGGTTATTTTACGGGTTGGGGTCGAAATTCTGGCGAGGTCAAAATTCTTTTTTCAAAATTCTGCTTTCAAAAAGCTGTTTTACAAAATTCTGCTTAATTATGCTTTTCAGAGTTCTTTTTTTCAAAATTCTGCTTTTCAAAATCCTGCTTTACAATATTCTGCAAATAATAAAAAAAGGTTTGGAGCGCGCTTTTTAACATTTTCCAAACCTTTTTTTTATTATTTGCAGAATTTTGTAAAACATTCCACCACTCACTTGTTATAGAAGAAGAGGTAAAAGTAGTTTTTTTTTATTGGTTTTAAGATTGCTCTCTTGGTTTAGACAAATATTCTGTTAGTATACCTATGTGAGATGGGTGGCGACGGTGTAGAGGTTAGTGTGTTGGCTTGTGACCCGTGCGGTGCAGGTTCAATCCCCATGGGGAACAACAACATACGCCACCCAATCACATGCCTCTACACTAAAAGGAGGATTTCTGCCTGGTATTACAATGGAACGTTACCGAGTCTGAGTGCTCTGGGATTTGGATTTCCTTTTAAAAAAAAAAAAAAAAAAAAAGATACCTACCTATGCGAGTGAACGTGTGCTTTGTTTAGTTTCTGTAGTTTCCTTTTTTTTTTGGAAATTTCAATTATGAAATAATTTTTTATTTTTGGCTGTTTTTTTTGTGTGTTCCTGATACCCACCTGTGTACCTTCTTTATAAGAAATATATTGTAGTTTGTTGACAAAGTTGAAAAATATTTGTTTTCTTTAAATTCGAAAAATGGAAAAAACAGAATTAGCAGAATTTATTTGTTTAAAATATTGCCTGTCAGAATTTAAAAAAAACAGAATTTTGAAAAGCAGGATTAGAGTAAGTTCGGGTATTGTGGTATAGGAGGGTAATGTAGCATGGGCAGTTTTTTTTCGAAAACTAAGCGGGTGGCAACAGGTGCAGTAGTAGTGTATTCGGTTACTGAATGGAAGGTCGTGCGTTCGAATCCCGGCCAAGTCCATTACTTTATATCGAATACATGAAATCGTAATCTCCCTAAGCATCTTAGACACCACCCGTAGAGAAAAACCCTACAACTGCACCCAAACACTTCTTTCATATCTCTCTATTCTTTCTAATAGTAACTAGCGCCGAAAAAAATGCAATGAAATACGATAGTACCAGGTGCTGCTTGCTGTTAAACACAAATGCTTACGCTGTGCTACGCACTATAAGGGTACTGTAACAACAGAAAAAATCCCTTTAGCGTAAGCAAATTTAAAAAAAAAACAGGCTCCCAGAATGTTTGTTACACACAAAACTGGCGATTTAGAAAAAACGTCCAACACGTGTTCTGGCAACTTCAAAGCTATTTTTTGTGCATTACTTATACCTAAGTTACCTCACAATAAACGATTTGTTAAACTTTATTAAATAATTATTAGTTATTCTGTAAGAATTTTTTTGTAATTTTTTATAAATAATTTCTTATGTGCATACATCGTCGGATAATGTGGTACAGCTGCCATCGGCCAATCTGGTATACTATACCACATTACCCACTTCAAAATTCCTTCGAATAATTACTGTTTTCTTTTGTTTTGTGTCGTTAGAAAACATGGCAAAAACATGGCTAACAAACGAAAATGGGACACAGTCAAAGCAGACGAAAGTACTTGCCCAAAAGGGGGAAAAAAACAAATCGGATCCATGACATCTGCAGAGCGTGGATCCGTCATAACAGTAATTTCCTGCATGAGCGTAGGCTGGCCTTTCGTTCCACCATTCTCCATCTTTCCGCGAAAAACACACTGATCCTCCTGGCTCATAGACCTACTAAACATGGCACGGGAAAATGGTGTTGTTATGATTTCTCATATTCTACTCATAAGATGCAGGCACTTGACAAAACATTCATGGGTCCTTTAAAGGCCTATTATTAATGAAGAGATAAGATGCTTTAGCCGTGAGAATCATCGAAAAGTAACGGTTAATGATCTTGTTGGAATGTTCACTAAGGCCTATTAGAAAGTTCAGACCGGCCAAATTGCCGTCAATAGTCTTAAAGCGACTGGAATATATCCTTTCGATAAATACATTTATTCGGGTGCTGAATTCATAGCTGGGGAAATGGAAAACTATTTTGAAGAGTCTATTTCAACGGAAATAACAGCGCACTCTGCCACAGCATTGACCCAACTTATCAACTGCATGGTTGCCACTATTATTAAAAAAAAAATTCCCTGACTTTTCCCCGACTTTCCCTGACCAAATTTTGCAAATATAGCAAACAAAATGACGCATTTAAACACTAGTTATTTAAAGAACAGACAAATTGTATACTTCTAAACATTTGTTTTAAAAAATATCAATGAAACAATCAGCTGTGAACAGGATATACTTTATTTTTTTAAAAGGGAGAGTTGATAATTTATTTTCTCTTCTTCTTGAATGCGAATTTTTGCTTTTTCCTTATATGTACATTTTTTTTCATTTCTTCCTCCTTTTTTCTTTTTAATTCGTTTACTCCATCTTCTTTTTTTTAATTTAAGTTTTTCTTCTAACTGCTGTGTATAGCGGCTATGAGAGGATCGAACATTAAATATTAATTTTCAATTTATTTCCACTTTCGATACTCCCCAGCCTCTTTCACGCCATCTAAGACTCTCAAATACATAAGATTGAATAATAGCTACAGCTGATTCTAATATTAATAAAGCAATTTGTGTAATTAATAAAATTATAATAATTATTGAAGATAAAGAAGGTCCTGTATATCCTAATAATGTTAATAATAAATGACCAGCAATTATATTAAATGTTAAACGAACAGCTAATGTACCTGGTCGAATAACTCTGAGCGACTCCTCAAGGAGGTTTTCGACCAAAAGAGTCTTGTCAATTGAGAAGCCACTCTCAACTGAGGCGTTTCCGTGCGATAATATGCAACACATTTTTATAACATGCCAAAGATCTATAAAATTTTCATTTTTGCCATAAAGCTGAAAGTAGAACTTTGCAACTGTACATGCATTATGTACTGCAATTTTGCCCTTTCCGCGCATGTATCAAACAATCTGTTGGCATTATATAAAATTTGAAGCAAATTTTTGAATCTTTTACTGTAGAGACCGTTGTTTTGCAAAATATTTCTAGGATTAAGACTGCTCGATTTTTGATATTATGCTTATAATAATTTTGCGGCAATCCAGTTTAAATTTTAAAATATCTTTGTTTTTGAAAAATTGTCTTTGTTTTATTGCATTGATGATTTGCGTTGCTTTGAAGCCAACGTCAACGTTTTTTATTTCCAGAAGATTGGATTGACTTGAAAGATCGATTGAGATCCTATGGAGCATTCGCTGATATACTTTTTTTTGACGATGCGATGCAATATGTTTTTAACCAATATGAGGAGATCTTCATAAAGGTAAAATATCAATGGTTTCTCGCCTTGAAATTTTGATAAAAATGGTTCACAATCAGTTGTAATTGTATGGAAAAATGCAAGTTTACAGTCTAACAATTTGTCTTGGAAGTATTTTTTTACGTTTTCAATTGGCCTTGTTTTTGGTAAATCTGAATTTGTCATAGAAAAAAAGTGCCTCAACTCTCTAAACAGATTTTGTTTTCTAGTCAATGTACACCGCAATATTTCAGGGGAAAGCGAGTACAATCAGTTTTGGAGGTAAATAAGCTTCTTCTTGCAGGACCTTCTTTGAAAACGTATGCCTTAAAAGAATGTACAGGTCCCATGAAAAATTTGTAAGTCCGGTTTTCGTGGCTCCATGTATTACATGTAGACCACACACACCACATTCTAGTAGCTGCGTACCATCCGGATCAAATTCATTTCGCTGTTGTTGAAATTTCTTTAAATTAGATAAATTTACGTTTGGGCCATCCATAGATACTTGAAGAAGTTTCTCTTTTTTCAAAAATCGGATTCCATTGTCAAAATGTTTTAAAATGTCATCTGACTTTGCAGATCCCATGAAGTCGCTTTCTAAGTACCTATTGCAAACAAATCCTTTTGACTCATCCAAAAACGGACAACTAAATCCATTTGTCCTTTCTGAGCTATTTTGTTCAGTGCTTCGTCAAAACATATAACAAAGTCGTCACATTTGTTTACTTTATCCAAAAGATTGTTATGGAAATATGGGGAGATACCGTGGTTTGATAACGTAGGAACTCTTAGTTCTTCCTAACTTAACATTTTCAGCAATTTTGCTGTCTGGGAACATCAATCGAAAAAGATCACTAATTTCCACAGCCGAGTTCAAGGACGCTCTGGTGGAAATAATATGCAGACACCACCTTATCTCTGCGACAATGGAACCGGTATTGTCGAAAGTAAAATATTTTGTTTGTGTATTTTGAGCGTTAATATTTTCTGGTGTATTTTGAGATGTTTTTGACTACTAAAGGCGACCAATGAATGCGACGCAGTGAAGAAAGTATCAATTTTTTGTGACGTCAAAGCCTTATAAGACTTATGCGCTAGTCCATTTTGATGCGACACCAAAACCCTTTGGCCCATGTTGCTTAACTCAAATTCGTTTTTGCATAATTTGCATCAGCGACACCGAACAAAGTCTGTTGTTTAAGACCTCTTTATAAGAATTGCTGCATAATATTGTAATATATAAAATTGTAAGTTGTAAAATAGAAATTGAAATTCTGATGACAATGAAGAGTTCGGGGATGCGATGACCAAATGGATTTCGTACCTGCAATGTGAAATGGTTTGGGCTCACGAAAAATATGTTCCAAAGAAAAGTGCCATATTTCTCGGCCAATCTTGCGAATAAGTTCTATCTCATTTTAAAAGTTTTTTGTGAATTTTTAGCTAAGGAGACGTTTCCTTACCATCTTTTCCATTATTTTTTTATGTTATTTACGTTGTTTTGTAACAACCGCGTGTCGTTGGCCAGTCCCATCTAGAGGGTTGAGGTAGATAATATACAAATCACACATCGGTAGATAATATACGTGGTATTACAATGGACCTAAATTGGTCTAAGTGTGTCGGCTTCTGCCGACAGCCACATAAACCTAATCTAACCTAACCTAACCATGTTGTTTTGTAATAAAAATAAAAACAAAAATATTTATATATATCATTTCAAAAGAGTTCTGGTGGCAAGAAATTGTAAAGCGGGTAATACGGTATAGTGTACCACATTAAAAATACATAGTATACCACTATACCCGCCAATTTTTCAATCACCACTTTTTGGGTTATGCAACATTTATGGCAACATCTTTTTTATTGTCTGCTCAACAAACTTGTATGAATACCTTTTTGAAGCCAATAATTTAGTCTTAATTTTTAGCTATATATGGCTCGATTTAGAGCGACACTTTTGCAATTATAGTCAAAATAGTAATATGTATACCACAAAGTTCCTTTATGTAAGACAGAACAGAAAAAAAGCAGAATTTTGAAAAGCAGAATTTTTGTGTTAAGTCAGAATTTTGCAAAGCAGAATTTTGAAAGCAGAATTTCGACCCGCTCCCTTATTTTACTAAGAGGACGGACGAAAAAAGGTTTTTAAAATCCGTAAAAAGGATATTCTTACAAAATGTGCTTAGAAACCGCGCAGCATTTTTGTGATGTTGTTTAACCATGTATGTGGTCCTTTGAACCCCATAAAATGCCCTGAAAGCGTAATTGTTTATTGTATTTGCGTA
Organism: Portevinia maculata; assembly: GCA_949715645.1. Lineage (NCBI taxonomy): Eukaryota > Metazoa > Arthropoda > Insecta > Diptera > Syrphidae > Portevinia > Portevinia maculata. The sequence continues at coordinate 299,989,958 of OX454525.1, forward strand.
TCCCCTTATTTCCTCAGTAGTTGTTAATAGAACTTACATTATTTGGAATTATTTTTCTTTGGGGAATAAAATGTCTCTGCTTCTCTCACTATTTTTGAAATTATACTTTTTTTTGGCGCATTGAGGGTATACAATTTTCATTCTTACGGAAGTTGCGCACAATACAATACATGCAAAATGATATTACATACATAATAAATGAATAAATATATACATAAACGGCTCATACCTAGCTTCTCCGACCATTTGGGTCTGCGAGGTGTAAGTGACCTTCAATTTTATTCCGACACCGAACGGCAAATTTGAGAAGTTTCTCATGACAATATGCCGGTAATGCATCGTATTTTTTTATTTTTTATTTATCATATCCCTATATATTTTGCAATATTGCATTTAATTGACACGTTCATAAATCTCCCTACAAATCCTATTATTCTATTGGTATACATTTTCGACAAGTACCTACATATGTATATATTAATTACCCCATCACCCCAAGGAAGTACAAACTTCTAAGGCGCGTACATGAGTTCATAGATTTTTTTCTTAGAAAATTTCCCCGGAACTGGCGAGGTCCTGAGGAGGCTACCTTATCTATAGTTAACTCAGCACTGACACCCCTCATATAAGCCAACTCAGCATCAAGCGTGATACGTGACATCATAAAAGGAAGACATTTAGACTCGAGTGAAAAATATACTTTCAAACGAATGCCATTGGGTTCTTTTATCTACATGTATATACTTGTTATATGAATGGTTCCCATTCGACAAAAATCGTTAAATAATTCCCAAAAAAATGTTACATATATAACACAGCAAAAACACCTTTTTTTATCTTGTTCGTGCCAGTATTTCAATTAGGTCTCAGACATATTCATATCCCCCATCCCACAAACTTTAACAACCAAACGACACGTAATAATGCGTCTACTGCGTAGCGTAATATGATTCTGTGAAAACGTAAAAATTAGTCCCACCCAACATTGAACTTGAAATCGTTTGAGTAGTAAGGTCACTTTACACTTATGAATTAGTTTCCACTAACAATAATCGTCAATACACAATAAACTTGATGCAATATGCACTAAAATTGTAGACATATCACCGGTCAGACGTATATCCTAACTGAAAAAAAAAACACGAGAAAAAATCGATATGACAACTTTGAGAAGTCACTGCAAAAAAATATTGCTTTAATATTCACCAAGAATTAAATAAAAGTTATTTCACACAGAACTGTTTTAAGGAGCCACTGCGAATATAACAGCTGTAGAACTTACAATGACCGCAGTTTAGGCAGACGCGGTAGGTATACAGAAAATTGTTTATCCTCAAATAATGGCAAAGAACAAGAGTACATACATCCACTAAACACATATGTACAGGGTGTATGTATGTACTGCAGATAAAATTGTGTGCAGAAGCAAGGCAAGATATTAGTGTGACCAGAGTCGAATGTTCGAGGATTAATATGGTTGAATTGTTTTTGTTTTCGTGAAAAATTATTTTAATTTTCAGATAATTTAAATTATGTAGCTTTTCATTGCGCAGAAAGAATTTTTTTTTATATTAAGAGCATTCTTTTCTGCTAAGGTAAATTTTAGCATTTCATTGCGCAGAAAAAAAGCAAGATTTTTCAGATCTAGAGCACTTTTGCAAATCTCGATTTCGAAGCTAGGTTAACACCTACTTGCACTAAAAGCACAACATTTCACATTTGTAACTTTGAAGTTTGTAATTTCATTCATATGTGTTTTTACTAGTATATATACTATCGTTTGTTTGCTGGCTTGTGCTTAAACCAAAAAGCATGCTCTAACTTTTGCTCATTTTTAGAACACAGCGCTTACTAATTGCAACTCTACAACAAACCTTGTCACGGAAGAAGGAAAACACCATATCCACGATACATTACCAACGAAAACAAAATCGATGTACCTACCCAATCACACAAATAACGCTTGAAAATGTGTAATGTACAGGTTGTCGCACGAAACGTGCTATAAAAACAAAATTTCTGTGTGAGTAATCGGCTTACTTTTTTTTATTTGGCAGGTTAGTAAGCGGGAGTTTGGCGGCCCTACCTAGAGTAGATGTACCATTATGAGGCTGGTAAACATGTTTGCCGAATCTGGAAGCAACGCACGAATACCGTACCATCGGGATCACTATGTTTGGGTTCGACACAATCGCGGCTGTAGCTTCGTCAATTCAGGCAAATCCAAGCATTTCGACACGAAACTTATCGGCGCAAATTGGAGCTAGCAGACGGTCATTACAATCGATATTTCATGATGACTTAAACTTGTTTCCGTACAAAGTCCAAATTGCAAGCTAGTAAAACTGTATTTGCCTATTCGCCTGGATTTTTGCCAAAAAATGATTGAAATTAATGAAGAAGACAACGGCTTGATAAATTGATTGTTTATGTCCGATGAGGCCCATTTTGATCTAAACGGCAATGTAGCAAAATTGCCGTAAATGGAGTAAATCTAATCCAGAAATACTCCATGAGACTGTGCTGCACCCAGAGCGAGTCACTGTGTGGTGCGCAGTTTCATCAAGGTGCATTGTGGGGCTTCTTTGAAGGAAACGGTGTAACAGTAACTGTCAATGGGGATCGTCATTTAAGGATGTTGAAGTAGTTTTTTTTTACCCAAAACTGCGCCGAAGAAGTATCCGTTTCAACAGTAATTGGTTCCAGCAAGATGAAGCAACTGCTCACATAGCCAGACCGGTTATGGTGGAGCTCCAACGAAACTTCCCAAACAAATTAATATCCAGCAACTCCACTGGCCCCCAAGGTCACCTGACCTGACTGCACCAGACTTTTTTTAAAGGGTTGTGTCAGCAAGAGGTGTACAAAACGAAACCAAGGAATTTGACTGAATTGAAGCAGTCCATTAAAACAATAATTGAGGCGATCCCGACTTCAACCCTTCAGGCCACAATGAATAATTTTTTGATCAGGTGTCTCATATGTGTGGATGAGCATGGAGGTCATTTACGGTCTATCACCTTCATAAACAATTAGTTATCCATACTAATATTATAAATGCGAAAATAACTCTGTCTGTCTGTCTGTCTGTCTCGCTTTAACGCCAAAACTACTGAGCCGATTTAAATACAATTTGGTACACAGATAGTCTAGAGCCTGAGAATGGACATAGGCTACTTTTTACCCCAGAAAAATGTTTCATCCGCTGTTCAGAAGCGGAGATCTAAGCTGATATCTAAGAAACGTTGTAACTCTCGAATGCTTTCTAGCTCCTAGCTTTGGAATACCTCATCCAAATGAAATAGGATTTTTTTTAATATAAAGTTCAATTATGTACAAGGATTTTAAGATATAAATCATCTTTGTAGGTTATCCTGAAGTTGAGCAATAAGCATTAAACTATAAATTTTATACAATTCAAAAAAGTAAAATGTTCGATTGAAGCTAGATTGTTTGATTTTCCCAGCGTTCAGTGGAGGAAAATTTGTGTGTGTGTGCGGCACAAATCTGTTTCTCTATATGTACCTACCTTTTGTGCAATGTGTTTCTTTCTTTTTTTTATGCACCTTTTGCAGTTTGTATTGTTTTTTTATGGCGCATGGCCATGGGATTGAGAAAGATAGGGTATGAAATGTAAACGAGATTGAGAGGGAGTCACACTCAGAGTATATCCATATAATGATTAGGGACACTCTCGACATTTTCTTTATCAGTTCTTATCAGAAAGTATTTTGTTTTAAATTTGAGAAGTGGCAGACTGGCGAAGCAAGGCGATCACGGGGAAGCTAGTATAAAATAAAATTTAATTTTCTATACAAAAAAAAAAAAAATAAATACATTGATTAAAAAAAGTTATTTGAATTTCTTATTGTAGCAATATTGTTGCGTCACCCTGTATATCGACATGTTCATGGTTACGCCCGCGCTGTGTAGCTACTACATGATAAGTTCAATTCAATTCAATTCATCAATTTCAATTCAATTCAATTCAATTTTTTCTTTATTCAAATATGTACATAGTATAGAAATTAGCTTACAAATCATTCAAACAATTTTATATGGAGGTAATGCTCGTACACACAGAATAGTTAGTGGCATCTATATTTTTTTTTAAAATAGAAGTGATGCCACATTTGGAAATTGGTACTTTGTGTGGGGTGTACAAAGGCAGATAAAAATAAATGATGGCGTGAGAAGGAAGTTAGAAAAAATAAAAATTACGGCAATTTAGAAAGAAAAGCAATCTATAACAAAAAGAAAAAGGATACAAAAAAGGATAAATTCAAATATTTAATAATTACGTCTAAATTAGATAAAGTGGGCAAATTTTTTTTTATTTTTTTTTGTATTATTATTATTATTATTATACAGTATAGCGCAACAGGGTCTCGATTTCAGTATGGTCAAAAGCAAGAAGCCAAGATCTCGTTACTTTTGTAAATATGCGTAAGTTTCTTATGGAACGAATTTCTAAGGGCAGAGTGTTATAAAGTTTGCATGATATAGTAGAGTAAGAGTTTCTGTAACTTGTAGTGCGAAAAGCAGGAATATTTACAACAAAGTTTGAATGGCTCCGTAAGCTGCGAGTTCCCGAAATCTGACTTTCCCAATACTCGCATCTCATAAAAAAAACCTTCAGAACTTTGAAGTAAAATAGATGACGCAAAGGAAGTATTTTCAAGGACATGAACAGGTCCATAGTGTGAGCTGAACGGTGGGAGCTACAAACTTTTCGTATAGCAGATTTTTGAATGACAGTTAATTTCTGCAACTTACTTAAATAAGCACAACCCCAACTGCAGAGTCCATATTGCAATCTTGAATGGAATAAGCCATAGTAAACCATTTTCAATGTATTCGAAGAGCAATACTTTCTAAGACGAAGAGTGCGTACATTAAAAAAAGGAGCGATTAGGTAGATACAGAAGAAAAGATATTCAAGTTCTTATGATGATCACCACGTTAAATATTTAAAAAAGGTTTTGGGGATTTCAACTTTGTTGCGAGGTGATAACGATTAAGTGAGCTTTATGTCGACTTAACATATTAAAAAACTAATATGGACTTTTGCATGAGCTCATACCAATTTAAATTGTACTTTAACCTATAATCAATGTAATTTGACATTCGGCCGAATTATATGTTTATAAAAGAAAAGGCTGCAGTTCCCATTGGACTATACTATCCCTCTTAGTGGGCGTGGCATTGGGTTGAGTCCTTATTTTTTTCCCCAAGTACATAAATGATCAACATTTGGTAAAAACATTATTTAGGCAAGTTGTTAAGAGGGACATGGGGCGCGTTGAATTTATTTATTTATCTCTATCACTTGCCAAACGATGGTCACGGGAGTTATTCGATCAATGAAAGGGTAAAGACGTAGGGATTGGCAGTTGCCTTGCAAATTTCATGCGCCCATTTTCTACATATTTTTCTTTTACTGTTTTTTAACGAACAAATTGAACAAATTTTTTTTTAGTGAAATACGCAAATGGTGGGTTCGTAGGGGTGAATTGTTCAGAGGAATATTTTGTTATAACAGTTTTTTAAGATTTTTTAAGGATTTTATCAAAAAACCAATGTTTACGTAAAAACGTCCCCAAAAAGTGGGTGTGGCAAACAACTGTGTTTGGGGAAATTTTTAAGAAAGGCTTTGCTTTCTAAAGAAGATGATATTTATTTCCATTTCGATAAAACTGTGAACGTTGTCAGAAGGCGCATTTTAAAAATTCCACTTGATCATTTCGAGCCAAAAATGATTGCTTATTTAAAACAATTTTCGCGATTCTTACAATTTCAACCAACTTAAAAAAAACGTGATAGGCTCTACAAATGTCAATTTAGGCTCCGAAAAATGATGATGTTTACAAAATAAACACTCAAGTTGAAAACACCCAGTGACCCAATCATAATATACATCCATATGATTTGGTGAGATCACTTCTCAGTGAAATAAAATTCAATATATATTAAGTACAACAACAAAAAGGTAAATATTGGGGATTTACTTCTACTCAAACCCGACTCGGGATGATTCCGTTCCATTCCGCTTTATTGTTACTCTTTAAACTATATTGACAATCGTTTCGGTGAGAATTGACTTGGCATTATTCCTACCGAAACAACCAAACAGAAGCATATGACGATATAAATCTTAATTCATTGGACCCATCTGGAATCTAACCACCCGAAATTTGGATCCACCGAATCTGTGCAACGGAATTCCATATTTTTGGTTTACCATTCGAGTTTATGGGGTTAATGTATTTATGTTTTGAGTTTAATTTCCAGACAAAATGGGTCTGTTTCTTGTGATTTATTGCGGCGTAACTTCAAAGCGCCAAGAAAAAATACCATATAACGCTTTGAGTCTGTTACTAAAAGAAAATTACTGTTATTTTCTCAAACAAAGTGTCAAAATATTGAAGAAAATAAAAGCGTTATAATTTAATTGTAAAATAGATTGTTTTAAATGTATGTATGTAAGAAAATTGATTCCCGTGCAGGAACCGCCTAAGCGCCCCCAAAACACAGCGCTTGTCGTAAGAGGTGACTTAGGGGAGAAATCACTTCTAGGCAATTTTAACATTCAGCTGAGCCTACCAACACTAAACATCAAGAAACTCTCCCACAAGTGTCCAATCCGTTGGTTGACACGACTGGAGAACACTGCTGTCCGTCAAAGGACAATCAAAAAATAATCAATAACAGAAGCATGGACTTGTCGAAATCGTAAAAAAGAGGCAGACCTAAAACTCCTGAATCACATAAATGCAATAACACCAGGTTCGATTGGCCTCTGTAAGGAAAATGATCCGAAACCGAGAGCCCTGTCGATGTTTGTTGAGGTTCAACCGGCGAGCTTCACAGGTGGAACAGTAGTGATGCAGTGAAGTGACAGGGTTGCTATCCCATTTATTCTCAAAATAACTTAGCTGTCAATTAAGAAAATGCGTAAGAAAATTGAAGTACATTATTTAATTGTTGTGGATCATATAGTAAGGTTAGGTTTTACACTTAGACCCTTTTGGTACATTGTGATACAACGTGGATCTATCATCTTCCTACTCGAACCAGTTGGAGCTTTTAAAAAGCTTGAGACTTTTAATGTCAATTTTAATGTTTATAAGAACATTGAAAATCACATTGGGACCACAAGGACCTAAGTCTGCGGTGTAGCTGAATTGCTATATTAACCCGCAAAGCTAGCATAACCGAATGAAATCAGAGAAAAAGATGCCAAGGATGGCAGGCATAGCAAAATGCCTGCCATGCCTGAATAAGATGTTTGAAGATCTGAGTTAGCCTTCACGCCAAAGCGGTATCATTCTTATAGAAGCCGAAAAACTCTTGGATAACATAAATACAACAACACCAGCATTTTATTAGCCCCGGTGACGAAGTGATCTGAAACCGGGAAGCCTGGTGATGCCATTTGAGGTCAAACCGGCGAAATCCACTAACCAGTACTAAAGCTTGCAAGTTGGTTCTCAACAACGAAACGCGGTGCTACACTTAATCGTCTTCGAGCTTCTACAAGATTTATATTGCGAATTTCAACTTCATGCATGGCTAACTCCATGTTGATCATTAGTCGTATGCGGTCAATATTTATGAACCTATAGTACAGTTCATCCAAAATCACTCGACTTAAACCTAAGAAAGAAAAACTGTGTTTTTTTAGATGGAAACTATTGTGGATGTATACCTTACAAACAAGGCACGTGATGTATCAATATTAGCATATTATACAAAGGTTTCCTGTGTAAGGGTAGACATGCGAAATAAGTAATAAATAAGTTTTCGAAGCAAATTTCGACAGAAGCAACTGAATAAATTTCCAGCGAAAAACATTCAATTTCGTACCATATTTGACCTACAAAACATCTTTGCACGAACGAAGTATAAAAGATAAAATCGCAAATCCTTAAGGTGTTTCCAGCACGCATAATTGTTGGTAAAAAAAGCATGGCCACTCATCAAAGCATCCGGGGCACAATAAACAAAAATTAAGGTAACAAACTATTTCGGGAGAAAAAATAATATCCAACTGGGTGAGGAAAAGCTAAATTGCTTGAAAACGATGGTTTCATACAAATAACAGCGATTTGGCAGTAGGTACATTGAACAATAATACCCAATTCACAGATTGGAGGTTGGAATATGACAAAGAAAATATTCTGCTTGCGTTAAGCAGAGTTGCACATAAGTTAGCTTAGCTAATAGCTAAAAAGCTACAACTAAATTAGCTGTAGTTTCTTTGCACGTACATAACTAAACCATAATTTTAGTTGTAGTTGCCACAAATTTTGAACCTAAATTAGTTATTAGTTGCGAAGTGTAACTAAGCGTGTTTAGTTATGAAAAATTAGTTGCCAGAGTGTAACTAACAATAATTAGCTTTAGTTTTAGCTTTTTAGCTATCGATTGAACACAACTAATAATTTTTTCCAAACAATTTAATCCGAAAAGGCTTACAGGAACAGGAGCGATTCTTTTATTTCGTTATACATTTTCTAGTTTTAATTATGTTTAATTTTAGAGATTATTATGGCCTTACGAAACACGGGGAAATAGTGTGGAAGTAGATTTGTCTTCGATAAGTTTTGAATAATTGAGGTTGTATAGCTTGAAGTTTGTTGTACATCAGTTGAAGGTAAGAGGTAACCGATGGCCGATTGAAGAATGCCACTTTTAGTTGTCATAAGGTTATTTACCAAGAGGTCCTTGGAGCACCAAATAAGGTCCTTAAACCCGAAATTTTTTTTTTTTCAAAAACTCCAAGAAAACCGCGCCTTATATCTGTGCTCAATGTTATTTGCCTAAGAGGTCCTTGTAATAAACAAAAAAGGTCCTTGAAAATCGAAAAAGGGATATTATTCCAAAATATCATTTGAGCCCACACGGTACATCTGTGTTCAGTCTTATTTGACTAAGAGGTCCTTGCAACAACAAAAAAGGTCCTTAAAATTTCAAAAAAGGATATTTTTCTAAAATATCATTTGAATCCACACGGTATATCTGTGTTAAATGTTATTTGACTAAGAGGTCCTTAAAACTTGAAAAAAGGATATTTTTCCAAAATATCATTTGAATCCACACGGTATATCTGTGTTAAATTTTATTTGACTCAGAGGTCCTTGCAACAACAAAAAAGGTCCTTAATAGTCGAAAACAGGATATTTTTCCAAAATGTCATTAGAATCCGCACGGTATATCTGCGTTCAATGTTATTTGACTAAGAGTTCTTTGGAACGACAAAAAGGTCCTTAAAAGTCGAAAAAAGGATATTTTTCCAAAATGTTTGTTGTTTCTAGGACCCCTTATTCAAATAACATTGAACTCATGTATACCGTGCCGTTTCTAAAGATATTTTGGAAAAATATCCTTTTTTGGGATTAAAGGACCTTTATTGTGGCTCCAAGGACCTCTTTGTAAACTAACCTGATGTAAAATAAAAGGGACATTCAATCAATTTTTATTTTAAACGCAATATGCATAATAAATCCCAATAAATTATCGCCATTTTAGCAAAACAATAAATTTTGATTTAGTTATTAGTTATTACCTAGACAGCTAAAAAGCTACAGCTAAAAAGCTAACCAACATTTAGTTGTCATCCGCAACTAACTTTGGCAACCTAACGTGCTTAGTTACACAACCTGCAACTAAGCGCTAATAGCTAAAATTAGTTGTCATTATGATAGCTAACCACCAAATCGATTTTTAGCGCAGCTAATTTAAATACGTTAGTTACCTAGTTATGGCGTTAGCTAGATAACAAATTAGGTAGCTAACGTGCAACTGTGGCGTTAAGCACCCAACCCATAAATCCGATACAACGGAGAGCAATATAGAATACACGTAGATATTCTTATGGAAGGTGGCCCAACGGATCCATGAATTTCGACGGATGAAGTATGTCTACTTTCTACTTTTCCGTCAGTCGCCGTATGCATACATACAAAAATTGCACTTCACACATTTTAAAATTGATGTTCACGTATTATAAAATTGAGAGGCACATCCATTGATCAAAATATTCGAAAATAAGAGAAATCATTATTGTAAAATCAGAGAAAACTACAGTACTTTCTGGCATTGCCGATTGGCAGACTGTTAAGTATACCACACAACCACAGCGCAAATGGAGCTCTACCGCTTATTGGTTTGAAATGGGTTGGGTTCGCTTTTTATAATCCCGATTCTTAAAATCCCGTTTGTTATAATCCCGTTTCTTATTATCCCGCTTTTACAATCAAAAGTAGTTGCTTTATTTTAAAAATCGCGCGAAGAAAATTAAAATAAATTAAGCAATGAATGTTTTTTTGAAATGCAGTTTATTTTAACATTTATCATTTTTAGAGGAAGTAACAAAATAAGAAATAAATAATATCAAAATAAATTTTTAAGTAATAAATATGACAATCTTAAATAATTTAAAAAAAATAAATAAAGTAATGTTATATGATATACTGCAAAAGGGAACAAAAAAACTTCAAACCATTAACAACATTTTTTGTTTTATTAGTTCAAGTGTATTATAAGCAATGCAACACAAAAAACCTGTTTTACTCATTTTTTTTTCTATTTCTCATTAATTTTTTTACAGCGCGTGACTTTATAACATTAGTTTTTTTATATAATTTTTCTTGTCCATTTCGTAATTTTTGTATTTCAGTTTGCACCACAATTGCTTCTTTTCTCAAATCTGCAATGAGTTTATACAAGCCAGCACTTTTTCGTCCAACCAAAACTTTCAGTCTGCGATGCCACGCTTCAGCATTACTTTGGTTTCTCGGGAATTGTTTTTCTGCAATGTCATACACAGACCAAAAGTTAGGAGAGTACTGCACTTGTCTACTTCCATTACGAATGTTTTGTTATAAAAACGGGATTAGCGGGATTTTAAAAAGCGGGATTATAATAGATCGGGATTTTGAACAAGCGGGATTTTAAAAGACGGGATTTTAAAACTTTTTATTCGGGATTTTTGAAAAGCGGGATTCCGATACGCTCCCGTTTGAAATGGCTTAAAATTGTAATGTTTTTTTTGTTAATTCGGCTACAGAGTTAGCTGAGAAAAGAACAATTGTACTGTACTGGCATCTTCGGTAGTTGGATCATTCAGTGGTATTTAGGCTTTTATAGGTTAGGCAAAAGACTTTTTAAATGTCACCAATGTGTTTTCGGCGACGGAATCTATGGGACGGTTCCTTCCGTTAAGTACGTATTAGTCGATGGATCCGTCAACACAACGTATGCAACGGATTCTATGGGCCGGGCCCTTTAGTCTACCATGCACAAAATCGCTTGGGAGAACTGTTGGATACCCCATTACTAATCCTTTTTCACAAAAAGTTAGTCTGGCAAAAACCGAAGTGTGGGTGAATTGTTAAGAAGGACACTGCCATCATAACTGTTTTTTTTAATTTTAAAAGATTTTATCGACGAATTAATATTTTTGGTAAAAAAAACTCTCCTAAAAAGTGGTAGGGCAAAGAACTTTGTTTGAAGGAATTGTTAAGACTTCATCTACATACTTTGAGAAAAAGGACTTTCATTTCCATTGATTTCTTAAAAAAAATGTTTTTTTTTTTAAATAGTGGGCGTTTACTGAAGATTTGAAAAAATCTACACTCGAGTATTTCGGGCCCCTTTAGAATTCCAGAGAATTGGAAAATTCTTTCGAATTTCAGCTTTGTCAGTGGCGGATTTTAAAATTTTTTGCACTGGATCATTTTGGGTCCCTAGAGAGTATATGTTTCAAATTTCAGCTCTTTAGCTTGATAAAGGGCCTTAAAGTTGAAAATGGAAGGACATGGCTGGATCTACATAATTTTCGATGTTGATTACGAACATAGTAACTTTTGGGGATCTACGAGCAATATTAAGGTATGTTACAAACTTTGAGTCAAAATTATAATACCCTTAGAATAGGGTATAAAAACAGAATGAGAAGTACCAAGATCCGAAGAAGCATCCACGTCAAAGAACCAATCTTAAAGCAAATGGAGCGCGACCGTCTTAGCTGATACTGTCGTATCGCACGAACCCCATCAAAAAGGCAATATCAATCAACTTTCTTAAACAATCGCGAAAGAGAGGAAGGCCAAAAAATAAATGGATCACATCAGCATTTATGTAGATTGTGTATGAAGGTTATGTTGGTGGCAGGGGAAATCTTTCTAAAATACAACTGCGGGATAACAAACACGCTAGGCAAAACACTCAGTATCCCTACCTTACAAGTCTAACCCTTTGTTGGTTCGAACTTTGGTAAATGATCGTGAGTCTTGGAAAATGCTCTGTTTGTGAGTTTGTGTTGGTTGTTTGTGATTACTTAATAGGCACTGCTTGCTGGGTAAGTTCTTGAATAATTTTGGAAACAGTTCCATTTTAAAACATTTTTTTGGGTCTTACAAAATGATAAGAACTAGAAAAAGTGGTAGAAAACCCCCAAAAAAGGGCGTGGCAAAAAACGTTGTTAAGAATCGCATTGTCTACATATCTTGCTATTACTGTAGACAATGTTTCTTTTTGGTTTTTAAGCAATTTATTGAAGGAACGTTGACGAAAACGCCCCAAAGAAAGGCGTGTCAGAAACTTTGCTTGGGTGAGTTGTTGAGAAAGAATGTCTACAGACTTTGCGAAAAACTCCATCGAGTTCTTCGACAAACTGTTTTTTTTTTAATTGACCTTTGGGAAGTGAGGCGAATTTTTAGAACCTTTACACTTGACCATTTCGGACACCAGATATGTTTCTAATTTCAGCCTTCCAGCTAGAATTCTAGGGCCTTGAAATTGGTGATGGTCGGACGGACCCAGCACATGGCTAGATTGACATTACTTTCAATGGGAATCACAAATTAAGTAACTTTTAGGGGTCTACCAACAATATTATGGCAAGTTGCAAACTCTTGAGACAAAATGAATATACCATTAGAAAGGCTTTTTCCAATAAGAGGTTCCATTTTTATACCCTATTCTAAGGGTATATTAATTTTGACGCATAGTTTGTAACATACCTTAATATTGCCCGTAGACCCCTAAAAGTTACTATATTTATGATCAGCATCGATAGTAATGTCGATCTAGCCATGTCCGTCCGTCCGTCCGTCGGCAAAAATTAGGCCTTTAAACTGGACCTAGAGAGCTGAAATTTTAACCATATACTCTCTAGGGTCCTGAAATAATCAAGTTTACGAATTTTTGAAATCCGCTTACAAACTCAAAAAAAATTTTGGAAAGCTAGAAAGCTGAAATTTTTTATATATGATCTATGACTCCAAAAACTGCTCGGGATACAAAATTTTCAAAATCCGCCCACTGGACACGCCCACAAATAAATAAAACATTTTTTTTGAAAATCCAAAGTTTGAGCTAGGGAGCTGAAATTTATAATATATACTCTCTAGGGGCCCTTTATGCTCATGTGTTAATTTTTTTTAAATCCGCCCACAATTAAATAAAACAATTTTATTGAAACACCCAAGTTTGAGCTAGGGAGCGTTTTTTTTTGATAAAATCCTTTAAATGTTATATAACAAAATATGTAGGTATGTAGAGCGTTCTTAACAATTCAACCATACTTAGACTTTTGTCACGCCCACTTATGAGGGATAGGAATTAGAATAGGGTATCCAACAGTTCGCCCATATTTTGTTATATAACATTTAAAGGATTTTATCAAAAAAAACGCTCCCTAGTTCAAACTTGGGTGTTTCAATAAAATTGTTTTATTTAATTGTGGGCGTGTCAGTAGGAGGATTTAACAAAAAATAACACATGAGAATAAAGGGCCCCTAGAGAGTATCTATATATATAAAAGAAAGTGTCCGAAGCGATGTAACTGCATAACTCGAGATTGGCCGAACCGATTTTGATGATTTACACTTTGTTGGAAAGGTATTTTCTCAGCACGAGTTTTAGAAGAAAAAAAATAATCTAAATTTCAAAATGGCTTATTTTGACCACCCAGCGTGTTACGACAGGTTTTTTCGATTTTTTTTAATTTTTTTTTTTTTTTTCATTTTGTATTTATTTATTTTGGCAACAACCAAATAAAGAATCACATTTGAATGTAACATATCGTATCACAATTGAACTGTCAGATAGACACGCAACGTAACGCCATCTATTATCGATCAATGGAGAAGCCAATTTTGTTTCATGTTTGGTGGCGCTGTCGGATTCGGATTTCTTCATTGCGATTTTGTGAGTTTTTGTGAATTAAAATTGATATGAGAATATATCTATATCTATTTATATATATATGTATATAAAAATATCAATCCATATTTGCGTTTGTTGCCGGTGTTTGGCCAAACGCGTTAACCGATTCCATTGAAATTTTTTTTTAAAGAAAGGTGACGTCTATACGAAGGATGTTATGTATGTGCGATGTCTGTATCTGCATCGGTGTGTAAATTATGTGTTTCTTAAAAAAAAAAAAAAAAATGACAATGTATTTATACACTGTGTGTTTCATATGTAGGTATCATGTGCTTTGAAAAAAAAAAAAAAACAAATTTAAGTGAAATAATAAAAAGTTTTTTTGTGTAATATTTTCTATATATAAAAATCAATCTATATTTGTGTTTGTTGCCGGTGTTTGACCAAACGCGTTAACCGATTCCAATGAAATTTTTTTCCATGAAAGGCGACGTCTGCACGAAGGTTGTTATGTTTGGCTATATCTGCATCGGTGTGTGAGATATGGGCATTTGAGTGAGTGCACATGCATATGTGCGTATGCGTGTAAATTACGACGCAGATACAGAGACCGTACAGACGTCACTTATTTTGTTATCCGAACAAGCATATGAAAGAGGGAGACCACACGAACGTTTCAAGCTTATTGTGGAATTTGTGCGCACTTTCATTCTTGAGATATCGTGTGTTCAATATTTTATTCAAATAACTCTTATTGAAATTTTTTGCATTTTTTTGTGAATCGGACATCGGAAAGTTGCTTTTCCAACATTGATAACAATCGGTGTGGAAGTGAATGAAAAGTGATTCAATCGAAGTTTTTTATTTTCGCTGTGTTGTTTGATTCGCAGAAGTAAGGTGACATATTCGCCTGCCAGACAACAAGCACCTACCCTAAACGGAACAACGAAGTTGTGTGAGCGGCCTAAGCCATGCGGAGAAAAACGTGCAGTCCCTTTCACCGGTTGAGCTCAAATCAGGCAATCTTCGGTATTGGCCTGAGAGTGTTTCTGTGAACTTTGGTCAAAATCGGTCTTCTTTTTTTAGGCGCAGCAACATACGCCGGATACCCGCTATAGACAATTATAAGGAAGTCTACTCGAACATATTGGCCAATAGAATTCTCGGGCACGGGCAAAGCGGGCAGGTGCAGCTAGTATATTGTAAATTTCAGCTCCCTAGCTCAAAATTTGAATTTTCAAAAAAAAAAACAAAATTAATTGTGGGCGTGTCAGTGGGCGGATTTTGAAAATATTTACACATAAGCATAAAGGGCCCATAGAGAGTATATATTATAAATTTCAGCTCCCTAGCTCAAACTTTGGATTTTCAAAAATTAATATAGGTACCCTTAGAATAGGGTATAAAAAATTATTTTATTTATTTGTGGGCGTGTCAGTGGGCGGATTTTGAAAATTTTGTATACCGAGTAGTTTCAGGAGTCATAGATCATATATAAAAAATTTCAGCTTTCTAGCTCAAAATTCGATTTTTTCCAAAATTTGTGGGCGTGTCTGTGGGCGGATTTCAAAAATTCGTAAACTTGATTATTTCGGGACCCTAGAGAGTATATGGTTAAAATTTCAGCTCTCTAGGTCCAGTTTAAAGGCCTAATTTTTGCCGACAGACGGACGGACGGACGGACGGACGGACGGACATGGCTAGATCGACATTACTATCGATGCTGATCATAAATATAGTAACTTTTAGGGGTCTACGGGCAATATTAAGGTATGTTACAAACTAAGCGTCAAAATTAATATACCCTTAGAATAGGGTATAAAAAAGGTAACAAACCAAAGTTAGTTCCTAAAAACAGTACATAAGTACATAAGCAAATGTTAAAACAAAATTGCTGATTAGTCTTTAGACTAGGTGCGATTACTGGAAGGATGGTAACATCATGCCTTCCCTTGGTGTTTTTAATGGATGATTCAAGTCCCACACTATCGCAAAGCTCGCAAGCGATGTCTTTTAACGATTTTCACCTAGCTACACGCAAAAAAAAAATTATTTTAGTCGTTTAACAAACAGTGCATAAATAAATTTGTTGGGGCCGACATACATAATAAAGGTAATCCATGCAACGACGTTAACCGCCGTTAACGTTGTAAGTTACGAAGTGGTAAATGAACGGTCAGAGGTCTTACCAACTGTGAAAGACGTTGCATCGCATAACATTCTGCAACCCCCTACTTGGGGTCACTGTTAGATTTAGAGTAGGTGCGAGGTTGGGGTAGGTGCTATGTTGGGTATATTATTGAAATATTTCACGTTTTTTTAGACTTGCGTTACAAAGAATCTCTTTTTAAGTTAATGCAATTAGTTAAATAAGGTCGGCAAAATATTCTTTTTGTCTAATTTAGTTCTAAGAGATTTGGGCCTTATTTCATAATGAAATAACACACCAATACTAAAAAGAAATCAAGACCCAAAAAATGAAATTACACCCAAAATACGTCATATTTTCGTTGTTGTTGCACTGCGTGTAAATTATTGGGCTCTATTCCATTTTGGCCTTTCAGGCGTTATTTCCTTTGGCGTAATTTCGTAGCGCCGCCGAATGTTACATCTTGTGAGCGGAAACAATTTCTGTTCAATATAATTAAACAAAGAACGTATATCGAAGTATCTAGTGATTTTCAACCTCGGTCAAATAAGGGGGTTTGCACACGCAACCTATGTATATAAATACATATGAAACTTCACTTAGCTCATTATGACTCTAAGAAGTTGCGGTGGTGTAAACTTTTTATTTTTATATAATTACCTCCTTTACTCTTCCCGTAAATCATGTGTGAATAGACGTCTGTTTTGTTTTTTCAACTAAAACGGTAAACGAACTCTCTTTAAAAATAATACACTCATGCCAACTTCAGGAAAATATTTTACAATCAGCAACACAAGGCCTTTAAAAAGTAACACATTTAATTAATAAACGTTGTAGTTTATGCAAGAATAAAATCGATATTAATAACATTAAACTGAATTTTAATAGAATGACAACACAAAAAGACGAACGTAGTACGCCTTCATAACTGATACAACAATGTACCCGAAAGTATACGTAAACGAAAAGTAAACCGAAGGACACGCGAAGTTCGTTAAATAAATGGGACATTAACTTTTGAAGTAGAAAATATGCGTTGCACCTAAATGTTGTATAACTCTTACAAAAATGTCTGCATTTCATTTTAAACAATGGTTTCAAAAACGAAATATTTAACCGGTCCTTCTAAGTTTATTAGAAATACATATCTTGACAATCATTTAACTTCTTATGATGCCTAATCAATAGTGAAAAAGGTGGTAAATAATTCGAACGGCAAGGTAATATGCAACTAAAGGCCTACCCTATAAGAAACAAAAATCGACCCTATTATGGTGTCCGTTCCGAAATTAAAATTCTCCGATTTTGTACGAATTTTGCTTTATGGTAACAAGCATTTGGAACATTTTTCCGACAAAACTTAACACACACCAGCAGTCTACGGTTTATCGCCTATGATATGCGTTTTTTGAATCAGTTTTTGACAGCCGCATGCCATTTACTCTCCGACAACTGTTCGTCGCGGAGATATATTTATAAATTCGTTCGGAAAACTGATACTGCGAACGTAAATGCTCCGACTGGATTTGCGTAGGGGAGAAACTTAATTTCCAAGCGGACACCATGATAGGGCAGGATATAAAAAATCAGTATCAGTTGAAATTCCAAAAAGCAACCGAAAAGCTAGGGAAAATATACTATATTTGTCACAAAAATTTGTTTGTTAAAATGTAGACAGATGCTACGATGTTTATGACTGCTTAACTACTTTTGCTACTGGACTTCTAATAATGGGAGTTGCGACATAGTCAGTCGTAGCAATGGGATGTGGAGTGAGCGCAATCAACCAGCTATATTTTGACATTCCATTTCATTCGAAAGTTGTCAAATTTCTTTAATTTGTATTCTGTAAATTGTAAGTTCATCTTCAGCTTTATTGTGAGATTCGTTTTCATTCGAACGGTATTCGAATACAAGTAATCTGAACTTTGATTTTCGATAGCAAACTTATCAATGGGTTGGGGTCGAAATTCTGGCGAAGTCAAAATTCTTTTTTCAAAATTCTGTTTTACAAAATTGTGCATTCAAAATTCTGCTTTTCAGATTTCTGCTTTACAAAATTCTGCTTTACAAAAATACAAATAATAAAAAAAGGTTTGCAAAATGTTAAAAAGCGTGCGCTTTTAAAGTTTTTCCAAACCTTTTTTTATTATTTGCACAATTTTGTAAAACATTCCACCACTCACTTGATATAGAAGAAGAGGTAAAAGTAGTTTTTTTATTGGTTTTAAGTAGTCATGGGATCTATCGAATAAAAACTATCGATTTATTCGATGGTTGCAAAATGTTCATTCATTCGATATCTATCGAAGAATCATTCAGTTACTATTTTTGAGAAATCATTTATTCGAATAAGAAACTTTCAGTTACTGCGTTTGAGAAACCATTCATTCGAATAAAAACACATACAAATATTTTTCCTTCGATAGTTTTCTTCAACTGAATGATTTTTCTGGTGTATGTACACTGTCGCCTCTCTCACAATGGCTCTACTGCAAAAATGTTGTTGTTGGCTTGCATTGAGAATAGAGCTGCCAACTGATGTCATGAAAATTATGCCCAATTTTTCATTAAATTATGATCTTTCCAATCAAATTATGCCCATTTTTAAAAAAAATTCAAAATAATAATGAAAATAAAAGAGGCATACATTTTTGGCATTTTAAATGTCTTTCATTAAGGACTTGACAACTTCTTTTTTAAATAAAATGCAAACTACTTGAGATATCTCAAGAAACAATTTATTGGCTTGAATTACTCTCAAAACATATATGCCTGGAACTCGACTTCGTTCATATGTCTACCACGGGAACATCTGCAGCGGTCGATACCTTGAACCCAATTTTCGATGACTCAGCCGCACTTCATCGCTGAAGATGATATTGCGATGAAACGTACTTCGCTTCATATGATCAAGTGGCTTTAGTTATTGAGGCAGCTTGATCTTGTAAGAGCATAAGCCAAGATCCTTACGCAAAATTTGCCATAATGTGGTTTGGGAGAGGCCCAATTCTTGAGAACGCCGTCAAATTCACTGATTTGGCTGGTTTGCGACGGACAAGATGGCAGCAATATTCTCCACACTTCGGGCAAAATGTAGTCTCCCTGGTGCGGCAACATCAAGCAGCGAATATTCTGACTCAAATTTGTTCACTAGACTATGAATTGCTTGTCTACTGGGACAAGAATTACATCCGAAAATTGGCGTTATCGCTCTTGAAGTTGCGACCATCGACTCGGAAATCCGGTATTAAGTTTTAATTATTTGTAAATGTGGTTCCTTTCTGTACTTCACTATGATGAAAATCTTGATTTTACTTAATATTTTGAGATTGACAATTCGGCAATCGGTTTAAGGGTGCGTTCACACTGAAAGTTTGAAGTTGTCAAGTCGCTAATGAAAGACTATTTATTAGTATTTAAATTAATAGAAAACCTCTGAACATAAACAACATCAAATCACAGATAACAAAATTATTCATACCATTTCATGTAATTTTAAGTGAAAATAACATAAAATCGTAGCAAATAAATTATAACATAAAACAAAATAAACAAAATCACAGAAAAAAATTCATTTAAAAAACCTAAGCGACAGAAGTTAAAATTATATAGAATCTTGATCTTCTTCATAGTCTTTAACGTCATACATTGTTTGGAAAAAATTGAAATGGCTTTCATGCAACACTTTCGTGTCAGTCTTCATTTTTAAAAAGCCTTTGCGCGTGTTATATACCGCTTAAGGTTTCAACATTTAACGAATTTCTTACTTTTGTCTTGTTTTGATTTATTGCTGAAAAAATTCGCTCAACCGAAGATGATCAAAGTGGGAGACAAAACATGCTAGTTAAAAAATTGCCTAACTGTGGAAACTTTTTGGAATTATCCCTTTTTGTATGTCTGAATTATGTTTTTGGGTTTGAATTACGAATGTTTGACATGAAATAAACGTAAAAAAATTGCTGTAAAATTGTGCCCATTTCAGCATATTTTCAGATTAAGTTGCCCAGGTGCCCAAGGCTTCAAAATTATGCCCAAAAGGCATAATTATGCCCCAGTTGGCAGCGTTCATCTCAGTTGAGATGTTCGTTCAGTCTCTTTTCAGTCAAGTTGGATTTGTATATTATACTTGAGTGTTCTTATCAGATTTTCTTATGATGGTTCCACTTTCATTCATTTTGGACTATCGACTGATTTCTCAAAAACAGCAACTGAAAATCGAATAAATGATTTCTCGAAATACGAGTAGTAACTGAATGATTTTTTGGACTATCGATTGAGAAAAATGTTGGACGATTTTACACAGAAGGTTTTTTGCACTTGGTGTTATGGTATTTGCAATCTGTGTGTGGTTTATGTTGATGGATTATTCTTATATGTATGTAAAACGCATTTTGCTTGCTTTGCTCTTTCGTGTTTTAGCGTGTTTACAACATATTAAGTGTTACACTTTCAAATTTGTCCTTTATACTGTGACTTGCTAGCGATATGTAATTTTTTAGTAGGTATTGTAGTTTTTTGCGAAAAATTATAGGTCTACATTTGGCAATATGCGTCCTGGATTAAAAATATCGCTTGCATGGGAGTTCTTCCAGAAGACAGGCAATGGTGTTCGTTGCAATATATGCCAGCGGTTGAAGTATTTAGGCAACACGTCTAATTTAAATGACCATTTACGCTGTAAACATCTAAGCTATTCAACAGCAAATGATGGGTGACCTCTAACAACAGAATCGGAAGCACCAGCCACTTCATCATCAACAGGTGCAGAAGAATTTATTTGTGACTGATAAAGGTTCAGAACTTTCGTCATCTGAATCACAGAGCATTGACGATTCGATTATAAAAATGATAGCGACAAACCTGCAGCCACTTTCGATTGTGGAAAACGCAGGGTTTCTAGAATAGGTACTAGCGGAAAATGCAGTCCTTATATCGAGTTCCCAATCGGAAACTTTTGTCGAACACCATGTTACCAGCAAAGTATTCGGAAGTTCGCAAAAGACTGGAGGCTATAGTGGAAAACGTAATTACAACAGATATTTGGATATCGGATAGCAACAGCGCGCGTTCTCGAGCAGAATTAGCAGAATTTATTTGTTTTAAATATTGCTTGTCAGAATTTAAAAAAAAAAAACAGAATTTTGAAAAGCAGAATTTTTGTGTTAAGTCAGAGTTTTGTAAAGCTGAATTTTGAAAGCAGATTTTCGACCCGCTCCCCTTATCAATACATATAAGGTATACTTTTTGTTCGAATGTTGAGAATATTTCATGCATATCGTTCGAAATGAATGACATTTTTAATTCGTATACAATGTCCTGAAAGTACATAAAACTATAGTATTACTGTTTTTGTTCTATATTTTATTTAAAGAAAAAATATAATATTATACTGGAATGCACTCATATTGGAGAAAAAACATTTAAAACGATGAGGAACATTTCTCTCTTCAAAACCTTTTAAAAAAAGAAGGCTCAGAATGACTCTCGTGAATGCTCTCTTTCCATATCATGTTACCGTGCGGAACTAAATGTCTGGTTATTTTTATACCCTATTCTCTTTATGATTTCTTATTTTTTCAAAAATAAAACGGGTGTAGCTGTTACCTTGAATGGTTTTTGCGCTATCGAACCATGATCAATGCATTTTTATGGACAGAAACAAGTTCTGTATAGATAAGTGACACACAAGTGGCAAAAGCATCACTCATTTGGGAAAGTTTTCTTTCATTTCTCTCAAAATTGGCCGCCGGGATCAAACGATTTAACATGGTTAGATTTCTTCCTTTGGGGCCATTTGAAAGAGAAGGATTATGCCAATGCAGTCAATTGAAATGTGCGAACTAAGCGAAAAATGAGATGGTCCTTCGTGGAAGTCATTTAGCTGATATTGTTTAACATTGTCAGTGACTAACCTATCGATTGAAATAAAATTAAAATCATATTTCATAAACAAAAAGTGTTTTCTTGATAAAACAAAATGAAACCTCTTATTCGAAAGCTCTGCACTAGTAGAGGAATACTTCTTTGACAGAATGAACCCAAACACCAATACCAAAATTGTTGATTTGAAAATGATATACAAGGTGGCGCAAAAGTTGTCATCTGTTTACTTCACAAATGTCAAAGTAAAATTGACATTTGCCGCTATTTGCAAAAATTATAGCATCTTCCGATAGGGTTTTCAGCCCTTGGGTGTGCCTTAGGATTCTGTGTGCCAATGTTCTAAATGATCCACGACGTTTGACATCTATCCTATGTAGTTTTCCGTCGGATTGGTGAACGCCACTGGGTGATGACTTTTGCGCCACCTTGTACTTAAACCCTGGGTAACTTACTCTATTTGTTCCAAAATTAGAGACAAACATAGGGACGGGCTACAGTCCGCTTGGGCGAATTGTTGGATACCCTATTCTTATTCCTATCCCTCATAAGTGGGCGTGACAAAAGTCTAAGCATGGTTGAATTGTTAAGAACGCTCTACATATTGTGCGCTCTAAGGATTTTATCAAAAAAAAACTCTCCCTAGCTCAAACTTGGGTGTTTCAATAAAATTGTTTTATTTAATTGTGGGCGTGTCAGTAGGCGGATTTAAAAAAAAATTAACACATGAGCATAAAGGGCCCCTAGAGAGTATATATTATAAATTTCAGCTCCCTACCTCACTTTGAACTTTAAAAAAAAAAAAAATAATAATAATTGTGGGCACGCCCACAGTGGGCGGATTTCGAAAATATTTACACATGAGCATAAAGGGCCCATAGAGTATATATTATAAATTTCAGCTTCCTAGCTCAAACTTTGGATTTTCAAAAAAATTGTTTTATTTATTTGTGGGCGTGTCAGTGGGCGGATTTTGAAAATTTTTTATCCCGAGCAGTTTTAGGAGTCATATATCATATATAAAAAATTACAGCTTTCTAGCTCAAAATTCGATTTTTTCCAAAATTTTGTTTTTTGAGTTTGTGGGCGTGTCTGTGGGCGGATTTCAAAAATTCGTAAACTTGATTATTTCGGGACCCTAGAGAGTATATGGTTAAAATTTCAGCTCTCTTGGTCCAGTTTAAAGGCCTAATTTTTGCCGACGGACGGACGTGGCTAGATCGACATTACTATCGATGCTGATCATAAATATAGTAACTTTTAGGGGTCTACGGGCAATATTAAGGTATGTTACAAACTATGCGTCAAAATTAATATACCCCTAGAATAGGGTATAAAAATAACTTATACTCGGCCAACCAATCGCGGATTAACACTGATCCAACTAAAGCAATATATCAAAAAATGCGGAGAGAATTGCATGTGCTCATAAATTCACAAAAGGAAGCCTACTTTCAGACAAAATTTTCAGAAAGCAAGTCTAATGCTAGGCAACAATGGAGATTAGTTAATGAGTTATTAGGGAAACAAAATAAACAATGTTCTCCCAACAAACTCATACTTCCTGATAATTCCTTTACATCCGATCCAAAGGAAATAGCAGACGCGTTTAACTTGTTTTTTAGGAATGCGGCAGTAATGTCTAGACCTGCCTCAAACGTATGTGACTCTTTGTCATTTCAAGATGCTCAAACGCCCTCTTCTTTTGTGCTAGGCAATATAACTGATAGTGAAGTTGCGGGAGCAATCGCTTTCTTGAAACCAAAATCATCTTGTGGAACCGATGGGATAAATAGCTTGACTCTTAAAAAAATCAGTCGCCTAGTTTTAAGCCCACTAACTTACATTATTAATTTAAGCTTCCAAAAAGGTGCATTTCCTGAATGCTTGAAAGATGCGATAGTTGTTCCAATTTTTAAGAAAGGTGATCCATGTGATCCTTCAAATTATAGGCCAATATCGGTCCTTTCCGCCTTCTCTAAAGTATTCGAAAAATTAATTACTGAAAAAATACTTAAGTTTCTAGAAAAGTACAAACTCCTAAATTCATGCCAATTTGGATTCAGAAAAGGGAAGTCTACTGAAGATGCGTTAGTGGCTTTTCTAGAAAAAATTTATAAAGGTCTAGACGATAGCAGGAAAACTGCGGGGCTGTTCCAAAACCAAAGCTTTTGATTTAGTGGAATCTTGAAATACTCCTGAAAAAGCTATATAGGCTCGCTTTTAGAGGCAAAAAAGCTATATAGGCTCGCTTTTAGAGGCAATATACTTAAATGATCTTTTCTACATGGTAGAAAGCAAGATGTTCGTGTAAATAATTTCCTTAGCGAATCCTTGCCTGGAGCTGGTGTTGGCGTCCCTCAGGGTTCGATTGTTGGCCCGCCACTGTTCGTCATTTATATAAATTCAATCTTTTACTTACCTCTCAATGGCACTGCTGTGGCTTTCGCTGATGATTTGGGACTATCTTACACTGGTTTAAGTGTTGAAGAGATAAAAAACCAAATAAAACTCGATATGTCAATGCTAAGGGACTGGTTCCTGCATCATAAGATGGTTCTTAGCAGTAAGTCAAAAGTTATGTCTTTCTCCCTCACTAGTACATTACCCATAAACGGCATTAGATACCACGGGAACGGCTGCGATAATAATTGTACCGATGGCTGCATCGACATAGAATCAGTGTCCGAATTCAAGTATCTCGGAATTACTCTGAATTGTAACCTCAATTTGAAGATTCATATAACGAATATTAAAAGATGTTTACGTGGCACTTAACAGAATATGCTTTTTAAGGAAATTAGTTCCCTCAACGGTGCTTAAGACAATTTACTATGCACTTGTAAACTCACGCCTTGAATATGGGATAACATGCTGGGGTAGTACATGAGTAATTTAAAGCCTCTTTTCATTGCGCAAAAGAAAGTTGTTAGGGTCATGCGATTTAAATCTAGATGGGAGCCTTCGCATGCCTTATTCGTTTCAGCTAATATTCTGCCCCTTCGACATCTTTATATATACTCGTATAAGGTTTTAAAATTATTCTATCGACGTAGTGGGTATATGAATGACAGCAACAAGCATGTATACTCTCTTAGATCGAGAAATGATATTGCCGTTCCTAGAGCTAAAAAAGAACACTACAGGCGCTTTGTAACAGCAATTGCTCCATTCATCTACAAAAGATTAACTAATGAAGTGTGCAGTTTGGTTGGCAGCAGTCATAGATTTTTTTAGAGCATTGAAAAATTGGTTGCTCTCTAGAGCGGAAGTGGAAACTCTCCTGCAAGTGGTAACGTAAGCCAGTTATGTTTTTTTATGTTTTTATTCCGATCTTCATTACTCTCTTTCGTAAAATAAAGTTCGTTTCATTCTCACCATGATAAAAAATTTAATGAAAAAAAAAACCAAGACTTTTGTCCACCTTTTCCTAATTTAACAGCGTGCTTTTTTCTTTTCCTTTTTCGGCATCTCGACGTTTTAAGTCTTTGAATATCTACTTTGCTAAAAGTTTCTAAACACTTGCCACTGGAACAATTTTCCACAAAGTGTAAGTTCTTAAGTGCTTATTTATGGTCAAATATGTGAGTAAAAGTATTCGTAAAAAATTGTATGATAAAAATGATTATGATAATATTAATATTTTGTAAATTACTTTAGAACGAAGAAAATAAAAAAAATAAAAATTAAAAAAGAAAAAAAACAAGTACGAAACTAAGTATTTGCTTTCAACAAACAAACAAACATAAGTCCAACTGTAAGGGAGTTCACCCACCTCGGATTAGATATCAACTCCACAAATGACACGTTAGTGGAGATCTGACGAAGAATTACCTTAGCAAACCGTTGCTACTTCGGTTTGGCAAATCAAATGGGTCAAAACACCTAGCTCGGAAGACCAAGCGTTAACTCTATAAAACACTGATGCTGCTAGTTCTGGTTTATGGCGCCGAGTGGTGGACGATAAGCAGGAAAGAAGAGCTAACATTGGTTGAATTCGAAAGAAAAATAATCCTTCGGATATTTGGTCCTGTGTGCCAGGAGGACGAATAAACGAGAAGATACAACCGCGAACTTTATGAGCTGTGCAAAGATGTGGATGTATTCCGAAAAGCTAAAACACGTCGAATACATTGACTCGGCCACGTCAAGAGAAAAGGCAGTAATGCTTAAGCGAAGAGGATCTTCGACTCCCAGACCTCAGGTTCGAGACGACAAGGATCCTCAGTTTTAAAGACCAAGCCTTCGCGGACGCCGGAGCAGATGGTGTGGACAACTGAAAGCAGCGTTCGCAGGATCGCGGAGAATGGAAGGCTGCAGTTTGTCAGGCAGACTTTCTTCACGGGCCGCAAAGTCCGTTAAGTAAGTATAAGTAACACTTTTTTTTTAATAATTTTTTTAAAGACCAATTAATGTCAGATCTTAAAAATTAAAAAAAAAAGTCAGCATAAAAGAAAAAAGAACGTTTACTCAAGTAAAACAAACAAAGTACAAAAAGTAGTAGAAAAATAGTAGTAGTAAATTTACACAACAACAATTTCCGTTTCCATTTGCTCTTGGTGGTCATATTCGGAGCGGGTAATATTTTCTTCAGTTGTTGATGAAAACTCCTTAAGCGAAACCATACAACCGTTTATTAATTATTGTAACTTGGTCTTTGGATAGTGAATCGATATTTTTCAGCTTTTAAAAAAATTACCCAGATCTCTTTCAAAGTTCACAATATTCCCTTATCAAATTTTTGTTCCCAGACTTTCAAGTCCAGCAGCAACTTTGTAATATCTGTTAACAATTTTGAAACAGCGTGCGACCCCAAGTGATTTATTCTGAATCCAAATTGATTCCGCAGTATTCTTGCTTATTTTGAGATTCCAATGAATAGTCAATTCGTTCGAATAAACTAATGTTCATCTCAAATAAACATTCTATTTAACGAATCTGACCAACGACCATACCACGTCGAGTTAATCGGTTCTCGTTGCTAATGCAGTTGTCGCCAATGGCCGAGATGCATCGCACTTGTTCGTGTCGAAGGATGATCTTCTGTGCATCTTCGAGTCACTAAAGAATAAAAAGTCGGCGGGGATGGATGGTGTCCCAAACGTCGTATTGAGACACCTGCCTTTGGAGGCTGTAGATATTTTCACCACGCTGTTTAACAATGCGCTGAATAATGCACATTATCCGGCGCATTGGAAGGTAGCTGTGGTACACCCTATCCCGAAAAAATGTAAAGATAGGACGAACCCTGCCAATCTCCGGTCAATTAGCTTGCTTCCGAATATTAGCAAGGTCTTTGAAAAGGTTGTCAATAGAGCCCTGTTAAAGTGGGTCGAGGACAATAACATAATCCCGGACAACCAGTTTGGTTTCAGGGCGAGGCATGACACTATTCATGCCGCGTCGAAACTGGTTTCCGACATTCAGTGGAATAAATGCAAGAGCCAATGCACGGGTGCTTGTCTGGTTGATTTTGAGAAGGCTTTCGACACCGTATGGTTAGAGGGACTTTTCTACAAGTTGACCAGGCGGGGGATGCACAAACCTTTGCTATATGTAATTTATAATATGCTTATGGGAAAGAAGTTCGTTGTCAAATGTGGCAACGTGACTTCGAGCAGAGTCTTTGAAATTAAAAACGGTTTACAGCAGGGGGCGGTCAATTCTCCGATCCTGTTTAACATTTACACGAGTGATCTGGTGGGTTCACTCAGACATGCTATAGCGTATGCCGACGATTTGGTGGCATACAGATCAGGTCCTAAAATCGAGGTCATTAATATCCTTTTGCAGCGTGACTTCGATCAAATTGAGCGATATTGCGACGACTGGAAGTTGAAAATCAACTTTCAGAAGACGGAAACAATCTTGTTCAGAACTCCATTGGCTGGGGCCTCTAGGAATACCAGAAAAAACTGGAAGAAATTGGCCATTATTGGACAAAATGGGCAGCCATTGGCGGTGAGAAGCGTAGTTAGATATCTGGGTATCTGGCTTGACCAGTATCTGTATTTCGATAGACATATAGTTGCCTGTCTTGCTGGGGCCAAGAAGGCTTATGCTCTGACAAGGAGACTGTTTCATAGCAGTCAACTTGACTCTAGAGTGAAGGTCATTTGCTACGTGGCCCTTATAAGGCCGATCATCGCTTATGGTTGTCCATTGTGGTTTAATATAGCGCCTAGTTATATGGAAAAGATTCGGGTTTTGGAGAGACAATGTCTTAGGACCTGTCTACGGTTGTTCCGAACGCCCGAATCCAACTATATAAAATACTATCCCAACAAGGTCCTATACGATGGGGCTCAGTTGAATAGGATTGACAATTTCCTCATTAAGGTCACTCGAAGGCACGTTGCAAGGGCGATGGCCAGCGACAATAGTCTGATATTTGGGGCTTACTACCCCAATGAAATGTACATAGAGAGTACGCTCCGGTCTGGCTTTATCCCGCCAGAGGCATTTATCCATATTGATTCAAAAGGGCTGGTACAGACGAGGGATGGTATCCCGGTCTTATACCATCGCTACCGCAGCGCGAGAGATAAGCGGCTCCTCCATGACGGGGACGTCGCCAATGCTCATGAGCTCCTCCGTTTTAGTACCGCAATATCGGAGAGGGATAGATTCGACACGGAAAAGCAATTCGCCGAATTTTGGTGGCTTGTTGAGGGGGGAGGGGTCAACATGCCATCCCAGGACGGTGCGTTACTCTAGGTAACATCCTCTTAGCTTATAAGTTAGATTAAGTCAGCTAGGGCGTTTTTGGGAGAGGCCGGGCTCGCCAACGTGTGGTGGTGCTTCCGGGAGTTGACTGACGCTGTAAGGCTTCAGTCGGCTCACGGCGGCGCGTGTGCACGTTGACGACTGCCAGGCGCTCGGAAAGCAATTGGGATTTTGACCACTTATTGCGCCAGGCAACGAGTGCTCAGAATCCTAATTATAGTTAGAATACGTTAAGTAGTTTAAGTAAGTAGAATAGGTAGTTTGTAATTTGTTTTATATAAAATCTCAATAATGATACCGAGTTTTAGTAAATTTTCTCGAGGAATATATATGTAAGATTAGTTCGTAAAATAGTTCGTAGGCCGAAAGGCAATAATTCTAAGATATAGTTAAGTTTAGAGCGTTCGCATAAGGACCAATAAATAAGAATAAGTATCCTGTTAATTTTAAGTTAGGTTTAATCATTTTTGCCTAGTATGTAAGTAGATATTTAGCAATGAATAAAAAAAATGAATTTCAAAGTAAAAGTAATCGGTTCTCGTCAGATCACCGTAATTAAACGACGTTGGGCGCGGTTAGTACGTAGATGGGGGACCGTTTGAGAACAATCGCGTGTCGTTGGCCAGTCCCATCTACAGAGTTGAGGTAGATAATATACGTGGTATCACAATGGACCTAAATTGGTCTAAGTGTGTCGGCTTCTGCCAACAGCCACATAAACCTAACCTAACCTAACGAATCTGAAGACAAAGATTCTTCGAATTCGACAAACGTTCATTTGAAATGGAATGTCAAAATAAGCATGACTTTCTCCTTTTTTTCGCACGCCAATTAAATAGATTTACTTCGAGGGGGGTAGGCCCAAAAGTACCAAATATGGTAAAAGTACGAAAGTCGTTCAGTAATTGTTCGGCAGTCATCAGTAGTGTAGGGTCTCAGTCAATTTGTAAACACGGAAAAAATTGGTAATCGTCCACACAATATCCAAGCGGATAGATTCTCTGGAGACTAAGTAGAGAAATGAAGATATTTTTTTCTTATTCTTTTGTATTTTATCCCTAAATTCGGGTATCTACTTCTGGGTCTATTCTAGTATAACCACTTCGAAAACCTGGTTGTTAAGTAAATTTCGCTCTGTTCAGTGTAAATTGGTCTCCTTTGATTTTGAAATCCTAGGACTAGTTGGGGTTTCGCTACTGCTAAAATATTTTTGGATCTTCCATGCGAGTATCGTAGAATAGGCAAAGGTCAACAACAAGTCTAAGTTAGGTCACGTCTTTGAATACTGTCGAGTATTTTTTGACAATGTTTAGAGGCATATGAACAAGCAATAGAAAACTGTAAAGTGCGGTAACGTAGTAAGTACTATCTGGCTTCATTACGTCATAGAGGACCAAGGACTTTCCCTAAATTATTACCATTAAGCCTTAAATGTTGGCTACCAATGATATAGAAAGTACATACATACATACATTTTATACATTTAAAATTCTGTTATAAAAAGCGTAAGCTACATTTTATGGGTCACCCTAACCATTATAATTCGATTAACTATATTTTTTTATAAATAAAAATACAAAATGCCATTTTCTCATTATTTTGTTTTTGTCTAAATACTTGCGATTTAAATAATATTAATAAATGTTTTAAATTGACTAAAAATAAAAATATGGATCATAAAACCGACTCACTACACTGCATATTAGTACTACTGGCCCGGTTCGCCGGTTTGACTTATAAAAATATAGGCAGACGTACCGATTTCGATTTCACTGATGCCAATCGTATTCTTGTGTTGCGGCATTTGTGTGATCCATGAGTTTTTAGGATTGCCTTTCTTTCGCGATTGTATGGAAACACTGATTGACATTGCCTTTTTGACGGAGTTCGTAGGATCTCTCCTTGGTACATGACAGTACCAACTGAGCTGGTCGTTTTCTTTGAAATAGGTTCTTTGACGAAAAGAATTCATCTCGGATCTTGGAACTTGTTCTCAGCTGCCATTCCTCATACTTTTTGTACGCTGTCCAATACATGGTTGCCACTATTATTAAAAAAAAATCCTGACTTTCCCTGACCAGTTTTGAAGTTTTCCCTGACCAAATTTTGCAAATATAGCAAACAAAAATGACGCATTTAAACACTAGTCCCAAATATATAAAGAACAGAAAAAAAAAATGTTATACAATTGTAACATTCCTTTTAAAAAATCTCAATGAAACAATCAGTTGAGAACAGGACATACCTTATTTTTTCAAAAGAGAGAGTTGATAATTTATTTTCTCTTCTTCAACCTGGGCTTGAATGCGAATTTTTGCTTTTTTCTTATAGTTTTTTTATTTCTTCCTCCCTTTTTCTTTTTAATACGTTTACTCCAACTTCTTTTTTTTTAATTTAAGTTTTTCTTCTAACTGCTGTGTATAGCGGCTATGAGAGGATCGAACATTAAATATTAATTTTGAATTTATTTCCACTTTCGATACTCGCCCAGCCTCTTTCACGCCATCTAAGACTCTTCTCTGAGTGACTAGTGACTCTACAAGCAGGTTTTCGACCAAAACAGTCTTGTTAATTGAGAAGCCACTCTCAACTGAGGCGTTTCCGTGCGAAAAATGCAACACATTTTTATAACATGCCAAAGATCTTTAAAATTTTAATTTTTGCCAAAAAGCTGAAAGTAAAACTCATCAACTCTACAAGTAGATTCGTTGATTATAAAGCTTTTGTACTCATCTTCTAGGGCTCTCTGTGCATCTGTACATGCATTTATGTAATGCAATTTTGTCCTTTCAGCGCATGTATCAAAAAATCGGTTGGCATTATATAAAATTTGAACCAAATTTTTGAATCTTTTACTGTAGAGTAGAGACCGTTGTTTTGCAAAATATTTCTATAGGATTAAGACTGCCATTCTTTCCAAAAAATTGTCTTTTTGTTTTATTGCATTGATGATTTTCGTTGCTTTGAAGCCAACGTCAACGTTTTTTTATTTCCAGAAGATTGGATTCACTTCAAAGATCAATGGACAAAAGTTGCGATTCTATGGAGCATTGCTGATATACTTTTTTTTGACGATGCGATGCAATAAGTTTTTAATCATTATGCGGAGATCTTCATAGAGGTAAAATATTAATGGTTTCTCGCCTTCGAAATTTTGATAAAAATGGTTCACAATCAGATGTAATTGTATACAAAAATGCAAGTTTGCAGTCAAACAATTTGTCTTGGAAGTATTTTTTTACGTTTTCAATTGGCCTTTTTTTGGTAAATCTGAATTTGTCATAAAAAAAAGTGCTTCAACTCATCAAAAATGTTCAGGCATTTCTCTAAACATATTTTGTTTTCGAGCCAAAGTACCGCAATATTTCAGGTGAATCAGTTTCGGAGTTAAATAAGCTTCTTCTTGCAGGACTGTCTTTAATAAAGATGCCTTAAAGAAATATGCAGGTCCCATGAAACATTTGTAAGTCCGGTTTTTATCGCTTCATGTATATACTCGTATGTAGACCACACACACCACATTCTAGTAGCTGCGTACCATCCGGATCAATTTCATTTTGCTGTTGTTTTAATTTCTTCAAAAAAGATAAATTTACGTTTGGGCCATCCATAGATACTTGAAGAAGTTTCTCTTTTTTCAAAAATCGGATTCCATTGTCAAAATGTTTTAAAATGTCATCTGACTTTGAAGATCCCATGAACTCGCTTTCCAACTACCTATTGCAAACAATTCCTTTTGACTCATCAAAAAAAAAACGGACAAGTAAATCCATTTGTCCTTTCTGAGCTATTTTGTTCAGTGCTTCGTCAAAACATTTAACAAAGTCGTCACATTTGTTTACTTTATCCAAAAGATTGTTATGGAAATATGGGGAGATACCGTGGTTTGATAACGTAGGAACTCTTAGTTCTTCCTAACTTAACATTTTCAGCAATTTTGCTGTCTGGGAACATCAATCGAAAAAGATCACTAATTTCCACAGACGAGTTCAAGGACGCTCTGGTGGAAATAATATACAGACACCACCTTATCTCTGCGACAATGGAATCGGTCTTGTCGAAAGTAAAATATTTTGTTTGTGTATTTTGAGCGTTAATATTTGCTGGTGTATTTTGAGATCTTTTGTTGACTACTAGAGGCAGTGAAGAAAGTATCAATTTTTTGTGACGTCAAAGCCTTAGAATTTGACTTATGCGCTAGTCCATTTTGATGCGACACCAAAGCCCTTTGGCCCATGTTGCTTAACTCAAATTTGTTTTTGCATAATTTACATCTTGCTTTGCCGTTATTGCCTTAAAATAAAAACTATTCTATACAAAATCTTCCTTAGCAAAGGGAACAAATTTCGCTAAACAAAGTCAATCGAAATAGACTGAATTAGTGAAATGGTGCGTAGGTATATCTCGAAAGATATCGAGATCTGCGAAATGTGATCCCAAAATAAGAAAAAAGGTGGATTCATGAAAAGTAATATTTTTGCTCCCAATGGAAAACCACATAAATTTAATTCAAAAATATTGCACAGAACAGAAAAGCTATAAAGTTGTCTCTCTTGCACAAATAAAATTTTATGTGACTGCGAACAAGTCGATGGTTCAGGTGCATTGATTTTTATATTTTTGCGTAAACGTGTGGGTAGACTTCAGAGCTCGACATAAAAAATTTGTTTAATATTATAAAAAAAATGGGAGCGGGTCGAAATTCTGCTTTGCAAAATTCTGACTTTTAACACAAAAATTCTGCTTTTTTCTGTTCTGTCTTACATAATTTTGCTTTTCAAAATTCTGTTTTTTTAAAATTCTGACGGGCAATATTTTAAACAAATAAATTCTGCTAATTCTGTTTTTTTTTCAATTAACGAATTTAAAGAAAACAAATATTTTTCAACTTTGTCAACAAACTACAATATATTTCTTATAAAGAAGGTACACAGGTAGGTACCAGGAAAACACAAAAAAAGCAGCCAAAAATAACAAATTATTTCATAATTGAAATTAACAAAAAAAAAAAAAAAAACAACAGCATTAAGAAACTAAACAAAGCACACGTGTCTTCTTTCGCTTTTAAGTTACAAATATTACAAAAGAACATTATTTGGGGCAGCAGCTATTGCAACATGCGGGTTCTTCGCCAAGTAGCAATCGCTCCAACAACACTGATCCTGAGCTAAGGATCAAGTTGGACGGTGGAATGTTTTACAAAATTCTGCAAATAGTAAAAAAGGTTTGGAAAATGTTTAAAAGCACGTGCTTGATCCTTGCTTATGTTGGCTCCATAGTGGGCAAAAAATAAGTGATAGACTTTGGAGTCCGTCACTTCTCTATATCAAGTAGATACACAGGGACTGTTATAAATATCAAGGGAATTTAAACGCTTCCCTGGTGTACAGCGAATTTAATTGTGAACTCTCCGTTGACTCTGGCGGGGCATCTTTTTTTTATATAAAAAAGGAAATCCAATTCCCAGACCACTCAGACTCGGTTACGGTCCATTGTACTACCAGGTAGAAATCCTTTTTTTGGTGTAGAGGTTGGAGAAACAAAGTGTTATCCGTTTTTCTCCTTTAATGGGTGGAGTATATTGTTGTTCCCCATTGGGATTGAACCTGCACCGCACGGGTCACAAGCCAACACACTACCCGCTACACCATCGCCACCACCAGAGGGGCATTATACTCATGTCATTACTCCCTGAATCATGTCCATGATTGTCTGTTTGGAGGTTTCTGGAACTCCTCTTTGTCTTAGCGCCACATATGACATAGGTACATCTTATATGTCTGCCAAAGGCCTTTCCAAAATCAACCAACATCATATTCAAATCCTAATCGCGGTATTTTTAAACCATGATCCTTATACTTTAACCAACGACCATACCACGTCGAGTTAATCGGTTCTCGTCAGATCACCGCAATTAACCGACGTTGGGCGCGATTAGTACGTAGATGGGGGACCGTTCGAGAACAACCGCGTGTCGTTGGCCAGTCCCATCTACAGAGTTGAGGTAGATAATACATACGTGGTATCACAATGGACCTAAATTGGTCTAAGTGTGTCGGTTTCTGCCGACAGCCACATAAACCTAACCCTATCCTTATACTTTGGATTGCATCTGTGGTTGACTTAACTGCGACAAACCCACCCTGATCATCAGATAGCAGTATTATTTTCCGCAATCACAATCTAATAGCCGATCAACGATCTTCATAGTGCGTGACATCAGCTTGATAGAACGGTAATGAATAATTATCTATCTATATATGGAATGCGGTTCATGAACGCAAAAAGTAATTATATAAATAAATTACTCTGGAATTGATATGGCTGAATAAATGTCAGGAAATCAGTGAACCATTTTACTTGTATTATCCTTTTCTTGTATGTATTTACACGTTAGATTACGTCAACCAATTTACGAGGGGCGTTCAATATATTCTCGGTATCGGAGTGAAGCTGTGGTTGTATATATAAAGTGACTTATTTATCAAGTAATACTATTATTTTAGTGCATTCATGTAAAATTTCATATAAATGTGATTATTAATTCGCGTTTTATCTCTAGTTAAACAGAATCATAATGGCAACTGAGACGATGATGGTGAAAATTGAGCATCGCGCTGTAATTAAATTTCTCACTAAGCAAGGAAAAAGTTAAAAAACTATTCATGAAGAGATGGTGGCTGTTTAGCAGGGTTCCGCACCTTCATTATCCACTGTGCAAAAGTGGTCAAGTGAGTTCAAGAGAGGCAGAGAGAGCATTGAAGACGACCCCCGCTACGGCGCCCCGGCTACTGCTTGTACGGGAGAAAGTATCAAAGAAGTCGAAAAACTTGTTCTTGAAGATGCCCGAATAAAGGTGAAAATGATGGCAGAGATCACCAAGCTTTCAATTGGTACCATTCACACCATTCTTCATGACCATCTTAACCTTTCAAAGGTCAGTGCAAGGTGGGTGCCACGAATGCTCACAGCGCCTCAGAAAAAAGTGAGAATCGCATGCTGTAGAGAGCTTTTGGAGATGTGTAGTGAGAACGCGGACGGTGTTATGGATCGAATTGTTACTGGGGATGAAACATGGGTCCACCACTATGACCCTGAAAGCAAACAAGAGTCCACGCAGTGGCATAAAAAAGGAACAGACCACCCGAAGAAGTTCAAAGTCACTCCGTCTGCCGGGAAGCTCATGGCCACAGTTTTTTGGGACTCAAAGGGAATCTTGCTCATTGAGTACAAAAAAAAGGTGAAACCATCAACGCCACATCCTACGCTTCCACTTTGCATAATTTGCGGGAGGAAATTAGAAAGAAAAGACGGGGTAAACTCGCAGCGGGTGTGTTGCTTCTTCATGACAACGCTCCTGTTCACACGGCGCAAGTTTCCAAGGCTGCTGCGCGAGATTGTGGTTTCGAAGAAATCCAACACCCACCCTATAGTCCAGACCTTGCCCCTAGTGATTATTTCCTGTTTCCGGATTTGAAAAAATGTCTTCGTGGAAAAAGATTTTCGGATGATGAAGAACTCAAGTCGGCAATAAATGGGTATTTTGCAGAGCAAGAGGAAATTTATTTTTTTGAGGGTTTAAAAAAGCTTATCTCAAGATGTAAAAATGCATTGATGTTAGGGGAAATTATATTGAAAAATAAAGACAATTTAAATTGAATTCGCATTTTCCTTCATATCGATACCGAGAATATATTGAACGCCGCTCGTATTTATGAGGAAAAGTCCAGAATAGGTTTTATATCAGTCGAAGGTAATGCAAGAAGCTATTTCAATCGTAAGTAACTCATAAGTACGGTAGGTTAGGTTGATTTGGCTGTCAGCAGAAGCCAACACACTTATACTAATATAAGGTGGTAATACGCGGAAAAAAATAAATGTTACTAATTTGAGTCGAAAGAATCGAGAACTTTTTTAATTATTACATACCGGCCCATGTTCTGCTTTCCACTTTTTGTGAATTTGCAAGGCGGAAGTGAAATTGTGTGTTCTGCATTTCGATTGAAATGAATATTGTGATTTGGAGCAAATCTGTAGGGAGTTATTACGAATGGTTTAAGTGCGAACCAAGCATTTTTTTTATTGAAAATTGCTAAAACTATTGCATCCATGTAGACTTAAAAGCAAACATTGTGTTTGTTTAGGTCTTTGACAATTCCAAAGTGAATTCGAAAAAATCTAAAACGATGGAAATGCATAACACCAAATTTCATTCCGAGTGAAATTGAAAAGTGAATTGAATTCGATTTCGATCGAAATGCAGAACATGGGTGACTATGTACTTTTTTAATCGGGAGAATCATGACTTATATGTTGCTTTTAACTTGAATATTTTTGTATTTTTTTTTTGTTGGATTTTATTGAAGATTAAAGCTGATGTTCTCTTTGTTTTTATGGTTTTCGCCACCCCTTGTTTCACAAAATTACAATTCACAATTAATAGGCACTTTAATTTCAATTTTTAACAATTTTAAGTCGACTCCGGACAATTAGTATCCTTAAGA
Source organism: Portevinia maculata (assembly GCA_949715645.1). Lineage (NCBI taxonomy): Eukaryota > Metazoa > Arthropoda > Insecta > Diptera > Syrphidae > Portevinia > Portevinia maculata. The sequence continues at coordinate 300,027,395 of OX454525.1, forward strand.
TGTTTGTCAGACGTTCGCAGGAAGTGGAGCAGTGGAAACCATTTTTAGGTGTTACTTGTCCCGGCATGATTTTATAGTCCAACACACTGAACCCACATTATTGCAGAAAAATAAAACAAAATAAAATAAAAGAATCTTATAAGTAAAAATATCTACTATCTACTACTGAATTCCAAAACGTCCAAAAAATGCGCATTGTGAATGCACACTGCTTTTATAATGCTAGGTTATGATATGAATGCTTTTGCGCTGTTATATTTTTTCCGGCGATGAATCCATTTTATTTGGCGGTTCAAATTGAAATGTCAAATGTCATTTGCATCAAATAGTCATTCACGATGCTCTGTTTGCTTTTGTTTGCGCAGTTGATGCGTTCACAATGCGTGTTAGAAAAGTATGCATTGCATCATAGTAATCCGCTTGCGTTTTGAAACGCTTTATTAAGCAGTTATACAGAAGTACTGCGTTTTGGAATTCAGCGCGTATCAACTAATGCCATCCAGATCGAAGAAATTTTGGTGATCGACTCACCCGTGACAATCGAAGCAAATTCTTTTTTAAATACACTATCAGCTCAGTGTCGTGGAGTGCTTAAAGCAAGCAACTATCACGAACAGAAATTGCCGGCACTAAAAGTGCTCTCACTGGCTCATCATTTAGTGCAGGTGTTAGTAAGGACAAAACAATTAAAAATACAATAATTATGTACCTATAAAATACGAGTACTAACACAGACACAAAATAATGCAAACAATTAAGACATTAAAGCATTATTACGCAAAATATTTTTTAGCTTAATTTTACTAACATGCAAGTCAATCACATGATCATTTAGATTATAGATTCTAATCATGCGACTAATAGGCTCATGCCTCCCATAATTCGTTCTATGATGGGGGCTGAACAATAATTCAACACTGCGTAAATTATGGGCACCACCACGAAAATTAAAGCCAATAGACGACAGCAAGTCAGGTGCATCTATTTGACAGGATATAAGCTGCTGTTAAAAAAAATGATATCGCTATTAAGCCTTCGTTGAGAAAGGGGTAACATTTGAAGAAGCTTGATACGTTGACTGTAGGGAGGAAGGTTAAATGGATCATCCCATGGAAGTCCTCTAAGTGCAAATCGAATAAATTTACGTTGAATGGCCTCTATTCGATTTGAATGAATGTTGTAGAACGGTGTCCAAACTTGAGAGGCATACTCTAGAATCGGACGGACAAAACAATTGTACAATGACATAGAAACATAAGGGTCATTAAATTCTTTGGCCCACCGTTTTACGAAGCCCAACATAGAATTAGATTTATTAATAATAGAATTAATATGCTTAGCAAAATCCAGTTTGGGGTCGAAATAAACCCCAAGATCCTTAAAATTATCAACACTACAAAGAATATGTTGAGACAGAGAGTATTGAAAGGTGGAAGGGATATTCTTTCTAGAGAATGTCATATGTTGACATTTAGTTGGGTTCAGGGATAAACCGTTTTTATCACACCAATTGGCGAAGCTATTAATGTCACATTGAAGAAACATTCTGTCTTGCTGACTAGTGATAGATTTATATATTTTCATATCATCAGCGTAGATCAGGATATTACTGTGATTTATACATGCCTTAACATCATTAATGGCAAGTATACATAATATTGGTCCGAGGTGACTTCCTTGGGGAACTCCAGACTGCGCTGTGAAAGATACGGATAGCGATCCTCTAAATTTCACTTGATAAACCCTTGATCTAAGGTATGAATTAACCCATTTTATGAAACTTGGTGGGAAGCCAAAAGCCCTGAGCTTAAACTCGATTATTTCATGGGACAGCTGGTCGAAAGCTTTAGAGAAGTCAGTGTATATGCAATCCATTTCGTCCTTATTCTCTAAGGTATTAGAACAATCATGCAAGAAACTTAACAGATTAGTGACAGTGGATCTGTTTCTTACAAATCAATATTAACAAAGAAATATTAACTTTTCGCAAACAATTTGTTCAAAAAGCTTAGGGATACACGAAAGCTTTGAAATAGGCCTATAATTAGTGATATCACCACGTTCGCCTTTTTTAAATACAGGTGTGATAAAAGCACTTTTCCATAGATTAGGGAATTTACAAGTACTGATGGACAATTCAAACAGATACTTAAGATATGGAGCAATTGCATGACTACATTTTTTAAGAACGATCGGTGCAATGCCATCAGGACCTGATGAATAATCATTCTTGAGAGAAGAAATACATTTTAAAATTGTTTCCAAATCGAATGAGATACTACTAAAACTTATTTGGGAACAGCTAGTTAGATAACTAAAATATTGATCATCAATGTGAAGAGGGGTCCCCCTAAATGATTTACTGAAATGATCTGCAAACATATTGCTTGCATCTACTGAATCAGCACACATGTTCAAGTTGTGAATAAAATTGTCAATAATGGAAATTGATAGTGGTGCTGCGGTTTCAATAATGGGTCAGTCTCAATTTTATCAATTGTTTCAAGTGCCCATACGTTCTACAAAAATAGGGTTAGGATCATACCGTCAAACAAAATTACACGTGTGTATGCAACTCGATCTTTGCATTGTTGTTTCCGATCGATAGCCGTTGTTAGGTAAGGAATGGATTCGACCATAGAAAATAACTTTACATTGTTAAGATGAAATTGACATTCAAAACCTCGATGTCTCGAATTTACCCAAGGAGGTTATTTCGCTAGTGAAATAATATAGTGAAATATTTACTCCTGGTATCGGTAAGATACCCGGGGTTCAGGCTAAATTATATTTCAAGCCAGATACTAGACCAGTGTTAGTTAAATGGAGAATGATCCCTTTTGCAATAATACCTAAAATAGAAACAGAATTAGACAACCTGGTTAAAGAGGGTGTTTTAGAAAAGGTAGACCAGTTCGAACGGGAAACACCAGTCCCAGTTGTTAAAGCTTCAGGAAAAAATAGAATTTGCGGCTCTTACAACCTGACAGTAAATCCTGCATTATTATTTTGTTCGGCTGTTTGGTCATATAATTTTTGTAAAATGAAAGATTATTTCATTTCGTTTCGGCGGGTGTTCCACTATGTAAAAGTGAACATTTAGTAACCAAACAAATTATTGATATAAACTGTTAAAACTTACAAATTAAGTTTAGGAAATAAAGAAGACTGGGACGTTTAGCCACAGAGAAAAAAAAAACAAGAAAAATATAAAAACAAATAAGTCAGCTGAAATAGCTTGGCATCAAGACGTCGAAGTTTTAAAAGTTTATATACAAAATTTGTTTGTTTACTAAATTGTTCACTTTTATTTATTTGATGTGTACTAAATAAAGCAACCCCCGCCGAAACGTTGGGAAAGTAAATGAAATAATCGTTCATTTTACAAAAATTATATGACCAAACAGCGGAACAAAACGATAGATACCTATTACTAATTATGCAACCCTCCCCTTCCTATGCCTATTACTAATTATTGCTGTACATATTTACATTTTATTCTAAGTGAGGACAATGTGTAGCAGGCGGAACCAATCTCAGCGAAAAGTCGATCAGATCTAGGGGTTTGGCAACCCCTGATACTATATAAAGCATGTACTGTGGGTAGAATAATGATATTCTTGATGGCAACTTTAAAAATCCATTACTCTGGAATTGATATGGCTGAATGAATGTGAAGAAATCAGTGAACCAATTCAGTTGAACAATACTATACTTGGTTCGTAGATACTTGCTTGAGATCGTGAACAAATTTATTTATGGGGTCCACTCCAGAATCGGATAAATCTGTCTTATCAGTCGTAGCTCTTAAGTGATGAAAGAAGCAATATAATATGTTTGTCCTGACGAACTTATTAACCGAGAGCCCAAACTGAGTAAAAGAATAACAACGTTTTTTTTTTTGATGTGGGTGTGCCAAAAGCAGACATTCTGTTTCGCAAAATCAAAAGCGCATAATAAGTAAATGGCAAATGACGGGATAAATAAATGTTATACCAAATGTAGTTGTATTGGCAATGTAATAGCAAAGGGCGAGGTGTGGATACATAGATGTTTGAATAGATTGGTAATTTTTTACAACTGCGAATAGTGATGTGACTAATAGGCTAGTAGCGGAAGATGAAAGCACACAAACACTGTGACGATTTCTGCTTTGTTATGTCACACGATTTTACAGTGTAGATTATGCAGGATAGTGTTTGGCAATAACAGCAACTGAAGAGCGAGTTCTATTCTGGATATATTGCGTATTTTTCAGCTGGGACTGGGAGAAAAATGTCCCTCATAGCTGTATCTCTGAAATTATTAGGCCAAGAATTCTGAAATTTCGCAAGGTAGAATCTTACACTCTAGAGGTGCACCCAGGATTTTGAGGATCGATACTCTTTGCCCTATTTAGAATAAAGCAATTCATACCCAGGTGAATTATATTTGTTATCATATCAGCAGCAGGATCCCAATCGCTATCGAGGAAGCATGACGACCAGTTGAAACCCCTAAAAACCGTTTAATTCTTCGCATTTGGATTTGTCGTAAAAGAATAGTATGGAATATTTTTGGAGTTTGTTCTTTAACTTTTTGTTGGTTGACCTTAGAGGCAAAAATACGTTAAGGCGGTATTTATCACGGTACGAGGTAAGAAACGACTAGGTACCTACCGAGTATAAGTCAGTACTAGCTAGACCCCCCCAATTCGGCAGACTAGCGACGTTAATATGTATCTAGGCACGAGTACGATAACTAGGTTGCCAAGAATTGATAACGGTTTTTGTATAAGGGTCAAAAACAAGCATTTTTTACTACTTGAGGGGGTCTATCTTGCCCCGTTTAGGAGGTAGGGGCAATTTTAGAAAAAACTACCAGCCAACACTAGAGGCACAATTTTCCAAGTCTGTCCAACTACTTGCATATGCCGACGACATTGACATAATTGGCAGAACACAGCGAGTTGTCAGTGTCACTGGTGCGTTTGCAAGTATTAGCACAGAAGCGGCAAAAATGGGTTTAGTGGTGAATGAGGGCAAAACAAAATATATGCTGTCAACAAGAAGGGACACACAACATCGACGAATCGGACAGAGCTTCACGATAGACGGCTATAATTTTGAGGTAGTTAAGGACTTTGTCTGTCAGGCGCAGTGGCTCAATGGTTAGTGTGTCGAACTACTAATCGAAAGGTTCCCGGTTCAATTCCCGCCGGGGCCACGTAACATCTTGAGTTTATATCCACAGCCCCACCTATTGCGAACGTCTGACAAACAACCAAGAGTATCAATTGTCATAAGAAGCTTCTGAGATTTGCCGTTCGGATTTTGGCGTAAAATTGTAGGTCCCTTCCACTTCGCAAAGAATGTGGTTGGAGAAGCTAGGTTTTAGGCCCTCTATGGGCCGTTAATGCCTAATATTTATTTATTTAGGGACTTTGTCTACCTCGACTCTGCTATTAATTGTGATAATGATACCACAGCTGAAATCAAACGAAGAATTACACTTGCCAACCGCTGTTTCTTTGGCCTTAGACGGCAATTGATTGTCCTTGTCAAGAAATGCTAAGGAGACTCTATATAAGAACCTCATCATCCCAGTCCTGCTCTACGGCGCAGAAGCGTAGACATTAGCAAAAGCGGATGAAGATCTTCTTAGTCGTTTCGAACGCAAAATTCTTCGAGTGATTTTCGGTCCCGTTTACGTTGACGGGCTTTGGAGGAGGAGATTTAAAACCGAACTCTATGAGCTGTACTGCGACATCGACCTGGACATGTAGAGCAAATGGACACCAACGCTCCGGCCCGAAGAGTCTTCGATTCCAACTCCGAGGGACAACGCAGTAGAGGAAGACTTCGCCTTAGGTGGCGCGCGCAAGTAGACCTCAACCAACTTGGAGAGCGCCACTGGTGGCAGTTAGCCAAAGCTCGAGCTAACTGGAGAGGAGTATTGGTTGAGACCCAGGTCAATAGCTTCTGTTTTCAATTAAATGTACACTTTATTAACAATCACAATGATTTTTCATATGTGCAAATTTGTGAATTATTATTATTCAATTTGTTTCTGACGTTTAAGAAAGGGATTCGGCGCACTTCAAAAAGTGATAGCTTCGCGAAGTGGTCTATTGCAATCAGCGTTGCCAGACATCCCGATTTTTAAATCAAAATAAAATGTCCCGCGCGGGACAGTCCCGCTTTTCGGAGATAACTCGACCGTGCGCACAGCGTTCTGAGGAAGCGTGGGTATGTGGCACAGACAAGTGTGTACTGGCCAGCCGCCCGGTGCGTAATGAAGATAAGAGAGCGGGAGAGAGAGTAGGGATGCCAGAAATAAATGCTCCGTAAATTTAATGAAAGCAGAATTACTCATCCATTTTAATCTACAGCTATTCTGTGAAGAGTTCTTCATCTTTATTAAAGAGAAAAAGGATACTTTAAAATAAGTTAAGTCTTCACAGAAATATCATGAATTCTATAATTCTTATAAAGGGTCCTCCACGAAGGGTCAGTCACCTTGTCGAGCGCACCTCTCTTTGCTGGTGCCGGTGTGGAGGCCTAAGGGTGCTGATACAACGGGCTATGCTGTCGACGACCTTCATCGTCAGAAGGGTCACCCATGTCAGACTGGCCGTTGTTTTTCAGCATCTACTAAGAACTGCCCACAGGACACTCCGTCCTGATCCCACTCCCCCCCCCCCCCCCCATCTTCTCCCACTCCTCTCTTCCTTCCTCTCCCGCTTCCCATCTCTCTCCCTCCTTTATCCCCTGGGCTGGACTAATGGAGATCCGTGCCGGTAGTCAGCCTGGCTGAGGGCCCAGGTTAAAAAATAGCTCAGTCACAAGCGGAGTATCCGGATACCTGGCGACCTCCGGAACAGCTAGCCTTATCTGTACAATGCGGATCTCTGTACAGACGGACCTTCCCTTCTCCGCTACTCGTGGGAACTATTATGAACCATAAACAAAAACAAAAACAAATTTTTAAGGCCGGTATCCCTTTGAAACCGGACGGTACGGCGACAAAGCTGTCTACCGGCAATGCTCTTATGGCAGCTGGCAGCGGAACTGTGGATAACCGTGGTTCTTCCGTCAATGATTGCGAGCACAAAAATAAATTTCCCAGCAAAAGTGGGACCTCTGCTGGCAGCAACCCCTCAGGCAGCGTCCCAAAGCTGCCCCCTGGTAAAACTCCTACTACACTAGTCAGGGGTAAGACTGTGCAAACTCATGGTCCTTCCGCTGGCAGTAAACGCATGGATGCTGCTACCAGACACAATCACCCCCCTGGGGGAAATGGGACTGCGCAACATGGTCCTACTTCCACCAGCGCGTCTTCTAGGCGTCGTCGTAACACCTCGACGTCGCACTACATGGATAAACGCAATGCAAATCGCATTATTGGCTCTATCGGCACTATCCCTGAGATGGATAGAACCCCTGCGCAGATCAGTAAATTGACCTGGGCTCAAAATGTACTCGCAGGAAAGGACAAGACCAGCGGAGACATTGCGTCAAAGCGACAGAGATCGGTTCGGTCTCCAAGCGCCTGAGGATGCACAACAGCATTCCTCCTAGCGCGTCCACCTTCAAAACTCATAGGTCTTTTAGCGATGTCCTAAAAAAAGGTATTGTGGTCGCAGTTATAGACCGCAGCGACGCCGATGGCAGGATCTCACCTGAACGGTGGGATCTCATTATGCTTTCCCTGTTGGAAAACTTCGAGGATTTCTACACAGATATCCCCGGACCACCGCCAATAATCCATGATGGTGGCTGGCATGAAGGACGCGTTAAGCTTATCGCGTGCGACGATCAGCGATCATTGGATCTCTACAAGGTCGCGATAAACAAGCTTAGTGAGCTTTGGCCAGGGGCTAAGCTTGATGTTGTTGCGAGGGAGGACATCCCTTGCCGACCGAGATCGCGTGCCTGGATCCCAATTAGCCCTTCCTCCCCTGAAAGGATACTGCACCTTCTTAAAATCAGCAACCCATCCCTTCCGACTCACGACTGGAAAGTCGAAAAACTGGAAGAACAAAAGGGTTCCTACCGATGCGCTGTTATCATTATCAATCAGGAATCTCTTGCCCATCTGGCAGCGACCGCAGGCGTGATTCGGTTCGGGTGGAACGACATCACGCTGAAAGTCTACAAGAAGGATGATTTGGACGCTGATAAGCGACCCCATCATCCCTCCGAATCTGTTGTGTCGGGTGCAAGCGCACCAGTCACCTTCCCCTCCCTAGAGGATGACATTTCAGAACCCTCTAAGGAACCAACCATGTCTCTACCCCCTGTGATCGACTCCCAGTCGGTCATGGACACACACGACACCAATGACAATGACCTTCTGAGGGAAGTTGAGCTCCTTAGCTCATCCTCTGTATTGGAAGGCTTGTCCAACAAGGATCCTCTGACTGAGGATGAACTTCTCAGTTCGTCTTCTGATTTGGAGGACCTCAATAACACAGTGGTGAAGGCTTCTTCACAAGATCGTAGCAACAATGCTGCAGATCATTCAGATAAATCTCCAACACTCGATTAAGGCTTCGGCCGCCCTTATTCTCCGGCTAGCAAAAACCGGAGAAGAGTTAGTCTTGGTCCAGGAGCCCTGGGTCGTCAATAACCTGGTTCGTGGACTGAAGACCCCTGGATACTACCCACTATATGTGTCTGACAAAGGTAAACCTATATCGTGCATACTAGTGAAGAGTAGCCTAAATGCTTATTTACTCCCTAATTTCAGCGATCGAGATACGACGGCTGCCAAACTGGAGACTGCTGGTAACACATACTGGTTGGCATCAGCGTATCTTGCCCATGACAACCTGGGACCTCTCCCTGGTGCTAAGCTGGAGAGTTTTATTGCGGAAGTAGAGAGGCGGAAAGCTGCGCTCATCATCGGATGCGACGCTAATGCGCATCACACCGTATGGGGCAGCACTGATATTAACAGCAGAGGTGAGTCACTTTTTGATTATATTTTAAGTACTAACCTCATTGTGTGCAACATGGGTAATGAACCCCCTTCATCACCAAGAACCGACAAGAAGTTTTAGACATTACTCTTGTCTCCGATAACATCCACAAATTGATATCGAGTTGGAGGGTTTCGTCTGACCATTCCTTCTCCGACCACCGATATCTTACCTTCAACCTAAACGTTGACATCCCCTGCCAATCCAAATTCCGAAACCCTCCGAAAACAGACTGGCCCAAATACAGAGATACTATGCGCAGACATATAACCTCTGAACTCTTAAGTCACCCACGAAATCCTAGCGAGCTTGACAGCAAAGTCAACAAGCTCACGATGGCTTTTAAGGAAGCGATGGCTGTTTCCGGCCCACTCGTACGACCCAGGGGGAAAAAGAAGCCACATTGGTGGATACCTGAATTAGGACCACTGAGAAATGATTGCAGGAGACTCTTCAATCGCGCTAAAAGCTCAAGATCCAATACTGACTGGGACTCCTATAAAGTATCCCTCAAATTATACAAAAAAGAATTAAGGAAGGTCAAAAGATCTTTGTGGATACTTTTCTGTGGCAAAATAGAAGAAACCTTAGAGGCATCAAGGCTAAGAAAAATCCTTGCTTCAAATCCAACTATGCCTAGCTGCCTTAAGAAAGCAGATGGCTCGTGGACTACATCTAGCGAGGAATCGCTCAATCTGCTACTTGACACACACTTCCCTGGTAGCTCCAACATTACCGGCCACAGTAACCTAAACAGGTCACCTATGGATTTACAGGTAACAAATTCTCAGTCTGATTACTAGGGACAAGCTTCTTTGGGCACTACAAAGCTTCAAGCCCTTCAAGGACCTGATGGCATAATACCTGCCGAACTTCAGAGGACTTCGGACATCATTCTACCAACACTGGAGATGATTATGAAAAGCTGTTTAAGGCTGACTCACATTCCTCAGGCTTGGAGAGAAGTTAAAGTAGTCTTCATACCCAAAGCTGGCAAATACTCCCATGTTAGTCCAAAAGACCTCAGACCCATCAGTCTATCATCATTCCTCCTCAAAACGCTGGAGCGTCTGATTGACATCCATCTTCGCATGAATATAAGTCCGCAACTGCAGTCTGCGGCACAACATGCGTACGTTAAGGGTAAATCAGTGGAAACTGCCCTTCACTCCTTGGTACGCACCATAGAATACTCCCTTCACCACAAGGAATACACTATGGTTGCCTTCCTAGACATATAAGGCGCTTTCAACAACGTCAACACATCTGCAATCGCAAATGCACTAACAGAACTAAATGTGGATGGATCGCTTGGTGCATTGATCAATCTTTTGCTCACAAGCAGGATTATCAACTCAAAACTGGGCGTTTCATCCGCTAGAAGGTCTGTCAGTAGAGGCACGCCACAAGGTGGTGTCCTCTCCCCTATTCTTTGGAACTTGGTGGTGAATAAACTACTGACATTGACATGCCTGGAAGGGGAGGGTTGCACGGTGATTGCCTATGCGGACGTTGCTATTGCCGTCTCAGGGAAATACCTCAACACTCTAAAGGAACTCCTTCAAAACGCTCTCAACAAGCTGTCAATTTGGGCAAGAAGCTGTGGGCTGAGGGTTAACCCTCACAAAACCGAGCTTGTCCTCTTCTCCAGGAAATATAAAATCCCTCTTATCGACCCTCCCTCTATCAACGGTACAAGCTTAACCTTTTCCGATGAAGCTAAATTTCTGGGTCTAATATTCGATAGGAAGTTAAGCTGGAAATCCAATGTACAAGAAAGAGTAAAGAAAGCTACAGTAGCACTTTTCTCTTGCAAAAAGCCATCGGAAATAAGTGGGGCCTACAGCCCCTCATATCACACTGGCTATACGTATCGGTAGTAGAGTTGTGCAAAACAGTTCCAAAGGCGGAACGAACATGGAACGGTTCTTTTTTCGGTCGGAACTAGTTCCTGGAACCACGTCCGCGGAACTATTACGATTTGAGATTAAGAGGCCTGAGCAGTCATACCTTACCTAGAGCTATGGACAAATCTCGGTGAAGAACTATTATAGCCAGAGTTTAACGACTTTAAAGACTTTAAAGAAAAGTAACTTTTTTCGTTTGGATTTTCATTTTAAACAAATAAATGTTGTTATTTTGAACAAAAAAAATAATACAAATTATTTTGCCTTTTTCAAATGTTTTTCCTTCGCTTTACACACAACTAAACATGGATGTTTTGCATGTTCATTTGGATTTAAAATTCACTCCTCCTTGTAGTGAAACCAATTGAAAACGACATAAGAAACCATTCTGAGTTAAAAAAAAATAAATTAGATACCCACCAATAATCCACCTGAATACGAGTACTATTCCGAAATTGCAAATTAAATGACAATAATTCACATTCACAACAGCAAAACCACGCCAATCAACATTCAGATGAACAGAAAATATAATATTTGAAAAAACAAAATTACCAATCATCCACTTGAATACGATTCAGTAATTCCAATTCTGTAATCATTATTCACTTTTACAACCCAATCAGAATCTCACATCTGAAAACAGCAAAACTGCTTAAAAAAATATCGAACATGTTTCCTTTTTCCTATCCTAATAAATACAATGACAACAAAAGACATGGAACTATGAACATGATAAAGATATCGGACCGATTTACATTCACAGCCGGACATGAAGGAACTAGTTTTGTTGTAGTTCCTTCATGTCCGGCTGGAACTACAAAGAAATGTTATAGGCAATGTGCTTGAAGAAGATATGGAACTAAGTGGGGAACTATTTGCATGATGAGATGTCGGACCGATTAACATATATTTCGTTCCTGTATGTATCTGCTATACTCTATACTTGTCTTTCTAATCGGTGCGTCTGCGTGTTGGGCACTTGGGCAGGCAAAAAAGTCAACAAGACAACACAAACAGACATATAATTTGGCTTTACCCATCCCTGGTATAGTGTAGTTGTGGTTTGTGGATTTTTGTGTGGCGCAAACTCAACTCGTTTTCATTCTTGTGTGTGGGCTTTGGCTGGGAATTTCGCAGCATATGCGTGTGTGTGTGTTTAATTTACTTAACAGACATGTTCGCTCTCGTCTTGTTTCTCGTTATTGTTGTAATGTCTACGTAGTCGGAACTATGGACATGTTTAAATTCAGTTTGTGGAACGAGTGGAAATGTATCCGAGAGAGGACATAGATCCTGGAACTATTTAGGTCCGGAACTACACAACTCTAATCGGTAGTTAGACCGATCCTGACATACGGGGTGGTTTTCTGGTGGACTTATCTAGACAAAGTGGTAAACTGTGATAAGCTGAGCAAGGTGCAACGCACAGCTTGTCTGTGTATCTGCGGAGCACTCCGTACGACCCCCTCCGCTGCACGGGACATTTTACTGCATCTAACACCCCTGGATATTTTCAGCAGGCAATCAGCTGCCTGCTCCGCTGTCCGCTTAAAAGCCACCTCACAGTGGATCAATACAAATATTGGCCACTCTATCATTCTGGACTCACATGGGTCCCTACCAAGAAACATCGACTACACTATATCCCAGCTACTGTACGAAAAGAACTTCCAAATCACTATCCCCTCCAGATCATTCTGGGCGGAGGCCGATTTTACGGAAGATAGTTCGATCCACTTCTACACCGACGGATCAAAAACTAGTGATGGGGTCGGAGGTGGTGTTTTCTCAGAAAGACTAAATATCAGTCTCACTTTCCGTCTTCCTGATCATTGTAGCGTGTTCCAGGCGGAAATCATGGCGATTAAGGAAGTCTTGTCGTGGCTAAAGAGAAACGTGATATCCGCTAAGGACATCCGCATATTCTCGGATAGTCAAGCCGCGCTGAAATCCTTGGATTCAGTCTCTTCAAACTCCATCGTAGCCATAGACTGCCGTTCTTCTCTTGAGGAGATGGCAGAGCAGTTCAACATTCACCTCTTTTCGAGACATCCTAGGGAATTGTAGGGCAGACGAACTCGCCAAAAAAGGAACAGCATTACCTCTTCTACCTGATAAAGGTTTCCTATGTATGCTCATCGCTACTTGCAAACTCATGCTCAAGCTAAGCCGCAGTCGAGAGTACAAACCTCAGGTGGACAGGTAGTGATACGTGTCTAGCGACCAAGCATATCTGGCCAAAGCTGGACCTGCGACGCTCTCTGAGTTTGATCTCACTTAACCGACTGCATATTAGCTCTGTCATAGGTGTCATCACAGGGCACTGTCTAATAGGCAAGCACGGATCAAGGCTTGGCGTCTATTCTAACGACTTCTGCAGAAGTTGCAGTGATGAGGAGGAGGAGGAGACTACACTTCATCTCCTCTGCACATGTCCTGCACTCTCCCATAAAAGAAATCTCTATTAGGGAGCCTTCTTCCTTAATGAACTCAGTGACTTGGCTAACTCAGATGTTAGAAGTCTATCACGCCTCATTAGAAGCTCCAAATGGTTTAAGCGGGTAGTGGTAGTTACTCCCGATCCTAGTGGCATCACAATGGACCTCTTTGGTCTAAGTGTGTTAGCTTTCGGCTAACAGCCCCTAACCTAACCTATAAAGGGTCCGCCAATTAACGTTTTTTTTTCAACTAGTGCTTATTTCGTGATTGGTAACACTTAGCTCATGTCTGATTTGACAGACAATTAGTTTTATCCTTCCGCTGAACGAATATGGTTGTGTATACGCTTGAACAACGCTGCGAAATATTGCGACATTACTTTGAAAATCATGGTAATGTTGCAGAATGTGTGCGAAAATTGCGTACGGATTTTGGAAGAAGAGAAGCACCGTCGGCTCCGTATGTTCGTTATCTTGTGAAAAAAGTGAAAGAAACTGGCATCCTCATCGATAAACCAAAGCGTGAAAAGCCAAAAACAGTGCGTACACCCGAGAATATTGCTGCTGTGGCAGAAAGTGTGCGTGAAGCGCCATCAACATCAATTCACCGTCGTTCTCAACAATTGAACATTTCGGAGACATCATTGAGACGAATTTTGCATAAAGACCTTGGTATGACGCTACTATAGGCTACTGCATGGCCAGCCGAGGCAGAATGAAATTATTTTCCATTATTAACCGGAAGGATTGTACTTTCAAATAAAAAAAAAGAAATTTGAGAAAATATTCAGTAGTTTTTTTTATAGCATTTTCAAAAAAAAAAAAGTTATTTGGCCCGTTAAATAATTATTCTCTTATTTTAAGTTGCAATTTGTGACACTCACTCCACAGACTATTGTTTAAAACGCCATATTTTTGTAATGAATAAAACTTTTTTGATTTTGACTTCTGTTTTTTTTTTTATCCTGAAGACGAATAAGACTCATCTATTTAACGATAGGGTGAATCTGATTTAAAATATTATATTTTTATTAAAATACATTTTCTATGGCTATTTGTGCTATCTATTGTCACGTAAACGTAATTTTAATTCAAATAAAAAGATAAATACATATTTGAAAACTTCTGATTATGTACGTTTTAGAAAGCGGGACATAGTAAGTCCCGCTTTCGACGAAAGAATCCCGCTGTTTTCACTCAAAAAGTTCCAAAATCCCGACTTGGCAAAAAAAAAATGGCAACGCTGATTACAATGACAATGAACGATATAACTTTCTAAAGTTAGTATGTACTGGGTTAAAAAAAAATTAAAAGAAAATTATTAAAAGTGGCAGAGACAAATTAGAGTGTGTGCGAGTGAGGTAAGTAGTTCAAGTAAGTTAAGTAGAGTATGCTGCAATTTGTTTTATATGAAATATAAATGAAATAGATGACATGTTTTTTTTTAAATTCTAGATTATTTTTTTTATAATTTACTCACGCACGGTACAGGGGTTGTCTGTATAGCACTCTATTGTGCTAGAAACAAAGTGCAAGCGTTTGTTGTTTAACAGCAAGCAGCACCTAGCAAGTATTTCATTGCATGCTTTTTTTTAGGTGCTACTTACTACAGTATTTAACGCTTATAAGAAACACGCTTATAAGAAAACCTCGCTTAAAAGAAACCTGAACAAAAGCACCGTGTACTTTCCCATATATTTTAATGTTAAATTGTGTGTTTATAGGAAACAAGTTTACAAGAAAACCACTGATAAAAGAAACATGTCTCCAACCACGAACTAACCATTTTCCATATAAAGTTGGTCGGATTTAGGAAACTTTTTTAATAAAAAAAAACTTACGAACCTCATAAAATTAGAGACCCTTAAGAAAAATTCAAAGCAAAAATTGCAAATGTCAATTATGGGCAATTTCAAATTATTGTAGAGAAATAAGTTTAGTGTTCCATCCGGCATTTAATGTTTGTTTTTTGTTGTGTTCTAATCTGTTGTGCTTACCTTTGCTGAAAGTGTCGCGAAATAATATTTCACTGAAAACTAAATTGATAATCTTGGAAATTAAATCGGGAAAAAATCGAAAAGAAATCTGTGAAAAATATAAAATTGCAAAAATTGTCTAAAAAAACGCAAAATAATTTGAAGAAGAAAAATACAAATGCAAGAACTTAAACAGAAAAAGAAACAGAGATGAACAAATAGTTCGGAACAATGTATCTTTCAGGAGGCTCCATGGAATGCGGTTCAGCAGACGCTGAAGCCGCAAATAATTTTATAGAACTCGTTGTGTCAGAGATATTACAAAAAATGGTTTAAAAAATATTTACAACGCAAACGAGACTAGATTGTTCTTTAAGGCTCTTCCTACTGGTACCCACGTCACAAATGGGCAAAGAAAAGATAGAGTAACATTGCTCTTCATATGTAATGCTACCGGCAGACAAATTTGTATTTTCGATTGGAAAATATAAGCAGACCAGATGTTTCGGAAACCAAGCAATTCCAATCGCTTACAGATTTAATAAAAAAGGTTCGATGACAAGTACTCTTTGGATTGAAATTATCAAAAAGCTTGATGATGCCATGAAAAAGAAAAAAATTTTACTCTTAATTGATAATGCCTCATGCCATAAGTTGGATTTTGAGCCGAAAAATATTGAGGTAAAATGTTTGCCAGGTTTTGAAAAGTAGATAGTGATGATGATTACATTCATAACATCGAAGATATTCTTTTCAACAAGGGTGAGGAAACAACAACTAATGATTATTTTTGAAGAGCTAAAAACTTAACTAAGAAAATTTAATCTTATTTATTCGCTTGTATGAACACTGAAGTACATACAAGTAATACCTTTAATTAACGAGCTGTGAATTTTGTGTTATCGTTTTTTTTTTTTCTGTTAAATAAAATATATTTAGATATTTATTTACTACTTTTTAAAAATTGAATTTTTTGTTGGACGGTGTATAGTGTATTTTTGTTTCCGTACAAGAAACTTGTTTCTTATATCCGTTCTGAGGATATAAGAAAAACTCGGTTATAAGAAACAAGTATCGTGCAATATCTGAGTTTCTTATAAGCGTTATGTACTGTATTAAAAACAAATAGACAGGTAGGATAGCAGTGTTTTGGTGCAGTTGTATGGTTTTTCTCCACCGGTGGTGTCTAATTTGCTTAGGGAGATTAAAGTTTCATGTATGTATTCGATTCTAAAGTAATGGACTTGGCCGGGATTCGAACGCATGACCTGCCAATTAGTAAGCGAATACACTACTACTGCACCGTTCTCAGGATTAAAGGGGCCACAACCCTAACTCTTTATTGCCTTCCGCCTGATCCGTCTGTAGGGTTGCAGATTTGACCTCAACAAACATCGCCAAGGCTCTCAAATTATTATTTAATTTGTTCTTGTAAATGATAGTTTTATTTTCGTTAATATACAGTTGTTTTTACAATCAGGGTTATCGTGAATAAATTTCTAGAGAATTTTCCCAACTGTCAGCAATGTAAATCACATTTCCGGGAAATTAATTCGCGATATTTCATGATTAGGTTAAAAAGGGGTATGCAGTTTGCATACATCACTAGACACCAAAAGGGCCCACCGTGATCGCTAGGGAACCGATTGAATCAAAACTTCAAAAGGAAAAAAACTTGACACGTTCCCTCACAAAACATCCAATCTTCCTGCAAATTTTTTTAAAGTTTCCTGTGGTATGTGCCGATCTAATTACTCGAAGAAGTACTCTCCTAGAAACCTCTTACGATTCCATGCTTTACCCTCGCACTCACACAGTATATGTGTGCTGTCTTCTTCGGCTTGCAGGTCCACACGGAACCTGCTGTTCCCTACTCAATTTGAGAATTTCTGTAGACCTTTCTTGTCCAAATGCGGCCAATGCGTTTTAGACACCCTATGTCCCTCTAAATTTTCGCAACCAAGGTCAGCCATTTTTAATATTTTCTCATTATTTATTTCCTTGATAACGCCAAGGGGTTGTTTGATGTCCACACCTACACTACTGCCAGTTCACCTCCATTTCTCCCAAGCTCATAGGCTTCATTATTTCCCTTTATACCGCTGTCTTACTCGGTTCTGCCTGCATGCTGCTTTAAGCATTGTACGACAGTTTCTGACTGCCTCAGAATTGATGTTAACAGATTATAGTCCCTTAAGTGCCGCCTGACTGTCAATGTAGATGGCGATATCCCTTCCGGACATTGGTCCCATCTGCATTATCTCTGCCACCCGTTTCGTTTTTAAGAAACTAGTATTTTTGCAAAGTAACGTTATTTAACTATATTCGCAAGAACTAAGCACGCCATCTTATTACGCTGAACTCAATAGTTTTATATTTCAAAAATGATCACAAACGTTATAGCCGTTTTTGAGAAAATCAGTGTTTAAAAACCTATTTGTATGGTAGGTACCGTTATTATTAATGATATAATAAAAAACAACGGCCGAGAGATATAGGCCTACAAACCCTAAATATAAAAGTTTGGAGTATACTCGTCCACCCATTATGTCACAGAGGCTCCAGACGGACCGACGGAAATTCGCGACACACTTTTTTCGACTTCACTATAGGTAGTTGTTATATCCTACCTCAGTTTGAGCTCAGAGTTTCAGTACAATTGCAATCTCTCTCTTGTATGTAGGTATACGAGAAAGTTAAAATATAGAACCATTGAATCACATAAGCGCTCCTCAGGTGTTTTAGACCGTTTTATTTTAGATGCAATTAGATGTAGTAATTCATCAAGCTTTGTGTACTCATTCTAAATATTTGCAACAACAAAACACTTTTTATTAAAATCCAAACTATTGAATTTGACCGCAAAACCGCAATAAATATGGAACTTGTTCCAGGTTCGCAAATGCGCGCATTCCTATTATGTTCCATTCCTCGCTCCTGAATAGTAGCGCAATAGAAAATCGCCAATGCTCGCACTGTTTCATATTATTGCGAGTAGGTACGATTTTATAATTGCGACAATTAAAATCGCAAGTGAAGCTCCTTCGTTTAAATTCATGATTCATTTATTTAGGCGACTCAAAGAAAATGGAACAATCGCTTCGATATTTAGATGTTTTGGGCATACATTCATGTTGACATTGTGTGATTCATTTATTGCCACTAAATAGTCGCGGGTTTTAAATGACATATGCGCGGCTAGTCTTAGTCCGATAATTATTTGGAACGGATACCTCGAATGGAAATTCGCCGGATTCGTACACCGTACAGGCCCAAATACCTATTCTTTTTATTAGAGTTTAACATAAAAATACGCTTTTATTTACGGTTAATTACCTACTCCTACCTACTCGCTCCTGTAAGTCAGCTAGGTTAGGTTAGGTTGAGGTGGCTGTTAGCCGAAAGCTAACACACCTAGACCAAAGAGGTCCATTGTTATGCCACTGGGATCGGGAGTAGCTACCACTACCCGCTAAAACCATTTGGAGCTTCTAATGAAGCGTGATAGACTTCTAACATCTGAGTTAGCCAAGTCACTGAGTTCATTAAGGAAGAAGGCTCCCAAATAGAGATTTCTTTTATGGGAGAGTGCAGGACATGTGCAGAGGAGATGAAGTGTAGTCTCCTCCTCCTCCTCATCCCTGCAACTTCTGCAGAAGTCGTTAGAATAGACGCCAAGCCTTGATGTCAGCTAACGAATGAGCTTATCTTAATTTGCTTTTTCACACAAACTCAGCTAGATAAGGCTTACAGACCGTCAACGGGCTAATTAAATAAGAGGTGGCATTTTAACTATTCAAGATTCAACTTTATAATTCAAAATTAGGTTTCCAAATATAGATAAATAACGTCCCACAACGATTTGCAATGGTGAAAATATGGAGAAATAGTTTGTAAGGTTCTTAATACTTTTGGTGATCATCAAGCGCCTTCTCGCACAGCCATAGTAAATTTAATCCATAAATTTCGATGGCCCGGACATGTTAGTGTTGCGAAGACTCCAACACGTGTTGGTCCGGCAGAGTCACCTGAAAATATCGCTGCCGTAGCTGCGTGTGACTTAAAGCTCGTGTCTAGACGACCACAGGAATAAGGCCTATCTTCAAGCACCTTGCAACGCATTTGATATAAAGATCTTGGTCTACATGCTTATACAGTTGGCACAAGACCGAGTACAACGCCGTCATTTTTTTATTAATTTATATGTCCTCTTGTTGGATGACCGTATAGAAACAGATCAACACAGCAAATTAAACTTTGACAGAAGCAAGAACTAGAACTTCGAGAGCGAAACGAAACATTGTTGTAACCAAGTGAGAAAAAATTTTAAAATAAACATTTATATGTTCTGAAAACTGCAGACATTGAACTTCCAATTTAGGTCTAAAGTTGAAGTTCAGGTCCATTAGCATTGTGTTCTATGTCCATCCCGTAAACAAAATTGGTACGAAAACTTGTGGCGTGCAGTCGATGTAACTGATGCCGGCAACTTTAATTTGCGAGTCCCGATATGAATGTTTTGTTATTACAACATCACACTCATGTTACTCAACATTAAAAACAAACAAACAAATTATGTAAAACGCAAGCAGATGTTTTTCATTCTGATATTAAAAGAATCCCACCCTAAATCAACACATAATCTACGTCTGATATGGTCTACTGCGTTGTCTCTGCGCATGATACCAAGTAGCAAGCAATGAAAAATGGAATTTTACCTTCTAATCGTAAGAACTTTTGATTCACGCATCAGATCGTTTTGCAAATGCATTTATTTTTAAACAAACCGACACTTAATTCGTTGTCAATAGAAAAATATTTCCAATTAAAAACTAAAAGCTACAAACAAAGCCGGCATTTTTTCACAAGGCTACGTATGGCATACGTATTTGTATGTAGCCATATAAAATTATTCTTAACATATGGAAAAATCGATAAAGCACTTACATTTATCTGTGTATGGAGTTGAATTAAAAGAAAGATAGTTTATTTACCACCGGCAGATTGAATTGAAAATAGTCTTGATAAGTATTACTCACAAACGATAAACTGTTAGTTTTGCCTTTTGCGACAGAATATAAATATTTTTATTACTGAGAGAGAAACTTTTGCGATCGGGCTGCTAAACTGTAAATGACGTTTACGAAAGTAAAGTAGATTCGGTAGATACACACTACTTGTTTGCCGGCAAAGTATTGCAGATTGCAAAAAATGCGAATGGCATTGCCAGTAGCACAAGAAATTTTATCGATTTAAAAACTGCTGCTGATGGAAAACATAAATAGATCATTATACATATTATATGGGCTTTGGTTTCCCAAATAACACCACGAAATTGGCAAAACTGTTGATGTGGAATGCTTTGTTATTGAGCCTTATTGCGAAGATCAATCTACAGTTCATAATTGACCTTTTTCAATGTGTGCTATTGTGAACGAACAATTCTAAAGGATTTTGTCAATCGCAGTCAATAAAAAAATTGCGATTGACAAAAATACCAAATGAATCGTTCGTTCACAATAGCACACATTGAAAATAGTCAATTATTCAGCCTTATTGCGAAGAACAATCGACAATTGATAATTGACTTTTTTCAATGTGTGCTATTGTGAACGAACGATTCATTTGGTATTTTTGTCAATCGATTTTTTTTAATTGACTACGATTGACAAAATCCTTTAGAATCGTTCGTTCACAATAGCACACATTGAAAATAGTCAATTATCAACTGTCGATTGATCTTCGCAATAAGGCTCATTATCAATATTGTCGATTGATCTTCGCAATAAGGCTAATTATTGGCGGGTTCAATTTGCATGGCAACTGCGATTTCTCGATTAAATAAATTTCTATCACTTGCCAATCGATGGTCACGTGAGTTATTTGATCAATGTGGAAAGGCAAAATATTAGGGACTCGTAGTTGCCTTGCAAATTGAACGCGCTCAATTTTAGAATACGTTCTGTCAAAATGGCTTCATGGGTTTGTATTTAAAATGCTTCGTTTTGAATTTTCACACGTTCCCTAAAACGATAATTTGTGCAAAAGTTGTTTTTAGGACTTTTTCTATCTAAAAAAGAATAATGCATTAGAAGTGCTTCTCCTATGTTGGAAATCGGTCTCTACATAAGTACCACCAATTACTCCGTTTAAATGACCGAACAGTAAGATCAAATTGAAACTGAAATGGAATTCAAAGCCGGTTTTCGCTCTCAGGGAATTGACATATTGAATTGACGTAGAATTGAATTAAACGGTTCCTGCTGAAGACGTGCTACGTATAGTTTTGGGTTAGTGGAGACAAAAAGCAGATGAACACAACACACGAAAACAAAAACTACGCCTCATAGTCATACTCTCACTTATCTATCTCTATCTGTCAATTGGGGTTTACATGTTGGTTTTCAATTCAATTGAGCACTTCGCGAAGCTGTCTCTTTCTAAAGTGCCGAATTTCTTTCTTAAACTAAAAAAAAAATCGTTTTTCGTTTTTTAGCTCAGAGCAGTGCACTGCTGCCAAAAAAAGGGTTTTTTTTTCTTTTTTAGCCTAGAGCGCTCTGAGCACCAAACTTATGTTTCTCTTTTAGCTCAGAGTGTACTCGGAGCGCGTTCCGTGAGCTCTGAATGAAATTACCGAGATGAAATAAAAACCTGCGGCCAGTGATAGAATGAAACGAAGGAAAATAAAGGGAAAACAATTAAAATGGCTGTCGAATGTTGTTTATTTCGCGGAAAAATGTAAAACAACTTAATAAACTATTTCGTACTTAAAAGAAATAAACATGATTGCTAATCGTATGACAGTGAAGGGCTTAAGTGTGTTTCATAATTAAATTGAAGCGTTCTGAACTTAGTCCGCTCAGAGCGCACTCGACGTGATCAGGCTCTGCTTATAGCTTTTAAAAGAAAAACACTTGTTAAATTCTAGAAATTGTATGGAAAAATCATTGTTGTCGTTAATAAAGTGTATATGTACCTAAATGAAGCAACTGAAGAGTAAAAACTACTAATTTATAGAGAAAAATCTGATAACATATGTTAAAGCAAAAAACCAACAAAAATTGACCAAAAAGACTTACTTTTAGTTTTTATTGTATTATTTTGTTAACGATTAGTTGTTTTTATATATTCGTTTTAAGAAGTATAAAATGTATGTATCGAAAACTGTTTAACTTAATTTGTTTCTAAAATAGTAAAACAATTTTGCCGCAAATACGCGTTTCTCACCGTTTCGTTATTATATTTTGTTCACAATCCTATTACCTACATATATTGTTTACTTTTTTGTATTCAAAAAGAGTGTTCTCCCTTTTAATAAGGTTTTTTTTTTTTTGTTAAAATTTGCTTTATTATAGCTAATCCTTTTTCGAAATATTCGCGCACAACTCATCTCCCGCTATAGAAATTCACCGATCCTTCAATTTAATTAGCAAAAGATTATGTTTCATTTGACACTGACGTTGCCGCGAAGTACTCTCTCCCAAAAAACTTGTGATCGGATTGAGTTAAGCCATGTTTCGATTCAATCAGCGTTTACATGGAACTAAGTTGGGGTTGAATCCGGATTGAATCTCACAAGTAAACGGGACAATTGTAGCATGTACTGTGGGTATTCTAATGTCGTTTTCTATTGGTTCCACTCACTCTGGATTGGCTTTTGCTCAATTAAGTATGCTTTGGTGAAATCTGAACTGTAAAAATAGCACTGTTTATGGGATCTTTTTGTGATGTTACAATGTAACTGGATGTATTTTCAACTGAGTTTGTTGACATACTGAGGTTAAAAACTAGTATTTTAAACACTTTTTTGGATTTTCCACATTTTTTTAAATGATAGCGTTTGCGAACTTTGTTTTTGGGCCTGTTTCTACCTACAAAAAAAAAACATAAAGTTCATTCGAAATGAGAGTCCATATATAGGTAAGTGTCACCGCGTCTAGCAAGTTTTTAACAAAAACTGTAAAATTTTGTTTGCTAGGCATTTCATTGCATACCTACATGATTCGTTTGAGAGAGAGAGAGAGGCAACGATGTTAGAGGATCACTGCACTAACAGCAAGGAACATCCCCTCTCTTATGTTTTCCGAATGTTATAAAGAGTATGCAAATACAGCATGCTATCTCTCAAAAACCATCGAAATATAGTTGCGAGAATGGTCCCCATATGAGATAATGGCAGCAAGCATTAGCGTATGCTATCCCTTTCGACTAACCGAACTCTTAAAGCCACAATAGGCGTTTTTCTTTTTTAGCCCCGAGCGGGGAACAGAGCGGGGCCCGAGCGAACAGGGCTCGCTCCGAGCTGAACGTAACCTGAGCGCTCCGAGCTAATTAAGAAACAGAATTGAGCACTGAAATGCCATTAGATAATTTTTTTTTTATTAATTTTCAAAATAGTCAGGTTTGCTTCTGAAATTGGTGTTTGTCAAGAATTGTTCCATTTAAATTATAATTTCTAGTAAATAAACTATGGAAAAAGCACAAATAACGAACGAAGTCAGCCGCGCTCAGCTTTTCGCTCGATGTGCACGGTCATTTTTAATCGAGCTCATCGAGCGAGCCCTGAGCTAGCTCAGAGATAAAAAAGAAATACAAATTTTGGGCTCAGAGCGCTCCGAGCTAAAAAAGTAACACAGTTCTTTTTTTGACAGATCAGTGCCCCGCTCGGAGCTAAAAAAGAAAAACGCCTAATATAGCCATACGAAAAAAAGAGGAACCGAAACCATATTGAAACGAACACATCATAGAAACGATTTGGATCATTACTGTGAGTGTGAATTGACTGAACATTTTAACAGAAAAAGTTTTCCGTACATAAAAACAATTGAATTCGTTTTCTTGCCAATTTAATGTTTGATTTATCAATGATTTGTGACATTTTAGTTTATGAGTTCATAAGCAATATTTTAAATCAAAGATTGTGTCGATCGATTTCATTTTTCGTATAGCTGTAGGTAAGTGGGGTTTATTGCTCAGCTATAGCAATACGTAAAAAGAGGAACAGTAAACTCATTGATACGAATTGTATCATGTGTGTGAATTGATTGAGATGTTAAACAAGAAAAAGTTTTCGTTTGGATGTTTAGTTTCTCAATTATTTGTGATATATTAGTTTAAACATTCATAAGCAACATTTTAGACAAATATTTGTTTTTTTTTTGTTTTATAAATAACGCGCTCTAAAGAGATTTTCGGTACCCTAATAATGGAGATATGTTAATAGTTACATAGTGCGGACATTAAAGATATGGAATAAGAATGACAGAGGAGAAATCGATGCACGCTGGCTTTAAATGTTTGTAAATTATATTGGGTAGGAACAACAGGGCGGGAAAGAGCATTCCACAATCGTGTCGTACGGCTAAGGAAGGATTTTTTTTATATTTCACTGTACGTCCGAAAATAGCTGATGAGTATTCCTGGCATGGCGGGTATTGCCATTAAAATGTTCTAAGGGTGGAATGTAGATAGGTATTTCGTTTGAGCACTTGAGGTGGAAATATCGATAAAACAGAGATAGGCAGGGGACATTACGACGAAGACTAAAAGTCAAACGTTTCCGCTATATCTCGATCGCCAATAAGTTTGATCGCGTGTTTTTGTGTTCAGTTGAGTAGCTCCAAATATATGACAAACGCACCGGCCCAGATATGGGATTTATACTCAAGTTTTTGGAGAATAAACGCCTTATAAACTATATCCAGATTAAAAGGTGTAAAATATTTCTTGAACCGCTAAGGGAAGCATAGACATTTCGCAGCGTTCTAGACGTGATAGAATATGAGGTCATTCCAACGACGGTTGTCATTAACACACCCACCGAGAGCGGAAGGTAGTTCGGTTTTAGCGATGCATGCATTCAAGCAATCCTTATGGCAAATTACTAAGATTTAGCATTAATGACAGACGACAGCATTCCGTTTAGGAGGCATTAAATTCCACTCTATTGGTTGTACCCCTCTGACTTATGCTCTCTAGATAAGATTTAATGAGTTTAACATGCGTTGCAGTTCTTGTTCCACACCCGAAACTGAGGCGCGTGACCCAAGGATCGAATATGAGAAGCCGAGGGTACTGTCATAAGTGAAGGAATCAGAAATGGATTGGATTAGAAGTAACAGACACGAAACCATTTTTGAGAAAGAGAGTCGGAGACAAAACGGAGCCTTTTATAACACTAACATCTGGTGAGTTTCTGACTTGAAAGTATCATCGATTCCAAATGCGCGCATTTTCGACAAGACAGCTTAATGCCAAACTCTGTCAAATGCCTCTGAAATATCAAGCGCAACGATCTTACTTTCACCACCTTGGTGAAGAGACTGGTTCCACTTTTCGGCTAGATAAGTTATCAAAGCGCCACTGGACCTGCTGCTGCCAAAACCGTACTGTCGTTCATTAAGAAGTTTTCGGGATTCAAGATATTTCATGAGCTGACGGCTTATCAGCGTTTCCTTGACCTTAGAAAGAAGGGACGTTAGTGCAATTGGTCGGTAAGATGAGGGAGAAGAACATTCGCCATTCTTAGGCACGGCCTGGACAAATGCTGCTTTCCATCTTCTCGAAAAAAAAACTCTGAAGGAAAGGGTCGAAAGAAAGTCTTACGCAGTTTTTTTTGCCAGCGAGGAAGAATACTTTTTCAGAACGATAGTGGAAATACCATCTGGATCTATTCATTTTAAGTGGACCAAAACAGCAAATCAAAATATTTTCCATTTCATTTTCGTTAGGTTATTACTGGGGCCTAAGATGATAGTTGATAGTGGTTGGGAATCAAAATCATCGCAGTTACTCCATGTAAGGTGGAAATCAAATTGAAAAAAATCAAAAAACCACATTTCGCCATTGAATTCATGCGACAATTTAGGTATCGTTTTCATTTACTTTGAAGAATTTTAAGGCTGGTATTCACCAAATTAGATTAGACTGCAATTTTTCCGATGCAATAATGGGGTTGTGTCTACGCTAGTTCGAAAGATCGAATCTTGCTCTTTTTCGACCTCATTCTCTTTTTTCTCTCTTTTTCGAACTCTCCAATTTGACAATGTCGGAATGTCTTATAAAAATGGAAAGCCAGAAGTATGTAGCCGTACAAAATCATAAACTATGTAATTTTAAACGAAAAATGAAAGCTAGAAATACATATTACTACTTTACCCATGCGAGAACCTTTGCATTTGGATATTCGTTCTGTGCCTTATATTCAAAAAAAAACAGACTACAATTTCTGTCCATTTTGATAATAAACGTTTCAATGTCAAGTGACTGGCAGCTGATTACGAATTTCTGAAATTTTGGAGATATTACTGCTGTTAATTTAAGAGTTGGTCCAGGGACCGCTCATATAACGCCGTCTCCACGTACCATAAATTTATAGCAGACAGCAGAAGCAGAAGAAAAAAAAGAAAAGCAGACCAGCTGTCAAATTTTGTTTGCTGGGTATTTCATCGCATACATGGTTCGTTTGAGAGAGAGAGAGAGGCAACGATTTTCATGGAGAGCATCACTGCACTAACGGCAAGAAACATCCCCTCTCTTTTGTTTTCCGCATGCTATAAAGAGTATGCGAGAACAGCTGCTTTCTCTCGCAAACCATTGATATACATTATTATAGTTGCGAGAATGGTGTCCACATGAGAAATAATGGCAGCATGTATTAGTGTATGCTTTCAATTTGTAGCCGTGTATACCGCGTGATAGTCTAATGAGCGTATACAATGGCAAATAACGAATGTAATATGGAGCTTAACTAAGTGGTCCCGTTCATTTAAATTTCATTTTGCATCGGGACTTCAAATTTAAAATTCACTTTTTTTTTTTTTTTTTTTTTAAATAAAAAAAGAAATATAAATCCCAGAGCACTCAGACTCGGTAACGGTCCATTGTACTACCAGGCAGAAATCCTTCTTTTGGTGTAGAGGCATGCGAATTTGTGGCGTATGTTGTTGTTCCACGTGGGGATTGAACCTGCACCGCACGGGTCACAAGCCAACACACTAACCTCTACACCGTCGCCACCCTTCAGACTTAATTGATTAATGGTAGCTTCCGGCCAATGTGTTTGTAGTCTATAGTTATTCCTTATTTTATGTGGTAGTTAAGCGCTATGTTTAATTAATTAGATATGCGAAAGTTCAAGCAGAATTCGAAATGAAGGCGATAACTTTACAAATAATTCAAATATTCAAAAACTACAAAGTGAAAACCCATTTTCTGGGATAAAAAGGGAGCTAGGAGTTGCAAAAACCCAGGATGTAAGGATGAAGTAGAAAGTGCAGGGAGCAAGGAGCGTGGCATGCTTGCATACCACGATTAAGCTCGCCGGACGGGGTGGTCCTTGTCCTCGCTACTCCACAAAACCTATTACAAAAACATTTAACATGCCAAGAATTAAGGGTCTTACGTCGGCTTTTGTACCGGAAGCGGGCGGACGTCCACCACTCTGTGCGGATATTTTCAGTGGAGCCATTGCCCTCCCGACCTTGAAGTTCCGCGGCCATACTAAGAACTTCCCCAGCTTTCTTTACTTTTACCTCCGGATCAGTTCATTTTGGATCCATCCCGACTGAAATCCATCTTACCGCACCTCTGAAACCTCAGCTTCAGCAAGTCATTCGGACAAACACGAACACAACAAAATCAAAAAGAAGATTTTTCCTCATAAAGACGTGATACTTTTAATATTCGTTGCATTCTAAGGTTGAAATATTTTTCGATCAGAGATACTACTTTACACAAAACACAAAAATATATTGTTACATCCAGGCTAGGATTTGAAAAGATAAAACGTAATTTCATTTAATTAATCTTTATTAGTTCTCTTTCAATGTCTTTTAATTCTTGATTATTATTCTAATAACTCACTTATTTAATCCAACAATTCACTTTCACAATTAATCACTTTAAATAAACAATCACTTTTCTCTTATTCAATTCTTCCACTTTTGCTCTATACTTTTCACTACTGTCATCTATCGCACTTCTTTATCGCGGATCAAAACTATAATGGCTTGGGTGCTCCTGCGACACCTATTTATATCTCTTAGTGACACCTCTCGAAATTTCCAGATTCGTTGAGTTCAGAAAGTTCGAGAAAAACAGATGTACTAATTATTCATAGCTATTCAAACTGTTTTTCAAATGCTGCCAAATATCGATTATCGTGTATGGTTATATGGTTCTCGACTAAATGGCGCTGTAACTTGACTAATTGATGGTGAATGTCACAGTTTGAGCAAACATGCAACAATATAATCCAATAAATTAACAACAAAAAATAACATGAACTTTGTTTCCCCGTCCTACCCGAACGCATGTAGGTATTCACCATGCAGCTAGACACGAACCAAAAAAATCTACCTACAGAAAGGGAGCTCACTTTAGGTGGTGGGGGCTTAACCGTTCAATAGCCGACGCGGAATCAAAAAAAAAAACAAGAAACGACGGAGAAAACTCGACTCTTACAAAAAAATAGGATTTTAAGTAAAACTCAATTACAACTAACTTACGAGCTTAAAACTGTAAAACTATAAAAAAAAAACTAAATCACAAAAGAAATAATACCTACATCTATCTTTATTAAGGGCTATCTATATACATATATGGTCGGATTCGAAGATTATCTACCTCAATCTTAACGCACGGGGTATGCAAGATATTGTTACATCCAGGCTAGGATTCGAAAAGATAAAACGTATTTCTATTTAATTAATCTTTATTATTTCTCTTTCAATGTCTTTTACTTCTTGATGATTATTCTAATAATTTACTTATTTAATCCAACAATTCACTTTCACAATTAATCACTTTAAATAAACAATCACTTTTCTCTTATTCAATACTTCCACTTTTTCTCTATACTTTTCACTACTGTCATCTATCGCACTTCTTTATCGCGGTTCAAAACTAGCATGTCTTGGGTGCTCCTGCTACACCTATTTATATCTCCTAGTGACACCTTTCGAACTTTCCAGATTCGTTGATTTCAGAAAGTTCGTGAACACAGATGTACTAAGTATTCCATAGCTATTCAAACTGCTTTTCAAATGCTGCCAAATATCGATTATCTTATATGGTAATATGGCTCTTTAATAGAGATGGCGCTGCAAGTTGACTAATTGGTGATGAATGTCACAGTTTGAGCAAACATGCAACAATATGTTATACATTTATATATATTTGCCTTCTCGTTTGGCGGTCGATTGCGGGATACAGCTTGTTTTTGTTTTTAACAAAATTAAGGGCGATCCCGACTCCTAATTTCAGACTCTAATTGTGGTGATTTACCTAATTCAAATAATAAAAAAAACGCGTTAATTACTCAAACCACAACCAGGCAAGTACAAGCAAAATGTACAAAAAATATACATGCCAAAGCAAGAAAAAACAGGTTTTTCACTCACCTCACTACATTACACTGATTTTAAACGTAAAAAAAATTAGCAAAAGACCCTGTCTCTACACGACTTTTTCCTTTTTGTTTTTCGTTTTTTTTTTTTAATTATTACCGCCACAACCTTGTTTTAAGGATTTTATAACAAGACTGCACCCCACTGTTTTGTACTACCGTGCTTATACGATTTGCATTTCGATGTGTCTCGGATGGAGTTCTAATTCGAATTAATCCACCTGATCGTTTTCTCGGTAGTCTGTCCAGCGTTCCCTCCCTTGTCGTTAGGCAGAGTTCTCATTGCGGTAGAAAATGGTACTCAAATGGGTCTGAAGGTAGTACATACGCAATAATGTACCTAAAACGGCTTTATGGTATTTTTCAATTAGAATCGGAAATTTGGTTATACAAAATTCACACATAGGTATACTATACATTTTCAAATATTTATTTTATTTGAACACACATTTTTTATTCATTAAAAAAATATCACAAACAAAAGCTTATTTTAATTTAACACAAATTATTTCAGTTCAGTTATTTTATCGAAATTTAAAAATAAATTATAAGTTATGTAGTTCAGTATATAAAAATAAACGAAAAAGAAAAATATTCCACAGTTATTTAATTATTTAAAATTAAAAAATTGAATACACATTAGTTTTTATAAAAGAAAATAAAGTAGAGAATTAAACATTCATATCACAATTCAATATAGTGAGTGATTTTGTAGCTATAGATCAGAAAGTTCATTTCCTGAAAAGATAGATATAGTCCCATATACATAATATGTCTAAGCCTTCCGCACGAATATTGAAAATACTTAGAAATAATGCACGTTTGAATGGTAGCTATGTGCTGCTGCAAATTTAATTAAATCCACAGTGGGCTTAAATACATCATTTTTAAGTAGCTCCTTAGCAAACATTAGATGGTTAACAGTGTCTACTTCCAGCCTATTTCTGTCTTTTGTTTTTAAATTCACCTAACCCATTTTTAAGTTGTCCTATATTCTGCCAGTAAATTGATACGTCTTCATGATATAACTTTTTAAGTATTTCTTCAGATCCAATTAATGCCTTCTATTCGTCATTTATATTTTGCAAATCATTAGATATATAGGGGAAGTGTGATGTGAGCTCTAATATAGATGGGCTTTCTCCTGCCACAATCTTGTCAGGGTTAATATAAGAAAGATTTTCATATACCTTTGACACCATGACTTTCTGGAAACGGAGATTGATCTGCTTGCATAATATATATAAAATCAATTCATATTTGAGTTTGTTGCCGTTTTTTGGCTAAACCCGTTAACCGATTCCAATGAAATTTTTTTCATGAAATGTGACGTCTGTACAAAGGATGTTTGGTATGTGCGATATCTGTATCTGCATCGGTGTGTGAATTATGGGCATTGCACATGCATATGTGCATATGCGTGTAAATTCCGATGCAGATACAGAGACCGCACATATAAAAAACCATCGTACAGACGTCACCTATTTTGTTATCCGAAAGCGCATATGAAAGAGGGAGACCAGACCAACGTTTCAAGCCTAATGTGGTGTTTGTGCGCACTTTCATTCTTGAGATATCGTGTGTTCAATGTTTTATTCAAATAACTCTTATTGAATTTTTTTAAATTTTTTTTTTTGTGAATCGGACATTGGAAAGTAGCTTTTCCCACATTGATAACAATCGGTGTATTTTTTACTTTCGCTTTGTTGTTTGATTCGCAAGTTTGATACACAAGTAAGCTGACATAGGCGCCTGCCAGACAAAAAGCACCAACCCTAAGCGGAACAGGTTGAGCTCAAATCAGGTTATCTTCGGTATTTACCTGAGAGTGTTTCTGTAAAGTTTCGTCAAAATCGGTTTTCTTTTATTAGGGGCAGCAACATAGGTACGCCAGATACCCGCTATAGACAATAATAAGGAAGTCTACTCGAACATATTGGCCAATAAAATTCCCGGGCACGGGCAAAGCCGGGCGGGTGCAGCTAGTTGTATATAAAAATCAACAAGAGTTTTCTGTACTTGAAGAAGTTCCAAATTAGTTTCTTCTAACTTTTCCGATATTACATACTTTTCAAATTCTAGTCAAAAATACTGTTTACTTATAGTAAGATGATATATAAGGTTTTGAAAATCAAATTCATAAATTTTAACGTTATGTGTAATCAAATATTCCGGTTGAAGATTTTACAAATCGACTTACATTTTACGTTTAACCACAAATTTATCCATTTTAAATGTTTCCCTATATGTACAAAATAAACTTTATTTGTTGATAAACACCACAACCACACCAAGCAGAATGATAATAAAAGCGAAGTTGGTTGTCATTTAAGTTTTGGCATGAAAGTAGGTATGTTCAGTCTGAGACTTCACTTCACAGTTGTTCAGGAAAGCAATTGCGAAAAAGAGGTGTATCCTGCGGGAGAATTTGAATTGGAACTTGTATCTTGTAGTTTAAGTCTGTTGTTAAAAACAATTTTGAAAAAATTAGAAATGAGTTTTTGATATGAATTTACAAAAAGTAGTACGCGGTGGATCCAAAGTAGTACCGTACTCAGTTAGTAAAAATATACTCAAAAACTAGAAAACACTACAATTGTAGCACGGGAGGGAACGCTGAGTCTGTCCCGTATTCAACACATCATTCGATTTCCTATGTACTTTAGGTAGCCGCAATTTTATTGTGAATGATGGATTCACAATTCCTTCCTATTACTACGGTTTGTGTACTTACTACAGGAGTATGTTCGAACTAGCTAGGACAAAAGTACATGGGCGAATTGGACCGGATTGACAGTTACACTGCGAAAACACAGAGTGACAGATCACATACAGTTTTAGATTGAGATGGGTTTGTAGTCTTATTTTATTTTCTGTTGTTTCCGAAGTTATTTCATGTTTTCAGGTGACCATTAAAATACCTATGTATATGAATGCATATTTATTGAAGGAAATTGTTAATTCTTGACCTAACCTATAATTGCCTATATGCCACTTAACGATCTAACTACCTTAGATGACCGCACAGTACAATTGTTCATTTCTCACCTAACTCTCTTGTCCAGTGATTTTAATAATCACAATAAAAGCCCTACCGGATAGAAGAAAAATCCTTATCTTTCCCTACGCTTATGTTAATCAGTTCGTAAAAACGAATTAACTTTAATTATTGGGTAATAAATAGCTATAATTTGAAAAAATACATATTCAAAATTACTCAATATAACCCTTTGAAGGCCCTTTTAGATGATTAGTAGTTGAATTTTGAACTAAGTTTCAGTTTCAGTTAGACGCTTAAATTTTAGCAATTACCTACAATTTAACTGTATGCCTGACAGTTTTTTTTTTTTATCAAACCCATACGTGTGGGGTATCTATGGATAGGTCTTCAAAAATAATATTGAGGTTTTTAATATCATTTTTTTCTAAACTGAATAGTTTGCGCGAGAGATACTTCCAAAGTGGTAAAATGTGTGTGTCCCCTTGTAACTTCTAAAATAAGAGAATGATAAACTAAAAAAAATATATGATGTACATTACGAGTACCATGCGAACTTCCACCGAAAATTGGTTTGAACGAGATCTAGTAAGTATTGTTTTTTAATGCGTCATAAATCGTAAACCGCAATTTACCTTTCGTTCAATCAACTCAAATATAAATTTCATAAACATAAACCTTATGCGTAAACCGTGAACCATTATTTTCTAATAATAAATCTGTAATAGGTGCCTAAGTAAATAATAATTATAATTCGCGCGGAACCCTTCATGGGCGAGTCCGACCCGCACTTGGCCGCTTTTTTGTCTTTCATTTGTCACTACTGAAAATGTGATTTTTGCGTTGGAAGACTAAGGACGTATTTACCAAGATAAGCTTATTAATTTTCAACCAAAACTGTTCAACATTTAAATCAATCATACATTTTTTTATTTCGTTCGCTAAAATTGAATTGAATTTATCTTCATTCTGGCGAAAGTTCGTTTAAGTCCAAAGAGAGTTTTTGGGAAGGAAGATCAAATAAAATTTCAGATCTGTCACCATCTAATCCTACTACGAGTTTAGGGTTTATTTATAATTCGATAAAGAATTCATGATGTTATCAAACTATTTCTGAAAGAAGTTTTACTGAAATAAAACATAAGTATGGACTTTTTAAAAATAAAATCTGCAACTAGGTACCTAAACTCTGCTTGATTTCAAAAATCTGTCCTTTTTTCCCCGCGGCTGCATTTTTGAGCTGGAATTTCCTACATTTTGAGATCACTGCTAGTCTAATGTCAAAAACATCACTTTGATTTTAAACAATTCCAACCAATTAGCGGCGAGCTGCAGTTTCACTGTGGTATACTAAACTGGGCCCTGCGCGCGCTTATTTTGTAGGTTTTCATTTCTTTGATTCACTAGTTTCCTGAATTTGGTTTAGATATATATCTCAGTGAGTTCCGAAGCAAGTTCTATAGCTTGGATGTTTCGCAAGGGTTATTCAATGGCTGCGAGCAAAGTTTAAACTAGTAGAATTTCCACTTTCCGTGTAAAGCGGACAATTTTACCAGTAGAAGAATTCTTTATGTCCTCGGGGCTCATTTACTCCCTGAAAAAGATCTTCTTTCTAATTCCATTAAGGGCTGGACATTCACATAAAATGTGTTCAGCTGACTCGTCCTCTTCAAGACAGAGTCGGCACTCAGGAGAGTCTGATATTCTCATTTTGTGTAGATGATATCTTAAACCATGGTGACCAGTAAGGTAACCTACTAGGTTTTTGATATCGTGCCTGCTTAGGTTTAGACATTGGCTGGCATTTTTATTGAAGGGCCGAATGGCTCGTTTGGCCTGTCTTAGACCTGGGATGCTTTCCCAAAGATAGATACATTTTCTATGTTCCCAGCTTTTAATTGCTGCCGTTGCTGCTGATCTAGGAGTGCAGCAGAAAGGTTCGGGACCTATGTATGGTGGAACCCACCATAATTTGGTCTTGTTTCTTATTCCGAGTGTTTGTAGGGTATTGAAGCAGTACATGACTGATTTGGAGTCAATGGTATACGAGCTAAGGGCATTTATAGCTGCTTGACTATCCGTGAAAATATGGATGGTTGCACCTTTTATGCCAGATAAAATAATATGGCTGGCGCATTCTTGAATGGCGTGGAGCTCTGCTTGAAATACGCTGGGACTTTTTCCCATGGGTATCGTAAAGCGTTTGTGTGGTCCGTATATTCCCGCTCCTACCCCCGTTTCCATTTTAGAACCATCCGTATACCACTTTATGCCGTTGTGGCTGTTTGGTGGGTTATTACTAACCCATGCTTCTCTCTTGGGGATCTCCGTGGAGAACCGTTTGTTGAAGCATAGTGTTTTTTGAATGCGGTGATGGAAAACATACAAATATTCGCTGTCGCCCTGGAGCTGGATCTGAATATTTTAGTTTTATCATTCCGTTGTGATTCTCGCTTCTTGCAATGCCAATTATTACGGCTTACGGTAGTCAGAGTGATGGTGGAATTTTCGCTGAGTTAGCATTTGGAAGAAAAGTAATATTTGGAGATATAAATTTTGGGTCTTCTTAGTGCTCTCACACAAAACTAATATGGACGAGCTACAATGCAAAAAGAATATCAAAACTCCTCTCCATTAGCAGGAAAAATATCAGCTCGGTAGTCGGAGCAATCACTGGTCGATGTATTTTGGGCAGACACGAAGACACCAGAATGGGAGGACCTAATGCAGAAGGTGTAGAGACGTTGAGGAGGGGTTAAGCCATTAACACCTTCTATGTATCTTCCCCGCACTAGCGAACTCAAGGAAACAAATTCTTGGCGACTATTTCTTCGAACATCTAAGCAATCTCAGCGAGACAGACGTTTGCTGCATTAGTAAAATCTTCACAAAATTCAAATGGTTGAACTAATCTTGAGGATGGACAACTCTCCGATGCTTGACTGTGGCAATAACTCCTCCCCGCTCACTTCCCGCGGACCAGTGTAAGCTTGTGGTTCGTATTGAAACAGTCACTCCAAGCTGCACTCCCTCCGGGATGTGCGTAGCATTCAGGATTCACTTGCTTCAATCACCAACTCAAGTACACAGTTCTCAACCAATAACTAATAACAATCAATAACTCGACTATGCGGCCGACTGTTCTCGGCCCGCTTCCCCATGCAATTTAATGACGTGCTCGAAACTCCATTGTATCAGTCACCTGGCTCGGAATTACCTGCAAGAAACTAGAGATCAGTTTGAGGTTCGATTGAAATACTCATCTCAAACGGCTCTCGATGTCAGGGGATCACCTGCTTCAGTCACTCCCTCAAGCACGGTTATAAACCAACTACTCGACTGTGCACCCGATTCACCCCGATCCCTGATCCATGGTATCTATATAAAAACATGTTTGGGATTCGATTGTACAGTCACCCGACTCGGAATTACCTGCAAAGATAACAAAGAGGAGTTTGAGGTTCGATTGAAACAGTAATATCAAAAGGCTCTTCTTTCCCTGGATCAAGAAGTAGTAGCTCTCCCTCCACAGCGCAGTGAAATGGGATCAGTCCAAGGTTCGATTGCATCAATCACCTCATCCTGATCCTAACATATGGTTCGGGAGTCGGGCGGAAATCGCGACTGCACTAGTCACTCTCAACATATCGCAACCGCTATGCGTATCATAGCCGCACAGCACTCTCCGACTCTTCACGAGTACCTCTCCCACATCCTCTACCTCATATATAGGTAATCACAGAGCTCCAATAAGGCCGAGCGATGACCGGCAAATTCGTTAGAATTTGTACGAACAAGATATTGGGCGCGTTCAAATTGCAGGCAACTGCAAGCCCATTCTCTTTTACACTTTCTCGTTGATCGAATAACTCACAAACATTACCATTATCTGGCTAGTGATAGACTCTGGAAGCGCCATTCCCATGATTGCAGAGAATGTAAGGCTTCAGTGTCTGAGGCACGCGTCCAAAGGCTTATTTTGAAAGAAGTTTAGGAGTTAATGCTTCGTGTCCAATTGTTCACACTTAACAACCGAAATTTATAAAAAAAAACATCAGCCATTTTCGAAAATTTACAACTTTTGACTACAAAAGCGTTCCCCAACTTTTTCGTTAGTTTCTCTGCCTGTGAGACAATTTATCCACCACTGCACTTTTGAAAACCCAAAAGTAAGGGGACAGAGTATGTCATCTATTTTACACTTTCCGTGAAGGTATTTTTTCATTTCTGACAAAATGGCAGCCAATTCACATTATAACATTGTAAGTCGGTTCTCGTAATTTTTTGCAAACGTAGGTATATTTATATAAACTTGTATTTGAAACTTCAAAAACCAGTTCGCCACTGAAAAAATGATAAAAATATAAACGAAAATAAAATGCACTTTCGTTAATTTTTCTTCACATATAATTTCGACTGGTAAAAAAACCAAAATTTTCAAAAATGTCCTATGAGTTTGACAGCAAAAAAAAAACAAGTGCGGCTGAATTACCGCATCAGCTAGCAAGCAATTAGAGAGTAGAGGTTAGTGTGTTGGCTTGTAACCCGTGCGGTGCAGGTTCAATCCCCATGGGGAACAACAACATACGCCACCCATTCTCATGCCTCTACACCAAAAGGAGGATTTCTGCCTGGTAGTACAATGGACCGTTACCGAGTCTGAGTGCTCTGGGATTTGGATTTCCTTTTTTTTTAAAAAAAAAAGCAATTCGTCACGAATGTTTCCGTTTTCCATTGGTCCCAATCAATAGATCTGGATTTCAATGGAACATCGAAAATCGTCTTCTGCCATATTGTGTATGTCTTGATGAAATCTGGGCCCTCATCACGTAACTTTGCGGACGATTGTCGTCCATGCGATTGCACTGAACGCTATCGTCAATAGTTTGATTCACGAAACACAGTCGTTCTCGTGTCGTCCATCGCTCTCGTTTGGCTACAGTTTGAGAAACACTAAAAACAACATCTAATTGTGAGAAACGTCAGAAATGAAGAAAACTGACTGCTGAGATTTGTTTATAGCTGCTTTTTTAAAAATATTTATTAATATTCTATTTTTTAATATCCCTTGTTAGCGAACTAGTACGATTGTTTTCGGGGTGGCAAATTTGTTTCATGTCCGAAACTTTTTATTACTTTACGCTTACTCACTGAAGACATCACCGGATACGTATATTTGTTGAAATAGAGTCTCTTATTTATAATAAATTGCATTAATAACAATCCGCAGCATATAAAGAAAAAATCTAAAGCCGATTGTTTACTTTAAAAACCATGAAAGTGCTTTAATGATGTACAAAAGATGTAAGGCGATACCTCATTAGCTATCGCGCAAATGCTATCGTCTCGACGACAGTGCTTTGACGTTTTGTGAGTTGTGTGAAGTAAATATTGAATCGTCGTAACGATTTCATTCAGACGCGAGTGTTACGTGAAGCATTGCAGTCTTTTTAAGTGATGAGAGCCCTGATCAAGGAAAATAAGCCAAACCAAAAATGGGTTGTTTTTATAAGCTACCTATTCTTAAGGGTACGTTAATTTTGACTCATAGTTTGTAACATACCTTAATATTGCCCGTAGACACTACTAGAATCGATAGTAATCTCGGTCTAGCCATTTCCGCCCGTCCGTTTCGCCGGCAAAAGTTAGGCCCCAAAACTGGAGCTAGAACGCTCTGAAAT
The DNA here is from genome assembly GCA_949715645.1 of Portevinia maculata. Lineage (NCBI taxonomy): Eukaryota > Metazoa > Arthropoda > Insecta > Diptera > Syrphidae > Portevinia > Portevinia maculata. The sequence continues at coordinate 300,065,767 of OX454525.1, forward strand.
TTTAAACATATACTCTCTAGGGCCTTAGGTGATCAAAATGCTGGTGTGTTAAGATTTTTAGAATCTGCCCACTGACACGCCAACATTTTAAAAACAATTGTATCGAAAAGTCAAAATTTGAGCTAGGGCCCTAAAATTTGGAATACATACTCTCTAAGTGCCCTTAATGCTCATGTGTAAATGTTAAAACCGTGTTATGGAAGAAATCATTTGCAAAGTAGGAAGAAAAAGTAGTTTTAGACAATTCCTTCATAGAACCTCTTCGGCCATGCCCACTTTAAACGGGTGTTTTTTTTTTTTTTTAAAAACTTTGGTTTTTGATAAAATCATTCGACTGCTGTGAAACAAAATATGTAGATCCTTCTTAAAAAATTACTTATATTCAGATATTTGTCACGCCCACTTTATGAGTGATAGGAATAGGGTATCCAATAGTTCGACCAAGCGAACTGTAGCCTTTCCCTATGTTCTGTATATAACTTCGACAAGTAATGGTAGAAGGAGATCAATACTTCAACTCCAACTTCGACTTTGACAGGAGCGAGAACTTCAGAGTTTGAAGTCGAGTCAAACACATTGAAAAATGTGACATCGAGAGCGAAACAAAAAATTGTTGTAAACATTTTTTTCAAAATACAAGCGTTTGTATGTTTGTTGGGAAAATTCAAAACATCGCCGCAAGGTTGGTGGAGTGCGAATTCCAACTTAGAATTATGGATTTAGGTCTAATATTGAAGTCGAAGTTGAGGTTGAGAGGCTAATATGTTCCATCCCATCAGCCCGTCCTATGCTTTTTTTAAAGATTGAAGAAAACCGTTTTGGCAAGTTGAAAACAAATTCCCTTAGTTAAAAGTTAACTTCGAGTAATGAAAAAATACCCTTATACAATTACAATCGTTAAGGCAAATTTGGAACTTCTGTAAATTATCAGGACATTAGCTTTACATTAAGCCCCTATTTATTACTGAAAACATTGTACATTTTTAACATCGTCATTCTTTCGTTGATTTACGTTTACCAAGCTAACCAATAGTTACACGTCTGCTACCGATAAGCTTGGAAATATTGTTCACCCATTTAACAGCATCCAACGGATACCATTTATCAAAACATAAAGCACAAATTTATCGGCAAAGAATGATACTATCTCAACGACTAACAAATTTCGCAGTGCGATACAAGAAATGTAAATGGGAAGTGTTGAGCTCATCCCTTTTTGAAATCCAAGGCAAATTGGATAAATCACTACAGATAACTAGAATCGAAGTACCTATCATCGTCATTTCTCTTTTACCATGCCGCGCCCCCGGCCGATGCTTTCTCGCGCAACATCCTTGATAAAACGAAATGGAACCCATCTGACAAGAATTTTCTCCCTCAAATCGAAACAATTCTGCACGAGCCAGATATACGAAGACAGAACAGAACGGTATCATTCTCATTCCTTTGTGAGATATTTTGTTTACCTCAAATCAATTCCAACGCTTTGATTATTAATGGAAGTATTATTCAAATTTTAATTCAATTTCAAAATTCAAAATTTTTTACTTTTGAACTCTGTCAGTCTCAGAAAGTTCTTGTAGAGCATTTGAATGGGAGGTTTTGGTGAATCCAAATCTAAGCGCTGTGTGTTGGAGGCTCCGCGGTAATATTCTTAGCCCGTCCCTGCGTTGGTATTTTTGGTAACCTTTATACATTTCTATATAATTAATGGCCAATTTAACTACCGAGTTTCAGAGCTTCGCGGTTCAATAAAACTCAGGCAGAATTGCAGTTAAAACTCGGTTTATTCACCGAGTTCTAGGGCCTCAGAACTCCGATTTTGGACCTAGTTCTATCTAGAAGTCGGTTTCCTCTGGCACCTGGTTTTCGAGAGCTAGCATCTAAAAACCCAGTTATTAGTACATGTTATTTATTCACAATTTGTTAACACTGGGTTTCGACGTCATTATTGTTGTTAACAATTCAATTAATTGAAATAAAACACATTTTAAGTATTTTTTTTTTGAATTAATTTGAAGTTATGTATCTAATTGCCCGTAGACCCCTAACTATATTCGCGATCAGCAGATATTGTAATTTTGATCTAGCTATCTCCGTCCGACGGTTGGCAAGAATTAGAAACTTAAACTGCAGCTAGAAAGCTGAAATTTTAACCGAATACTCTCTAGGGGCCCACAATCTAAAAAAAACAAATTTATCGAAAAAAATCAGTTTTTGAGCTAGAACGCTAAAATTTCTAGTTCCAAAGTCTTTAGAGCTCCAAAATGCTCTGGGTTTAATATTTTTAAAATCCGCCACTGACACGCCTACAATTTATCAAAAAGTCAAAGTTTAAGCCTCGAAGCTGAAACTTAGAACATTATACTCTCTAGGGGCCCGTAATGCTTATGTGTAAATATTTTTGAAATTCGCCCACTGACACGCACATTTTTTTAAGAAAAAAAAAAACGGTTTTATTGAAGAAATCATTCGTAAAGTATGAAGTTAAAGTCGTTTTGAATAAATCTTTTATATAAAGTTTTCTCCCATGGCCACTTTTAAGGGGCTTTTTTTTTTTTTACAAATAACTTGTTTTTTTTTTTCAGAAAATCCCTCAAATGTTGAATAACAAAATATGTAGATCTTTCTTAACAATTCATCCATACTTAAGTTTTTGTTACGACAACTAAATGAGGTATAGGAATAGGAATAGGGTAGGTATCCAACAATATTTGTCAAAGCAGACTGTAGCTCTTCTCTATGTTTTTACGCTTCGTTTCATAGCGTCAGGCAGCATGAATTAAGTTGTTAGTTGTCACTGTTTGTAAAGTTTTTCCCAAAGCATAGAATTATTTGTACATACCAACACACATGATAATACGAAAAGGTAGCGGCCAGCCAGGGTGTGCTTTCAATTCTCGCACCATAAACAATTCAACTAATATGGCAGCGTCTTCTTATGTAGTTCCAATAAAAAATAAAACATCGGAAAAAGAAGGCAAAATACACACACATTCAGCCATTTGTTTGCAAACACATTCATAGATGTTACTGAACAACAAGGCTCCATATATGTACCTATATCCTATCAGCCAAACAAAGAAAACACACCTCTCACATCTTATTCATTCGCAAACAAAAAAATAAAAAAAAAACACAATAAAAACAATACAAAATAAATTAATTACAAAACAACGAAAATAAACACTTTTCTAAATATTTACTTCATTATTCAAAAAAGAACAATAAATATAATTACAATAACTTATTCTAAAAAAAACACCATCAAAAAATCCATATTAATATTATAAATGCGAAATTAACTCTGGTCGTCTGTCTGTCTGTCTGTCTGCCTCGCTTTAACGCCAAAACTACTGAACCGATTTAAATGAAATTTGGTACACAGATAGTCTAGAGCCTGAGAATGGACATAGGCTACTTTTTACCGAAATAGGATTTTTTTAATATAAAGTTCAATTATGTACAAAGATTTTAAGATATAAATCATCTTTGTAGGTTATCCTGAAGTTGAACAATAAGCATTAAACTATAAATTTTATACAATTCCATAAAGTAACATGTTCGATTGAAGCTAGATCGTTGGATTTTCCCAGCGTTTAGTGGAGGAAAATTTGTGTGTGTGTGCGGTATGTTTTGTTTTAAATTTGAGAAGTGGCAGACTGGCGAAGCAAGGCGAGCACGGGAGAGCTAGTCGTCTATAATTCATAAAGGGTTTTAAATTTAACAGCTATTACCTTGATTGACAGCGGTTCTTACATGTTTATGTACTCATAAAATGAATTTGTTTTTTTTGTCCATATTATCGAAAGATTTAAAAAAATTCGTAAAATTAAATCAAGAAACTACCTGTTCGTAAACACGTGGAACGGAGTGTATATGTAATATGCTGTGATAGGGAATATTAAAAGGTGGAAGGGATACGCTTCCGAAAAAATGTCATTTGATGAGATTTAGTTGGGCTCAGCACTGTTTTTTTTTAATATACCAAGTGGAGAAGCTATTAATGTCGGATTGAGGAAGATTTCTTTCGTCTTGGTTATTGACAGATTTATGTATTTTCATATCATCAGCGTATATCGCAATACTGCTGTCTTTAATAACTGTTTATATTTTTTCTCCCCGATAATTTTGTTCCATCCTGTACCAGGGTTATGCGAGTCGGTGTCCAGAGATTAAAAGAATCGATCAGGTTAAGACAAGTACAAGTAAGAAGTGTATTAAAGGAACGATGTGTATAGACAAGAGGTATGTACATATTATTTAAAGTGATTTTAGATTAAGTAGAAAATTATTTATACAAGAGGGCGTTGAATTATACTTGTGTTGACACTTATATGAAACTATATTTAATAGTACAGTCAACTCTCGATTATCCGGCATTCTATTAACCGGCAAACCCATTAACCGGGAAATTCATTTTCAAAAATTTAATTATTTCCAAATCGATTATCCGGGATTCACTCTATCATCCGTGATATACGAGTATACTTTAAAAGAAACGCGGGGCGATAAGCCTTTTCAACTATGTATGTACATATGTAATGTATATGTATTTTTTTTTAAGTTTCTGTGTTTGTTGACTGCCAAAGTCATGTATTTTATTTCAAATAAATGGAAAATCATTGTATGAAGTGCGTTCCTTCTTTAACAATATAATTTTCGATTATCCGGGATTTACGTGGAACCTGGGACTAGGAGGAACAGTAAGCACATATAACTAGGTCATAACAATTTTATAATATATATTTAATAAATAATTTTTGTTTAGTGGGCTGTAGGTCTTAATTTAAAAATACTCTTTTTTTGTATTTTAAATTATATATTTTGTCCAATATTTCGACTTTCTTCGAAAGTCATCTTCAGGGAACAACTTATTGTACAACATAAATAATTACATTTCACAAAAAATTTGGTATGACGAACACAAAACATAAAGTTATGATGCCGGCTGAGTTTGTAATTATTTATGTTGTACAATAAGTTGTTCCCTCAAGATGACTTTCGAAGAAAGTCGTAATATTCGACAAAATATATAATTTAAAATACAAAAAAAGAGTATTTTTAAATTAAGACCTACAGCCCACTAAACAAACATTATTTATTACAATTAGAGGTCGTTAAACAAAATAATATATATTTAATTTTATCGGCTTCTGTTGTTATACGCTATTCTAACGGTATATTAATTTTGACGCATAGTTTGTACTTGTAACATACCTTAATATTGCCCGTAGACCCCTAAAAGTTACTATATTTATGATCAGCATCGATAGTAATGTCGATCTAGCCATGTCCGTCCGTCCGTCCGTCCGTCCGTCCGTCTGTCGGGAAAAATTAGGCCTTTAAACTGGACCTAGAGAGCTGAAATTTTAACCATATACTCTCTAGGGTCCCGAAATAATCAAGTTTACGAATTTTTTAAATCCGCCCACAGGCCCACAAACTCAAAAAAACAAAATTTTGGAAAAAATCGAATTTTGAGCTAGAAAGCTGAAATTTTTTATATATGATCTATGACTCCTAAAACTGCTCGGGATAAAAAAAATTCAAAATCCGCCCACTGGCACGCCCACAAATAAATAAAATAATTTTTTTATACCCTATTCCAAGGGTATATTAATTTTTGAAAATCCAAAGTTTGAGCTAGGGAGCTGAAATTTATAATATTTTTTTTTTTTTTTTTTTTATAATAATTTGCTTACGCTAAAGGGATTTTTTTTCTGTTGTTACAGTACCCTTTTAATGCTAAGAACACAGTGTAAGCTACTTGGTATTAGAAAGAATAGAGAGATAGGAAAGAAGTGTTTGGGTGCAGTTGTAGGGTTTTTCTCCACGGGTGGTGTCTAAGTTACTTAGGGAGATTACGATTTCATGTATTCGGTATAAAGTAATGGACTTGGCCGGGATTCGAACGCACGACCTTCCATTCCGTAAGCGAATACACTACTACTGCACCATTGCCACCCGCAATATATATACTCTCTATGGGCCCTTTATGCTCATGTGTAAATATTTTCCAAATCCGCCCACGGACACGCCCACAATTATTATTTTTTTTTTTGAAAATTCAAAGTTTGAGCTATTGAGCTGAAATTTATAATATATAATATATACTCCCTTATTCTCATGTGTTAATTTTTTTTTAAATCCGCCTACTGACACGCCCACAATTAAATAAAACAATTTTATTGAAACACCCAAGTTTGAGCTAGGGAGCGTTTTTTTTGATAAAATCCTTTAAATGTTATATAACAAAATATGTAGAGCGTTCTTAACAATTCAACCATACTTAGACTTTTGTCACGCCCACTTATGAGGGATAGGAATAAGAATAGGGTATCCAACCGTTCGCCCAAGCGGACTGTAGCCCGTCCCTATGTTTTTTATTCCTGAAGCATGGCGGCCTCGTTTATCCGATCCCCCAAATGTACCGGTTACTAAGTTTGCTCCTTTGATAGCAGATCTAAGAGGTCCGTCGTTAATTGATAACGTCTTAAGGAAAAAGTTGCGGCAAACTCGAACACTAGATTCGTTTTTCAAAAAAAGTATTTGATCGCTCGTTTTCTATGCCTTGAATTCTCTCCCCGAGGCCTTTGTCTTGTCGGTTCATTGCATGTTATACACCGCAGAATAAAATATTTTTTTTCGGTTATTATTCTCCAATATTCCCTGCAAATGTTTTTATACCCTATTCTAGGGGTATATTAATTTTGACGCATAGTTTGTAACATACCTTAATATTGCCCGTAGACCCCTAAAAGTTACTATATTTATGATCAGCATCGATAGTAATGTCGATCTAGCCATGTCCGTCCGTCCGTCCGTCCGTCCGTCCGTCTGTCGGGAAAAATTAGGCCTTTAAACTGGACCTAGAGAGCTGAAATTTTAACCATATACTCTCTAGGGTCCCGAAATAATCAAGTTTACGAATTTTTTAAATCCGCCCACAGGCCCACAAACTCAAAAAAACAAAATTTTGGAAAAAATCGAATTTTGAGCTAGAAAGCTGAAATTTTTTATATATGATCTATGACTCCTAAAACTGCTCGGGATAAAAAAAATTCAAAATCCGCCCACTGGCACGCCCACAAATAAATAAAATAATTTTTTTATACCCTATTCCAAGGGTATATTAATTTTTGAAAATCCAAAGTTTGAGCTAGGGAGCTGAAATTTATAATATTTTTTTTTTTTTTTTTTTTTTTTTTATAATAATTTGCTTACGCTAAAGGGATTTTTTTTCTGTTGTTACAGTACCCTTTTAATGCTAAGAACACAGTGTAAGCTACTTGGTATTAGAAAGAATAGAGAGATAGGAAAGAAGTGTTTGGGTGCAGTTGTAGGGTTTTTCTCCACGGGTGGTGTCTAAGTTACTTAGGGAGATTACGATTTCATGTATTCGGTATAAAGTAATGGACTTGGCCGGGATTCGAACGCACGACCTTCCATTCCGTAAGCGAATACACTACTACTGCACCATTGCCACCCGCAATATATATACTCTCTATGGGCCCTTTATGCTCATGTGTAAATATTTTCCAAATCCGCCCACGGACACGCCCACAATTATTATTTTTTTTTTTGAAAATTCAAAGTTTGAGCTATTGAGCTGAAATTTATAATATATAATATATACTCCCTTATTCTCATGTGTTAATTTTTTTTTAAATCCGCCTACTGACACGCCCACAATTAAATAAAACAATTTTATTGAAACACCCAAGTTTGAGCTAGGGAGCGTTTTTTTTGATAAAATCCTTTAAATGTTATATAACAAAATATGTAGAGCGTTCTTAACAATTCAACCATACTTAGACTTTTGTCACGCCCACTTATGAGGGATAGGAATAAGAATAGGGTATCCAACCGTTCGCCCAAGCGGACTGTAGCCCGTCCCTATGTTTTTTATTCCTGAAGCATGGCGGCCTCGTTTATCCGATCCCCCAAATGTACCGGTTACTAAGTTTGCTCCTTTGATAGCAGATCTAAGAGGTCCGTCGTTAATTGATAACGTCTTAAGGAAAAAGTTGCGGCAAACTCGAACACTAGATTCGTTTTTCAAAAAAAGTATTTGATCGCTCGTTTTCTATGCCTTGAATTCTCTCCCCGAGGCCTTTGTCTTGTCGGTTCATTGCATGTTATACACCGCAGAATAAAATATTTTTTTTCGGTTATTATTCTCCAATATTCCCTGCAAATGTTTTTATACCCTATTCTAGGGGTATAGTAATTTTGACGCATAGTTTGTAACATACCTTAATATTGCCCGTAGACCCCTAAAAGTTACTATATTTATGATCAGCATCGATAGTAATGTCGATCTAGCCATGTCCGTCCGTCCGTCCGTCCGTCGGTAAAAATTAGGCCTTTAAACTGGACCTAGAGAGCTGAAATTTTAACAATATATTGTCTAGGGTCCCGAAATAATCAAGTTTACGAATTTTTGAAATCCGTTCACAGACACGCCCACAAACTCCAAAAAACAAAATTTTGGAAAAAATCGAATTTTGAGCTAGAAAGCTGAAATTTTTTCAAAATCCGCCCACTGACACGCCCGCAAATAAATAAAACATTTTTTTTGAAAATCCAAAGTTTGAGCTAGGGAGCTGAAATTTATAATATATACTCTCTTCTCACAATTTTTTTTTTTTTTTTGAAAAATTTATAATATTTGAAATTTTTTAATTTTTGAAATTTATAAAATATACTCTCTAGGATCCCTTTATGCTCATGTGTTAATTTTTTTTAAATTCGCCTACTGACACGCCCACAATTAAATAAAACAATTTTATTGAAACACCCAAGTTTGAGCTAGGGAGCGTTTTTTTTTGATAAAATCCTTTAAATGTTATATAACAAAATATGTAGAGCGTTCTTAACAATTCAACCATACTTAGACTTTTGTCACGCCCACTTATGAGGGATAGGAATAAGAATAGGGTATCCAACAGTTCGCCCAAGCGGACTGTAGCCCGTCCCTATGTTTTCTTTCATTGTTTGTAAAGCTGTCGGTACACTTGTAGTAGCATTTGCTACAATCAGTAGGTTTTGGAGACTTCGCAGGAACTATTGAATTTTTAGAAACGTAGGTTTGTCCCAAACTGTTTTTTTTCTCTACGTTGTACAAGGTGGCGCAAAAGTCATCATCCTATCGGAAGAAGCTATAATTTTTGCAAATGGCGGCAAATGTAAATTCTACTTTGACTTTTGTGAAGTTAACTATACAGAAAAAACTTAAGACACCAATTAACATAATCCAAAAGCAGAACCAAAGTTTTTCATTCATAAAAAAAATTACAGCGAAAGAACATCGGGTGACAACTTTTGCGCCACCTGACAACTTTTGCGACGACTTGTACAACCAGCTCTCAGGATCTCAGGTCAATTTACCGTGTCCGATTGTTCGACTTCTATCTCACAGGTATTCACATTTACATCATTATTATTACAACTATCTATTATCTATGTAATAATAAGACTTTATCTTAGTACGTACTATTCATCTATATTCTTTTTCTGTTCATACCTGTTCTTCTGCTTGGCCTGTATTTTGTAATGCTAAGTTTACCATTCTTTTTCCCCTTATTTCCATTGTTAAAATTCACTGCACTAAGAACTTAGCAACGAAATTAAATAAAACTACAGCTTTCCTTTAATACCCATTCAGAATATACGACTCAGTGAGTTTTCATAGAACGACGATATGTCCTTAACCTTCCGTCCACACACATAATTTTTGTAACGCGTTCCTCACACTGGGGTATCACATACCGCACCCCCAAGAGTATTAAAAAAAATGTCATTTTATATATAATATGTTTTTTTTTCATATTTTTATTTCATCTAAACAAAATTCAATACGATGAATAACATAAAATATAAAAAATACTTAAAAAAAAAATAATTTCCAAATTAGATTACAAAAAAAAAGTTAGTATATAGTTGTCAACTAAAATCAGTCAAATTCATAAAAAAGTTTAAAATAATAGTTTTAAACATAGGGACGGGCTACAGTCCGCTTGGGCGAACTGTTGGATACCCTATTCTTATTCCTATCCCTCATAAGTGGGCGTGACAAAAGTCTAAGTATGGTTGAATTGTTAAGAACGCTTTACATATTTTGTTATATAACATTTAAAGGATTTTATCAAAAAAAACGCTCCCTAGCTCAAACTTGGGTGTTTCAATAAAATTGTTTTATTTAATTGTGGGCGTGTCAGTAGGCGGATTTAAAAAAATTAACACATGAGCATAAAGCGCCCCTAGAGAGTATATATTATAAATTTCAGCTCCCTAGCTCACTTTGAATTTTCAAAAAAAAAAAAATAATAATAATTGTGGGCGTGCCAGTGGGCGGATTTTTAAAATATTTACACATAAGCATAAAGGGCCCATAGAGAGTATATATTATAAATTTCAGCTCCCTAGCTCAAACTTTGGATTTTCAAAAAAATTGTTTTATTTATTTGTGGGCGTGTCAGTAGGCGGATTTTGAAAATATTTATACATGAGCTTAAAGGGCCCATAGAGAGTATATATTAAAAATTTCAGCTCTCTAGCTCAAATTTTGGTTTTTCAATAAAATTGTTTTATTTTTTTGTGGGCGTGGCAGTGGGCGGATTTTGAAAATTTTATATCCCGAGCAGTTTTAGGAGTCATAGATCATATATAAAAAATTTCAGCTTCCTAGCTCAAAATTCGATTTTTTCCAAAATTTTGTTTTTTTGAGTTTGTGGGCGTGTCTGTGGGTGGATTTCAAAAATTCGTAAACTTGATTTTTTCGGGACCCTAGAGAGTATATGGTTAAAATTTCAGCTCTCTAGGTCCAGTTTAAAGGCCTAATTTTTGCCGACGGACGGACGGACATGGCTAGATCGACATTACTATCGATGCTGATCATAAATATAGTAACTTTTAGGGGTCTACGGGCAATATTAAGGTATGTTACAAACTATGCGTCAAAATTAATATACCCCTAGAATAGGGTATAAAAACTGTCGCATTACGCTTTCTATTCCATGTTTACTCCAATTCCAATGTATTGCTTTAACAGTGGGATAAATGTTTGTTTTTTTAAACACAAAAATTCAATTTTTTTTCACTGCATTCTATGCATTGCAGTGAGTGATCAGTGATGATCCTCGCACATGCGAAGTCGGCATGTCACGTTTTCAGTTTTTTTTCCGATTACAGAAGATACACAGTTTTTAATGTTGATTTTCAAGATTCGAATCTGGTTCATTTTTGGCTTCATACCTTCGGCATCAATGAAAAGCCTTTCAATGGATTCGTCTCGAAGATAAGGCATTTTGCTGTAAAACTATAATTAATATTGTCATCCACAGTAACTTCCTTTATGGCTGAACAAACCCCATACTTGTTTTATTAATTTTTAGTCCAAAATAACTAAAATAGAAAACATTTCACTAAAATAATGTATTCACAAATTCCAAAAAATACTAACACGCACAGCACACTGGGGTATATAATACCCAAGCTAAAACTTCGAAGCACGACTAAACACGTTAAAAAAATCTAAGAACTGAACACCCTCGCCTGCTCTTGCAGAGAGTTTAAAAATAAATATACATAGGTATGGAAAACTTAGGAAAACTTTTAACGGGACCTGTAAACTTTTGAAATCTATGTGGGGTGTCTCATACCCCAGTGTGTGGTTGGAAGGTTAATCGTTGGCGGTCAATGCACCGACTATGGTTCTGTAACAACACCCAATATTGTCAATATTATTTTGCGAATAAATCGTGTAGCTCGTCGTTCCTTTGCAGAAGGTTGTTCGAATTCTGTTATTATTTTGATCAAATGTTTCATATTGATATGCCAATTTGTTTTAGAGGTGGTGTAATTTTTCAAATTTGCGTGCGTTTGACTTTATTATTTAAGAAATGGGTAAACAATGTGAAAGCCTGGCAGATTATATTTTTGTTGATTCTTGCATCGCATCTTCCGAAAGCCAATGGTCTTTCTATCAACGTTTATCTTTCTCTCTTTGAATTTCGTTCGGGCATTTTTTTGTATCTTTTAATCGGTTTTTCGCTATTTATCTTTACCCTACTCGTATATGCTCACGTTCAACACTAAGCACACGTATTGCTTCAAAGTGTAATTCAAAAGTCATCATACCTACTTCTGTTTGATTAATGTTTTATTTTATCTCCTGTATTAATAACAATTTCGGATACAATTTAATCATTTCCTATTGCTAATATGCACAATTTATATAAATTCACACCACCATCACAAACAGATACACATACGATCAAAACAACCCCATGGTTTTGATTAATTGCTCTATGTTTGCAGAAAAATGATTCTCCATCAGCATGGGATGTATCGGTGGTTTGTACTTTATCAAGAAATGGAAGACGATGCCTTGCTATAAATGATTAATGTTTTCCGCAGCATTCCTCAATACATATTGTGCTCAAAGAATGAGGAATGCATAAGGACTATATTTCTTAGCAGTGGACACACTTCTCTAATGTGTTTTTGTGTGACATAATCGTAAGCTTTCGAAGTGAGATACACCAGCAGGAGGGAGATTGTGGTTTAAATTTCATTTTCTTATACAAATTTGTGTTTTCGCAAGAATTTTCGAAGAGTTTCAGACATTCTAAATCGCGATTCGCGGATATATTTTTAAGGCTTCCAGATAGAATTCATATTTGCAGTATTATAACACGCTCGTATTTCCTTCTTCCTCTTTTCCTTAATGCCCGTGCTGTGTAATTGTATACATTATAAGGGTGATTAAAATCCCTTTTGCACGCGCAAATTATACGCCGATATGTCAAAAGAAAATTGGTAATGCTTAGCTCTTGAACGATTGCGGGTTGGAATGTTTTACTTTTAGTTATTTTGAAATATTAATGATATGATATTTGTTAATTAAAAGTGAGTTTCCAATCACTTTCGTTTTGTTTTGTTTACCATTTATTTCGCTTGATTTTCAGTATCTATTGTGGTATGGCATGATATCGAAAAAAATAATAAGAAAAGTGTAAAAATGACCTAGCAAATGGAAGTAAAAGTAGAAAGAGTACAAGTTATGTTTATTAGTTTGTTATTATCATTACTTAATTGAGAGCTGATCCGTGGTTATGTCGTAAGAAAGCCAACAATGAACCTGCACTAATCTTAAAACAATTCGACCAGTTCACAAAGAAAATATTAGTCTAAGAGCCCGAAGTAATTTTTCGGTCTGAGAGGTAACCAAAAGATATTAGCATACTGTGTAGCCTGAGTAGTGAGTATCGAAAAGCAGCAAATCCTGGCAGCCAATGCGTGTGACAGCGCGTTGAATATGCGTCATTTTCCACAATAGTAATAATGAGTGTAACCACTTGGTTATAGCCCTAAGCAACAGAGTAGGCCAGCTTAAATATTGGTCCAAGACGATTTGCTTGCAGCGAAGTCCTTGCCAGACGAGACCAAAGTCCAGGATCAAACCCATTTTTTAAAATGCGAATCTCTCCTTAGTAAGTACGGTATCAGATTACGCAATTACTGATCATTGTATGACTTACCTTGTCTTAATGCTCGCTTGATAGAGGAAAACTGGTGTGATGTATACAGGGAAAACAATCCCTCTATTGCATTCGACATATTTTGTAACATCTTGGATTGTCACGTTAAGATTTGTTCCGTAGTATCAAAAAAGAAAAGAATTAAACAAAAAAGATTAAAGCCTTGGATGTCTGATTATTTATTACAGCGAATTGCAGAGAAAAATAAATTACGGGCAAAATGCAAAAAACAACCAAATAGGTAGAGGTAGCCTCGGAAGTTACTATATGTAAGGAAAACTATTACATAAATAAATTTCACTGTGCTAAAGGTAATACAAGAAAGGAATGGGAAATCATCAATAACTTGTTCAATAGAAATGTCAATTTTGATGGACCCTCAAAAATAAAGTTTGAAAATAGGGATATCACTAGTTCTGCAGAAATGCCAAATGTCTTCAATGATTTTTTTACTAATGTACCGATCAATACTCTTTCTGATGCCGGTTACGAAACAGCGTCTCAGTTTTTGTGCTCGGAAAGCTGTCATAGAAGTGAAAGTATTCAACAAAATAGTTTTTTTCTTTAAGCCAATCTCGTCTTTTGAGTTGTAAAGACAAATAACTTTGCTGGATAACACAAACTCCGTTACACTGAATAGTTGTTTAAGTGTTTTTCTGAAGAAAATCAGCTTTAATGTTGTAGATGTTTTAGCTCACATTTTCAACAAAAGCATATACCGTTCTATTTTTCCGGATAGATTCAAGATAGCTGAGGTTATACCTATATTCAAAAAAGGGGATAGGACGAAGTTAAATAACTATAGGGCATAGGCCGATCTCTATTCTTCCGGTGTTGTCAATTTTTTTTTGAAAAGGTGATAAAGAGTAGAGTTGTTGCTTTTCTGGAGAAAAATGCATTCTTTAGAACGAACCAATATGGCTTTAGAGCTGGCAAATCGACGGAAGATGCGCTTCTTAATTTCTGTAGTCAGGTGCATGATAGTTCAAACAGCAAAAACCGCTGCACTTTTTATAGGCATCACCAAAGCCTTTGATACCATTGACCATGATCTCCTATTGGCCAAATTGGAAAAGTCTGGTCTTAGGGGCTTTATTCTTGATTGATTTACTTCATATCTCAAAAGTAGGAAACAAATGGTAAAAATTGGATATTCTTTTAGTGAAAATCGAGACGTTCGGATCGGTGTTCCTCAGGATCCGTTCTTGGTCCTCTACTATTTGTAGTTTTCATAAATTCTATTTTTAGACAACATTTAAAGTGTAAGCAAACTGGATTTGCTGATAATTGCGCGCTTATATTCAATTACGTCTGTACTAGACTTGATTGCTGATATTAACCATGATTTGGAAATATTAAGGCATTGGTTCGGTTGGCACAAGCTAGTTATAAGTGATAAATCTAAAATCATGTTTTTTAACTAACCATCCCTAGATAGGCACTCTCCTAATTGTATCTCTCATAGCTTTGATTGCAAGAAAATGTGTATTAGTAATACAAATTGTGTTTCAATTAACTGCAAAAGAAACTCTTATAACATAAGCCAAACTTGTTCTTCAAAATGTTTTTCTATTGAAAATGTTAATGCTTTTAAATATTTGGGTTTAACTATTGACAACAATATGAACTGGAGTATACACACTTCAATACTAAAAAAATATGTTCTAAAAGCAACATATATAATGTATCACCTGAGGCTAATATGCTCTCAGAAGCTATTAGAAACAGTTTATTATAGTTTGGTAAAATCTAAGTTGCAATATGGGCTCGTATGTTGGGGTGGTACTTATAACATTAATTTACAATCACTGATAGTATCTCAGAAACATATTCTAAGATTAATATGAAAAAAAAGCGCCGTGAACATAGTTTTTGTTTGTTTTGTAATTCAAAGATACTCCCGCTGAAACATCTTTATTTTTACAAAGTTTTAAAAATATTTTACTTAAGAAGTGGAAACTTACTAAATCAGAATTTGACTACTTATGGGCTGCGTGGCATAGAGCGATGTTTAGCTGATATTTCACCTCACAATACTTCTCGCTTCCTACATTTGTATACTTCAGTAGCAGCCAGATTATTTAATAGGTTGCCTTTCGAACTTCGAAGTATAAAAAAATTCTATTCATTCAACAGAGAAATTAAAAAGTGGCTATTTAGGTTTGACTTCAATGAAATTAATAACTTAATAAAAGTAATCATTTAGCGTAGTTAAAAAAAAAATGTATGCGCTTACACTCGTATTTACCAGTTAAATTATCAGATTTGTTCATATATCTTAATCACCCCACAACAATTGTATTTATCTTAAGTTTTTATTTTTGTTAAATTGTGTTATAGCTCAATTAATGCATCCGTCACAAGTTTTTATAACTAAAGGATGTATCTCAATGTTCATTTATTTAATATTTACTGTAAGTTCACTTATAAAATGCTATTATGTTATCATTGAGTGGAATAAAAAATTAAATGAAAAAAAAAAATGAAAAAATATTTGACGTAACCGAATTAAATTTTCAACATACCTACATAGCACATGCCCTCTTGAGCATGAAAATATCAGTCCAAGACGTTTTCCTCGCAGCGAAGTCCTTGCCAACGCGACCAAAGTCCAGGATTTTTTAATATTTGACGTAACCGAATGCAATTTTCAACATATCTATATCTATAAAATTTTCGTGTCACAGTGTTTGTAACCAAACTCCTCCGAACCGGCTTGACCGATTTTTATGAAATTTCTGGTGCATATTCGGTGGGTCTGACAAAAGGTCGTTTACTATTTTTTGTGCCCGTAAGTGATTAGGGTGGTCTACCACAATTTTTTTTTTTTATTTCTTGGACAACATTTTTTATTTTTTATAATTTGCTATTCAAAAATACATATAACCCTCAATTTTCAAACTTCTACCACCAACCCCCATTTTTTAATAGCGATATTAGTACTGTAATAATCTTCAACTCTCACTGGTCGATAACTGATTTATCATTTATTAGTTTATTTATTATTAAACGACAATTAATAATGCTATTATACTCAGCGCGTGCACAATTTTATGGGAATCATTTATTTAATGATTGTGAAAGGAAGGTAAAATAAAAAAAGGCAAAATAATAAACGACAGACATACGAAATAGAAGAGCCCAAAGAACAGACGAACAAATCTAAAGATATTGCAGATGCACGTGTGAGCATGGCGCAATTGCGTGAATCACAATCACAAGAGGCACGACCTGAACGAAATCAAAAAAGACGATTGGAACAAAGACCAGCGCGCCGGTTCGTAATTAACACACGCAGAGCAAATGACCAACAACGCCAACAGGTACATCGAGTATTTATAAACGACTCGGTCAAGTATTTAGGAATATACCTAGACAAAAAGTTAACCTTTGCCCTTCCTATTGCGAATATTTGTAAAAAGATCAAAATCACAATAAAAACGTTGTATCCGCTTATAAACAGAGGTTCAATGTTGAGCAAGCATAATAAAATGAAAATCTAGGTGATATTTCAGGCACTTATAATGTATGGTTCGCCAGTATGGGGAAAGTGCGCCAATACTCACATTAAAAAGCTCCAAATCATGCAAAATAAAGTACTAAAAATGATTTTACGACATCCTTTGCACTTTTCAACAATGATATTGCATGAACAAGCCGGAATTCTGCAGGTCGCTAGAAAAATTGAAATACTCAATACAAACTTTTTTGAAAGATGTGTTCGTTCCGACAATACACTTATACAAAGTTTAAGAAACTAAGACTCTATTAATTTATTTACGTTTTTGTTAAAAAAAGGGAAAAAATTCCCTCCGGAATAAATTGGTATCGTAGTCAAAAATTCCCCGCGGAATTTCGCGAAATTCCCGCCGGAATATTTCCTTCGCAAGTATACTGGTGGAAATTCAAACATCTAAGCATAAGCAGTTTGTATGTGGATAAGTAGTCGATTGCTTTTAAGTTTGTATTTTAAATCAAAAAAAGGGAAATAAGAGTTGCATTGGTTTGTTGTGGCTCGAATAAAAAGAAACTTTAGCTTTATAAAAGAAGAATAATTTTGTCTTTATGCAAGTATTTTTTGTTCAAGTTTTATTTCGATAATTTTATATAAAAATAAACATATAGGTCTAACTCAACATCAATAATCAAAGAAATTGGAGATGATGGTACATTTGGAAGCCGCGACATTGCCAATGGCTTCACTACGAATAGGAGCAAAGACGATATGAATAAATTTTGGAAGCTTCTAGAGAAGGAACTGAACAGCGTAGGAGCTCCAATCTCAATTATTTATGTCACTTCACTAAATCGAACGCGAGTATAATAAAATAATTAATAACATTAACACAATTTTCTGTTTAAAAAAATACATTACCAAAATCTCCACAAATATGAGCTTAAATTATAATTGAATTATTTGCGTTTGACAACTGTCAACGCCTTCGAACATAACTTCGAAAATTCCGGGGGAAATAAATTCCGATGGAGATTCACGATACTAGGAATAATTTCCAAGGAACAAAAAATGTTCGGGAGGAATTTTTTTCCCTCGGAATTGCCGATAGCCCTGATTTATTTATACACGTTTTTGTTAATTTATTTATTCACTTTATGTGTAGCAGACTATTATTTAGTTATTTATTTGCTTATTTATTTATTTATTTGGTTATTTATTTATTTATTTATTTGCTTATTTATTTATTCATCTATTAATTTTTATATTTATTTTTTTAACATATTATATAATACGCTTTCAGTAGTTATTTTTCTTTCCTCGCTGTAATATTAGTTAAGACATAAAATAATCAAAATATTTATATGAAGGTTTTTTTTCCATAATTTTTCCTTCAAAGCTGTCACAAAATAATGCATAATTCTTTAACAAAATATAAATTTTTCAGTTGTAAGATCAGACTTAACGATCAAATCTTTGTGCAAGCTATGCAAATATTTCAAAAAATGCAATGTTATTTATGATGAAAACAGTAAAATATCTATCTATCTATCATTTTGATTGTTAAAGAACTGCAAGTGCATATGAAAGTGCAAACAGGAGCTATTGAAGGTTAAAAAGTAACAAATTATAGAGAAAAAACATGAGAAAGTATGTTGCAAAACAAACAATAAACTTAGGGGCGGGCTACAGCCCGCTTGGATACCCTATTGTTATTCCCACCAGACACTTAGAGAGGATATATCATAAATTTCAGTTTCCTAGCTCAAACTTTGACTTTCCAATAAAATTGTTTTATTTAATTGTGGGCTGATTTTAAAAATTATATCTCCCGAGCAGTTTTATAAGTCAAAGATCATAAAAAATTTCAGCTTTCTAGCTAAAAATTCGATTTTTTTCGATTTTTTTTTCCTTTGAGTTTGTGGGCGTGTCTGTGGGCGAATTACAAAAATTCTTAAACTTAATTATTTCGGGGACCTGGAGAATATAATGGTTAAAGGTCCATTTTTTGCCGACAGACGCACGGACATGGCTAGATCGACATTACTATCAATGCTGATCATAAATATAGTAACTTTTAGGGGTCTATGGGCAATATTAAGGTATGTTACAAACTTCGCGTCAAAATTTATATACCCTTAGAATAGGGTATAAAAACAGTTAATATGTTGAGCAAAAACGCTGTTCAATTATATTTAGATATCTAAAATGTTTGTTTAGAAAACTTTTCAACTTATTTGCTTTTTTTTGCCACAACGCGATTGTCACGGTTTCACTTTTATTTTTTGAACAGAATCTTATAATATTGTTAACTTTTTAGTATTCCATAACAGTGATTGGATACTCCTTCTTAGTTCTAGAAACTTGTTTTTGTTATAATTCGCTTTAATATAAACTTTTTACGAGATATTCGCAACAAAATCATTTTTTGCCATAACTACGCGATTCTCACTTTTTCAGTTTTATTTTTTGTACACAATCATATTAAGTATAATGTTAACTTTTTAGTATTCCAAAACGTGGTTTGGATACTCCTTCTTAGTTCTGAAACAATTTTTTTGTTAAAATTGGATTTGTTATAAACTTTTTTGGAAATATTCGCAAAGAACGTAAAGGGTTTTTCAATAAGAGCGCTACAAAAGTTTTTTTTAAATAAAACAAAAACGGTTTTGGATATCAATGAAATTCTTTATTCCTGTGAAAGTACGTTCGATGCCATTATGTATGGAACTCGATTTCTTTTGCATGGCCACCACGGGCACGCTTGCAGAAGTCCAGGCGCTGAACCCAATTTTCGTCGGTTTTCAAGCATAAATCGGCCGATACTGCTGCAATTTCACGTTCGATATTCGTACGAAGTTCATCAATCGTCGCTGGCTTGTTGGCATAGACTATAGACTTGACGTAGCCCCACAGGAAATAGTCTAACGGCGTCAAATCGCACGACCGAGGCGGCCAAGCGACTGGACCATTTCGTGAGATAACACGGTTTCCAAACTTGGTTTCCAATAAATTGATTTTGGCATTCGCTGTGTGGCTTGTGGCGCCGTCCTGTTGGAACCACATGTCCTCCAAGTCCATATCATCCAATTGGGGCCACAACGACGTCACAGAGATGCCCAACTACGTCACAGAGATGCCCAACGCTTGAGAACGACGTGTGAGAGACACATTTGGGCTTTCTTCAACTGAAGCCTCAGCGGCAGCAATATTCTCGACACTACGGGCACTTCTTTGTCTCACTGGCACGGGAACATTTTGTACTGTGCTTGTGGATTCAAATTTTTCCACTAGACGCTCAATTGTTGATCTGCTAGGACGATTATGACGACCATAAATTGGATGTAGCGCTCTTAACGTTGAGGCCACTGACTCCGAATTTCGGTAGTAAATTTTAATAATTACGACTCGTTGTTGGCTCGTATATCTTTCCATCATGAAATGGCAAACCTTAGTGAAGAGAAATGTTAAAAGAGCGGGAAGAAATTCGGCGTCGTTTGCTGTCCCTGTCGCTCTACTTTTATAGCGTCCCTGTTGAAAAACCCTTTATATCCCGCAATGCAAATTTGGCATTTATTTCTTTATTCAAAAAAAAAAAAAAATAAAAAAAAAAAAAACAGATTGGTGGGTATCAGACAAAATCAATTACTAGCAGCAATGTATATGTTTTATAGTGGTACACACTGTTTAGTGAATATTAATTTAAGATCAATTAGAAAAGGAAATTTTAAGTGTATAACTCATTAAATATGTAAGGATTTCATGAAATTAATATTGTGTCTTCCTTTTGGTAAGTTTTCTAATTTAATTATAGGTATTATATTAGATTCGAACAATTTAATATATTTGTACGGTTACGTTATATGTATTTAAATGTTGCCGAAGATTACATTTTCCCTGACCATGAAAGAAGTGGTAGCATGTTCCGGTGTCGCTGATACCATCAGGTTTATGGATTTTTGTTTTTTGAAATGTTTTCCACATTTATGTATTATTTATTTGATTTTTAGGTTAGAAAAATTCTTAAGCAATACTAAATAATGTATGTATTTATTTATTTATTTATTTCTTGTCACCAAAGACCAAAATCTTTCATAGACATAAGGTGATGTCATTACAAATTAAATAGGAGAAATAGGAAAATACAAAGAAAACTTAGAGCAAACAAATTATGACTGAACACCATCAAGTAATTTTCGTTTTATGGCGGAAATTGATAAGCTAAAATCGATTAAATTGACATAAGCATTATACGATATCATTAAACCGTTAAACGAAGACAAACGGCCGTAGTTTGTACGAGAGTGGTGTAGTCTAAGAAATCTAATGCATCGGAGGTTAAGTGATGGAACATTTATGTTGAGAAGGCCTAGAATGTTTGTTGAATCAATCTCTCCTATTAGGGTCCTATGAACAAAGACAATTCTTGCCACAGTTCTCCTAACTTCTAATGACGCTAAGCTTATCAAGTTTAACCTAGATGCATAAGGTGGTAAGTTGCTTAAGTCAAGCCAATGGAGTCCTCTAAGAGCGAACCTTAGAAATCTTTTTTGAATTGATTCAATTCTATTGATATGATTTCTATAGTAGGGATACCAAACAATAGACGCATATTCTAATACAGATCTAGCAAAAGCTACATACAAAGTTTTAATAACATAAACGTTAGAAAACTCACATTTGCCTTGTTTGTGATAGACTCAACATGGTAATTCAACGATAGCTTAGTGTCTAAAATCACTCCCAAATCTTTGATTACAGAAACACGGGGAAATGACTACGCCATCAAGAGTATACGTAGACATGACAGGTGATTTATAGCAAGAAAATGTTATAACTGAAAATTTAGAGACATTTAATGAAAGGTAGCTTTAAGAGCACCACAGATGAAGTTTCTGAAGATATGAATTTAGAAGGTGAAAAGAGTGATAATCATTTCCCGGAAAATATATCTTAAAGTCATCCGCAAACATTAACAAAGAACATTCAGGAATAAATTTGACAATCATTCACAAACAGAATAAAAAGTAGAGGTCCAATGTGACTTTCTTGGGGAACACCATTGGGAAACTTTACATTTTGAAATCTATCAGTAAGGAAGGAAGAAAGCCATTTTAAAAAGAAAATTGGAAATTCCAATTTTGTTAATTTAAAAAGTAACATTTTATGATCAACACGATCAAAAGCTTTGCTGAAATCCGTATAGATCGCATCAACCTGGCTACCCTTACTGATTTCAGAGATTACAAAGTTAGTAAATAACAAAAGATTGGTTACAGCTGACCTCTTTTTTACAAAGCCATGCTGATTACTGCATACGAGGGATTTACAATAGCAATGTAATCTTTCTGTAACTAGAGAATCAAACAATTTTGGAAGAGGAGATTGCTTAGGTACATAGTTTCCAATTTTATTTGTCCTGCCAGACTTAAAAATGGGAACTATAAAATAAGTTTTCCAAACAAATGGAAATGTGCCAGTTTTTAAAGATAAATTAAAAATATGACATACGATTTTATGTAAAGGGTACGCACAGTTTCTAAGGAAAATAGAAGGAAGACCATCAGGACCTGGATTAAGGCTGGACTCCGAAGCAGCTAAATTCTTCAAAATCATTTTCAGAAAATATCATACTGTTGAAAAGAGGATTAGGAGAATCATTAATATAATCAAAAAAATTCTCATCTATCATCAAGTCATTTTTTGAATAAACAGATTGAAAAAATCTTGCAAAATTATTACAAATAGTATCGGGAGAATCCGCGAAACGTCCATTAAAAGATAGTGAGTCTGGAAAACCATCACTTTTGTTTTTAGAATTTATAAACTTCCAAATTGTATCTGGCCTGGAAACAAGAGTATTCTGTATATCGTTTAAATACACAAGGTATGCAAGGTAGAGAGATGTTTTCAACTCAGACTTCAGCCTTCTAAACAAAACGTAGTCTTCAATTGCCAAACTAAACGCCATTTCTTGTAGGCTCGGTTTTTTTTGAGTTTTTTAGGTTGCGTGTAATTTCGTTGTCCCAAGGACATGACTCAGCCTTATTTTTAATGCGAACTATAGGAAGATATTGAAAGGAAAACACAAAATTTATAGGTATGTAAGTAGGTAATTTAAAAGAAATTTCAAGTTATATGAATGTGAATAGCAAGGGGTGATTTTATCGTTATCTAGTTTTAGACAATTTAGAGTTAGGTCGCTATTAGATGTTGAGTTATTTTCACTGTAGAACTTATTGTAGGCACTTTTAATTCCCCTTTTCCTTAGGCTAAGAGCTGGTATATTTTGAAGAAGAGTGACGTATGCGATTCACAAGGAAGCACGATGCACACCATGTAACCACGTGTATTTCTCCGCTTTTTGGATGTGTTGACGCTAGCTGAAGATCCCCGCATAAGAGCGAAATACGACTCACATCCAGCGATATTGTTGTTGTTAATCGGTATGATAAACCGTGATCGAGAAGGGAGAGTTGAGAAATGCAGTAGCTTTTACTTCGGAAGTCCGCAATTTCTGTGGACAAGAGAAATACACGATCATTCTTTGCACTTTACTCGAATAATTTTTACGCATACCTTAAATTTTGTTTCTCAATATTTGGGTCTCGCGTCTCTACACGCGTTTAGGGAGTCAGAGTGATTTTTGGCAGCATCACAATAATGGCAGATGATTGGGACAGTTTCGCGAAAATAAGAGAAATCCTATTCGTACTCGTGGATCGTCATTATGCCGTAGTATACATATTTATTTTTCTTTCTTATACCCCACCACTACCACAAAGCAAAGCTACGATCAGGAAAAATCGTATTTGATAAAATAAAGTCTCTTTTAGACTGCTGTAGCTTTGCTTCTAGATGGAGCCCAAAGTGATAGCTTAAACAAATTAGGAGAGTACTACCCAAAATTATTTTGGGCGTTTTGGTATCTATTACGATTTGTCAGTGGAATGCCAGGTTAAAAGAAGTAAAATCGAAACAAATTAAAAGTTCGCAACCACTTTTCATCCCCTTAGAGGTTGCATTTTTTTAAACTCCCGTGTTATCACGCGTTTGAACATAATATAAAACCACCATGCTAAATTTCAAGTTTCTAGATCCAATGGTCTAGCGGCTGCAGGAAATAACCCCCCAATGAAATAACCCCCCAAATGAAAGATGAAATAACTCCCCAAAATTTGTATGGAGGTGGGGATTTATTTCATGGGTTTTTGGGAACTTATGTCATACATACTTCAAATTGGGGGGTTATTTCATAGTGAAATAAGTCCCCAAATTCAACTATGAAATCAGTCCCCAAATTTGGAGACTCAAAGTGCAATAAGGCTAAGTGCTAAAATAAAACCTCGCACCTACTCCAAATCAAACAGTGACCCCAAGCAGGGGGGTTGCAGGGGGACAGCATGCCCCCATACGCATTATGGGATGGGATTGTGGGACCCCTAAACAGTGCAATGCGTATGGGGTGGCATGCTGCCTCCCTGCAACCCCCCTGCTTGGGGTCACTGTTTGATTTGGAGTAGGTGCGAGGTTTTATTTTAGCACTTAGCCTTATTGCACTTTGAGTTCCCAAATTTGGGGATTTATTTCATAGTTGAATTTGGGGACTTATTTCACTATGAAATAACCCCCAAATTTGAAGTACGAGTATGTATGACATAAGTTCCCAAAAACCCATGAAATAAGTCCACAATTTTGGGGGCTTATTTCATATGAAATAAATCCCCACCTCCATACAAATTTTGGGGAGTTATTTAATTTGGGGAGTTATTTAATTTGGGGGGTTATTTCATGGGGGGGTTATTTCCTGCAGCCGCCTAGACCATTAGATCCAGAAACTTGAAATTTAGCATGGTGGTTTTATATTATGTTCAAACGCGTGATAACACGGGAATTTAAAAAATGCAACCTCTAAGGGGATGATTTGGGGTAGGTGCGAGGTTTTATTTTAGCACTTAGCCTTATTGCACTTTGGGTAAATGAATTCGTATGGCCTTATTTCACTTTCAGAAAGCCATAGTGAGTCATAACACATTGAACACTTGAAATCCATTTTGGGGAATTATTTCATACTTATTTGGGGACTTATTTCATACCATTTTGGGGACTTATTTCACTGTGAAATTATTCCCCAATTTTGGGGAGTTATTTCACTTTTCATTTGGGGGTTATTTCATTGGGGGGTTATTTCCCGAAGACGGTCTAGGCTGGATCATGATTATTCGGCTTATTCGTTTTGTTATTATAAAGTTAGATGTGGAGGTATGTCTATTTGAAAATTGTATAAGTTAGAAGAAGTTTAGTGGGATACCAAAATCAAACATAGGGACGGGCTACAGTCCGCTTGGGCGAACTGTTGGATACCATATTCTTATTCCTATCCCTCATAAGTGGGCGTGACAAAAGTCTAAGTATGGTTGAATTGTTAAGAACGCTCTACATATTTTGTTATATAACATTTAAAGGATTTTATCAACAAAAAAACGCTCCCTAGCTCAAACTTGGGTGCTTCAATAAAATTGTTTTATTTAATTGTGGGCGTGTCAGTAGGCGGATTTAAAAAAAATTAACTCATGAGCATAAAGGGCCCCTAGAGAGTTTCATTTCAGCTCCCTAGCTCACTTTGAATTTTAAAAAAAAAATAATTGTGGGCGTGCTAGTGGGCGGATTTTGAAAATATTTACACATGAGCATAAAGGGCCCATAGAGAGTATATATTATAAATTTCAGCTCCCTAGCTCAAACTTTGGATTTTCAAAAAAATTGTTTTATTTATTTGTGGGCGTGTCAGTGGGCGGATTTTGAAAATTTTTTATCCCGAGCAGTTTTAGGAGTCATAGATCATATATAAAAAATTTCAGCTTTCTAGCTCAAAATTCGATTTTTTCCAAAATTTTGTTTTTTTGAGTTTGTGGGCGTGTCTGTGGGCGGATTTCAAAAATTCGTAAACTTGATTATTTCGGGACCCTAGAGAGTATATGGTTAAAATTTCAGCTCTCTAGGTCCAGTTTAAAGGCCTAATTTTTGCCGACGGACGGACGGACGGACATACGGACGGACGGACTTAACTTTTAGGGGTCTACGGGCAATATTAAGGTATGTTACAAACTATGCGCCAAAATTAATATACCCATAGAATAGGGTAAAAAAAAATAATTGGCAAGAATCTCAAATTTAAATCTCGCGTTTGGGAAAACATAGTTGCTGTATATCTGAACTGCAAAAACTGGTTGGATGACTATAACAAACTTTTTGATATGTTGCAAGGATTCGGAAAGGATAATATTCGTTTAATTGGTTATATCAATGCCGCATAGGTTTTTAGCAACGTTTTTTTGGGAGATATGGGAAGAGAGCTCAGAAAATTCAAAGATTTGGGGTGCCATGCGAAATTTTCTGGTGTCCTAGATATATAACAAGGGGTTAATTGTGGAGAATTGAAACTACTCCCAAAACTTACATGGAAAAACTCTGATTTGGCAGCATACATTGAATTAACATATGTTAGAAACAAGAAGTACATATGCTTGGAAACGGAGAAATTTATTTGGAGATTTGATCGACAGTCATTAAGAAATCGAATGGAAGTATGTCTCGAAGCAATAAAGGCAGATCTCAATCTTGACAGGCTGACTGGTTCGACAAGGAATGCAACAGAAGTAGGAACAAAACGTTTAGTCGCTCTAAATTATTCAGAAGGTTTGGAGAATAATTTTCGCGAAAGTGGTACACAGAGGAAAATTAAAAAAAAAGTTTTCGAATACAAAGCCAATAAACTAGCAACCTGCCGAAACTCCAAAGAGTTCTGAAGCTCAGCTAGAAGATTTAATGGCAACAGACTTCAAATTGGTAAAGCTTTTTCTATACGCAATTTAAAAGGGCAGTTCCAAGGCTTTTTGAATCGGCCAATACAAAAACAGGCAAACAGCAACTGACGAACGACTGTCGACTGATTACAGGTCAATGTAAGCGCCGGTGACATACTCCGTAACAGGGTCAGTTACGACACTTGAAAAACCATTAAAGCGGACGAGCCAAAAGTCCGTTGAGCTCTTTAGCGAAAAGCGGCTCAAAATATTCTTTGTAAGGGTCCGGCTGGGAGGAGAGTAAATCCATAAATAAATCCTTAAAAGAGATATACACCTACAGGTGTGAGACAGTGCATAAAAGGGGTGCAGGTATGTTCTCAGAACACCCTGAGCTCAGTGTCGCCATGCGACTTTCAGACCGCTGCAATATATTTCAGGCAAAAGTTATGGCTATACAGCATACAGTTTGCAGGCTATATAAGCCCATAAGACGTTAGAACCGTCATGATCTCCGGCGATAGACAGCGATAAAATCCCTGGAATCATCACCGACAAGATCCAAGCTGATAAAGCAATGCCGAGAATCTCTCAACGAGATCTTCAATAGATCCGACATATTGCCGTTCTGTGTTCTTGTTGACAGGGTTATTCCGGGCAACTACATGGTGGACGATTTAGTCAAGTAGGCACTGGGCAGTATCTAGTCATACAAACGATGAAATCCAACCCATTTGAGAACGCAATCGAAGAGGCAAACAGTAGGTAGAATGCGATCAGAATTAAGAAATCGTTCAAACATAACGCAATATTAATGGAATAAATAGACTCCTTTCTATAAATAGGAAAACCATTAACATTGCGATGGGAGCAATCACTGCGACTGCTTCTTAGATAATCACGCCACCAGAATGGGGTTTCTGTACAAGCTGCAGATACGTCGATGAAGAGATGTCAAAACGCACCTATTTTGCAATTACCCTGAACTTGCCAATACGAGGAAACAAATTCTGGACAATTACTTCTTGTTCGACAATCTAAGTGAACTATATGAAATCAATACGTGCATCAGAAAACTCATCTCTGTGTCGAAATAAGCCCTATGTGATGCACCCCCTAGGACTATTTATTTTATATTTTTATTCTTTTGAACCTTCTGTTATGTTGTCAATGCGCCCAAACCTTTTGACTGCAACATATATATATGTACCGTTTTCATATTCATTTCATTCATTGAAAAACAGTCCATAAACTTCTTTACAGTGGCTCATAAATTTATCATAGTTCGACCGGTATTTTATTTCCCCAGCACCATACATGCCTGATGAACATAACCAAGTTATCTTGTAACTACATAAGGAACTGATGATAATTTAAGAGCAGAAAGCCGATAGCTAAGTACCCGTCCCCCTTAATAAAAATGACGAGCATGATGTGATTGTTCGCATTTTAAAAGGAAAAGCTGTTCAATAAGCGAAATTTATATGGCCTCCCTTCTTTCTGGTGCAGTCATTGCCAACCGTTCAGTAGCGTTAGCTCAAAATGATTTCACTAAATTGAAAAATATTGATCGCTCAATTGCCCAACTCATTGCATGATGATGAAATTGTAATTTTACACTTCACCGGATACAATTTCTGGTTGATTGATAATTTAGAATTTCATTAAGTATATTGCAATTTTCTACATCGTAAGCATAATTTTAAGATTGATGCAACTCGGGGAGATATGAATATATACGAGTACATTCATCCATGCTTAAATAAAATTCGGACTCATCGCTTATTTCGTAAGAAGGGAATTATTGAGAAATGTGTTTTATATACCGTCTATGTTCGACCAAAACTCATTAACTGACAAAATAAAAAGACCGAGATAAACAAGTTTTAACACAACAGTTTTTCATTTTTGTTACTACTGCTTTAAATTTGAATTTCTTGTTCTAGATTCGGGTTATAATATTAGTCCAGTGTAGGATGCATGTGGAAAACTATTTAGATTCAAAAATTACCATTAGTCTTACCACCTTAAAGTGCTAATTTAATGATTTTTGGCTGATAAAAAAAAACCGAAAGATCATATTAATGAGTTTAGAGTTTTGTTTCTTTTAGTTAAATTAATTCATTCATTCATTCATTCATTGATTTGCAATGTCCCGCTTATCCATTAAGTGGGTCGTGGGTATAAGTTACTCAAGTGGACCCTCCATAGCTCTCGATTCTCCGCCATCCAAATCATCCAGGGCAATCCCCATACGGATAAAGAAGAGATTATGGACTTGATCTAACCATCTCATCCAGCAATACAACGGATAAATCTCATTTCTTCAGCTTGTATCCGCGATTTTATTCTTTGGGTCATTACCCAAACTTCATGACTGCTAAATTACAATAGTTAAATCAATGTAAAATAGAAATTGGTTGATGATTATCTTTAATTTAAGCATTAGGAAAAATTATGTTAGTTCACAATTTGAGTATGGTAGGTACCTACATAGTATAAGTTAAATTAATAAGGGAACACTTGTGGATAAAATATTGAAAAGTTAGTTCCTTAATCTTCTTCTTCTTCATCTTCGTCATCTTCTCCCTCTGAAAAATGAGGTTCTGGCAATTTATTAGCCCCTGTTTTTTTTTTCCAACAGGCAGCTTATCATACCACCCATGGAACTCCTCTGGAATAATGCCCAATGTGCAGAGTTTCTTTAAATCTTTTTCTTTCTCCTTGCTTATAGGAAGTAAGCCTTTGTACGTGGGTGGCGACGGTGTAGAGGTTAGTGTGTTGGCTTGTGACCCGTGCGGTGCAGGTTCAATCCTCGCGGGGAACAACAACATACGCCACCTATTCACATGCCTCTACACCAAAAGAAGGTTTTCTGCCTGGTAGTACAATGGACCGTTACCGAGTCTGAGTGCTCTGGGATTTGGATTCCCTTTTTAATACAAAAAAAAGAAGCCTTTGTACAATTTTCGAAGCACTTGTACTCCATTAACTGTTTTAACCCGCCTAGCTGCTACATGAGTTTTCGTGTAAGAACTGTGATGATCATATATATCGGTAAAAAATTGTGTCTGGAGTTTCTTCCTCAAACCGCAAAGATTTTATTTTGAGCCAACTTACTTTTGCACCTCGCTCATCTTTTAAGCGATTTTTGATAAGCTCATCTGAGAGGGCTTGTAGGTCATAAAAATCACTGTACCGCATTTCCTTGACCTGATAAGGATCTTTCTTTGAAGCTTTTCCCCTGAAAGACCTGAAATGTCTCTTCTTTTACTCTCGCTTTCGATAACGCAATGCATACTGTCACACTCCATAAAAGTATGTCCGGATTCCAGAAATTTTTGTTCAATTACCTCTATGTGGCTTCAGTTGCAAACGGCGTAGAGTAAGAGCGCTGCAACGTTTTTGTTTCGGTTTTGCCCTGGACACGTATCGGGAAAAAATGTTACTGTCTTAACATGAACAGGTAGCGCATTCAGCCATTCCAAAAGAGTCGTGCCAATTTCTGAACGCCCACGTTTGCCATTCAATTCATTCCACATAAAGCAGAACGCATTTCCACTCCCCCCCTCGTAGATGGTAAGGTTATACACACAAATTTTCCTAGAACTGGGAAACATCTGAACATGGAAGCTGAAGGACACTCTGCAGATCAAAAGTTGCGGTTACAAAAGATGGATCGGCTTGGGCAAGTAGCTTATCTTTTGGTTTTTCAGAATTACACTCGTTCTTTCTTTCAATATGGGCATCATAAGTGGCTCTTAAACGTTCTTTGTCTTCAGCTTGTTCAAATTTACTGCAAACCGAACATCGATCTTTCTTTGGTTTGAAGAATGTATAGTTATAATTTTCACAAAAGTATGTATCGTCTATAAGAACTTTGGCTGACAACGTTTTTGATTTCATTTTCGTCACAGTAGGACCTGTATAACTCAAACATTTTTAAAATGGATAGTTTTTTGTCTAAGTACCGCTTCGATGTGCTTTTCCTGCAGTACTGACTTTTTATTGTCGGAAAGCTTTCGATATGTTTTTTAACATGTGTCATAGTAGTATCTGAACGCTTGTTATTTGGAGCACGTTTACCCCGTTTATCGACAGCATCGAATAATCCTAAACTGTTTCGCCCTTTTACTGCAGTGTTTATCGGTCCATTGCTTATGCATAGAGTTTTTTTTTTTAAAAAAATTCTGACAGACACGTTGCTTTGTTATGTCCATAGACAAGTAGTGATAAGCTCTTGAAAAAGATCTTGATCTATCTGCAGACCTAATTCTCCTTTTGGGTTCGGTAACTTTGACGTTAGAAAGTATAAAGTCTTGCTGACGCGAGTAATCCAAATCCCAGCACATTTTACAAATTGCTACACGCTCTTCAAAACTAAAACTATTTTCACACTTGTAAATAAAGTTCTTTTCTGCACAACGTACTGGTTTTGGGGTTTTTCCTGACATTTCCTTTTTGGCAGTTTCATTGAAGTATGGAATACACCCACGCCGTTGTCTTTTCACTAAATTTTTCTTACAGTTTTCTGCATTCTGCTTTCGCCATCTGGTAAGTAACTTACCTTCT
The DNA here is from genome assembly GCA_949715645.1 of Portevinia maculata. Lineage (NCBI taxonomy): Eukaryota > Metazoa > Arthropoda > Insecta > Diptera > Syrphidae > Portevinia > Portevinia maculata. The sequence goes on from OX454525.1 coordinate 300,097,146, forward strand.
CTTCCATTTTGCACCACACGCTCCAATTCAAAATCAGCCGCTATTATGTCGCTGTCGTCTGGTATAATAAGTTCGTTAGCTTCAACAGAAGTTTCTGGAATCAAAGGATTTTGCAAATTGGAGATGTTCTGCTCGTTTATCGTTGCTTGAGAATTGTTTTGTTCCATATGCCATTGGCACTTTTTCGAGAAAAACGCATTTAAAAGTTTGCGTACTTGGTACTCCGAAACTGTGTAATACGATTTTTTTTTTATTTTTTTAATTTGAAGTTAGTCTTATAAAGAGTTCACCTACCAATTTTCAAAGTGTTTTGCCAAACCGTCAACAAGCCACGTTAATTAACGTAAAAGTCTCCTTTTTGGACTAGTGTCCCACCTCATACATTTTGGAACTGATTTCTTTTTCATACACGTGGAACACAAAAAAATGGATATGGCACAAAGCAATTCTCATCCAAAATATCTGAAAGGCAAGAAAGCATGGAATTGGACGCTAAAATTTGAAAAAAAAAATTGATTTCATCTTTTCTGTTAACAAAGTTTTTATTCAAAAAATACAATAAAATAAGAAAATTATTCAAAGTGCTTAGCATTGAACCAGTAAGTGAAAAATGTCAGATCAAATCAGATCAGAAAAGTATAGCTTCGAGTCATAATGTTCTTCTCTCAGCTGCGAAATTTCAAATAGATAATCCCCTTTCGGGTTTTGAGTGAGCATTGTACCGTCAATGTTTGGGCTGATGTCGATTTGATCACAATTTGAACTCGTTCCATGTTATTCTTTCGATTTTTTTTCATATATATGCGAATATTTGTAACATTAAACTAAGTAATACGATATCTTACGCCAAACAAATAAATCAGTTGGCATCAGTACAATTTGAATTTTCAAATCTGACACATTTCACTCACTTGCCCTACCTCAAAACTTAGTACAGAAAAACTTGTGCTAAACTGATCTGCACAGCTTCCTGGAACACAAATTGACAGAATGTAGAACACTTTGCGGCAAGTTTTTTACTCATGGAACACCAAATCTTGTACTTTTCTGTTTTTTTCTGTACTTATCTGTTAAGGTTCATTAAACACATCTATTGAAACCATATGTATTCAATGATTGACTGATCGTACGTCTTCAACTACTTTTTGCGTTTGCAGCACTATTCATGACCGCACCGAATTCATATCTTCATAATATCGAATATTATCTACACAACTGTAATGGAGGTGGAACAAACCAATACCAAAATTTTTGTTTGCGATCAGTAGCCGTGTGTCTTTGCACGCGGATATAGGGATAATTTGAAATTTGCATGTAAAATACAACAACATCTTATCCTATATACGCTAACTTTAGCGGGGATAAACAGTGCTTCCAAAACCCATTTTCTTCGTTTCTGATGAATCGTTGCGATGAATTTTTTAGGAAATGTCACAGTTTGACATCCCGCCGACCACTGGCACATCCCGCCCAAGATTTTGTTCAGGATTTTATTATTATTTTTTTTTCAAAATTTAGTAAATCTGTCAATGTGAAACTGTTTTTTATAATTTTAGAATATGTTTGGCATTAATTTCAACTGTCGGAAATTAATATTTTTGAATTTCACGATTTTCAATAAAAATTTCTTAACTCAACTTCCAGCCGTGTCACTAATAAACGTCATAGGTGCATGTGTGCTGCCAAGTTTTTTTTTAAGAATGATGTGATATACACGTGGCACAAACAAATTCTACAAACTGTTGATTTTGGTGGATATGGGACAAAGTCGATGTTCGATATCTCGGGATTGGAAAGACTAAGAGCAAATCGAATCACAAATTTAAAAAGAGCATACAAAATTATCATAGAATCCGTTCCTAACTCAAAAACGACAGAAGTGGCGTATGGAACAAAACAATTCTCAGGCGACGTTATGTCTATCATCGTCTCCACCCCACAATCCATCTCTATACATACTAAGAAGATAAGGGTTTTCGTTTGATACCATATGACTTAGGTAAGATTATCACTATTTTTACCATTAGTGCAGTACGAACTAGGAGGTATTTTTGGGTTTGTTGGAGTCTTAAGAAGTATCTTAACGAGTGCACTCAGTGGCTGGTTGTCTTCATCTTCCCCAGAGTCAGAGTCTCTGGGTTCTGGATGATACTCCGGATCGGCAATACTATTGTTGTTTGAAAAATCTGAGTCTGACTCTTCAAGAATTTCTCGAACTAACTCACTAACATACATTTTTTTGCACGGATCAAAATTAACGTTTAGATTCATTGGCGCCAAAAATTTATTTGAGGTGACGAATTTTTGATTGATTGATTGATTTATTTATTTAGCAGAACTCTGCTATTTAACTTCAATGTTTTACAATTTGTTAACTTAACTTAAGGTACATCAGTATATAATAATAGTTATATCCAACTCTTAATCCATTTTAATTATGTGGGTAAAGACTTTTTATATATACAGTTACATTTTGCTTAAATATACGTAAATTCGTTTCATTTTTAATGTTTCTTGGTAGTGAGTTAAATAGGTGACAACCTTTATAAACTATACTATTTTGGGTTACATTATTAATATAATTTGGTAATCTAAAATCTGCATGGTTTCTTAATTGATAAGGTTGAGAATCTCCTACGTAACTCAGGTACTTCTGCAAATATTTAGGTAATATACCATATTTAATTTTAAATACAAAACACAGCATGTTTACAAGAATTCTTTGTTTTACATTTAACCACAAAAGTATCTCTAACATTAATTTGACAGCAGTATAACGATTGCACTTAATAATTATTTTCATGGCTCTGTTCTGTAGGATTTTTTTAGCTACTTTTTTAATGATGTAGTCTAAATGGAAGTTGAATGATAATTTATAATCAATAATAACTCCTAGATACTTAATTTTCTTCACTTGCTCTAGCGATTCATTCCCAATTTTAAGATTTAGCTGTACACAGCGTTTTAGAGACATACATTTACATTTATTAACATTTAGCTTAAGCTTATTAGAACTCAGCCATATGCTCATTTTCGATAAATCTTCCTGCATCATTCTTTTACATTCATCCTCGTTATTTCCAGCGATAAATAGTAGTGCGTGATCGGCAAATAGGGCTATCTTAGAATGCTTTATTTCGTCATCAATGTCATTTATGTATATGATGAAAAGCAGCGCGCCGAGTATGGATCCCTGTGGAACTCCGAGGGTTGTTTCGACACTACTGGACATCATTCCATTAACATTCGTTTTCTGGGATCGACCATTTAGAAAGGATCGAATCCAATTCGATTCTTGTCCGCTAACACCTTATCCCCGCAGTTTCTTCAGCAGAATTTCTCTGTCTATGGTCTCGAATGCTCTTCTAAAGTCCAAGAATACAGCAATCACACAGTTACCTGCCGCGATCTCCTCTTTCCAACTTATTAATATGTTGTTCAATGCGGACTCTCACGAGTGTTTCTTGCGGAATCCTGATTGACTTTCAAGAAACAATTCATTTGATTCGAAGTATTCCTCGAGTTGTAACTGCACAATTTTTTCCAATACTTTTTCGTATACTGGCAGAGAGTTTACTCGGCGGTAATCCTCACACTTGTTTGATCCTTTGACTTTGCTAACAGGAGTGACAACCGATTCTTTCCATGTGACTGGGAAAGTAACTCTACTCATTGACATATTGATCAACCGCTCCAAGATGGGCCCTATTAGGGATATGGAGTCCAGCAACATTTAAGCACTCATATAGTTGAAATCTCTTTTTTGGTTGATCAGTCCTATTACTCTTTTTATGTCCCCTATACTAACAGTTTTAAATTTGAATGTTGTGGTTACATTAGTGAGTCTTTGCCGAAACGGGATATGGGGTATTGATTTATTGATCTCTACGACGCTTTTGACAAAATACTTATTAAATTCTTCTGCGATCATAGTATCATCTTTGACGCAGATATTAGGTCCGTTCGCGAACTAATATGCAAACGTAAATTTATATAAACTTTCGTGCAAAACTACACAAACGCGTTCGCGTACTGAGAAATTGGTAAAAAGATGAACGAAAGAAACATGTACTTTCGTTAATTTTTCTTCACACAGAATTTCGGCTGGCAAGAAAATGAAAACTGTCAAATGATGAAATCCTATGAGTTTGCCAGCAAAAAAAAAAAACAGGTGTTGCCTCTTTTCAAGCCAAACTAAGATGTTTTTTCAACTTTTTACACAAAAGCGTTCGCGTACTTTTCTTAGTAATGAGAGGATTCTCTCTCGATTTTGGAGATTTGACACTTTTCATTTTTCTACACATAAAGTACGCGAACGGACCTATTGTTGAAGAAAAAGTCTTCTATTGATGGTTTTGGTTTATTTAAAACAAATAATTTTATTACTTGCCACATTGATTTTTGATCGTGTGCTCTTGCTATACGCTGCTTAATGCTGGTGTTCTTTGCTCTGACAATCGCCGCCTTATACTGGTTTCGGGTTACTCGGTATCTGTCCCATGTGATTTCACAGCCTGATGCAAGGAACTCGTTGTATCTACTTATTTTTTCACGTTTCATGTGTCGTAGGTTATCACTTACCATATGTTTGTCTCAGTTTTCCCAGTTTTGCTGATAATCATTGAGTTTGTGATTCTCAGCAGCTCATTTTGTAGTACCCTTCCGATTAGATTTGGATCCTCGCTACTAACGAAAACTTCGCTGTTTCTTAACTGGTTTAGGAATATAGATCTGTTATATCTCAACCTTTTTGTTTTCATTCCATCAGTTCTTTCCACTATTTTCTTTCCAAAGTTGTGCTCAATGACAATCGTTTCATGATCGCTAATTTTAAGTTCAACGTTAGACTTCGCAACAACATATGTTGCGTTAGATATTACATAGTCGATCAGTGTTTGGGTAGTGCTTGTTATTCTTGTAGGCTCTGCGACAACTTGTCTGCATATATTTTCAACTTCGATTGCATATTTTAATTCTCTGGTATAGGCGTTCAATTCATCAAACCAATCAATATTTATATCACCAGCTAGTACGAATTGCATATTAGACAGAACTAAATCCTCCAACCATTCTTTGAATACGTCACAAAACACTCGCATAGATGAACTTGGTGACCGATATATTCCTGCCAGGAGAATTGACTTGTTGTTGTTAGTAATTTTTACCACAAGCAAATAAATATGCGTAGGTATCATATCTTTTTTTATTACTGTTATTTCGAAATTTTTCTTGATATAAATGCACAGACCACCAGTGTGCCTTGACACGCTATTGCATCTAATGGGTGCATGAAACTCCTGTAATAGAATCTCGTCGTCTTCTATATCAGATGTTATATGAGTCTCTGAAAATATTAAAAAATCTAATTTTTTGCCGATGAAAATTTGTTCTGCCTCTGCTAAGTTGCCAGTCAACCCTTGTATATTGCAATATACACCTTTTAATATATTTGATTGCTAAACCACTAATCTGTTCTTTTCGGCCTTTAGCAGTTTCTTGAAAACTGAGCAGCTTACATCACGGCTATCATGGTTGATTTCTAAATTAAGTGCGTATTTTTCGTTGTATCGTATACAATTAATACATTTCGATTCTGCCGAATCACATCCTCTGGTGTCATGCTCCCCACCACATTTTGCACATTTGACTGCATTTTTGCATACTTTTTGGTTATGATAGTAGCCACAGCAGTTGTAGCACCGGAAGACATCGAAATGCTCAAATACCCGGCACTTCTCCCAACCTATGTTAATTTTCCGATTTTCTAATATATATTTGTGGTCATGTTCGTCAATTACATAAGTTAGTGACATTATGAATTTGTTATTTGATACGAGTATATCGGCCACTATGATTCAAAAAAAAAATGTTTCATTAAAAATTCATTAAATCACATAATGAGTTTTGGTTGATAGGGTTATGTATAAGAATTTCAGTGAATGACTTTTGGAACCAAGTTATTATAAAAATGATAGAATATACGTGGTTTTAGTGACTTTTGCCTGAAAGACAATTTGAAAATATTAATTTTGGTACACACAAATTGTTTTCTGAAAAATGTCAGTTAATGAGCTTTGGTCGAACATAGACGATATGTTCTTGTGAACAAATAATAGCTTTAAATTCTAAAGCCTTCAATGAGCTATACTAATTTGTGGAAGTTCACATATAATTTACTTATGCAAACTGAAACTACATGAAAGGATGAATGGTAAGGATGGGAGACATGAAACCATATACTTGTGGTTTGCCGGAATCCATTTGTGGATTCGTCGGCTCAATTTCTCCCGTGGGAAAATACTATACTTCAACAGCGCGATGACCGCAGTAAATGCGGGATTCTGTCCTTGAAATGCGTCAACTCCATATAACGAGTAGATGGATGGATGGATTTCGTTGGTTATCAGGGGCACATCTAAACGATGCACTTTAACTGCTTGTATAACAGGACGATAGTTCGGTAACTGGAGGCAAGATTTCGTTAAAGTGCCTACGTTAGGTTAGGTCTAGGTGCTTGTAAGCTATAAACAACACACTTAGACCCATGTGAGGTCCATTGTGATCTAGGGAGTTTCTCCCTCTACTCGTTAAACCCTTTGGAGCTTCTTATGAAGCGCGATAGACTTCTAATGCCTGTGTTATCCAAGTTACTAAGATTACAACTTTTTTACTTAACGGGCTCCCGACCCCTAAAGAGTCTCTGCTTGAGACACTGCAGCCTTCCATCCTCTGCGATCCCGGGTACGCTGCTTCCAGTTATCCAGACCAAGCATTTTGGCATCCGCGATAGCTTGGTCTTTAAAACGGAGGTTCGGTCTTCCTTGCCTACTCGAAGCAGGGGGCTGGGAGTCGAAGATCCTCTTGGCTGGAGCAATATTTTCCATTCGCTCAATTTGGCCGAAGTATTCGACGTGATTTAGCTTTTTGGACTTTATCCACATCTTGGTAATCCATAAAATTAAACTTTTTGTGAACAAAATTCTATTAATTTATTATATTAATAACATAGGCAAGAAATAATAATGAACTTTGTTCATTTTTTATATAAACAAGTTTTTAAAACTTAAGTTTGAAATTAAAAAAAATAGATAAACTTCATGTTTAATTATTGTTTTTTTGGGAAAATCAAATCCATTGTGCTATTTTTTTTGTTCGCAAATTGTTTAACAACTTCCTCAGGATCTATATTGATTTCTCTGTGAATATTCATGGATGCTAATCCATTTAGAGGAGCTTCGGAAGTCGTTGCCCTCAGCCAAGTCTTTAACCTTCTCCGGACGGAAAATGTTCTTTCTGGCTCTGCTGACGTAACTGGAAGTACACACAGTACTTCTAGTATCTTAATTATATTTGGGAATTGTACATTACAGTAAACGGGAAGAGAAGCTAAAGCTGTTGCTGGGATATTTTCTCCATTTTTCTCTTCCAGGGATATGCCTCGATAGTTCTTGCAAGACATAGCCTTTTTTGTTGAAGGGGCATATGGAGCTGATAGTCCAGTCATCGGGCATCTGATGATTTGGTGCCTGCGCCCTACCAAAACATCACCACCGTATTTGAAGAGCTCCGCTGGTAAGCCATCGAGCCTGCGGCTTTGTTGTTCTTTAGCTTTTTTATATCTAAGCCAACTTCTTCTATACTGGGTGGTGGAACTGGTGCTTCATTGACTAGACGTGGGCTTTCCTCTTGCCCTATCACTATTAAGCAGCTGTTGGAAATGCCGTTGATCCATTAAGGGCTCATCCGCCACCAACTCTTTTCCAACACTCTGGCTCAGTATTGGAGATCCCTATAAACCTACTATCCAAATATGTCGAAGCAGCTCATATAGGAATTACACTTAGTAGTTCGACCTGACTGGAACTGTAGAAGCCACCGTTGATTCCATCTAGAGAATTCATCCGCTGCCGCCTGAACAAAAGGAAGTGCCTAAGTGAGAAGACACTTTCACCCCCCCCCCCCCCCCCCACCCTTCTCTCGACCACCACCAACAAATACCATCCACAGGGGTTGGTTACCCCATCTCCAGTCGAGGTACTAGGCGCCCGGCTGTCACCAATGCGGAGGTGAGAGTACGAGTTGATAGTGAGAGGCTAGAGTGAGAACGCTTGTGTTCTCATGTAATCGCATCACTATCCCTTTCACCTACCAACGCGTCCAAGAATATTTGAATACTATTCTTTTAAGATTTATTTGACTAGATACAGTTCTTATTTTACTTTCTCTTCTACTTTAGTATACTTGAGAGAAAGATATTTCAATCGTGCTGAACTTTCGAACTGAGTAATAAATGAGGTGTGATTTTGTATTTAAGTTGGTGTCAGCCGGAGACAACAAGCACTTAGATGTAATTTTCAACTGCACTTCAAGTTCATAACTTTCCAGCGATTAGCCTTGGAGCAGATAAGTACATTGACATTTAAATTTTTCATAAGGGAAAGAACAAACTCGCTGGTTTTTTTGCAATCACTTGATTTGGGAATCGACACTCTGACTTTTATATTGTTATTGTTCATTGCACTCGGCATGCCATGGCAGTGAGCTTAAATCATAACTATAATTACCAAAAGATGCATGCGCTACCGACGCTATTTTCAAATTTTTTTTTTAGTGAAAATACTAAAATAGCACCCATCATGACGCCTGGAAAACCAAATTAACTAATCAAGTCGAAATGAAAGAATTTCCGTTTTCCCTGCAGAATTTGGGTAGCCCCATATACATAGTTTGTGAAGCTTTTTTCCTCGCTGCTATAAGAAGTTTTCATTTTCGTTGACATTCCTTTGGTTTTGCGATATTGCGACGCAGTATCTATGTGCACGTATCCTTATCTGACAGTCTTAGCCTTTTGGCGTGTTTACTCACAAAACTGGATACCTTCCAATATCCTGTGTTGTTCCATGCTTAATGAAAGTATTTCCCTCGATCTTTTGCAGTCCAAATACCGATGCCCACATAGTTTTGGCCATCTCATATTGGCATATTTTTTGTTTTTTTTTTCTCTAATAACTCCATTAACTAGACACGGATCAAACCATAGGCAGCCCACTACCTCACTGCTATCTTACTTCTCCTCCTTTTCTTGCCAGCTCAATAGTTATTTCATTACGTTCTACACTGTATAACTGTATTACTCTGTTCTGCCTGCACAATGCCTTAAGCATTATGCGACAGCTCCTCACTATTTCAGAATTGATGTTAATTGATTTAAGAGTGTTGAGTGCAGGATGAGATGACTACTGATATAGATGCTGATATTTCCTATCAGATATTGATTCCATCCCAATTAGTTCTACCGTGCTATACATTTGGCTACGTCCGATTTGATATGGAGAGGAAGACATTTTAGTGTCAGATTGAACCAGCTACTATTAAATACGTTACGGTGTAACAACGTCTAACGCAGCACGTTGTGTGTTTTGTTTACAGTTGTGTTCAAGCCCAACCATAATATTATTCCCATTAGGTTAAATATATAAACATACTTCAAAACGACTATACTGAAGTATCAAACGGCAGTAAGAATAATCCCTCCATCGTCAACTTGTTCTGGTTTCATAAACCCACTGGCGACAGTACTTTTCATAAGGAATTTTAAAATTATAAAATATTTACCAAGGGTGACAGATTTTCCGGCAAGAAGTGTGCTTTATGTGTCTTCCAATGGTGAAGTGCGCTAATTTAATACGATTTAAAAAGGTTGCAATTCGGCAATTGTTCCATCGAAAATACTTTTTTTTACTTTTGTCAACTCAATATGATTTTGTTAACAACACAATGGAGGTCTATTTACCTTCTGTCAATGAGTGGGTCTGGCTAGATTTTTTCCATTTTCAAAATAATGTGTATGCCCTATTCGAAGGATATTATAATGTTGACTCATAGTCAACAAACAACTTACAAAAAAGAGTTATGTATACCAAAATATGTAGACCATAATACTTCTTAAGAATTAACATAGGGACGGGCTACAGTCCGCTTGGGCGAACTGTTGGCTACCCTATTCTTATTCCTATCCCACATAAGTGGGCGTGACAAAAGTCCCTAGAGAGCATATATTATTAATTTCAGCTCCCTAGCTCAAACTTTGGTTTTTCAAAAAAATTGTTTTATTTAATTGTGGGCGTGTCAGTGGGCGGTTTTCAGAAATTGTATCTCCCGAGCAGTTTTAGGAGCAAAAATTACATATAAAACATAGGGACGGGCTACAGTCCGCTTGGGCGAACTGTTGAATACCCTATTCTTATTCCTATCCCTCATAAGTGGGCGTGACTTACTTTTAAATTCATTTTTATTAACTATTAGCTTATATCAACTTACATACTAGACAAAAATGATTAAATCTAACTTAAAATTAACAGGATACTTATTCTAGATTATTGATCCTTATTCGGACGCCCTAAACTTAACTCTATCTTATAATTATTGCCTTTCGGCCTAAAAACTATTTTACGAACTAATCTTATGTTTTCATAGAGAAAATTTTTAAGAAAACTCGGCATCTTTATCAAATTTAATATTTTTATATAAAAAAAAACAAATTACAAACTACAAACTACAAACTACCTACTCTATTTACTTAAACTAATTAACATACTCTAACTATAATTAGGATTCTGAGCACTCGTTGCATTACGAAACAAGTGGTCAAAATCCCAATTGCTTTCCGAGCGCCTGGCAGTCGTCAACGTGCACACGCGCCGCCGTGAGCTGAATGATGCCTTACAGAATCAATCACCTCCCGGAGGCACCACCACAAGTTGGCGAGCCCGGCCTCTCCCAGAAACGCCCTAGCTAACTTAGTCTATCTTACAAACTAAGAAGATGTTACCTAGAGTAACGCACCGTCTTGGGAGGGCATGTTGAACCCTCAACCATCAAAAAGCCACCAAAATTCGGCAAATTGCTTTTCTGTATCGAATTTATCCCTCTCCGCTATTGCGGTACTAAAACGGAGGAGCTCATGAGCATTGGCGACGTCCTCGCCGCGGATGAGCCGCTTATCTCTCGCCCTGCGGTAGCGGTGGTATAATACCGGGATACCATCCCTCGTCTGTACCAGCCCTTTTGCATCAATATGGATAAATGCCTCTGGCGGGATAAAGCCAGACCGGAGCGTACTCTCTATGTACATTTCATTGGGGTAGTAAGCCCCAAAGATCAGACTATTGTCGCTGGCCATCGCCCTTGCAACGTGCCTTCGAGTCACCTTAATGAGGAAATTGTTAATCCTATTCAACTGAGCCCCATCGTATAGGACCTTGTTGGGATAGAATTTTATATAGTTGGATTCAGGCGTTCGGAACAACCGCAGACAGGTCCTAAGACATTGTCTCTCCAAAACCCGAATCTTTTCCATATAACTAGGCGCTATATTAAACCATAATGGACAACCATAAGCGATGATCGGCCTTATAAGGGCCACGTAGCAAATGACCTTCACTCTGGAGTCAAGTTGACTGCTATGAAACAGTCTCCTTGTCAGAGCATAAGCCTTCTTGGCCCCAGCAAGACAAGCAACTATATGTCTATCGAAATATAGATACTGGTCAAGCCAGATACCCAGATATCTAACTACGCTTCTCACCGCCAATTGCTGCCCATTTTGTCCAATAATGGCCAATTTCTTCCAGTTTTTTCTGGTATCCCTAGAGGCCCCAGCCAATGGGGTTCTGAACAAGATTGTTTCCGTCTTCTGAAAGTTGATTTTCAACTTCCAGTCGTCGCAATATCGCTTAATTTGATCGAAGTCACGCTGCAAAAGGATATTAATGACCTCGATTTTAGGACCTGATCTGTATGCCACCAAATCATCGGCATACGCTATAGCATGTCTGACTGAACCTACCAAATCACTCGTGTAAATGTTAAACAGGATCGGAGAATTGGCCGCCCCCTGCTGTAAACCGTTTTGAATTTCAAAGACTGTGCTCGAAGTCACGTTGCCACATTTGACAACGAACTTCTTTCCCATAAGCATATTATAAATTACATATAGCAAAGGTTTGTGCATCCCCCGCCTGGTCAACTTGTAGAAAAGTCCCTCTAACCATACGGTGTCGAAAGCCTTCTCAAAATCAACCAGACAAGCACCCGTGCATTGGTTCTTGCATTTATTCCACTGAATGTCGGAAACCAGTTTCGACGCGGCATGAATAGTGTCATGCCTCGCCCTGAAACCAAACTGGTTGTCCGGAATTATGTTATTGTCCTCGTCCCACTTTAACAGGGCTCTATTGACAACCTTTTCAAAGACCTTGCTAATATTCGGAAGCAAGCTAATTGACCGGAGATTGGCAGGGTTCGTCCTATCTTTACCTTTTTTCGGGATAGGGTGTACCACAGCTACCTTCCAATGCGCCGGATAATGTGCATTATTCAGCGCATTGTTAAACAGCGTGGTGAAAATATCTACTGCCTCCAGAGGCAGGTGTCTCAATACGACGTTTGGGACACCATCCATCCCCGCCGACTTTTTATTCTTTAGTGACTCGAAGATGCACAGAAGATCATCCTTCGACACGAACAAGTGCGATGCATCTCGGCCATTGGCGACAACTGCATTAGCATGGTTTTCATCAGTGAACACGGTGAATCCGTTATTCTCAGATCGCCAATTCTCAAGTTCGGTGCGCAGATCGAAGTGGCTCACCAGAGCCCTATTCTCAATGTCGTGGTTACGGCGAACAGGATTGTTTACCGTATACACGGCCTCGAAACAAGCGCCCAGCAAATCCACTTTCTCCTGTGGGTCCTCGACCACGAAAAAATCGTCGTTTGAAGCGACACTTTCTGGACTTATTCCAGCAGTCAGTACTGTCTGTCTGTTCTCTGCTGTCTGGGAGATTCGAACACAAGGAATATCATTGTGATCTTTCCTCCTGAACAGCTTATTTATCTGTATAAGTGGGCGTGACAAAAGTCTAATTATGGTTGAATTGTTAAGAACGCTCTACATATTTTGTTATATAACATTTAAAGGATTTTATGAAAAAAAAAAAAAAACGCTCCCTAGCTCAAACTTGGGTGTTTCAATAAAATTGTTTTATTTAATTGTGGGCGTGTCAGTAGGCGGATTTAAAAAAAAAAAATTAACACATGAGAATAAAGGGCCCCTAGAGAGTATATATTATAAATTTCAGCTCCCTAGCTCAAACTTTGAATTTTCAAAAAACAATAAAAAATAATTGTGGGCGTGTCAGTGGGCGGATTTTGAAAATATTTACACATGAGCATAAAGGGCCATATAGAGAGTATATATTATAAATTTCAGCTCCCTAGCTCAAACTTTGGATTTTCAAAAATTAATATACCCTTAGAATAGGGTATAAAAAAATTATTTTATTTATTTGTGGGCTTGTCAGTGGGCGGATTTTGAAATTTTTTTATCCCGAGCTGTTTTAGGAGTCATAGATCATATATAAAAAATTTCAGCTTTCTAGCTCAAAATTCGATTTTTTCCAAAATTTTGTTTTTTTGAGTTTGTGGGCGTGTCTGCGGGCGGATTTCAAAAATTCGTAAACTTGATTATTTCGGGACCCTAGAGAGTATATGGTTAAAATTTCAGCTCTCTAGGCCCAGTTTAAAGGCCTAATTTTTGCCGACAGACGGACGGACGGACGGACAGACATGGCTAGATCGACATTACTATCGATGCTGATCATAAATATATGTAGTAACTTTTAGGGGTCTACGGGCAATATTAAGGTATGTTACAAACTATGCGTCAAAATTAATATACCCTTTGAATAGGGTATAATAAAAAATGTCAGCTTTCTAGCTCAAAATTCAATTTTTTCAATAAATTTGTTTTTTTGAGTTTGTGGGCGTATCTGTGGACGGATTTCAAAAATTCTTAAACTTGATTATTTCGTTCCCTTAGAGTGTATATGGAAAGCTTCAGCTCTCTAGGTCCAGTTTAAAGGCATAATTTTTGCCGACAGACGGACGGACGGACGGACATACATGGCTAAATCGACATTACTATCGATGCTGATCACAAATATAGTACCTTTTAGGGGTCTACGGCAATATTAAGGTATGTTACAACCTATAAGTCAAAATTAATATATGAATACGACTACTTATTACCTGATGTTTTGCTTAGTAGCTACATATATGTTTGCGAATTGAGCATTTCGCAGTTGATTGTTAAAAGTAAGTTACCTGTGGTGACAAGATTTGCGTACGTTCAGCATACTGAAGAATTGTCGAAAACCAACAAGGATCCCGTATTTAGAGCAGCGATGTCAATAAACCGATTTTGGGCCATAAACCGATTTATAAGACTTGCTGATCAAAGTACTCCTGCAGAACGGCAAATCGGAAATAAAGCAGCTCCCATTAGGGACATGTCGACAATGCTGAATCATCATTTGGAGACTGCGTATACTGTAGTTATAACCGAAACACGATTTACACAATAGCCCTGTTTTGTGCGGAATGTTATCCATAGCGAAGAAGGAATTCTCAAGAAAACCATTCGCAGCAGCGGTTTTCATATTTGAAATTTTTTAATCTTACCTACTAATGTAACGCTTGGAGTTATCAGAATGATTTGCAGAAAAAATCAACAAATGGAACAAATAGATCCGTGCCGAGCCAAAAGGAGCAAACAATTGTTGTTATAAACAACATCTAATATTTCCATTTAACTAAAATGGGCAGTTTGGATAATTTTGCCATTTCTCGCAAATATATATACATTTTTGACAGGTACGCGTACGCGTAGTATGTAGGTACTATGCTATGAAATAAAAAGAGTAATGCCATTACTTAATCTATCATTTCTATTACTTTTCAACTCAACTCAAAATCCATCTTAGCTCATGAGTCGAAAACCTTCATCAAGATTTCAACGCTAATGTACGATCGCGCTGTTAGAATTGCCTAGATGTGATTTTTCCCACTAAGTCGCTTTTTACGACAAGCGCAGACTGGCTTTTGTTGAAACTTTATTTTTTTTGTTGAAATTATTCGATGGAATAGTAGTCCGACACAATCCATTATCTTTGTGCCGAAAATAAAGTCGGATTAACAAGAAAGTCTTGTTCTATGTTCTATGTAGGTACACTCCATGGCTCCGGGAAATAACCCCTCCAAAATGAAAAATGAAATAACTCCCCAAAATTGGGGAATAATTTCACTGTGAAATTATTCTCCAAATCGAAGATGAAATAAGTCCCAAAATGGTATGAAATCCAAATAGGTATGAAATAAGTCCACGATTTTTCAAGTTTTTTTATATTACAGAATAAGAAAAAGGTTTCTATATTACAATACATATAGTAATTATGTACAATTCTTTATGTAAATACCTACACCTACATAGTTTTATTTATATACAAGAATGGATTCTTTTACCTCGCTTCTACAAAAAGGACAATTAAGTTATGGATGTCGTTCAACGATTGACTTCGCCTGCAATTTTAAATTACATTCAGAGCAAACCTTGAGATGCCTGCATGGCATATAAAGAAGGAAAGTGTTATGACTCACTATGGCTTTCTGAAAGTGACATAAGGCCATACGAATTCATTTACTTATAGTGCAATAAGGCCAAGTGCTAAAATAAAACCTCGCACCTACTCCAAACTTCGCAACTAATCCCATAAACAGTGCAATGCATAGGGGGGCATGCTGCCCCCTCGCAACCCCCCTGCTTGGGATCACTGTTTGATTTGGAGTAGGTGCGAGGTTTTATTTTAGAAATTTGGGGACTTATTTCACTATGAAATAACCCCCCAATTTGAAGTATGAAATAAGTCCTCAAAAACCCATGAAATAAGTCCCCAATTTTGGGGGTTTATTTCATTTATTACATTTTTCATCTGGGGGGTTATTTCGTTGGGCGGTTAGTTCCTGGAGCCACCCACCACTTGCATACATTCTTAAAATGCTTAAAATCTAACTACTTGCGAGTATTTTCTAACATCTGGGTTAAGTTGGCTCCCTGAAATTACGCCAAAAAATGTTTTGGAAAAAAGACTAAAATAATTGGGGCGTAATAATTTTGGCAAAACCGCCAAAAACTAAAAATGAAAATTCGTCAGAATGCCAGGAAATTAGGCCATGTTCTTGGAAAAATAGTCAAAAAATAAAATGGAAATTACGCCAGAAAAAGTTTATTCTTTTGGCATAATTTCCAAATTTGATTTGGTCCGTCGCGTCAGGCGGCTGCGTGCCATCGCGCTCCGCCCCGCCCGCCTCGCCTCGCGCCGTTCCGCGCGATCACTTTTTTTTATTTTATTTGTGAATTTGAAACAATTGAACTGTACAATATTTACCACTCATAGAATTTGTATCGTTTAAGACTACCTACGGCTGATTTCAAGCACTCATATTTAATACAACCACGCAGTTTAAACTCATTATATTGATTTTCTTGATCAGGATGATTGTGATCAATAAAGTTTTTTTCCTTCACACAATTTCCATCACTTGTTATTTTCATTTTAGATTGACAGTTTGTTAAATAACAAATATAGAGAACATCTCCCTTATATACAGATTTTTTTTTATATATTTGTTTCTGCAGTGTTACGTACAAAAGTTTACTATTTTTTTGTTTTCCACTTATTATTTTATAATTGAAATTTTCCATTTTATTTCTCTTTTAAGATTTCACTTAAACGCGACTAAGCGAAAACCCACTAACTTATATACTGATTACGCGTGATCGCACGTTCTACATCAGTGCTCTTGAAATTAGGTAAAAGCATTTAAATTACGCCAAAACAAAATAAAACGTAAGAATACAACTTTATGGAGCTTTTTCCTAAAACAAAAATTTAATTCTCTTTTAAGATTTCACTTAAACGCGACTAAGCGAAAACCCACTAACTTTTATACTGATTACGCGTGATCGCACGTTCTACATCAGTGCTCTTTAAATTAGGAAAAAGCATTTAAAGTACGCCAAAACAACATACAAAGTAAGAATGCAACTTTATGGAGCTTTTTCCTAAAACAAAAAACAAACATTTTTGGCTTATTTTCCAAAATATTTTTTTTGGGCTTTTTTTCATTTTCCTTTAATGGAAAAAATGGCCAAAACATTTATGGAAAAAAGCCGAATTTCGCGGCATTTGCGGCAAAATATTTGGGCGTGTTTTCCTAGGAAAAAACACCACAACTTTGTATGGAGATTTTTGTGCTTTTTTTCCATTCTCATTTTTTGGCCTAATTTCCTTTGGCGCAATTTCAGGGAGCCGGTTAAGTTTTTTTTCAATATTTTACAAAATGTGATTGCTTTTGTTTTATCCGCCATTTTATAGATATCAATTTGTTCCGGGCTATTTTGTTCAGCGAGTATTTTGTAGTACATACACCAATATATCTAGAACTAAAACAAATGATTGTACTGTACTACGTTGAACAATAAAAAGCTATACTTCTTCAGTTTAGTTAAATTATCGGCAAGTTCGGAAAGTAGTATTATTTTTCCGAAATAAAAGTTGTATAAAAAAACAGTAGATAGTTAGTTTTTGTAAAAAAAAAATATTTATGTATTCTGGAGCCAATTCAATTTTTGTATAAACTTTAAGTACCTACATGGCATTTTTTCATTGACCTTACAGCCGTATTCATCGTCGGTAGATCTACATGGGTATTATGGTCGAATTCGAGACCCCGACGGAGTTGATGTGCTATAATCCATATTCATTAATTTTGTTCTAAAGTGCGCTAACTTCTTTTGCCAGTGCACTTCTTACATCGACGCTAATTAGAAATAAAATATATATTTACATAAGTTCAATTGGCTTATTTTTCTAAAATTATCTTGCACGCTCTCTGGCTAAGAGAACCTTTGTTTAGGGATGCCACTTCAGGAAAAGTGTCTGGAGTAGAATTGCTTAAAAAAGTGAAGAAGATACATGAGAAAAAACAGGAGCAGATTCTAAAAAAAGGATTTGGTATAAAGCAGTAATTTTTGCGTTTCAATAAGGAATATAATAAATCTATTAAACCTAAAGCACAATAACAACAACAGAGGTAAGAAAGTTAAGACAATTAATTTGAGATGTTAGTAATTTATTTGAGATTTAAAAATATAACGGCTATCTGTTAACCTTCTGTTTCAGTGGGCCCGAAGTGAGTTAATTTGGAAATTTGCTTAATACGAGTTTTCATCTCAGTTCCTGCATTTGTTGGACAGCTTGCAAATTCGGCTTTTTAAGGCATTTGGGAAAACACTATATAAAAGGAAGCGGGGATGCTATCAACTCACACCCAGTGCTTTTATTTTTCAATTTCAATGTCGCGCCCATACGACTATTTTGGGGAGCCGTTTCCGTAAAAGCACAGCCATTGAAAAAGTTTCAAATATGAACTATAAGGCTTCCAAACAAATTCAGTCGTCACATCACTTCTTCTTACTTCGGCTTCGCTTGCCTCGCTTGGAAACTGTTTGCCTTCTGTGAGATTGTATGGATATAACTTCTAAGAGGGAAGTTAGAGAAAGCAGAGCAGAATCAGTACGCACACGAATCCAATTCACCTGGAGAGGAGCAGAGTGGAGTGACTGTTTCAGTCAAACCCTAGTTCTGGTCCCATTTTTCTGCTTGGCGGGAAGATAACATACCGAGGGTGACTGCTTCAGTGTAACCCCTTGTATCTTATCTGGCACGAAGTGTGGAGTGGTGAATGAAGTGACTGTGTGCGAACCTTACGCAGTCCTCTTTCTTTGGCATTAGTACAGGTTGGTATGACTGATCTCGGTCCAATCCCAGCATTTTGCTCGAAATCCCTGATGAGAGACCAGCGTGTGGCTACTATGGCTGCGTATCTTAACCCGTCAATGGTGACCTATTGGTCTTTGAGACCGGGTGTGTTAAAAAAATCGAATAACTTTATTCTCCGTTAATGTTTTTTGTTGCAATTTCTAGTAGCTGCCGCATTGCACGTCCCCCACCATCAGTTCACGACGAACCTGGTTAGTGAGCACACGTTACTATCCCGTCTTCAACACGTATGTAGTGCCGTATTGCAGCAGCTATTTACCTGTAGAAATTTAGTTTTTGAGATGTTTTTTTTTTGTTATTTTTTGTTTGGAAGGATACCAATTTTTGTTTTTTTTTTTTGTAAAAGTTCCAAATGTCGAAAGACTAAAAAACGTTATTTTCCTTAATGGGCATGTGATCTTTTATATTTTCCTTATTTTAAAAAATGTAAACTGAAAACTTTGTTATTTTTTATGCTCTAATAAAAATTTTTTGTTAATTTAAATATTCAAAAAAAAGAGCTTAAATTGATTAAATATCGTTGTTTTATTGTCAAAGAGCATAAATTAAAAAAAAATATGAACTATTAGTAACACTTTTCGAAAAATCTTCAGTTGAAAACCCCGGTGCGTGACACCGGCGTCACCATTGATCAAAGTCAAATTTGCGTCACCATTGGCGGGTTAAGGAGTGACTAGTGCGGTTGCGCACAACCTGATTCCAGAGACCATGTGTTAGGATCCGAGTGGATTGACTATTATCAGTACAAACCCCAGATAGCTACCTGAGTCTGAATGTTTCAGTACGAACCCCTCTTGATTCCCAATCCATGGAAAGGAGAGTGCTTTGAGGTGACTACTTCAGTCGAACCCTAAAGACTACAATCTCTTGCAGGTAATACCGAGTCGGCTGACTGCTTCAGTCGAACCTTGAAAACGCTATTTGAATCCATGGAGACGATGTCGGGATGGGACGGCTGCACAGTCGAATTTTGGTTCTTGAGGATAGTTGCTGAGGCACCTGAACCATTACGTGTCACGCGCATCGTGGGTGGAGTGGGCTTGGGGTGACTGTTGCAGTACGAACCTCAAGCCGCTCTAGTCCACCGGAAAGGGGACATCAAGAGGTGGTTGCCACACTCAAAAGGGGGCGGTGTTCAACCTCAAGTTAGTTTAAAAATTTGAATTTAATCACGAATTAGCTTTATAGAAGGTGAAGTTTTCTCCTCCTCAACGTCCCTGCAGCTTCTGCAGAAGTCGTTGGAGGGTGTTCCCATTCTGGTGGCGTGTCTGCCTATAAGGCAATGGCCAGTGGTAGCTCCAACTGACGATCTTATATTTTACCTGCTTATGGAAAGGAGATTGGATGTTATTTTTGCATCGCACTTTGTCCATATCTGGTTGGAGAACGAACATGTGCTGATGCTAATCCATCTATTGTTCTCTTCTACAAGTGCATTTTTTGATAGTTTGCGATAGCCCGGCGCCTCATTGTTGGCAGGGAGCCCAGCACACAGTGACATTCCAGGCAACTGCATGGCGGATGAGTTAGCCAGGAAAGGAACCGCACAGGTACATTCCTCCCACGGTCTTTTTTTTTGAAAAATATAATGTGATCGAGCCCTTATTATTGTTCATCTGTTTCTTATTATGATGTTTTTATTTAAAAAAATTCAGAAAATAAAATAGAAATATTTCCAAGACGTTTACTTGTTTTGAGCTGGGTTTCCGCTCAACGAGATTGGATCGTTATTTATAACTTGGGAAGAATTTTTGCGCGTTGCAACACCAATAATGTGTTATTGACCTGCAATCTTCTCTAAAAGTCTTTTCCTTTTGTGGTTTTCCGTATCGTACAACACATTACCCATATTACATATTTTCAACTCAGCTATTATTTGAACGCAATACTTACTTTATTTCATAAAATGCACCCAACAGAATAACAAACATAAATTCGCTGCTGGAGTTCTGAAAGATTGTCCCAAATTCTACGATATATTTATTGCTTTTAACTAATTTGCTCCCGTTGTATGCCGGCTGAGTATTTTGCCTTGGTCTGAGAAGTCCTTCATTTACTTTCCGATTGGCGTCTAGCAATTTGATTTTATTTCAACTCATTTGCAGCCTTATTTCCTGCAAACTTTGTAGATTTTCCTTAATTTCGAAATGTGAATCTGTATGCAAATGAGGTGATTTTAAATCGAATTTGGAAATCTGTAGCGTAATGAACTCATTTGCCCAAATAAAAACATATTTCAAGATTAAATTTCCTAAAATAAAGTATTGCCTTATTTACGAGTATGTACATATAATTATTTTCGTTTCCAATTAATTCTTTTTCTAACATTTTATTTACTATTGTTACAGAAAGCAATTTACTTATGATTTTTTATTAAATTCATTTCTAAACATAGGGACGGGCTACAGTCCGCTTGGGCGAACTGTTGGATACCCTATTCTTATTCCTATCCCTCATAAGTGGGCGTGACAAAAGTCTAAGTATGGTTGAATTGTTAAGAACGCTCTACATATTTTGTTATATAACATTTAAAGGATTTTATCGAAAAAAACGCTCTCTAGCTCAAACTTGGGTGTTTCAATAAAATTGTTTTATTTAATCGTGGGCGTGTCAGTAGGCGGATTTAAAAAATTAACACATGAGCATAAAGGGCCCCTAGATAGTATATATTATAACTTTCAGCTCCCTAGCTCAAACTTTGGATTTTCAAAAAAGGTTTTTTTTTAAATTGTGGGCGTGTCAGTGGGCGGATTTTGAAAATATTTACACATGAGCTTAAAGAGCCAATAGAGAGTATATATTATAAATTTCAGCTCCGTAGCTCAAACTTTGAATTTTCAAAAAAGGTTTTTTTTTAAATTGTGGGCGTGTTAGTAGGCGAATTTTGAAAATATTTACACATGAGCTTAAAGAGCCCCTAGAGAGTATATATTATAAATTTCAGCTCCCTAGCTCAAATTTTGGTTTTTCAATAAAATTGTTTTATTTATTTGTGGGCGTGTCAGTGGGCGGATTTTGAAAATTGTATATCCCGAGCAGTTTTAGGAGCCATACATCAGATATAAAAAAATTCAGCTTTCTAGCTCAAAATTCGATTTTTTCAAAAATTTTGTTTTGTTAAGTTTGTGGGCATGTCTGTGGGCTTATTTCAAAAATTCGTAATCTTGATTATTTCGGGACCCTAGAGAGTGTATTGTTAAAATTTCAGCTCTCTAGGCCCAGTTTAAAGGCCTAATTTTTGCCGGCGGACATGGCTAGATCGACATTACTATCGATGCTGATCATAAATATAGTAAGTTTTTGGGGTCTACGGGCAATATTAAGGTATGTTACAAACTATGCGTCAAAATTAATATACCCTTAGAATAGGGTATAAAAACTATATATATAAACAAATTAATTATGTACCTAATTGGAAATTTCTTCGAACAGTATTTTTTAAAATGTTTAATCTTGCACAAAGTATGTCAACACTGTTTTATTTTTATTTTTAATTAAATCATTTTTTTTCAAATAATAAAAGTAGCCGCCACTCAACTTCATTGTGAAAAGGAAATGCATTTACAAGCGGCAACATTTTCTGCAATTCATTTCTGAATTATAAATCAAATCGGTTTTTCAACTCATTACATAATATAAAACTGCACAGAATTTCGCTAAATACATATACCAATTCAAAAGAAAGAAATAAAGCAAAATTGAGCGAAATAAAGAAACGGGTACAAAATATTAAATTATAATTGAAAATGGAAAATTAGAAATAAATGAATGAGGTTTCTTAAAAGAATTTGAAACTATGTGCATTTTGTAAAAAAAAAATCAACGGTTCTGTGCGGTGGCACATAATAATGTTAAACGATTTAAACAATAAGTTTGCACAGATCTTGTTGTATGTAGGTATCCTGATCACTTGTAGAGAGATAGGTGCATGGAAGAAATTCAAATATTTCCTCAACAACCACCACCGTAATTGTATCTTTATTTTTTGATACAAAGTTTAAAACTTTACGTAAGTTAAGATTTCAAAAACGCGTTTTTTTGCCGATTGAGGTAAGGGCTTTCATGGAGAATTCAACTAGGATAAAATAAAATACTTGTTTTCAACAAACAATCAAACATCTGTTCAACAATAACGACAAAACTTCACTGTTGATATCAGCAACTTGGAGTTAAAAGTGAGTTCACCTACCTCATAGGAAACATCAACTCCACGAATACACCTAAGTGGAGATCCGACGTCAAGATAAAATGTAAGCTCTAAGAAACACTGATACTGCGAGTTCTGTTTTATGGCGCCAAGTGCTGGACAATAAGTAGCAAAGGAGGACTCATTATTTATTTGACTATGACATTTCATAGAACATTCGTTGCACTGAAACAGTCTTGTTATTGCACATAAGACAAATGCACCACGGAAGTGATTTTTCTTTTTTTTATTATCAAACTGAAGTATTTTGAAGCAAAATATCAAGGAATGTATTATATTGAATAAGATAGCACTGAATCAAACGTCCAAAAGTGGCGCATAAGGCCGCTATTATGATTCGCGAGTCGAACAAACAAATTGGCGACTTTAGTTATTTGCAATTATGGTTTGCGAATCGCCAACAACTTGTTCGCCTCAAATGTCAGAAAACTGACGAATGAAATTTAGCGGTATTATGGTTCCCGAATTGGCTTAAGTCGATTCGCCACAAATGTCAAAATTAGGCGAATAAAATTTGTGTGTGACTGCAGGCGATTGTTCAGTTAATGCAAAAATGAAGAAAACTAATAGCCAGCAATTCAATAAACTTGTCGAGCTTATGGAACAACATCCCGAAGTTGCCAAAGGCCTTGGGAAGTTTGGTTCCGGCAAAAATAATTTCAAAGACTTGTGGAATGATTTTGGTTTGGAGCTAAATACCCTTGGCCCACCAACAAGGGAAGGAAAATAATGGCATAAGGTGAGCATATTTTCTTACCAAGCGCAGTAAACAATTGTGTCATTTATTTATTAAATTTTGGTTGAACTACAAGCAAAAATTCAGGAAAAAAAATCGGACAGAATAATAGGGTCCAACGGTTTGAGATTTTAAAAATTCGAAATGAAATGCATAAGGCTGTACTGGAAGCAGAAAAGTCAAAAGAAAATACCTTGCGGGAAGTTGCGCGATATGCTCGGAAATCGTATGATTGACAACAAGAAAACGTAGAGTTGATGAAAGCAAAGGAAAAAACGAAAGGAAACTGAAAATTGCGACAAAAACCACCGCCATAAGGAGAAAATGGAGCTGAAGATCCGCTAACTCGAACTCAAGAGTATTACATAAATACGCTGAAGGCAATAATTGATACTTATGCATCTAGTGTTTTTTTGTGTTTTCTTTTTAACCCTAGAAAATAATCATATTTTGTATGATGTAAAAGATAATCATACGTCTCAGAGACGTATGGAACTTTGGTAGTGTATTTAATGAAACCCATGAACTTTTTAAAAAAATATTAACGTTTTATTTATTTAAGTAGTTCATATTAAGTAAAATAAATCAATGATTTAGTATAAATAAATATTTATTTAAACAATAAAAATAAAAAAAACTTAAGTCCCATTACAAATCAACAAAAAACAACTTATATTTTAAAGGAACCTTAAAATTGACATTAAGTCATAATTGTTTGCCAAATTTTCATTTTTCGGTTTAAAATAAGTCTACTAATAAGTCTTAGTAATTTTAAATTATGTACGATTAAATTTAATGTAAGCATGGCACTGGTCACACACGCCCCCAGAAGTCCCGCGAAGCTATAACTAGTTACCGCAGGTACTTACCATCGCGCCACGACCGTTACGGGCTAGCTCCGACCACCGACTGAGTTAGTTTAAGCAACCAAACCAATGAGGTTTATAGTTAAAAGGATATAACATTTTTTCCGCGCGTCATACGTCTCGCAGACGTAGATTATCTTTCTAGGGTTAATTACCTGCTCGTATTATTGAAATTCCTTTTTTGTTTTCATACTGTGTTATTATTATACACCGTAAAATAATTGAATTCCTTTATAATATATTAATGATAAAAATTATATACTTATTGAACTAACAAAACTTTACAACGAATCCATAATTTGGTTTCGTCTGCGCTCGCCTGCACGAAGACCACTTTCTTCTTCAGTTATGACTTGGCCATTGTCTGCTATTTCTGCATCCAGGTTATTAGATGTTTCTGGTGGGTTACCGACGTTATAACTCTTACAAATATTATGCAAAGCATAGCAGACATTTATTGTTCTAGTCGCTTTTCCTGGAGAGTAGTGCAGTTTTCTTCCACTTGAAAGACATCTAAATCGACTTTTTAGCACCCCAATTGTTCTTTCTATCAAATTTCTTGCTTTGGCATGTTTTTTGTTAAACAAAGCCTGTCTGGATCAAGCAGTTGTATCTGAATGGTGTCAGCAAATAAGGCAGCAATGGGTACCCTGAATCTCCTAAAAATTAGTGAGGTTATGAGAATGAGTGAAATGACATAGTTACGAAACATAGGATTGAAAAGATACTAACCTAAATACATCGAACTGACATCTCCACTTCGGCACCATCTCTTCAACACGGCCCTTAGTTCACTGCTGTTGCAAACAAAGGAATCGTGTATTGAACCCGAATATCTAGCATCAATGTACCTTATCATCATGCTGTGATCGCAAGCCTAGAAAACAATTTTGAATGAAATCATGTACCTAAATAGTTTGCATTACCGTTTTCGCGTACTATCATAGCATTTATACTGTAAAATGCCTTTCTATTCAAATACTGGTGTTGTAATTGTGCTGGAGCGACAACACCAATGTGAGTTCCATCAACACAACCAACAATGCCAGGTATACCCGATTTATTGTAGAACCAATTTCTTGCATCTTGCTTTTCTCGTTCTGCAAGCTCGATTTTGATCCATAACGGGCGAACATGGGATTCGAATATACTCGTATCTACCACTTCAGTTATGAATATGTTGGTTGTGCAACTCCTAAATCAAAATCATTGCCAACGCTTGGTAACTCCCATCTGGCCAACTTTATTTTTTTTTATTTTTTTTTTTAAATACACTATCAGCTCTGGGTCGTGGAGTGCTTAAAGCAAGCAACTATCACGAGCAGAAACTAAAAGTGCTCTCACAGGCTCATCATTTAGTGCAGGTGTTAGTAAGGACAAAACAATTAAAGCTACAATAATTATGTACCTATACAATACTAACACAAACACAAAATCATGCAAACAATTTAAGACATTAAAGCATTATTACGCAAAATATTTTTCAGCTTAATTTTACTAACATGCAAGTCAATCACATGATCATTTAGATTATAGATTCTACTCATGCGACTAATAGGCTCATGGCTCCCATAATTCGTTCTATGATGTGGACTAAACAATAATTCAACACTGCGTAAATTATGGGCACCACCACGAAATTCGAATGGCCGATGAACGGGACGTTGTCTTGAATTTGTCTTTCATTTAGCTCAGCACAACAAAAGCTTCTTTACTTAGCCTAAAGTATGAAATGAATCTAAGAAATATTGAATTCTTAGTTTTTAAAACTTGTGGGATTGTAGAAAAGTACGTACATACATCTGCTCTGTAAGTTCCAATGGATTTGAGCTGTCTCTGGTTGTTCTTCTTACTCTGGACATGTTTGTCAATTCTTCGTCCTCATTTTCTTCGAAGAATAGTTTGGAATTAATAAACATTTATGTAAAATATAACCCAAATAAAGACGTAAACAGTAAACACAACTGAGATATGTATTTCAATTTTAATTTGTTTTTCTTTAAATTGATTGACTTGACAGCTATCACTCGTTGTTTTTACAACGACTCGCTCGAATTTCAGGCGAATCGAAACGCTCGCAAATGATAATACCAAAAACAAAAATGTTCGCTTAGAGAGGCGATTCGCCAAATTTATTCGACTCGCGAATCATAATAGCGGCCTAAAACAAAATTGAGCCCGGACATCTCCGAAACTATATAGTATATAGCTCTAAACGGTGTTAAGAAATGGATGTAATTATAATGGATATATAAATAAAAAATATTATATAACAATTCAAAAAGTCAATTTTGGCATAGGTATAGAACAAGATAGTTATGAGGTGAAGACAAGCCGTTCTACTTTACATTAAAAACAAATTAGATTGCGGGTGGCGACGGTGTAGAGGTTAGTGTTTTGACTTGTGACCCGTTTGGTGCAGGTTTAATCCCCACGGGGAACAACAACATACGCCAACCATTTATGGAGAGAAACGAATGACACCATGTTTTCTCCAACCTCTACACAAAAAAGAGGACTTCTGCCTGGTAATACACTGGACCGTTATCGAGTCATAGTGCTCTGCGATTTGGATTTATTTTTATTTTATATCGAACAAAATCTTGGTAGAATTTTCAGTCAAGCAAATGATACGAGTGCAGCGAAAAAAACCGATGCAAGTTCACAATTTCTGCATTATGTAATCGTGCAGTTATTGAGCCCTCAGATCGAAGCAAAGATGAACAATCCAAAGATAATTGGAGTTTTTTTTTATTCAAAATTTCATCCAATCCTTCTTCGGAGCAACATTGCAATATAGGAGTCCACAGCTTGGGCGTAGCCAAACATCAACGGGACAGAAAAAGTCGTGCAGAATAAACGACAAAACGTAAAGGAAAACCAGATTTGCATGCTTGTCTGTGTAGAGCCTTGCTGTTTACAGCACAGTATTCAGTAACATAAATATGTAAATAAAATGTATACAGTTAGCACATTCCAACATCCATCCAGCGCGTGTAAGAGTGCCACTGAAGCAAGTTATCATATTCGGGCATTCACCCAACATTCACCCAGCGCATGCAAAAGTGCAACCGAAGCACGAGCGCATCCGGTGCACCTCAGAAGGCCATTCCCACCGTGACATACGATCCGGCGGAATAAAGTGGATCTGCATGGGAATTGCAGATCAGCAAGTATTATAGGCTAGGGATTTAAATAATGAATTCAAAATTGGCATTGTTAGTGCAGTGCAGTTGTTACCTTGATCAATAGAATTATACATACATAAAAATATAAGCGCAGTTGTAATCCTGTTCAATAAAATTATACACATATAAAAATATAAGATTGTGTTTCAATGCGAACCAGTGGGAGGTTCTTAAATAATTAATTTAGTTTTCAATTGATCAAGATAAAATCCTTAAGTGGCGCCCGAACAGTTTCCTCCCACATCGCGGAAAACGGAACAGTGAACCCAAAAAATAAATAAATCAAATCAAGTGCGGTAAAACCGATATTACTAAAGAAAATAATTGAATCCTCTCAAGGAGAAAAGAAAACCGTCGCGACATTAAGTCACGAAACATTACATCAAACCCCTAAAACCTGTGTGAAAAGTGAAACACTGAACATCCCAATCCAAGGCAGCAGACCACTCTAGAGGAAAAGGAATATAACATGACGAACTGGCCATTAATTATACAGTAAGAGTATATTGTTAAGTAGTTCAATTTAAACTGTATTCAATTTAATTAATTGGGAGAGAATCCCAAATCATATTTGTGCTGTCTCAGTACATGCTATATAGACATATATTGCCTAGACGTTGTTCCATCCATAGAACTTGTTATCTAAAATAAGAAATAAGACTGCTTTTGTGAAAAAAAAAATAATTCCCTAAATATACAGAGGGTGTTAAAAATTATATAGTTTAGGAAGAAAGAACCAATCGAATTCTCGAGAATATACAACGAAAACACTCTTTGGTACCACTCTATTAGGATGGAAGAAATTAAAAACTCAGTCACCCAGCTGACAGGGGCGGTCAACGCCGTCCTTGAGCAGCTGAGGGGATTCGAGGGCCGGCTCGCGCGTATGGAGCAAGCTGATTCCCCGCATACTATCCAGAATTTGATAGAGAGGCTGAGCTCCTTCGACAATAGGGTTATAACAATAGAAAATACGGGTTCTGGAGAGTCAGACCGAGAAAGAATCACACAAAGAGAGGTGCTGCGAGGCCCGGTCAATGAGGCAGAGCTACGTGAAATCTCGAAGCTACCAGACTTTGTAAAAGAGCTCCAGGTCTTCGAGGGTAGCCCAGTACATTACGTATCCTGGGTGCACAGCATAGAAACTGTGCTAAAGGACTATGAGATAGTCAGTGATAAGCCCATTTATAGGGCCATTCTGCAGAACATAAGGCAGAAGATTAGGGTTAAGGCCGATTCCGCTCTACATAGTATCCTACAATGTACTGGGTGGTGAGTGGACGGAGGTCAAAAGGGTCCTCTCTCTCCATTACGCGGACAAGAGTCAGCTGAAGCAAGGCAGTTCCAAAGTAGACGACTTCTACGCCACTGTGAACCACCAGTTCTCATTGATCATAAGCAAGATCCGGTCCGAAACATATTCCCCCGAGACCATAGATGCTCTGGTGGAAGCCTACCGAAATCGGGCATTGGACGTTTTCGTGCGGAGGCTGGACGAAGATCTCTCAAGGCTTCTCATAATCTAGAAGCCAAGAACTCTCCCCGAGGCAAGTTTCAGAAACAACTCTGTGCACGTACGGGCACAGAACACTATATCCTCTCCAGTCCATTATAACTTCAAAACCGAAAACAGACCCTCACTGCCCTCAAGAAACCCAAATAGGTTTCAGAATAACGGATTCGGGCACCGGTCGCATTCCCCCTGGAATAGAGGGTATCAAAATAACCAATACCCGCCGCCGAAGGGCCCGAAGCCTGCAATAAAGATGGAGGTGGACCGTTCATTCCAATCGAGAAATGTTAATTACATGAATCGACCCAACAACCCAGTTAAACGGGAGGCCGACTCAGACAGTAGTCGCAGGAAGCAACAACGACTCCACCATATGGTGATAGATTTAGACAGATTTTATGGAAGGCGCCTCGTTTCCAGCGTACCATATATAGAGTACGCTACACGGGACGGGAAAACATTAGATTTTCTTGTTGATACTGGTGCAAATGAAAACTTCATTAAACCAACCCTGGCTTCTCTTTTGCTGGCTGCGATTTAGATGTTACCTTTTTCATTCTCCCCCGGCTAGATTCGTTCGATGGAATAATCGGCGACAATACCTTAAAGGAATTGAGAGCCGTCATCGATAGGGAAAATAATGAACTAATCATTAAACCAAATATAAGAATTCCCCTTAGAAATAAATCTTCTGACGTCGTAAGTAGTCTGGTTATACTCAATAAAAATGTTTCCGAATCAGCTAAGCTCAAGTTGGAATCTCTCTGTAACAGGTTCAGTGATCTATTCGGTCCAGTTAACAACGATAAGGTCAAAATCAACGTGAAGGCCGAAATACGTACAGACGAACAAATTTACACAAAAAGTTACCCATACCCGGCTTGCATGCGAGAGGAGGTAGGCAGGTTAACGAACTTCTGGCGGAGAACATCATCCGACCATCGAGCAGCACATATAGCTCACCCCTATGGATTGTCCCTAAGAAACCTAATCCAAATGGGGAAAAACAGTACAGAATGGTTATAGACTACAAACGTCTTAACTCTGTAACAATTTCCGACACTTACCCTATCCCAGATATAAATAACATTCTTGCAAGCCTCGGGGATGCCAAATTCTTCACCACATTGGATTTGACCTCTTGCTTTCACCAAATAGCCATGAGGGAAAAGGACATCCCTAAGACCGCGTTCTCTACGATGAACGGTAAAATCGAATATGTTAGACTACCCTTTGGACTCAAGAACGCCCCGGCGATATTTCAAAGAATGATAGATGACGTCTTAAAGGAGTTGATCGGGAAAAATTGTTATGTCTATATAGATGATATTATTATCTACAGTAGGACTGAAGACGATCACTTCAAAGATATAGAGATAGTCTTCTCCAAAATTCATGAAGCCGGATTAAAAATCCACCTAGAAAAAAAACACTTTTTAGACACAAGCGTGGAGTTTTTGGGATATCTCGTGACCTGCGAAGGCATTCTTCTCAATCCAGAGAAGGTAAAGGCCATTGAAGCAATTCTTCCTCCGAACACCCTAAAGGAGTTGAAGATTTTCCTAGGAATTACCTCATATTACCGAAGAATTATCAGAGATTATGCTAAAGTTGCAAAACCTCTAACAAACATGACTCGTGGTGAGCTATCACAGGTAAGGGCCAACCAATCTAAGGAAGTTCCCATTCAACTCGATGAAGCCGAACTTAAGGCATTCGCAACGCTAAAGCAACTCCTTACATCGGCAGATGTATTGGCTTTCCCCGACTTTGACAAACCCTTTAACTTAACAACAGATGCTTCAGATTATGCCATTGGCGCTGTACTGTCCCAAGGCGAGCCCGGTAAGGATAAACCAATTTCATTTATCTCCCGTTCACTAAGCAAAACGGAAGAGGGCTACGCAACAAATGCGAAGGAGCTTCTTGCCATAGTTTGGGCGCTTGACAACTTGGGGAACTACCTATATGGTGCAAAGAAGATCAGAATATTCACTGATCACCAGCCCTTGACTTTCGCACTCAGTAATAGAAATTACAATACGAAGCTTAAGCGCTGGAAATCCAGAATTGAAGAGTGCAACTACGAGTTGATTTATATACCTGGCAAATCAAACTTTGTGGCAGATGCTCTCTCGCGACTCCGAACGGAGATCAATCACCTTTCAGGTCCTGGTTCCTCTTCCTCTCGAACAGATACAGCGAGCATGACAATCACAGAGAGTGCGGACGTAGGACGAACACAGACAAATACGAATACTGCTGACGAGGGACGAAGCGTAAGGACAGACGATGTCGAAACAGGCACAGCCGAAGAAGGACTGTGTGAGCATACTCTTACTGACAGTGAAGATTCCGTCACCATGCACAGCGCCGAGCAAGATAGCTCAGACCTTATACCACATATAGAGGCTCCGATTAATGTATTTCGCAACCAGATAATCTTCAAGATTGGCATTGACCTTTGCTCCCATGAGGAGCCACACCCCGGCTATTATCGCCACTATATTTCCACAAGGCAGTTAGACAAGGCGAAACTTACCGATGCCTTGAAAACAAACCTTAACCCGAATGTAATCAATGGGGTAAAAATTCCTGAAGACTTCCTTGGAATGCTCCAAGATGTGTACCTCGAAAGCTTCCAAAAATATAAAATCAGGGTAACACAGAGGGTAGTGGAGGATGTAGCCAGCGCAGAACGCAGGTTCTCTATTATTGAGAAACAACATAGAACAGCTCACCGCGCTCCCAGAGAAAACAAACAACAGATCCTTGAGCAATTCTACTTCCCACAAATGATGTCCAGTATAAAAAGATTCGCTTCCTCTTGTGAAGTTTGTAATCTGAATAAATACGACAGTCATCCCGCAAACCCTGAGTTACAGGCTACACCTGTTCCCAAATATCCATGCGAGGTAATACACATGGACATTATGGAAATTCAAAATGAGAAATTCCTGACTGTTGTGGATAAGTTCTCCAAATTTTCAAAATTCTTTCACATTAAAGACAAATCAGCTATTTACATAAGATCCAAAATCATTAAGATATTGCACTACTTTACAATCCCTCTAGTTTTGGTCACAGACAACGAAAGTGGTTTCCTCAGCTCAGTTGTCTTAAATTTGATCAGAAACTTAGTGGTTAAACTGTACCTTACGCCATCCCACAGAAGTGAGGTTAATGCCCAAATAGAGAGGGTACATTCAACAATTATAGAGATATACAGGTGCCTTAGAGCAGAACACTCAGACTTAGGAGTCAAGGCACTCGTTTACGTGGCTGTTGATCGGTACAACAACACCGTACACTCGGTGACCAACAGAAAACCCTGCGATGTTTTTTACAACAGGTCACAGAGAGTTAATTACCAAAATCTGTTGAACATCCGTTTTAAAATCAACAAAGATCTTAGCGGGCTTATCAAAAGAAATATGGAGGCTAGGAACAAAAGACTAAACCTAAAAAGAGTGGTCCCGAGAAAATACTGTCCAGGGGATGAAGTATACACAGCCATTAAGGGCAGGAAAAGCAAAAAAAAGCCTCTGTATAGGAGGGAAATCGTAGCAAAAAATAATCGGGTAACTATAACGACGGTGAGCGGGAAAAAAATTCATAAGGCTCACCTAAAAAATATTAAATAACTCAAATAAAAAAAAAACATAGGGACGGGCTACAGTCCGCTTGGGCGAACTGTTGGATACCCTATTCTTATTCCTATCCCTCATAAGTGGGCGTGACAAAAGTCTAAGTATGGTTGAATTGTTAAGAACGCTCTACATATTTTGTTATACAACATTTAAGGGATTTTATCAAAAAAAAAACGCTCCCCAGCTCAAACTTGGGTGTTTCAATAAAATTGTTTTATTTAATTGTGGGCGTGTCAGTAGGCGGATTTAAAAAAAAATTAACACATGAGCATAAAGGGCCGCTAGAGAGTATATATTATAAATTTCAGCTCCCTAGCTCAAATTTTGAATTTTCAAAAAAAAAAAATTAATTGTGGGCGTGCCAGTGGGCGGATTTTGAAAATATTTACACATGAGCATAAAGGGACCATAGAGAGTATATATTATAAATTTCAGCTCCCTAGCTCAAACTTTCGATTTTCAAAAAAATTGTTTCATTTATTTGTGGGCGTGTCAGTGGGCGGATTTTGAAAAAATTTTATCCCGAGGAGTTGTAGGAGTCATAGATCATATATAAAAAGTTTCAGCTTTCTGGCTCAAAGTTCGATTTTTTCCAAAATTTTGTTTTTTTGAGTTTGTGGGCATGTCTGTGGGAGGATTTCAAAAATTCGTAAACTTGATTATTTCGGGACCCTAGAGAGTATATGGTTAAAATTTCAGCTCTCTAGGTTCAGTTTAAAGGCCTAATTTTTGCCGATGGACATGGCTAGATCGACATTACTATCGATGCTGATCATAAATATAGTAACTTTTAGGGGTCTACGGGCAATATTAAGGTATGTTACAAACTATGCGTCAAAATTAATATACCCTTAGAATAGGGTATAAATATGAATTACATTATGTATGAAAATGAAACTGATATGCCTCGGAGTGTAGCTCTCATGAAACAAGGGGCCGGTTCACTAAATAATTATTTAACCATAATTACGGTGGTGTTGTTCTCCGTACCCTAGTAGGTTGTTTGCAAATTTAACCTTACAAACCAAAGCGGACCAATACGAACCTTCCGATCTGGAGTGACTACCCCGAAAATTTAATGGAGAGCTACCTCATAGAGCATCTAGAAAAAAGGAAAAAAATCCTAAGTAATGAATAAGATAGAAAGAATAAAGAGACACACAAAAGGCACACAAAGTAAATAAAAAAACATAGGGACGGGCTACAGTCCGCTTGGGCGAACTGTTGGATACCCTATTCTTATTCATATCCCTCATAAGTGGGCGTGACAAAAGTCTAAGTATGGTTGAATTGTTAAGAACTCTTTACATATTTTGTTATATAACATTTAAAGGATTTTATCAAAAAAAACGCTCCCTAGCTCAAACTTGGGTGTTTCAATAAAATTGTTTTATTTAATTATGGGCGTGTCAGTCGGCGGATTTAAAAAAAATTAACACATGAGCATAAAGGGCCCCTAGAGAGTACATATTATAAATTTCAGCTCCCTAGCTCACTTTGAATTTTCAAACAAAAAAAAAAAAAATTGTGGGCGTGCCAGTGGGCGGATTTTGAAAATATTTACACATGAGCATAAAGGGCCCATAGAGAGTATATATTATAAATTTCAGCTCCCTGGCTCAAACTTTGGATTTTCAAAAAAATTGTTTTATTTATTTGTGGGCGTGTCAGTGGGCGTATTTTGAAAATTTTTTATCCCGAGCAGTTTTAGGAGTTATAGATCATATATAAAAAATTTCAGCTTTCTAGCTCAAAATTCGATTTTTTCCAAAATTTTGTTTTTTTGAGTTTGTGGGCAGTCTGTGGGAGGATTTCAAAAATTCGTAAACTTGATTATTTCGGGACCCTAGAGAGTATATGGTTAAAATTTCAGCTCTCTAGGTCCAGTTTAAAGGCCTAATTTTTGCCGACGGACGGACGGACGGACGGACGGACGGACGGACATGGCTAGATCGACATTACTATCGATGCTGATCATAAATATAGTAACTTTTAGGGGTCTACGGGCAATATTTAGGTATGTTACAAACTATGCGTCAAAATTAATATACCCTTAGAATAGGGTATAAAAAGGTACAAGTTCAAACAAGCACTTGTATGAACTAAATGTTCTATTTTTTTTTTGATATTAGTTGATGGAGTAGTGTACAGGAATTGTGTCTATTAATGTGGTACTGAATACAGTACAGTAAAGAACTGTAGCAGTTTTTTTAAGGGAAATGAATATAGGTGTTTGTGCAGAACTTCACTCTACAATTACATAACTGCTTGTGCTCAGGATCTAATTAATGGTATGAAAGACTGCCTGGCATAGTACAATAAAAAAGCGTATCACGTTGTCAAAAGTATATTCTTACCAAATGAGCTACTGTCCCATAAATTCCTGCAAATCTTTCCATTTCAGTTTAATGTTATTTTATTCCTGCTTAAAGGTCAACACAGTACCTAATTAAATGTGTATCTATTGTCATGCTGCAGACATTAAGAGATACCGCCTCCGTTTTAAATTTTACAATTAGCATAATGTAGACAAATGTTTTCCATTTACTGAATCAGACGTTATGTCATTCGAATAAATTGCCTATGATACCTAGCAGTAAAAAAATAACCTTAAGGTGTGTCCAGACCGAAAGAAAGATTTCAGAAACCAAATGTTTCTCAGTTTCGAGTGGTGTTTCTTTCTTATGAAGATAAATGTCAAAAAAAAAGTCTGGACCTGGAGTAATGAGGATGCCATTTATTTAAATAAATTGAATGAAACAAAGAGTTTTGAGGGACGCGTAATGCACAAATTTAACAAGAAATAATATCGGCTCATAAATAAAACATAGGTAGCTTTTTTAACTATTTGTATGAGAGAAGCTACATTTTTGACACTATTGGAAGGGACATACAATGTTATGCCGATTCCCAACGAAAGAATTGAGAATTTCTTCATACGTACGGGGGTTTGTCAGAACTTCGAACTGGTGAGACAGTGGAAAAGGTTTGGGTGTTACTGGTGGCATTCGAACTTGCAACCTCCAGTCACTAACAACTGAGTCAGTGCGCCCACAGACAAACAAAATCTGTAATAGTATCTATGTTTCTTTTTTGCACGATAATGAATGGAATGACGCTTTTACGATTAATCTTGCTTCAATCTTATTAAAATGGGGAACAAATATGAAAAATGTCTGAAACGTCTCGGTTGGTCTGGATACACCTTTACAAACAACGTAAAATCTATCTGTTCTCTACTTAACATTGTCCCATTCCGCAAGAAAAGTTTACTTATTCCTTACAATAACCTCCAACTGCAAATTAAAATATGCTAATTTACTGCCATCACCGGGACGGGAATACAAATTCAAAAGAAGTCACCATTTACGTAAGTATCCCTCATATTCTCGTCTCCTAACGACGAAGAGTGTGCGGGAATTAAAAGTAATAAGGAGTCAGCGGGATGGAATTTAGACGCTATCTCCTTGGTTGATATGTGACGCTCGTGTCATGCCCTTTTGAAATAAAACGCAAAATGTTGATATTCCACTGAAATTTCACGGAATTTTGATTGGAAGTTGTTGAACCAACATTTTTACCCTGTAATAAAATTATTTTAAACACCAATTTAAATATATTTGATTATTATAAATATTTGATTGATTAATATATTGCTGACTTAAAATAGTGAATGCCTGATGCATTATATATTGCATGTTGTTAGAGAGTTAGTGTGGCGAACAACATTTCCATGACGCTCCATGATCCTATTAACTCTTCTGTCAATGGATGCTTTTAAACCTTCAAATCAATGGAATATGTCCCGCTGGCCTTCATACATTTAGTAGAGAAATGAATTCAAAACAATGAAATAATTGAATTTGTTTGTTAATTTTGACATGTTATAATTTTTGTTTGTAATTTAAAGATTTTTTTTTACATAACATTAATATTTCAAAGTGTACTTAAGGATTTCATCTTGATCAATTGAAAAAAAAATTACTTATTTAAGAACCTCCCACTGGTTCGCATTGAAACACAATCATATATTTTTATATATGTATAATTTTATTGATCAGGATTACAACTGCGCTTATATTTTTATGTATGTATAATTCTATTGATCAAGGTTACAACTGCACTCTCCGACTGCCAAACTAACAATGCCAATTTTGAATTCATTATTTAAATCCCTAGCCTATAATACTTGCTGATCTGCAATTCCCATGCAGATCCACTTTATTCCGCCGGATCGTATGTCACGGTGGGAATGGCCTTCTGCGGTGCACCGGATAAGCTCGTGCTTCGGTTGCACTTTTGCATGCGCTGGGTGAATGTTGGGTGAATGCCCGAATATGATAACTTGCTTCGGTTGCACTCTTACACGCGCTGGATGGATGTTGGAATGTGCTAACTGCCCCGCTTTTAAATGTCTGCGTCCCGCAGATCCCCCGATGAGCAGGTGGATGAACTTTGGCTTCCGTTGGTTCGGTTGACCTCTTAAGGAGGTCGCGGCAAAGGACGTGGGACTGGTCTTCGATGAAAAGATAGTCGCAGCTCAGGGAAGACTGCTGTGATAATGGAAATTTCGGCAAGAATAGAAGAGTTAAGGTTTTTTCTTATGGTGTTAATGAGTTCAATGTTTTTTGCGCTGAGGTCATGCACGTATTCCAGGTTAGGTTTGATTTTTTTTCCCGTAACCTTAGCCAAGACGGGGGGAAGTGCCTGCGGACTGAAAACCATTCTGCTGTAGTATGTCTTCTCCTTAATGTGGACTGTGTCATTGTCCAGCTGGATCAGGTAAGTACCGTCTAAAGGAATAGATTAATTTTTATTTAGAATTTGAAGTTCGTGAGGAAGATCGTATTTTCCCCGATGAGTTCAACTATCTCCTCGTTCGTTGTCCTGTAGTCGCAAAGTGCGTTACCACCCTTAAGGATTTCGGGTAAGCAAGAGTCTTCTGGTATTTCCCTGAGATTGCCTTCTTCGCATACGGATGTGTAACCTATATTTAGACATTTACATTTAAGTCCGTACGTCCTGTCGTGGCTAATAAGAAGTCTTGAAAAGTCTTTGTCAATTTGTCTCTTGTTTCTTATCGCTGCGCGAGCAGTTATTAGATGGTATGCATTCGGGTCGATTTTGGGCATGGATATAACATATAGCATCAATGTTCCATTACAGTACACTGAAGGTCGACCGTATTCAACGGCTTCTACAACGTTTTGACACGGTAAGGTTTCGAGCTCATTTATGATAGTATTTATCTCTTCTAAGTCCAAAAGGTTGCTGTTGACTATATCATTCTTAGCCATTTGGCAGGTTCTTAATAAGTCGTGCTTAAGTTTGTCCGTCTCTCCTTTTTGTATAACATTGTTATAGTTTTCAATTACGTCGTTAATTCTTCCTGTTATTTCTCGAGTCTTGTTCAACAGTTTTTCGTTAATAATGTATTGTCGGTTATTGTTTTCTACCATGTCTGTCTGTTTTTCCAAAAGGTTGTTCCAGTCAGTTGCGTCAGGTGAACCGCCTATCCATTTCCAGGCTGTTCCGATCCAATTTATTGACCTAGCCCTTCTCGTCCTGGAGTCTCTCAATTCGCCAAGACGATCTTTGATTTGATTTAAATGATACGAGTAATTTAGAACAAGAACATCAGCTTTTCGGTGTCTTAGACAAGTCCGTCATATTTCGTTAGGTCGATTACATGTACGAGTTTAAAGAACCTATTTGTCACCCAAGCACTTCCCTCTTTAACCGTGACAATCGGGGATTCGTAGGCGAAAATAATGTAGAGTCTGCATGGAAGTGAAAAGAGCTACTAATCTGCAATATAATCAAAGTTTATTAAAAATGAAGTTACAATTTTATCTTAAAATCTAAGTAACGCAATTATGACATTTATGTTGGTTCAAGCTATTTGCAAGGACATTCTTTCTCTAATGTTTCTTTTTTATACCCTATTCTAAGGGTACTCGTATATTAATTTTGACGCATAGTTTGTAACATACCTTAATATTGCCCGAAGACCCCTAAAAGTTACTATATTTATGATCAGCATCGATAGTAATGTCGATCTAGCCATGTCCGTCCGTCCGTTCGTCCGTCCGTCCGTCCGTCCGTCCGTCGGCGAAAATTAGGCCTTTAAACTGGACCTAGAGAGCTGAAATTTTAACCATATACTCTCTAGGGTCCCGAAATAATCAAGTTTACGAATTTTTGAAATCCTCCCACAGACATGCCCACAAACTCAAAAAAACAAAATTTTGGAAAAAATCGAATTTTGAGCTAGAAAGCTGAAATTTTTTATATATGATATATAACTCCTAAAACTGCTCGGGATAAAAAATTTTCAAAATCCGCCCACTGACACGCCCACAAAAAAATAAAACAATTTTATTGAAAAACCAAAATTTGAGCTAGGGAGCTGAAATTTATAATATATACTCTCTAGGGGCCCATTAAACTCATGTGTACATATTTTCAAAAACCGCCTACTGACACGCCCACAATTTAAAAAAACTTTTTTTTGAAAATCCAAAGTTTGAGCTAGCGAGCTGACATTTATAATATATACTCTCTAGGGGGCCCTTTATGCTCATGTGTAAATATTTTCAAAATCCGCCTACTGACACGCCCTCAATTTACAAAAAAATCTTTTTTTGAAAATCCAAAGTTTGAGATAGGGAGCTGAAATTTATAATATATACTCTCTAGGGGTCCTCTATGCTCATGTGTTAATTTTTTTAAATCTGCCTACTGGCACGCCAACAATTAAATAAAATAATTTTATTGAAAAACAAAAGTTTGAGCTAGGGAACGTTTTTTTTACAAAAGCTTCGTTTTTGTTTGATAAAATCTTTTAAATGTTTTATAACAGAATATGTACAGCGTTCTTAACAATTCAACCATACTTAGACTTTTGTCACGCTCACTTATGAGGGTTAGGAATAAGAATAGGGTATCCAACAGTTCGCCCAAGCGGACTGTAGCCCGCCCCTATGTTTATATTTAAATATATTCTATTTCCATCCCTCGAGTAGTGGGCTTGGCGAAAATCGTAGTATAGGTGAATTGTTAAGACAGATATTAGGTGTGTTTTTTTTACTCAAGTGTATATGCGCTTATTCACATTTGCATGTTAAATACAACAACAAGTTAGCCTATATGCGCTTACTTTACTTTTAGTCCTTAAGCGGATATAGATCAGTGCTTCCAAACACTGTTTTCTATGTGTTCCGATAACTTTTGTTATCTAAAGTTAAAACTTTGACATTTCTCACCTAACACATACTCCCAAATTTTACTTGCGTGTGAACTTTTATTTTTATCAACAAAATATTGAGCCGCTGTTTTTTCCAAATATCTTGTTCTATAGGGGTCAACTTTATACCTTTAAGTTGCACGGTGGTATAATTACATTTTTAATCCGATCAGTATTTTGGAATTGGAATTTAAGTTCCAGGTTCAGTCTACACTTTTTTGACTGAAAATACGAAAATACCAAAAATCTTAGCCCGTGCTATTTCTGAACCATTTGGCGTATCGAGTTCAACTTTTTATTTTACTTTGAATTTGATTAGTGTTTTGGAATTTAACTTTTAGGTTCAATGTGCACTTGTTTGATGGAAAATACAAAAAAATCGTATTTTGAAGTCAACTTTTCGAGGTCAACTTTTTATTTTAAGTTGCCATTTTCTTGCCCTACACGGTGGTTATTTTGGAATTCAATTTTCAAGTTCAATATAGTCTAGTTTGACTGAAGAAAACAGCCCAAATGCCTTTATTACTATTTTCTACATACGAGTATTTTGTTATACATGACTGTTATTTTCGTTTTTTAAGTATTTTATAAAAAAAACTGTTTTTGAAAAACAAAGCGCCTAAAAAGTAGGTTTGTCAAAAACTTTGTATGGAAGAAACTGTAAAGAGCGACTTAATCTACATACTTCGCGAAGAAGATCTTTCATTTTCATTGATTTCTTCAATTAACGGATTTTAAACAGTGGGCGGAATCAAACAATCTTTCCGCTTGAGCCCGAAGAGAAAATATGTTTCAAATTGCAGCTTTCTAGCTCGAATTTAAGGACCTCAAAATTGGCAACGGATATAGCTAGGTCAACATAACGTGCGATGCGGATCACAAATACAGGGTGTCCCAGTTAAGCAGTATAATCCATTAAGGGGAGATTCCTGAAGTTCCACCGAACAAAAAATTGTATCGCTGGTGGCGGGGGTCTATTCTCACCCCATTTCAAGTTATTGCCCATCAAAGTGAGTGACTTCTAATTTGGATGTGTAACCAATTTAAACACTATAACTTCGAAACTATTATAGGTACAATAGTTATTTTGTTCATTTTGGAAAGACAATTTAGTAGTTCATACAAGTCTTGTACATTTTTCTCAAAATTTTTACTTAATATTTTTTTTTTTTTAGGTTTTTATTTAGTTGTAGTCAAAGCCGTTTTTTATCAGACAAAATTGTCAAAAAGCAGTGTAGGTACCTATTGAATTACTATTAAAGTCCCCAAATAGTAGAGCATTATGTAGTCGGATATTCGCTGATGCGTATCAGCGCCTTGTTGCTATCGTTGTTATACCAAATAAAAACGGCGGCAGAAGCTGGGGTGGAATTTTGCGTGCTGTGGAAGTTCAGCGTTCAGTCAGCGTCGTAGTCTGCGGACTATGCAGTGGGACTTCCCAGAACCAGGATTCACAGAAATCTACAGAGTAATATATTTCCCCCTTTCCATTTAACATCGGAACAGAATTTATTACCAAAGAAGAGTGGATGACGGGCACTTCCTCAAGAACTTTTCGGGAACTGACGAGATGGGATTACAATTCATAGGATTACCTTTCAAACTTAAGAATTTAATTATTGTGAACAACTTCTTCAATATGTTTTGGTTATTTTAAAGGAGGTTTGGCATAAATGTTTGAGCTTGATTAATAGGAAACACTTTAGTAGCCCCGCACGTTCTTCCACAAACAGTTAAATCCCATTACTACCTAGAATTCCTTGGAGAACGGTTGCCGCAGCTCTTTGAATATGTCGCTTGTTCAGAGAAGGGCGATGTTCTTTCAACAAGATGGAGGACATTGTTACAGTAGCAGCGGGGCAAATTTGTTTCTCATCCAAACTTCTAACGAACGGTGGATTTTTCGATTTGGCCCCAACCCTTGGTCACCCAGATCTCCTGACCTGGATGACATGGATTTTTTCTTCTGGGTGCTATGAAAGAAAAAGTTTATTTTAGAGAAATGTCTAGTCTGGAAGACCTCCAAGAAAAAATTAGTGCCGTTTCAGAAGATATGAGACTGCCTGTTAATCTGCCAACTTAAACGCGCCCGAAAGTGTATTCAAATGGAAGAAAGGCTCTTCGAACAGTTCCTATGAACATTCCATAAACTGTTCCAAAGAGGTTCTTTTCACCACAAATAAATATCTAAGAGATTTTAAGAGTAATTCAGTTTGTGCACTTCTTTCTGACCATTTTTGTCTGACAAAAATTGTTTTTTTCTACAACTTCTGTTGATCGTACGTAAAAAAATTGCTTAACATAGTTTTTAGGGAATTTTTCTAACATAAAAAATTCGAAAAAAAATTATTAAGTACAAATTTTGAGAAAAATGCATTTTAAATGAAAACATAGGGACGGGCTACAGTCCGCTTGGGCGAACTGTTGGAAACCATATTCTTATTCCTATCCTTCATAAGTGGACGTGACAAAAGTCCAAGTATGGTTGAATTGTTAAGAACGCTCTACATATTTTGTTATATAACATTTAAAGGATTTAATCGAAAAAAACAAAGCTTTTGTAAAAAAAACGCTACCTAGCTCAAACTTTGGTTTTTCAATAAAATTGATTTATTTAGTTGTTGGCGTGTCAGTAGGCGGATTTAAAAAAATTCTTAATCTTGATTATTTCGGGCCCTTAGAGAGTATATGGTTAACATTAAAATTTCAGCTCTCTAGGTCCAGTTTAAAGGCCTAATTTTTGCTGACAGACGGACCCAAAATGGTTAAGACTTGTATGCGCTACTAAATTGTCTTTCCAAGATATGCAAAATACCTATTGTACCAATTAGTTTAAAAGTTATTGCTTTTAAGGTGGTTACACCTCTAAATAAGAGGTAACTTTAATGCGCTACAACTTAAAATGGGGTGAGAATAGACCTCGCCCTGCCATACAATTTTTTGTTCGGCGGAACATCAGGAATCTCCCCTCAAAGGATTACACTGCTTAACGACACTCTGTATAATATCTTTTAGGGTCTATGAGTAATATTTAGGTAAGTAACAATCATAACCCTGTCACTTTAATAAAACAGTACTCGTCATGAATTTTGGCAGGCCCGGTTTCAGATCACTTTATAACTGCGGCCAATCAAATGCTACTCTAGTTGCCTTTTTGTGGTCCAGGGGTTTTAATGCCTATTTTTTGTGGTTACGACTTGTGCATGCTCTCAGTATTCATTATTGTTCGATCTTCGTTTTCAACTTGCGGAACACTTTCAAGATATTAAATGTGTCGCTATAGGCTCACATGGATGGCCAAATTGCCTTGATGTGATTTCTCCCCCAAGCCGCTTTTACGACACGCGCTGTGCATTGGGGGCGCTGTAGTGGCATTCTTAGCGCGTCTCTGCATGGGCTTGGGCAAACACAATTAAACGTTTTTGAATTAAATCATATTTTATCATAAAAAATTGACAGAGATTTGCATGTAGCTTAGTTTCTCGATGGAGCAGAAAGCTGGGTTCTAGAATTATAATGTATTCTTAAATACCCCTGTAAAATGGGGCAGATAGAAGCAAATTTAAAAAATGCCGAAACACTAGCCTAATCAGTTAACATTTTGTACTTTCGTGACTCTTATACGAGCGTCTGACAAACACCTAAGAGTATTAATTATCATGAGAAGCTTCTCAAATTTGCCGTTCGGAGTCAGCTTAAAATTGTTGCTGCCTTCCACTTAGCACAAGCATTTAAAAAGAAACCATGCATGCAAATGCAAAAAATTATACCGGATTCGTAGAATTCCAAAAATACAAGGGGAAATTCCCAATTAATGAAATGAGTACTACTTTATCCCAAGTCATTAAGATACCCGATATTGATGCTGTATTTAAGTAGCAATGATACCCGAATGATGTCAGATCCGAATCCCATGGGCATTCCTTTTAGTCGAATTAATTGACTAAAAGGAATGTATAAGCTCCACCGGTGAATGAACCTATCATTACTACAATAACAAATGAATTCATTTTAAAGCAAAAGCATCCTTAACATGGTTTCATCACATGGATAGCATTAAATTGCATTTTTCATTTCGCTGAGTCTGACCGTAGGGCAAGTTCATCGAGAATTTCATTTCGAAGCAGTAGTGCAACAAGATGCACAATTATATCCAAGTAAATGTGATCGGGGTTTTTAACCATACGCGCGTGTGTTTTCCATGATTTATTTGTCTTTTGTAAGTACGAGTATGTTATGTGTATCCTTGATCCTGACGCTGAAAAATAAATTTGAAAATATTTTGGTTATGAGTCCTTGTTCTTGCAGCAGGCAAGAACGTTCTGAAGAGTCGCTATACTCATTGAGTAGTAGTATCACTTATACAGGGTTTTTCAATAGTGACATAACAATTTCTTATTTCAATACAAACGCAACCTCATTTTTTCTTTTTGATCTGTCAATGTGATAACGTCAGTCGAGGTTTGTGTTTTTATCGTGTTGAAGTTGGCTGACGAGTTACGTTTGGGAATTATTAAAAATTGCTACCGATGTTCTGAATCGGTGGTCGCAAATTTATTTTTTTTTTATTACAAAGGAAATCCATATCCCAGACATGACACACATAGCTGATCAAACAATTAATGTTTTGAAAGGGAAGTTCGG
This sequence comes from Portevinia maculata, assembly GCA_949715645.1. Lineage (NCBI taxonomy): Eukaryota > Metazoa > Arthropoda > Insecta > Diptera > Syrphidae > Portevinia > Portevinia maculata. Next base: position 300,141,939 of record OX454525.1, read on the forward strand.
TAATTGTGAATTCTCGAGAAATGTCCCTTCGAATGGCCACCTCGCTCACGCGATTTCGTTGGATTTTCTTATGGAGCTACGTTAATTCGCTGGTTGTTGTTAACAAGTCAACAACGTTAGAGGCTGTCAGAAACAATATCGAACCTGAAATTGCCAATGTTCCACCCGATAGGTAAGCCCTGTCGTGGCTAAAGAGGAATGTGATATCCTCAAAGGATATCCGTATCTTCTCGGATAGTCAGGCCGCGATTAAGTCCCTGGACTCAGTCTCTTCAAATTCCATCGTAGCCCAAGATTGCCGCTCATCTCTTTCGGAGATGGCAGAGCAGTTCAACATTCTCCTCTGTTGGGTGCCGGGACATAGAGACATTCCAGGTAACTGTAGGGCAGACGATCTCGCCAAAAAAAGAACCACTTTACCTCTTTTACCTGATAAAGGTTCTTTAGGAATACCAATCGCTACATGGAAATTCTTGTTCAAGCTATCAGCAATCGAGGCAACAAACCTTAGGTGGACATGTAGCAATACTTGTCTAGCGACTAAGCGGATCTGGCCCAAGCTGGATCTGCGACGCTCTAAGTGTCTAATCTCATTAAACCGACTGCATATTAGCTCCACTATAGGTGTTATCACAGGACACTGCTTAATAGGCAGGCACGCATCCAGACTTGGCGTGCACTCAAACGACTTCTGTAGAAACTGCATGGACGAGGAGGAGGAGGAGACTATACTTCACCTTCTCTGCATATGTCCTGCGCTCTCCCACAAAAGAAATCTCCATTTAGGGGACTTCTTGTTCAATGATACAAGCGACTTAGCCAACACTGGAGTTAGAAGTCTTTCGCGCTTCATAAGAAGCTCCTATTGGTTCAACGAGCAGTGAGGAAATCCCCAGATCTGTGTGGTACCACAATGGACCTAATATTGGTCTAAGTGTGTTGGCCTTAGCTGACAGCCACGTCAACCTAACCTAACCTAACCACCCGATAGGTGAGAAAAAGTGGTGCGAAAGAATCGATAGTTCAAACGTGCTCGTTGTGGTCATATGAAGGAGATCGAATTCCATACGAAAATTTTATATGTGAACTGGAATAAATTTCAGACCGATGTTTTAATTATTCTGGGTTTTATTTTTGTACAAAATTTTTATATACTTATTGAAAATCCCGATACATATGTAGGTTTGTGAATTTCGGTTGAATTGATTCACTATTAAACATACTCGTATATCTAATCAATTAAGAAGCAGCCTCATTCAAGTTTCATTAAATCTTTTTAATTTGTGAATTGATGTGCTCCTTCACCTTTTGATTGAGACAATATGTACTTTCAAAATATTGAATGAACGCTTAAATTTAAAAAAAAAAAACAAATCGGGACGGGCTACAGTCCGCTTGGGCGAACTGTTGGATACCCTATTCTTATTCCTATCCCTCATAAGTGGGCCCGTACCGTACCAAAACAATTAGTTTGATGCTTTATTTTTTTTAGAAAGGACTTCAATTAGATATTGTTATTTACATAGTTTTTAATTAATGTTTCCTTAAGTATTTAACATAGTAGATAAATAAATAATTAAATAAGCATTGCGTATGTAAGAAATCTACAAAAAAAAACTTTTTAATCGAGAGTGAAAATTTGAGAAGCTGAAAATTATAATATATACTCCTTAGAGGCCCTTAATGCTCATCTTTATAGATTTTTAAAAACCGCCCACTGACAATTAAAAAACACGTATTATTGAAAAATATTGTTAATGAAAGTCCTATTCTTCGCAAAGTATGTAGATAAAGTCATTTTGAACAATTATTTTCTATAAAGTGTTCTGCCATGCCCACTTTTAAGGGAAATTTTTTTTTACAAAAACTTGCTTTTTCGATAAAATCCTTTAAACGTTGTAGTATAACAGAAAATAGAGATCGTTCTTAGCAATTCACCAATACTTAAATTTTTGCACGCCCACTTTATGAGGGATAGGAATAGGAATAGGGAATCCGACAGTTCGCCCAATCAGACTGTAGCCTTTCCCTATGTTTATACCCTATTCTAGGGGTATATTAATTTTGACGCATAGTTTGTAACATACCTTAATATTGCCCGTAGACCCCTAAAAGTTACTATATTTATGATCAGCATCGATAGTAATGTCGATCTAGCCATGTCCGTCCGTCCGTCCGTCCGTCCGTCCGTCCGTCGGCAAAAATTAGGCCTTTAAACTGGACCTAGAGAGCTGAAATTTTAACCATATACTCTCTAGGGTCCCGAAATAATCAAGTTTACGAATTTTTGAAATCCGCCCACAGACACGCCCACAAACTCAAAAAAACAAAATTTTGGAAAAAATCGAATTTTGAGCTAGGAAGCTGAAATTTTTTATATATGATCTATGACTCCTAAAACTGCTCGGGATGTAAAATTTTCAAAATCCGCCCACTGCCACGCCCACAAAAAAATAAAACAATTTTATTGAAAAACCAAAATTTGAGCTAGGGAGCTGAAATTTTTAATATATACTCTCTATGGGCCCTTTAAGCTCATGTATAAATATTTTCAAAATCCGCCCACTGACACGCCCACAAATAAATAAAACAATTTTTTTGAAAATCTAAAGTTTGAGCTAGGGAGCTGAAATTTATAATATATACTCTCTATGGGCCCTTTATGCTTATGTGTAAATATTTTCAAAATCCGCCCACTGGCACGCCCACAATTATTATTATTTTTTTTTTTTGAAAATTCAAAGTGAGCTAGGGAGCTGAAATTTATAATATATACTCTCTAGGGGCGCTTTATGCTCATGTGTTAATTTTTTTAAATCCGCCTACTTACACGCCCACAATTAAATAAAACAATTTTATTGAAACACCCAAGTTTGAGCTAGGGAGCGTTTTTTTTGATAAAATCCTTTAAATGTTATATAACAAAATATGTAGAGCGTTCTTAACAATTCAACCATACTTAGACTTTTGTCACGCCCACTTATGAGGGATAGGAATAAGAATAGGGTATCCAACCGTTCGCCCAAGCGGACTGTAGCCCGTCCCTATGTTTTTTATTCCTGAAGCATGGCGGCCTCGTTTATCCGATCCCCCAAATGTACCGGTTACTAAGTTTGCTCCTTTGATAGCAGATCTAAGAGGTCCGTCGTTAATTGATAACGTCTTAAGGAAAAAGTTGCGGCAAACTCGAACACTAGATTCGTTTTTCAAAAAAAGTATTTGATCGCTCGTTTTCTATGCCTTGAATTCTCTCCCCGAGGCCTTTGTCTTGTCGGTTCATTGCATGTTATACACCGCAGAATAAAATATTTTTTTTCGGTTATTATTCTCCAATATTCCCTGCAAATGTTTTTATACCCTATTCTAGGGGTATATTAATTTTGACGCATAGTTTGTAACATACCTTAATATTGCCCGTAGACCCCTAAAAGTTACTATATTTATGATCAGCATCGATAGTAATGTCGATCTAGCCATGTCCGTCCGTCCGTCCGTCCGTCCGTCCGTCCGTCGGCAAAAATTAGGCCTTTAAACTGGACCTAGAGAGCTGAAATTTTAACCATATACTCTCTAGGGTCCCGAAATAATCAAGTTTACGAATTTTTGAAATCCGCCCACAGACACGCCCACAAACTCAAAAAAACAAAATTTTGGAAAAAATCGAATTTTGAGCTAGGAAGCTGAAATTTTTTATATATGATCTATGACTCCTAAAACTGCTCGGGATGTAAAATTTTCAAAATCCGCCCACTGCCACGCCCACAAAAAAATAAAACAATTTTATTGAAAAACCAAAATTTGAGCTAGGGAGCTGAAATTTTTAATATATACTCTCTATGGGCCCTTTAAGCTCATGTATAAATATTTTCAAAATCCGCCCACTGACACGCCCACAAATAAATAAAACAATTTTTTTGAAAATCTAAAGTTTGAGCTAGGGAGCTGAAATTTATAATATATACTCTCTATGGGCCCTTTATGCTTATGTGTAAATATTTTCAAAATCCGCCCACTGGCACGCCCACAATTATTATTATTTTTTTTTTTTGAAAATTCAAAGTGAGCTAGGGAGCTGAAATTTATAATATATACTCTCTAGGGGCGCTTTATGCTCATGTGTTAATTTTTTTAAATCCGCCTACTTACACGCCCACAATTAAATAAAACAATTTTATTGAAACACCCAAGTTTGAGCTAGGGAGCGTTTTTTTTGATAAAATCCTTTAAATGTTATATAACAAAATATGTAAAGCGTTCTTAACAATTCAACCATACTTAGACTTTTGTCACGCCCACTTATGAGGGATAGGAATAAGAATAGGGTATCCAACAGTTCGCCCAAGCGGACTGTAGCCCGTCCCTATGTTTTATAATGTTTTTGAGAATCCTCAGTGCTGAAATACTGAGCATCATTGAATCAAAATACAAAATAATTTGTATTTCTCATTCTCACAGCAAAAGAGAGAAGGAGCAAATGACATTTCGATACAAAACCATCTTTATACAGGCACTAATCAACCTGCAAACGCATTCAGCGTATGCATCCTCTGATCAACGTTGCCTAAGTTTCATGAATAATGTTAGTTTATGCAGTCCTCAATATACGTTTATGAATGAGGCTGGATATGTTTAATAACATCCTATTTTTTTTTTTCAAAAGTCATCAACGATTGTTGATTGTTGACACCTTAACAATGGTATGAACTTTAAAATTACTTTTCTTGTTGGATCAAAAGTGCATACAATTTATAATTTTAGTCACAGTTCAACAAACCTAATTACATATTTGTTTACCGAAATCAATTGACTAAAAAAATTTAAAGAGTTTCAATGTAATTTAAGTACTTTCAATGAAGCATTCGATGCAGCTTAGTCAAGAATACAAATTGAATGGAAAATCCCACAATCCCCACATAAACCCGTTCTAAACAGGAAAAATGCATTGTTTTACTGGTATATACGTATTTATATGTTTGTCTGGCTTCGTTTGAGAGCATTTCCTTTAAGGATGAACAAATTGAATCAGTAATCTTGACAAAATCCCACTCAAAATCATTTAGGCAAATAATACAGCAAACGTACATATGATATAGCAAACGTAACCAAATAACGAATTTCTTTGAATATAAATGGCAAGAGGCAAGCATATGGGCATATGCGAGTATATAATATAATTCTTTGTCAATTTGCTTAGGTATACATGTGTACCTACATAAACATACGGATACTCGTCTAATAGCAATGGAAAATGCAGACACTGCTAGATTGCTGCTCCTCCACTTGCACATCGTATACAGTAATTCCACTGGAATCTCTATTGTAAAGAAGATTTCAAATGCCAAATTCTGTCAGATGAGGTTTTTTCCTGGATTTGCTCAGCTTTCGGAACTCTAATTCTATTTCAGATGAGATGCTAGCTTTTCGTTGCATTGGCAATGTAGTATATAGTATGCATGTACATGTATTTATGGAAGATGGGAGTTCATCTTAAAGTGGAGGATTTTTGTTTTGAGTGCGGACTTTGAAAATATGTACACGCTGAATTTGCTTTGTACATATTTGGTCCAGAGTTTTCCATTTATTGTCCTTTTTTTGTGTTCGAACGCTTGTTGAAAAATTAAGGTCTCGGAGAGGTGATAGAAACACTACTTCTGCATTATGAGGGCTGAACATCTGTTTTTTTTTGTTTATAATTTACGGCTCAAAACTGAGAAAACAAAAAAAGGATAAGAATGTACAGTCTATAATTACCACTACTGTTTAAGGAGAGTATTTCAGGTTATTTTTTATTCTTTCCAATGTGCTTTCCTCCTTCGTAGACTTTCCTTGAATGCCTCACACGCTTTCCATGATGTCTAGGTCAGGCGAATATGGTGGCCATATCAATAGGTCTTTTGTTGTCCTTGCACTATGTAATGTATAGGGACGTTATCCCGCTGAAAATTCCATCGTTGTCCACCAAACAATTTGAAAAAATGAGGAAAACTTTTTCCAATATGGGTTTGTAGGTATCGCGGTCACTCTTGATCTTCGAAAACCCAGCTGCCTTAAAGTTAATTTCTCCAATTCTGCCATAACACCGCCTCCCTTGCTGCGCCGTCTTTGAAGATGTAGTTCATATTTTCTCAAATTATATAAATAATAATTGTATTCATCAGGTCCGTCAAAATTAAACTTCTCTTAAACGATGAATCGCCACTCCAAACAAAGAAAAAACGTAAATTCAAAGAAAACTACTTTGGTTTAAATATTTTTCCGAAATAATATATGTAACTTCTGTGGCAACAAGGAATAACGACATAAGTCAGTTTTTGCAACCTTTCAGGAGAGCGATTTAAATGTTTGGCTTCCGATTACAAATCAAGGACAAAACTTATGGACGAAGTGTAAACGCAAAAATAAGTAATATTACTAAAGGATTTTATTTTTAATTAATAATAATAACTTTTTTGTCCATTCATAGTTGATTTTGATAAAAATATGACTTATGTCGTTTTTACTTTTTTAAACATTTAGTCAAATCTCGGTTAAGTCGACTTATACCTTTTTTCCTAAATGAGTATGTTGAAATTATTTTTTTAAGTTGAGTTATGTTGTTTTTCCAAATAAAAATTAAAATAGTGGACTGTCATAGATTGACTAATGTCCGTTTTCCAAAGCAAATTCTTGAAATTTTCAAAAATAAGTCAAAATCGTTGAAAATATAAAAATAATACTTACTTTCAATGAATTCACTGAATGACACAATCTACTTTCTTTTTCATCATAATTACTAAAAAGCAACAATAATTTTTTTTTTTTTTTATAATTTGCTTACGCTAAAGGGATTTTTTTCTGTTGATACAGTACCCTTATAATGCTAGGAACACAGTGTAAGCTACTTGGTATTAGAAAGAATAGAGAGATAGGAAAGAAGTGTTTGGGTGCAGTTGTAGGGTTTTTCTCCACGGGTGGTGTCTAAGTTACTTAGGGAGATAACGATTTCATGTATTCGGTATAAAGTAATGGACTTGGCCGGGATTCGAACGCACGACCTTCCATTCCGTAAGCGAATACACTACTACTGCACCATTGCCACCCGCAATATGTGATCAATTATAATTAAAAAAACAACCAACATTTTTATTTTATTCCAAAAAATCACAGACATTGTTGTATATTTGTTGGTAGATAAAATAAACAAATTAAATTAAAGATAAGATAAAATTAACAAAAAAATAATTTTTTAATCATAAGCATTATGTATCTACATCGCTATCACATACATTTGGATGAACGTTTTCGCAGTTAGTAATGGTATCAACAACCAAGCTTCTATAAAATGCATGAAATTGGGGATCTACAAAGTCCATCAAAAAAAGAATATCTTGAGCTTTTTCTTTTGAAATAGGAGGGACATGTTGAATCATTTTAATGTCAGATTTGTTGATAGTATTTCCACCACGTTTTCTTAAATTAATTGTCTTGAATGGTTCATCCGCGTCTAAGGTGTTTTTGTACAATAATGAACCAAATTCTTTTTTTTTATATCTGAGCCATCTAAATTCTCGCCATGAACACTTCTCTCCATCAATATTACCCTTTCGTCATGTGAATTTGTCCTTGGAGGTTGCAGCAAAGTCAAAGAAATCTGGCTGCTGCATTTCCTAAACTTTAAAGGGATTTCTGTCCCTTATTCCGGAAATTAAGTTCCTTCCTCTTTTGTTAAGCATAGTAGTGGAAGGTGAACTTAATTTCTTACTTATTACGGATCTTACAAATTCATTTGATTCGCCAAAACAACCCAAAAAGCAAAATTTACATACTTTGAAATTTTCACCTGCAAGTTGAATTATGTATTCCGGAGAAAATTGTCGATCCCTGTGCTTAATTCCACACTTTTTGATTTTTGAGGAAGTCTTTGGTTTAATACAAATCAGTGAGGAAATATAAAGGACTCTTTTATTCTGACTTCCTAAGGCCCAATAATTTGCAAATAATAGTTGTTGATTTTGAAGAGATATTTTGTTACAGCAATTATTTCGGCATGACGATAAAGGTTTTCATTTTTTGGCCAGAATGCTTTCTTATGAGTGTTGTAAGGTAAACCTCTGTTTCTGTGCTCCTGTCGGTATTTTTTAGCCCCTTTTATTTTGTTATTTAAAGTGTTAGCAATATTTTCATTTTCTTCAGTAGAAACTGTTCCATCAATATCAAAATGATTTACATATTCTGGTGAAACCTGCACCGAATCCTGACAAATTTTCTCAACAGAATTTTCATGGACCTTACCCCAATGCTCTATACTTTCTTAGTTACTAGAACTTAATTCTTAATCCGGATCCTTAACTGAATCATCTGAGTCTTCGAAAATTTTAATTTCTGAACTTTCTAACATAAAAGTATAGTCAACATTGGCAATACCAGCTAGAAATTAATGTTGTTTGAACTTAGCAGCTACTTACTTTAATGTACATATATACAAAATTATTGCCAATGAAATTCAATTTACTGTTAATAAACAACTTATAACAATAATAATATTCCTATGATTATAAAGCTTAAGAACTTACCTTCTATATTTTCACAAATGTTATCTCGCTGACTCACTTTTTTTTATGGATCTTAGAGCGGTAGCTCTTTCCAAGACCAAAGATAACATTCTGCTACCGCGTGACACCATTTTTATTAATTTAAAGGATTTTTACACTTTTTTTAAGTTTGTTAAAACAATGAACTTTATTTAACACAAATAACACTTTCGAAGACAATTCACAAATTAGGTGTATAGACAAAAATCGGAAAAAAACTGCTACACGACAACCTACCAGAACAGAACGTTTATAAAAAGAAAACAGGATAAGTCCCAACTGAATATGGGTTTGCTCTCAGAATAACGGCACATGTATACTTATTTCCAGGGATAAACAGTAATGGTTTTTGGAATAACAGCACAAGTTAACTTATGATCGGTCTTTTTACAAAAAAGAGTAAGGAAAAACTACACAAGTTAACTTATCTTCGTATAACTAACAAATTTATTTTGGTAAAAGGACACAAGTAAACTTATGATCGCGAAATAAAATTTTATAGTTTTGGAAAAAGAGCATAGATGAACTTATGTGTGTGTTAATTTGTTTTTTTTTGGCATAAGAGCATAAGTAAAAAAATACAAATTAGAGGATTGTACTTATGCTGTTTTTAATTGTGCAAGCTGTGTAGAAATGGACTTATGTCATTTTTCTTTTGTGTGTAGTTCATAAACCGTAAGAGATAAAAATACGACAAAAATATGACAGATAAAATCGCTTATTGCCGATCAGATTGTGTAAAAATCTCAATTTCGACATAAGTCGACTTATGACGTTATTCCTTGTTGCCACAGACTTGATTTCTTAAATCAAAGTGGCATGCCATTAATTCAAATTATTTCACTATTTTAAAACGAAAATAAATTTAATTTGATCTAATCACGTTTTTACGTTGATTTGAGGCGTAATCATCGTTTTCAAATTTATCTATCTTTTAAACAGCAATTGTCAATTTTGATCCAACCATAATGCATCGTAGATTCAAACGCATACAACTTTGAAAATACTATTCGATAGTGCCTCCACCACCAAGGGCAATTGCTGAACTCACAGACTTTTGCGATACCAGGAAGATGGGCCTAAGTATATGTTGCGATGCCAATGCTCAGAACATTGTTTGGGGCAGCAGCAAATGCAACATGCGAGGAAACCATATCCTGGATTTCATTCTATCGTCTGATCTTACCATCAACAATGTTGGTTCACATCCAACTTTTGTGACGTCAAGAAGACAGGAGGTGATTGACCTAACTTTAGCTAATAGATACATTAAGGCGGTTACCAACTGGAGGGTCTCTTCGGAGGTGTCCCTCTCAGATCATAGATATATCGAATTCCGATTCGAATGCGAAGCCATAACTTTGCAGGAGAGAAGAAATCCGAGGAAAACCAACTGGATACGCTTCAGGGATGAATTAGGGAAAACTCTCAAAACTCTAACCAAACTTAGGACGAGACAAAAGGTAGAGGAAAATGTTCAAGACCTGAACAGTGCCATTACTAGCTGTTTTGAACTGACGTGCCCAGTAAACAAAACCCCCGAAGAATCCGTAGAGAAGCTAGAAAACTTCTAAATAGGTCACTCAAGACTGATTTGGAGGAAGACTGGAATCTCTACCGATCGAAGCAAAAGGAATATAAGCTGTTCAAGACCTGAACAGTGCCATTACTGCTGTTTTGAACGGACGTGCCCAGTAAACAAAACCCCCGAAGAATCTGAAGAGAAGCTAGAAAACTTCTAAATAGGTCACTCAAGACTGATTTGGAGGAAGACTGGAATCTCTACCGATCGAAGCAAAAGGAATATAAGAGATTAATTCGGGTATCGAAAAGTGCTTATTATAGGAATTTCTACAAAAAGATTGAAACTTTGGGTGAAACTAGTAGGGTGGTTAAAGTTCTGAAAAAGGGCAAACCATCCAAACTGGAATCACTTAGAAAACTTGATGGCACCTTCACTGAGACGAAAGCGGAAACTCTTAGTTATCTGCTGGAGTCTCACTTTCCGGGTAACCAGATTACAATTGGTTCACAACCAGCCCCGATTACCGAGACTATGAGTGAGAGAAGACAAACAACTCGGCGTAGCTTATGTAAATTTATTGTCCTAATAAAGCTAATATTTATTGATTTTTGGTTTCTCATTTCATTAATTATACGAGCATAATATTAAGGTATTTCAAACTTGTGGACGAACCTTTTCTTTAACAAAAAAAATTTTTTTTTTTTTCAAAACCTCAAAACTTTGAGCCATGGTCAAATTATTTTACTCATCAAAATGCAACGAAATGGAGATATTCGAAACTGATACATCAACTTTTTTTTCTCCATACATTGACGCTCCACCCTTGCATGCAACGTAACGTCCTTCTGAAGTAACGAACTGTCGAAATGGTTGGCTAAATGTATATTATGTCTTGCACTTCCCATGTTTGTGGCGGTAGCTTTCGCTTATGATGTCGGATGGACACTGAGCCACATGCGACACCATGGTGGACCCGATGGACGGAAATGCGGGTCAGACTTTTTTAGACTTTCCTATAGTAGTAGTATCTATTATTTCTCAAATTAAGTTTGAGTTCAAAATTTCAGCACGATTGCAATATCTTTCTCTTAAGTATACGAAAGTGCGCCAACCACATTAATTTATCTGGCATAAAAGGTGCAACCATCCATATATTCACGGATAGTCAAGCAGCTATAAACGCCCTTAGCTCTTATACCATTGACTCCAAATCAGTCATGTACTGCTTCAACACCCTACAAACACTCGGAATAAGAAACAAGACCAAATTATGGTGGGTTCCGGGTCATGTCGGGGTAGAAGGTAACGACAAGGCCGACGAACTGGCCAAAAAAGGTTCAGAAAAAAGCTGGGAACATAGAAAATGTACCCATCTTTGGGAAAGCATCCCAGGTCTAAGACAAGCCATTCGGCCCTTCAATCAAAATGCCAGCAAATGTCTAAGCCTAAGCAGGCATGATATCAAAAACTTAGTAGGTTGCCTTACTGGTCACCATGGTTTAAGATATCATCTACACAAAATGAGAATAGCAGACTCTCCTGAGTGCCGACTCTGTCTTGAAGAGGACGAGTCAGCTGAACACATTTTATGTGAATGTCCAGCCCTTAATGGAATTAGAAAGAAGATCTTTCTCAGGGAGCAAATGAGCCCCGAGGACATAAAGAATTCTTCTACTGGTAAAATTGTCCGCTTTACACGGAAAGCGGAAATTCTACTAGTTTAAACTTTTCTGGGCCATACGGTACAAAAGATCTTTTAGGTCGAAGTACCCCACCCCCCTTATAATTCGCCTTGGCAAGCCAGAATTAAAAAAAAAAAAAAAAAAAATACGAAAGTATACGAGACAGTTAAAAAATGACGTGGAAAGTTATTTAAAGCTGAGAGACGGAGGCCAAATTAAACATGTATTCATATTCATGAAACAAATCGTGGTCTGTCAAATATTTGCGACAACGTACTCGTACCGTAAGCTATACAATATATAGTATGGCAGCTTATTTAAACCACAACGCCTGATACATTTACATAAAAGTAAACATTTAATTAAAATTATATCATCGAATTCAGCGCATCTCCCTCGTCACTCGTTCGTATTTTTTCAAGAATAAATAAACAGAAATTTAATTGAAAAGCAGTGCAAAAAAATCACATCCTGAAGAAAATAGCTAACCGACAAAGAGGCCAATAACGGCAGCATTACATAGCAATGTACTTTGAACCGAAAATTTATCGATTTATATTCATATTTTCACTGTACTTCCGTTTCGAAAAATGAAAATTCCCCAAAGCAATATTCTATTGCAAATGGAATGGTATAGGTTATACACACCAACCACCTTTAGAGAGTTCTTCCTCTCAGACTAAGTAAAGACGTCGTCTTTTCACGCAATTCGGTTATCTCTTTTTTCGCCTTATTTTAAGGTGATAATGTTTTCGACCTCCCTTTGGCCACATCTGATGAATAATCAAAAGCTTTTTGTAAGAGGTCGGGAATGCAAATATTTTCTCCGCTTTTACCTTTTTCTAAAGACGTGGCATTCGAAATTCGAATAGGGCATACATTATTCAGAAAAAAAACGATTGCATTACGACTTGACACAGGATCTTATGGCCTACCAACCTTCCCAAAATCCAATGGGGATGCTGTGATTTCCGTGGCATTTTAGTTGATGGTATTTTGCTTTTTGATTTTATGTGCTTATCAAAATCTATGCAACCTGGGATGACGACATTAAGCATCGCGTAAGTGTAGGATGGATAAAGTGGCTGGAAAACTCAGCCATAGGCTGTGACCGAAAAATAATCCCTTAGCTGAAAGGTATTCTAAGGTCCATATAGTCCACATCAACATCTCATCGTTAAAGAAAGAAACAAATCAAAACCGATGCACACAACGTAAATATTCCTTGAAATAATTACACATCTTGTTTTGCTTAGTGATTTGGGAAGTTATATTTCTGGAAAGGAACCTCGGCAATGTTTTAAAAAGGAGAATTTGGTGAGTTTCTTTATTTAGGTGAGGTGAAATAGGCACGAAATCGGCCCCTTCGCGATCACTGGGGAACCAATTGTATGCCTCGAGAATCATCGAGTTCCCTGCGCGATTTCTCGGCTTGCAGTTCACCATATTGTCGAGCAATCTGAACCGTTTGGCATTCTTCCTCAGAATATAGTGTCCTGATAGAGTCCCAACCAATGCTCTAAGTATTTGTTTAAGAAGTAATAGAGTTTCTAAGTAAGGAACGGTATCATAGTCTACACGGATTGTGCAAGTATTTTCGCACCAAGCCATGCTACCAAATGGCATTGTCAAGGTGCCGACGAAGTAAGGGTGTAGGTACATTATGCAACTTCGAAAGAGTAATTTGTGCGGAGCTTGAATAAGACAAACTTGACTGAAATTGACAATTTTAAGGAGTTTAAGGTTTATATGATGTTGAATATACCCAAACAAACATGTGCCCATTGAATAAAGCGCTTGGCATGAGTTCGATAACTTAGTCGGCAACAAATTATAACGGATTTCTGTAGGGGGGTAGAATATAATCATTATTTACTACGAGTTATAAGATTTTAAAAATCTCAATTTTCATAGAAAAAATTGGTTGATGGATGCAATAGCTAGTAGAGTATTAAAAGTTTATACACTCTTTTTCACTTGTAATATTTTTTTTGTAATTTTCAAAAGACGAAACTGAGCCATACTCAGTAACAGTGTGGAATTTTTACCCACTAACCCCATCTTCCTTCTACCGGATTTCCTTGCGACACGGCCGTCTTGGCATTTCATCGCGGGGCGGGGCGGACCCAGCATTCCAGTTATTACACCTGGTCGATAGACCAACCAGCAGTTTCTCTTTCATATCTTATATATATATATATAGGTATAACTACAACCTGGTTAACGAAATAAGAACGTTTTGCAGGTACCTTCCCATTAGAAGCTCCTGCTAACTCCGTAGTTTATACGCGGTTATTATTGATAGCGCAAAGTCTAAAGGTTTGGTTCTTTGTAGACAGCGCAGTGAATTTCTTTCATCCAACACTTGGACGACTGTAATATATATGCGACTTTTTAGTCGACTTCGATTGTTTTAATGCCAAGTTCTCTGTGGATATCGCTATTTCTGATATACCAACGCGCGTTAACAATACCCCTCAGCAGTTTGTTTTCAAAAGTTTGTAAAATATTAATGTTACTTAATTTGGTACAACCCCAGAGTTGTTGAAAAAGATATAGGTCGAACCAAATCACTTGACCATCCAACGGTTGGTTGGGCAGGAAGAGTATTTAAGAGAACAAAAGTGGTGCGGAAGAGATTTAGTGAGTGAAGGTTATTTCCAAAACTTTACAATGCGTAACTCAACTTTGTTTTTCTTTTAAATTAAAATGCCATTGCGTGTATGAATTTTGTTTTCTTATTATCGGGTTGACAAATTTGGCAAACTAATGATAAACAAAATTTGTCTTCCACTATGCAATGGGGATAAATATATAAAGCTGACATAGAACGCGATTAATAAAAAAAAATCGGAAATCAATTTTGAGTCTAAGATTTATAATACGTATATTACTATTTTTATATTTGTATGTATAACAATATATCAATGCGACCCATTGTCGTCTCGGGCGAAAATTGTTGTGACATTTTCATATACCCATCGTTAACCGTGGCAGGTACTAAACAAAACATAGCTCTAGGTCTATATGCATATAGACGCTCAAAGTGCAAATAAGTCCTCACTTTCTTGAATTACTTGAAAAAAACAGATAATAAATCCATTAAAAATGGAATTGGTTACTGTGGATTCATGGTATAATCTTCTTTCAATTAAATGAAATCTTTGCGAAAATCCTCTAAATGTTTTAACAGCGAATGTGACGAGATGGTTTATTTTCAATTTGCATTCACTGATCCAGGTTATAAATCTCCTTATAAATTATTCTCTCACACGCAATGAAAGCCTTATTTTTGTTGAAAAGAAACGTTCTGCATAAAATTCCGCATGAGTACTAGCATGTTTGTATTGTTGGACGCGAAATAGTCTAATTGAACAGTTATATGATTTTTGCATGTAACGAGTTAATTGTTATTTATCGACACAATCTGTTTTATTCAAATAAATAAAAAGCTTTAAACTAATTTTGCTCGTTTGCTGCCTCAGATGCGGAGAACAACGAAAAACAAATATGGTCGCAATGTTCGCATTCTTTACAGATTTTGCCTAACCTAAATACCAATGAACGAGAATGAATGTCAATAAAGAGATATTCTTATGTTTGTCTTACTTCAAGGAGTCAACCTAAAGATAAAAATCATTTGCTACGCACAGTGCAATGGATAAAAAACAAAAGAAATATTTGTTTACATGATGTCGGACTACCATCTGACAGCCGCATCTACCTTAACGAAAGTTTGACGTCCACTAACCACCTGATTCTAAGTAAAGCTCTCCTATTAAAGCGTGGAAAAAAGCTTTCAAGTGCATACACACGAAATGGGAGAGTTTATGTAAGGCGAATCACTCGGCCGGGCACTGCAGGTGCAGCACAAGAAGCACTTTTGGTAACCTCACTTGCGAACTTGGAACTAATCGCCGATAATGCCAAGGAATGAAGAAGACAAACAAAACGACGAAATTATGTAAGCTGCTTTTTGTGCAGTATTTATTGTATTGTATTATTATTTTTGATGTATATTTAAATTTTTGTAGGTTTTTCTTAATTTTTTTATATTTATACTTGTACGACTATGATGTCTGAATATTTTCTTTTTTCATATTTTTTGTTGTCTTCTGTGTGGGGATGGTATATTTCTTATTTGTTTCACTTCTTTGAAAATGATTAATAACAATAACTTGATTCAAAATAATGATAACACAAACAAGAATTTGCGTATGATTATAGAAATTCTCTGTAAGCAGCGCAATGAACTTCGAGTGTGCCATATAAATGCCCAAAGCTTATATCCAAAGATCGATGAATTTAGGTGTACTTTTATAAATTCAGCTGTTGACATTATATGTGTATCGGAGACTTGGTTTCAGTATGATGTTTTGAATTCTGTGTATAATTTAGATGGCTACAGACTGTTTCGTGCTGATAGGTTAAATCGAACTGATGGGGGTGCAGCCATATATATTCGCAACTGCATACATCCCGAATACGTCGCACAATCAGATGACCATTCTGCAGTAGATTACTATTTTCCTGAATTGACGAATGGTGGTAGTAAATTTCTGTTTGGTGTAGTATACCGACCAAATAAATATGTTAACTGTTCACATCTGTTTTCAGTCTTAGAACAACTTTCTCCACTCTATTGTGATATTTGTTTTATGTGGTGATTTTAATTGTAACTTACTGTGTGCGGAAGCGTCACGATGATTTATTGAGAGCATCAGTACACTTGGTCTGATACCAGTGAACACAGATATTCCTACACATTTTTCGCACCACGGTGCTACTTTACTCGATTTTTTCCTCACCAACAATCCAGACAAAACACTTTTATTTTCACAACTATCAGCACCAGCCTATTCAAAACATGATCTTATATTTGCGATTTTTGAAATATCACCAAAAAATGTAGCATCTTCTTGCGAGTTCAGAGATTTTAAAAATATTGATTACGATCATATGGAAAATGAAATCCTTCAAATAAATTAGCAACTAATTTACTCCATGCATTCTTCAGACGACCAAATTAACTTTCTTCAAGATGCTATTAGAGACCTTTTTAATAGGCATGTTCCATTACGACAAACTATTCGTTTGTCTGAAAACAGTTCGTGGTGTACACCAGAAATACATGAAGTAATAAAAGTAAGAGATTGTGCATATAGGCGATGGAAGCGATTTAAACTTCCTGAATATTACAACATTTTTCGGAGCCTAAGAAATAAAGTAACAATTAAAATAAGGGAAGCTAAAAGGCGTTATTACCTCAACCAATTAAATCCAAATTTACCTTCAAGAACTCTTTGGAAGCATATTCGAGAACTTGGTGTTGGTCGACAAAAAGGGAAATTTCCTATTGATGTAAATCCAGACTTACTCAACATTCAGTTCGCAAAAATTCAATCGTGCTCACAAAATTCTCACCAATCTGATGTTTCTTCATCTGACGACGATATCGAGGGATGTTTTTATTTTAAAAGAATAGAAGAACAAGATGTTGTAAAGGCTGTCATTGATATTAAATCAAAGGCTATGGGTCTTGACGAAATACTCCCACTTTTTGTAAAAATAATTCTGCCACACATACTTCCCGCTATAACACGCATTTTTAATACAATTATTTTAACAAGTACTATTCCGAAGTTGTGGAAGGTAGCGAAAGTAGTACCAATTCTGAAAAGAGCTGCTACTCGACTTGCGAATCCCGAATACAGGCCTATTTCAATACTTCCATTTTTGTCAAAAGTTATGGAAAAGATCTTGCATAAACAAATATCAATTTTTGTTAGCAACAACAAACTTTTAAATAAATTTCAGTCTGGTTTTAGGGAAAAGCACAGTTGTGTTTCAGCCGTACTAAAAGTAACCGACGACCTAAGGACTTCTATGGACAAAGATCTTGCTTCTTTTCTCGGACTGCTGGACTTTTCAAAAGCGTTTGATACAGTAAATCATAATATACTTGTATATAAAATGAGGACATATTTTCGGTTTTCAAACTCGGCCGCTAGTCTGATGTATTCTTATCTCATAAAGAGAACCCCTGCAGTCGTTGTAAATGGGAACGTATCTAATTTCTTAGAGCTTTTCTCTGGTGTACCACAGGGATCAATATTTGGCCCATTATTGTTCACTATGTTCATCACTGACCTACCACTTGTGGTGGAGAACTCCTCCCTGCACATGTATGCTGATGATGTACAAATATATTTAAGCTGCAAGCTTGGAATGATAGAAGATGGTGCTGATAAATTGAATAGAGATCTGAAAAGTATTACTACTTGGTCAGAAAAGAACTGTCTCCAACTAAATCAAAAAAAGTCTAAGTGCCAAATAATATACAAAAATAAACTTGATTCTAGCTATTTTCCAAGAATTTACTTAGGTACAAAAGCGCTGGAATATACTGAAAAGGCGAATAACTTGGGTATTTGGATCGATTCTACGCTTAGTTGGGATTATCATATACGGTTGTCAATCGGTAAGATCTATGGTTGTCTGCGAAACTTATCTCCATCGAAGCATTTTACCTCTCAACACATTAAAATGCAATTAGCCAAATTAATAATTATGCCGGTTATAACATATGGGTGTGAAATTTTCTGTGGTCATAATTCCGAAACAAAAAAAAGTTTAACTGTTGCATTTAATAATGTTATCCGATACATATATAATCTTAAACGCTTTGATCATACATCAAGCTACTCTAAAAGTATATTTGGATGTAGTTTGTATACATATTTTAAATACTGCGCACTTAAAAGATTAAACAACATTTTAATAAACAAAGGGCCTTCGTACTTATATGAAAAAATACATTTTTCTACTTCGTCAAGATCGTTTATATTTCTACAGCCAAGGTTTACCTGCACAAATTCAGAACGACAATTTTTTGTTTATGTTATCAGACAGTGGAATACCTTACCCCTAGACATAAGAAGACATCGCGGTACCAAACGTTTCGAAAGCGTTTTATTCAGATATCTAGTCAATAATTCTTAACTACTACAATTTGCTTATTTATTTATTCAGTTTTTTCTTTTTCTTTGTTTTATAAAATTGTTAATTTTGTACATACATTATATTAATTTTCTTTGTTTTGCTTTAACTTTTTCACTTTTTGTTTGTCATTGATTGGTTAATGTAATTTAAAATTGTTTAGCTTATTTAATTTAATTTATATTACTTTTGCTTAAATGGACTTCAAGTCTAATGTAAAAGATATTCTAGGAGTTAATAAACTTATAAACTTATAAAGACGATGCTCATAAAAGCTTTATTTAATATACTAACTCAGTTCAGCAAATGCAATAACATACTATTCGATCCAAGAGCCGGTACAGGGACGGACTGAGAATATCACTGCACTGCAAAAAAGGCACACTCAAAAACCCCTGTACGGCTCAAATATTATACCACCAGCATATTGGCCTTAGTTGTGTTTTAATCCGAAACCGGGAAGCCTGCCAATATTCATTGAGGCGTAATTCACATTTTTTCCATACACCAATCAATGTGAATGGTACGAGTAGCTAGATGTAATAAATAAAATTAATACAGCCTATTTTAGACGGAAATCTACCAAACACGATTTTTAATTGGGATTATGGTACTATACCTTATATATAGGTACTATGCCTTATATATAGGCACTTTATGGATTGGTGCAAACAAAAAATTGAGATAACAATTAAACATGACATTACGATGATAGGGAAGTAGAAAAAAATATGTTGGAAAATTCTGTTCGTCCGTCTGCCTGTTTGCAGATCTGCAGCCTAAGCGGATTGGCCGATTTGCAAACTTGGTTCATAGTGTTTCTTTATTAGTCTCGCACTAGGCGTTGTTGAAATTGGAATTTTAGCTCTAAAACAATGGTATATTTCATATAACGGTTTGTTGAAACTTCATTTTCCTAAAAACGGGCTTAACGATTTAGATAAAACAGTCTATCTTTTGGTATAGAACCGATTTTTTAACATCAGAATTTCTCGCTAACAACAAAACCGATTTCAATTAAATTTAAAATTTAGGAAAGCTTTTATAATCAAATTCATACATAACTTTTTTGGTATGCTGAAACGGGTATATTGAATTTTTACGGATTTTTTTCCAGATGAAAACTACAGATTTCCTTGTATTGAAATACTCAAAAAATTACAAAATATTTTTATAAAATTAAAAAAAAACGGTCTAAATAAAACTGCTTTAACGATTTTCAATATTTTTTTTTGCTAGGTAGACTATTGCTAATAAAATACTATTGCATACTTAGTTTTTCCAAGAAAACTCTCAAACAAATTTGAAAAACTAAAAGACTTTTCCAATATTTTTTTTAAATAATTTTTAGTTATTATTTATTAGGTACATATCATCATTCTTTAAGATTTTGTTACTACAAAAAGTATTACATAACATATAGGTAGGAATCATTTTCATAAAATTAAATTTAATCTTCTGGCCTTCTGCGCTGCAAATATATCTAAAGCTTCCTCAGTGTCAATCTCAATTTGTTGATGAATTCACATTACCGCCAATCCTGTTAATCTTTTTCACCGGTAGAATTTCTTAGATATGTTTTTAGACGTTTCATTGTCGAAAATGTTCTTTCCGGTGTACATGTTGAAACCGGTAGTGTCGCCAAAATTTTAAGAAGCTTTTGGATGTCAGGAAACAGATCCTTATTGCTTTCCCCAAGAGCTGTTATTGCGCCCTTTGAAAGCTCTATATCTTTTTGTGTATGGCATTTTGTATTCCATGGCGTAAAGTATCCCAATCCAAAAAACATTTATAAAATTTGAAGTTTTCTTCGTTATAATTTTGTTCGTTTTTGCCAAGGATCGATGGAATCAAAATGCACAAAAGGGAAAGTGTGGATTTATGGTTTTCAAATCTCATTTTAAGCTTACTTAAAAAGTCATCATTATACTTATCCTAAAATAGGTGTCAGGATCTGTTGTGTTCATGTTTTGTCTGTGCTGCTGCCTTGACACAATTCGTGAAATTTTAAGTTTTTCATCCACAACATTTACTAAGTTTTGTGCAGTCTCAAAAATTGTTTTGAATTCCGGAATGATATTCCTTTTAATGTGTTTGTTATTAATTCCACATGTTCCAATCCAGACACTAAGTCGCATGAAGGGGATTGTAAGATCTTACAAAGTGGCAATGTATATGTAAACAAAACACTCATACAACACAAACTTACTGCAAAATCACTAGCTGCAATAGATCTTAAAAACCAACTCACCTTCGATGACGTATCAGAGTCCTTATCACTACACAACTCTTCCAAAGCATCAATTATCGCTTCAAAAATTTCCTTAAACCTCATCAACCCATTATGGTTTCCACTCAGCGTGTTTCACACATTGCTGTTAAATTTTTCCATTTATTTTGAGGATTTTTTTTTTTTTTTTTTTTTTTTTTTTACTTTTTTTTTGAAAAAAAAGGAAATCCAAATCCCAGAGCACTCAGACTCGGTAACGGTCCATTGTACTACCAGGCAGAAATCCTCCTTTTTGGTGTAGAGGCATGTGATTGGGTGGCGTATGTTGTTGTTCCCCATGGGGATTATTTTGAGGATTATTTTGTATAATCATTTCCTGCAACAAATGTGTGCACTTTGCCGATAATTTAAACCCCTGTGATCCCCCCCCCCCCTGGCTACGGTCTTGAATGTCTTGAACCATTTGATTACGGTCAAACCAGTTCCGAATGAAGGTTCCGTCAATTGTACTTAGACAACTAAGGCTGATGGATTGTTTACCACGAGTTCTCAGTTTATTGAAACAATAGTATGTACTAAAATTTCTTGAAAGCATTGGGGAGGGGACAACTACGACGTACTCGCCCGGAGTCAAGTAAAAATGATTTCCTATTCAATAATAAAACAAATAAAATAAATAAACACTTACACTCGTATGATGTTAATCCGCACATTCCATCGAATCGTTGTAGCACTTTGTCTGTACTTACCTTTTACTTATTACTTTCAAACTGGTACCATTTCCATGTTGATGTATAAATCAAACGGTAACATTTCCCATAAACAAACTTTTCGTACCAAAGGGTAACATTCCCTTCAAAAAAATGTTTTGTTGGAATCAAAAATGGCTCATTTCCATTTTTACTGTAAAAGCGAAATTGGAATAAACCACCTACTGAGCGGAAAAGTATTGCTAGACGTGAGAGTACGTTTTGACGGGAAAAGTGGCATTTCTTTTGACTTTTGAGTAAAACCGTCTTTGATAATAGTAATAAAGTCCAATCTTCAAGGTTTTGGTCCATACATTTCAAATAGAAGTTTTGTTATAAAAGCCAAAATGGAGTGCGAACATGAGATCTTGTTGGCAGAAGAACAAAGTAAAAGAAAAGCAATAAAACTATATGGAAATGTGAATTAATGAAGGAGAATCGGTTGGTATCTATACATTTTTCATTTAAATATAAAAATCTTGTGAGTTTGTATATATTTGTTTTTAAATGCCAACAGCTTTCAACCCCACAATAATTTGGCTTCAATGCGAAGCTCCTATGCATATAAACGAAGTCGAAAAAGTTCCCGGACATTCCCAAATCCCCCCTGATACAGTTTTTGCTCGGCTTGATAAAGTAGTGAGAGGTAGCGAAAGAAACAATTATGCATCCTCAAGAGTACACGGATATGTATAAGGAATATGGAACCATTATTAAGCTTGGATCCTCGGAGTGCATTATTCGGGAATGGAAAGGAGAAAGCAAAGCATTTTTCGAATCCGCTGGACAGTGGCATTTCCCCTTTAATAAAGTAAAACGATTTATACTAAAGCGCACTTTAAAACATAGGGACGGGCTACAGTCCGCTTGGGCGAACTGTTGGATACCCTATTCTTATTCCTATCCCTCATAAGTGGGCGTGACAAAAGTCTAAGTATGGTTGAATTGTTAAGAACGCTTTACATATTTTGTTATATAACATTTAAAGGATTTTATCAAAAAAAACGCTCCCTAGCTCAAACTTGGGTGTTTCAATAAAATTGTTTTATTTAATTGTGGGCGTGTAAGTAGGCGGATTTAAAAAAATTAACACATGAGCATAAAGCGCCCCTAGAGAGTATATATTATAAATTTCAGCTCCCTAGCTCACTTTGAATTTTCAAAAAAAAAAAATAATAATAATTGTGGGCGTGCCAGTGGGCGGATTTTGAAAATATTTACACATAAGCATAAAGGGCCCATAGAGAGTATATATTATAAATTTCAGCTCCCTAGCTCAAACTTTAGATTTTCAAAAAAATTGTTTTATTTATTTGTGGGCGTGTCAGTGGGCGGATTTTGAAAATATTTATACATGAGCTTAAAGGGCCCATAGAGAGTATATATTAAAAATTTCAGCTCCCTAGCTCAAATTTTGGTTTTTCAATAAAATTGTTTTATTTTTTTGTGGGCGTGGCAGTGGGCGGATTTTGAAAATTTTACATCCCGAGCAGTTTTAGGAGTCATAGATCATATATAAAAAATTTCAGCTTCCTAGCTCAAAATTCGATTTTTTCCAAAATTTTGTTTTTTTGAGTTTGTGGGCGTGTCTGTGGGCGGATTTCAAAAATTCGTAAACTTGATTATTTCGGGACCCTAGAGAGTATATGGTTAAAATTTCAGCTCTCTAGGTCCAGTTTAAAGGCCTAATTTTTGCCGACGGACGGACGGACGGACGGACGGACATGGCTAGATCGACATTACTATCGATGCTGATCATAAATATAGTAACTTTTAGGGGTCTACGGGCAATATTAAGGTATGTTACAAACTATGCGTCAAAATTAATATACCCCTAGAATAGGGTATAAAAACAACATTTTAGTCAGAGGTGAAACAGTTTACAAATCGGTCATAGGAGTGGCAAAATCGGTTTTGAAAAAAGGAAAAGTTTTAACAAAAATGAAACCGGAAACAATACATCAAGACACTGAAAATAATTGCAACGAGCTGTGCGAGTTGCTGGCCGAGGACACTGATTTTCAAGTTTGAAAAATCTGTATACTTACTAAAAAGATAACCTGGAAGTTCCTAATTTTTAGACTGATTGTTTACTATGTATTTGTTTTGTTTTTTTAGTTTTGTTTAATAATCAATTAAATTTTAATGAATTTAGTAATGTTTATGTTTTGCAGTCTTTAATAAAATGCTATACAAATTTACACTTTATCACTTTTCAAAAGGTTACTTTTTCCAAAGTTTAGTTTCAAAACGTTGCATTTCCAGTTGTTACTTGCAAAAGGGAACATTTCCAAAGTTTTAGTTCTTACAAATAACTAGGTAAGAGTAATATATTTATTTTTGTTTCATAAATAGATCTGCGAAAGCATTATACAAAACATACAATACTGTAGCTTTGACTCATGGAACGGTTTAGACGTAATACGTTTTTGCGTATTTCTGAGTTCCACTTAACATGCCAATGCGCCCTATTGATACTAATAGACACATTGTTCATTTCTCACCTAATTCTCTAGTCAAGTGATATATGTAACTAACAAATATATACTCGTATATCCCTATATATCAGATGTTTTTATGCACTTGGGTTTTTTTCTCTCGTCGTATATTTTTTTTAAATTTAATATCTAGTTTTTATACCGTATTCTAAGGGTATATTAATTTTGACGCATAGTTTGTAATATACCTTAATATTGCAGGTAGACCCCTAAAAGTTACTATATTTATGATCAGCATCGATAGTAATGTCGATTTAGCCATGTCCGTCCATCCGTCCGACCATCCGACGGCAAAAATTAAGCCTTTAAACTGGGCCTAGAGAGCTGAAATTTTAACCATATACTCTCCAGGGTCCCGAAATAATCAATTTTACGAATTTTTGAAAACCGCCCACAGACACGCCCACAAACTCAAAAAAAAAACAAAATTTTGGAAAAAATCGAATGTTGAGCTAGAAAGCTGAATTTTTTTATATTAAGATCTATGGCTCCTAAAACTGCTCGGGATATAAAATTTTCGAAATCCGCCCACTGACACGCCGACAAATAAATAAAACAATTTTATTAAAACACCAAAATTTGAGCTAGGGAGCTGAAATTTTTAATATATACTCTGAAGGGGCCCTTTATGCTCATGTGTTAATTTTTTTTAAATCCGCCTACTGACACGCCCACGGTTAAATAAAACAATTTTATTGAAACACCCAAGTTTGAACTAGGGAGCGTTTTTTCGATAAAATCCTTTAATTGTTATATAACAAAATATGTAGAGCGTTCTTAACAATTCAACCATACTTAGGCTTTTGTCACGCCCACATAAGAGGGATATGAATAAGAATAGGGTATCCAACAGTTCGCCCAACAGGACTGCATTAATAGATTTTGGTTCTAGATACAAACAAAAAAGTTCAACTTTTTGAATTTGAGTATCGAGATGCTGCACGGTTTCTTGGATATCTCCAAACCAGTTGACCTACAGCGATCAAACAAATATGCTGAATTCTAGATTCAATTATCTAACAACTGGCATTAATAGATTTTGGTTCTAGATACAAACAAAAAAGTTCAACTTTTTGAATTTGAGTATCCAGATGCTGCTGTATCCACATGCTGCTCTAGATTCAATTATCAGTCGTTCAACTTTTTGAATTTGAGTATCCAGATACTGCACGGTTTCTTCGATATCTCCCAAACCATTTGAAACAAATATGCTGAATTCTAGATTCAATTATCTAACAACTGGCATTAATAGATTTTGGTTCTAGATACAAACAAAAAAGTTCAAGTTTTTGAATTTGAGTATCCAGATGCTGCACGGTTTCTTCGATATCTCCCAAACCAGTTGACCTACAGCGATCAAACAAATATGCTGAATTCTAGATTCAATTATCTAACAACTGGCATTAATAGATTTTGGTTCTATATACAAACAAAAAAGTTAAACTTTTTGAATTTGAGTATCCAGATGCTGCACGGTTTCTTCGATATCTCCCAAACCAATTGACCTACAGCAATCAAACAAATATGCTAAATTCTAGATTCAATTATCCAACAACTGGCATTAATAGATTTTTGTTCTAGATACAAACAAAAAAGTTCAACTTTTTGAATTTGAGTATCCAGATGCTGCACGGTTTCTTCGATATCTCCCAAACCAGTTGACCTACAGCGATCAAACAAATATGCTGAATTCTAGATTCAATTATCTAACGTTCAACTTTTTGAATTTGAGTATCCAGGTACTGCACGGTTTCTTCGATATGTCCCAAACCAGTTGAAACAAATATGCTGAATTCTAGATTCAATTATCTAACAACTGGCATTAATAGATTTTGGTTCTAGATACAAACAAAAAAGTTAAACTTTTTGAATTTGAGTATCCAGATGCTGCACGGTTTCTTCGATATCTCCCAAACCAATTGACCTACAGCAATCAAACAAATATGCTAAATTCTAGATTCAATTATCTAACAACTGGCATTAATAGATTTTGGTTCTAGATACAAACAAAAAAGTTCAACATTTTGAATTTGAGTATCCAGATGCTGCACGGTTTCTTCGATATCTCCCAAACCAGCTGACCTACAGCGATCAAACAAATATGCAGAATTCTAGATTCAATTATCTAACGTTCAACTTTTTGAATTTGAGTATCCAGGTACTGCAGGGTTTCTTCGATATGTCCCAAACCAGTTGAAACAAATATGCTGAATTCTAGATTCAATTATCTAACAACTGGCATTAATAGATGTTTGTTCTAGATACGAACAAAAAAGTTCAACTTTTTGAATTTGAGTATCCAGATCCTGCACGGATTCTTCGGTATATCCCAAACCAGTTGACCTACAGCGATCAAATAAATATGCTGAATTCTAGATTCAATTATCTAACAACTGGCATTAATAGATTTTTGTTCTAGATACAAACAAAAAAGTTCAACTTTTTGAATTTGAGTATCGAGATGCTGCACAGTTTCTTGGATATCTCCCAAACCAGTTGACCTACAGCGATCAAGCAAATATGCTGAATTCTAGATTCAAATATCTAACAACTGGCATTAATAGATTTTGGTTCTAGATACAAACAAAAAAGTACAACTTTTTGAATTTGAGTATCCAGATGCTGCACGGTTTCTTCGATATCTCCCAAACGAGTTGACCTACAGCGATCAAACAAATATGCTGAATTCTAGATTCAATTATCTAACAACTGGCATTAATAGATTTTGGTTCTAGATACAAACAAAAAAGTACAACTTCTTGAATTTGAGTATCCAGATGCTGCACGGTTTCTTCGATATCTCCCAAACGAGTTGACCTACAGCGATCAAACAAATATGCTAAATTCTAGATTCAATTATCTAACAACTGTCATTAATAGATTTTTGTTCTAGATACAAACAAAAAAGTTCAACTTTCCAGATTCTGCACGGTTTCTTCGATATCTCCCAAACCAGTTGACCTACAGCCATCAAACAAATATGCTGAATTCTAGATTCAATTATCTAACAACTGGCATTAATAGATTTTGGTTCTAGATACAAACAAAAAAGTTCAAGTTTTTGAATTTGAGTATCCAGATGCTGCACGGTTTCTTCGATATCTCCCAAACCAGTTGACCTACAGCGATCAAACATATATGCTGAATTCTAGATTCAATTATCTAACAATTGGCATTAATAGATTTTGGTTCTAGATACAAACAAAAAAGTTCAACTTTTTGAATTTGAGTATCGAGATGCTGCACGGTTTCTTGGATATCTCCCAAATCAGTTGACCTACAGCGATCAAACAAATATGCTAAATTCTAGATTCAATTATCTAACAACTGGCATTAATAGATTTTGGTTCTAGATACAAACAAAAAAGTACAACTTTTTGAATTTGAGTATCCAGATGCTGCACGGTTTCTTCGATATCTCCCAAACCAGTTGACCTACAGCAATCAAACAAATATGCTAAATTCTAGATTTAATTATCTAACAACTGGCATTAATAGATTTTTGTTCTAGATACAAACAAAAAAGTTCAACTTTTTGAATTTGAGTATCCAGATGCTGCAAGGTTTCTTCGATATCTCTCAAACCAGTTGACCTACAGCGATCAAACAAATATGCTGAATTCTAGATTCAATTATCTAACAACTGGCATTAATAGATTTTGGTTCTAGATACAAACAAAAAAGTTCAACTTTTTGAATTTGAGTATCCAGATGCTGCACGGTTTCTTCGATATCTCCCAAACCAATTGACCTACAGCGATCAAACAAATATGCTGATTTATAGATTCAATTATCTAACAACTGGCATTAATAGATTTTGGTTCTAGATACAAACAAAAAAGTTCAACTTTTTGAATTTGAGTATCCAGATGCTGCATGATTTCTTCGATATCTCCCAAACCAGTTGACCTACAGCGATCAAAAAAATATGCTGAATTCTAGATTCAATTATCTAACAACTGGCATTAATAGATTTTGGTTCTAGATACAAACAAAAAAGTTCAACTTTTTGAATTTGAGTATCCAGATGCTGCATGGTTTCTTCGATATCTCCCAAACCAGTTGACCTACCGCGATCAAACAAATATGCTGAATTCTAGATTCAATTATCTAACAACTGGCATTAATAGATTTTGGTTCTAGATACAAATAAAAAAGTTCAACTTTTTGAGTTTTAGTATCCAGATGCTGCACGGATTCTTCGATATCTCCCAAACCAGTTGACCTACAGCGATCAAACAAATATGCTGAATTCTAGATTCAATTATCTAACAACTGGCATTAATAGATTTTGGTTCTAGATACAAACAAAAAAGTTCAACTTTTTGAATTTGAGTATCCAGATGCTGCACGGTTTCTTCGATATCTCCCAAACCAGTTGCCCTACAGCGATCAAACAAATATGCTGAATTCTAGATTCAATTATCTAATAACTGGCATTAATAGATTTTGGTTCTAGATACAAACAAAAAAGTTCAACTTTTTGAATTTGAGTATCCAGATGCTGCACGGTTTCTTCGATATCTCCCAAACCAATTGACCTACAGCGATCAAACAAATATGCTGAATTATAGATTTAATTACCTAACAACTGGCATTAATAGATTTTGGTTCTAGATACAAACAAAAACCTTTGAATTTGAGTATCCAGATGCTGCACGGTTTCTTCGATATCTCCCAAACCAGTTGACCTACAGCGGTCAAACAAATATGCTGAATTCTAGATTCAATTATCTAACAACTGGCATTAATAGATTTTGGTTCTAGATACAAACAAAAAAGTTCAACTTTTTGAATTTGAGTATCCAGATGCTGCACGGTTTCTGCGATATCTCCCAAACCAGTTGACCTACAGCGGTCAAACAAATATGCTGAATTCTAGATTCAATTATCTAACAACTGGCATTAATAGGTTTTGGTTCTAGATACAAACAAAAAAGTTCAACTTTTTGAATTTGAGTATCCAGATGCTGAACGGTTTCTTCGATATCTCCCAAACCAGTTGACCTACAGCCGTCAAACAAATAAGCTGAATTCTAGATTCAATTATCTAACAACTGGCATTAATAGATTTTGGTTCTAGATACAAAAAAAAGTTCAACTTTTTGAATTTGAGTATCCAGATGCTGCACGGTTTCTTCGATATCTCCCAAACCAATTGACCTACAGCGGTCAAACAAATATGCTGAATTCTAGATTCAATTATCTAACAACTGGCATTAATAGATTTTGGTTCTAGATACAAACAAAAAAGTTCAACTTTTTGAATTTGAGTATCCAGATGCTGCACGGTTTCTGCGATATCTCCCAAACCAGTTGACCTTCAGCGGTCAAACAAATATGCTGAATTCTAGATTCAATTATCTAACAACTGGCATTAATAGATTTTGGTTCTAGATACAAACAAAAAAGTTCAACTTTTTGAATTTGAGTATCCAGATGCTGCACGGTTTCTTCGATATCTCCCAAACCAGTTGACCTACAGCGGTCAAACAAATAAGCCGAATTCTAGATTCAATTATCTAACAACTGGCATTAATAGATTTTGGTTCTAGATACAAATAAAAAAGTTCAACTTTTTGAATTTTAGTATCCAGATGCTGCACGGTTTCTTGGATATCTCCCAAACCAATTGACCTACAGCAATCAAACAAATATGCTGAATTCTAGATTCAATTATCTAACAACTGGCATTAATAGATTTTGGTTCTAGATACAAACAAAAAAGTACAACTTTTTGAATTTGAGTATCCGGATGCTGCACGGTTTCTTCGATATCTCCCAAACGAGTTGACCTACAGCGATCAAACAAATATGCTAAATTCTAGATTCAATTATCTAACAACTGGCATTAATAGATTTTTGTTCTAGATACAAACAAAAAAGTTCAACTTTTTGAATTTGAGTATCGAGATGCTGCACAGTATCTTGGATATCTCCCAAACCAGTTGACCTACAGCGATCAAACAAATATGCTAAATTCTAGATTCAATTATCTAACAACTGGCATTAATAGATGTTTGTTCTAGATACGAACAAAAAAGTTCAACTTTTTGAATTTGAGTATCCAGATCCTGCACGGATTCTTCGGTATATCCCAAACCAGTTGACCTACAGCGATCAAGTAAATATGCTGAATTCTAGATTCAATTATCTAACAACTGGCATTAATAGATTTTGGTTCTAGATACAAACAAAACAGTTCAACTTTTTGAATTTGAGTATCCAGATGCTGCACGGTTTCTTCGATATCTCCCAAACAAGTTGACCTACAGCGATCAAACAAATATGCTAAATTCTAGATTCAATTATCTAACAACTGGCCTTAATAGATATTGGTTCTAGATACAAACCAAAAAGTTTAACTTTCCAGATTCTGCACGGTTTCTTCGATATCTCCCAAACCAGTTGACCTACAGCGATCAAGCAAATATGATGAATTCTAGATTCAAATATCTAACAACTGGCATTAATAGATTTTGGTTCTAGATACAAACAAAAAAGTACAACTTTTTGAATTTGAGTATCCAGATGCTGCACGGTTTCTTCGATATCTCCCAAACGAGTTGACCTACAGCGATCAAACAAATATGCTGAATTCTAGATTCAATTATCTAACAACTGGCATTAATAGATTTTGGTTCTAGATACAAACAAAAAAGTACAACTTTTTGAATTTGAGTATCCAGATGCTGCACGGTTTCTTCGATATCTCCCAAACGAGTTGACCTACAGCGATCAAACAAATATGCTAAATTCTAGATTCAATTATCTAACAACTGGCATTAATAGATTTTTGTTCTAGATACAAACAAAAAAGTTCAACTTTTTGAATTTGAGTATCGAGATGCTGCACAGTTTCTTGGATATCTCCCAAACCAGTTGACCTACAGCGATCAAACAAATATGCTGAATTTTAGATTCAATTATCTAACAACTGGCATTAACAGATTTTGGTTCTAGATACAAACAAAAAAGTACAACTTTTTGAATTTGAGTATCCAGATGCTGCACGGTTTCTTCGATATCTCCCAAACGAGTTGACCTACAGCGATCAAACAAATATGCTAAATTCTAGATTCAATTATCTAACAACTGGCATTAATAGATTTTTGTTCTAGATACGAACAAAAAAGTTCAACTTTTTGAATTTGAGTATCCAGATCCTGCACGGTTTCTTCGATATATCCCAAACCAGTTGACCTACAACGATCAAATAAATATGCTGAATTCCAGATTCAATTATCTAACAACTGGCATTAATAGATTTTAGTTCTAGATACAAACAAAAAAGTTCAACTTTTTGAATTTGAGTATCCAGATGCTGCACGGTTTCTTCGATATCTCCCAAACGAGTTGACCTACAGCGATCAAACAAATATGCTAAATTCTAGATTCAATTATCTAACAACTGGCATTAATAGATTTTTGTTCTAGATACAAACAAAAAAGTTCAACTTTTTGAATTTGAGTATCGAGATGCTGCACAGTTTCTTGGATATCTCCCAAACCAGTTGACCTACAGCGATCAAACAAATATGCTGAATTTTAGATTCAATTATCTAACAACTGGCATTAACAGATTTTGGTTCTAGATACAAACAAAAAAGTACAACTTTTTGAATTTGAGTATCCAGATGCTGCACGGTTTCTTCGATATCTCCCAAACGAGTTGACCTACAGCGATCAAACAAATATGCTAAATTCTAGATTCAATTATCTAACAACTGGCATTAATAGATTTTTGTTCTAGATACGAACAAAAAAGTTCAACTTTTTGAATTTGAGTATCCAGATCCTGCACGGTTTCTTCGGTATATCCCAAACCAGTTGACCTACAACGATCAAATAAATATGCTGAATTCCAGATTCAATTATCTAACAACTGGCATTAATAGATTTTAGTTCTAGATACAAACAAAAAAGTTCAACTTTTTGAATTTGAGTATCCAGATGCTGCACGGTTTCTTCGATATCTCCCAAACAAGTTGACCTACAGCGATCAAACAAATATGCTGAATTCTAGATTCAATTATCTAACAACTGGCATTAATAGATTTTGGTTCTAGATACAAACAAAAAAGTTCAACTTTTTGATTTTGAGTATCCAGATGCTGCACGGTTTCTTCGATATCTCCCAAAATAGTTGACCTACAGCGATCAAACATATATGCTGAATTCTAGATTCAATTATCTAACAATTGGCATTAATAGATTTTGGTTCTAGATACAAACAAAAAAGTTCAACTTTTTGAATTTGAGTATCGAGATGCTGCACAGTTTCTTGGATATCTCCCAAACCAGTTGACCTACAGCGATCAAACAAATATGCTAAATTCTAGATTCAATTATCTAACAACTGGCATTAATAGATTTTGGTTCTAGATACAAACAAAAAAGTACAACTTTTTGAATTTGAGTATCCAGATGCTGCACGGTTTCTTCGATATCTCCCAAACCAGTTGACCTACAGCAATCAAACAAATATGCTAAATTCTAGATTTAATTATCTAACAACTGGCATTAATAGATTTTTGTTCTAGATACAAACAAAAAAGTTCAACTTTTTGAATTTGAGTATCCAGATGCTGCAAGGTTTCTTCGATATCTCTCAAACCAGTTGACCTACAGCGATCAAACAAATATGCTGAATTCTAGATTCAATTATCTAACAACTGGCATTAATAGATTTTGGTTCTAGATACAAACAAAAAAGTTCAACTTTTTGAATTTGAGTATCCAGATGCTGCACGGTTTCTTCGATATCTCCCAAACCAATTGACCTACAGCGATCAAACAAATATGCTGATTTATAGATTCAATTATCTAACAACTGGCATTAATAGATTTTGGTTCTAGATACAAACAAAAAAGTTCAACTTTTTGAATTTGAGTATCCAGATGCTGCATGATTTCTTCGATATCTCCCAAACCAGTTGACCTACAGCGATCAAACAAATATGCTGAATTCTAGATTCAATTATCTAACAACTGGCATTAATAGATTTTGGTTCTAGATACAAACAAAAAAGTTCAACTTTTTGAATTTGAGTATCCAGATGCTGCATGGTTTCTTCGATATCTCCCAAACCAGTTGACCTACCGCGATCAAACAAATATGCTGAATTCTAGATTCAATTATCTAACAACTGGCATTAATAGATTTTGGTTCTAGATACAAATAAAAAAGTTCAACTTTTTGAGTTTTAGTATCCAGATGCTGCACGGATTCTTCGATATCTCCCAAACCAGTTGACCTACAGCGATCAAACAAATATGCTGAATTCTAGATTCAATTATCTAACAACTGGCATTAATAGATTTTGGTTCTAGATACAAACAAAAAAGTTCAACTTTTTGAATTTGAGTATCCAGATGCTGCACGGTTTCTTCGATATCTGCCAAACCAGTTGCCCTACAGCGATCAAACAAATATGCTGAATTCTAGATTCAATTATCTAATAACTGGCATTAATAGATTTTGGTTCTAGATACAAACAAAAAAGTTCAACTTTTTGAATTTGAGTATCCAGATGCTGCACGGTTTCTTCGATATCTCCCAAACCAATTGACCTACAGCGATCAAACAAATATGCTGAATTATAGATTTAATTACCTAACAACTGGCATTAATAGATTTTGGTTCTAGATACAAACAAAACCTTTGAATTTGAGTATCCAGATGCTGCACGGTTTCTTCGATATCTCCCAAACCAGTTGACCTACAGCGGTCAAACAAATATGCTGAATTCTAGATTCAATTATCTAACAACTGGCATTAATAGATTTTGGTTCTAGATACAAAAAAAAAAGTTCAACTTT
Source organism: Portevinia maculata (assembly GCA_949715645.1). NCBI lineage: Eukaryota > Metazoa > Arthropoda > Insecta > Diptera > Syrphidae > Portevinia > Portevinia maculata. The sequence goes on from OX454525.1 coordinate 300,176,014, forward strand.
TTGAATTTGAGTATCCAGATGCTGCACGGTTTCTGCGATATCTCTCAAACCAGTTGACCTACAGCGGTCAAACAAATATGCTGAATTCTAGATTCAATTATCTAACAACTGGCATTAATAGGTTTTGGTTCTAGATACAAACAAAAAAGTTCAACTTTTTGAATTTGAGTATCCAGATGCTGAACGGTTTCTTCGATATCTCCCAAACCAGTTGACCTACAGCCGTCAAACAAATAAGCTGAATTCTAGATTCAATTATCTAACAACTGGCATTAATAGATTTTGGTTCTAGATACAAAAAAAAGTTCAACTTTTTGAATTTGAGTATCCAGATGCTGCACGGTTTCTTCGATATCTCCCAAACCAATTGACCTACAGCGGTCAAACAAATATGCTGAATTCTAGATTCAATTATATAACAACTGGCATTAATAGATTTTGGTTCTAGATACAAACAAAAAAGTTCAACTTTTTGAATTTCAGTATCCAGATGCTGCACGGTTTCTTCGATATCTCCCAAACCAGTTGACCTACAGCGGTCAAACAAATAAGCCGAATTCTAGATTCAATTATCTAACAACTGGCATTAATAGATTTTGGTTCTAGATACAAATAAAAAAGTTCAACTTTTTGAATTTTAGTATCCAGATGCTGCACGGTTTCTTCGATATCTCCCAAACCAATTGACCTACAGCGATCAAACAAATATGCTGAATTCTAGATTCAATTATCTAACAACTGGCATTAATAGATTTTGGTTCTAGATACAAACAAAAAAGTTCAACTTTTTGAATTTGAGTATCCAGATGCTGCACGGTTTCTGCGATATCTCCCAAACCAGTTGACCTACAGCGGTCAAACAAATATGCTGAATTCTAGATTCAATTATCTAACAACTGGCATTAATAGATTTTGGTTCTAGATACAAACAAAAAAGTTCAACTTTTTGAATTTGAGTATCCAGATGCTGCACGGTTTCTGCGATATCTCCCAAACCAGTTGACCTACAGCGGTCAAACAAATATGGTGAATTCTAGATTCAATTATCTAACAACTGGCATTAATAGATTTTGGTTCTAGATACAAACAAAAAACTTCAACTTTTTGAATTTGAGTATCCAGATGCTGCACGGTTTCTGCGATATCTCCCAAACCAGTTGACCTACAGCGGTCAAACAAATATGCTGAATTCTGGATTCAATTATCTAACATCTGGCATTAATAGATTTTGGTTCTAGATACAAACAAAAAAGTTCAACTTTTTGAATTTGAGTATCCAGATGCTGCACGGTTTCTTCGATATATCCCAAACCAATTGACCTACAGCGATCAAACAAATATTCTGAATTATAGATTTAATTATCTAACAACTGGCATTAATAGATTTTGGTTCTAGATACAAACAAAAACTTTTGAATTTGAGTATCCAGATGCTGCACGGTTTCTTCGATATCTCCCAAACCAGTTGACCTACAGCGGTCAAACAAATATGCTGAATTCTAGATTCAATTATCTAACAACTGGCATTAATAGATTTTGGTTCTAGATACAAGTAAAAAAGTTCAACTTTTTGAGTTTTAGTATCCAGATGCTGCACGGTTTCTTCGATATCTCCCAAACCAGTTGACCTACAGCGATCAAACAAATATGCTGAATTCTAGATTCAATTATCTAACAACTGGCATTAATAGATTTTGGTTCTAGATACAAACAAAAAAGTTCAACTTTTTGAATTTGAGTATCCAGATGCTGCACGGTTTCTTCGATATCTCCCAAACCAGTTGACCTACAGCGATCAAACAAATACGCTGAATTCTAGATTCAATTATCTAACAACTGGCATTAATAGATTTTGGTTCTAGATACAAACAAAAAAGTTCAACTTTTTGAATTTGAGTATCCAGATGCTGCACGGTTTCTTCGATATCGCCCAAACCAATTGACTTACAGCGGTCAAACAAATATGCTGAATTCTAGATTCAATTATCTAACAACTGGCATTAATAGATTTTAGTTTTAGATACAAACAAAAAAGTTCAACTTTTTGAATTTGAGTATACAGATGCTGCACGGTTTCTGCGATATCTCCCAAACCAGTTGACCTACAGCGGTCAAACAAATATGGTGAATTCTAGATTCAATTATCTAACAACTGGCATTAATAGATTTTGGTTCTAGATACAAACAAAAAAGTTCAACTTTTTGAATTTGAGTATCCAGATGCTGCACGGTTTCTTCGATATCTCCCAAACCAGTTGACCTACAGCGGTCAAACAAATATGCTGAATTCTAGATTCAATTATCTAACAACTGGCATTAATAGATTTTGGTTCTAGATACAAACAAAAAAGTTCAACTTTTTGAATTTGAGTATCCAGATGCTGCACGGTTTCTGCGATATCTCCCAAACCAGTTGACCTACAGCGGTCAAACAAATATGCTGAATTCTAGATTCAATTATCTAACAACTGGCATTAATAGGTTTTGGTTCTAGATACAAACAAAAAAGTTCAACTTTTTGAATTTGAGTATCCAGATGCTGCACGGTTTCTTCGATATCTCCCAAACCAATTGACCTACAGCGATCAAACAAATATGCTGAATTATAGATTTAATTATCTAACAACTGGCATTAATAGATTTTGGTTCTAGATACAAATAAAAAATTTCAACTTTTTGAATTTTAGTATCCAGATGCTGCACGGTTTCTTCGATATCTCCCAAACCAATTGACCTACAGCGATCAAACAAATATGCTAAATTCTAGATTCAATTATCTAACAACTGGCATTAATAGATTTTGGTTCTAGATACAAACAAAAAAGTTCTACTTTTTGAATTTGAGTATCCAGATGCTGCATGGTTTCTTCGATATCTCCCAAACCAGTTGACCTACAGCGATCAAACAAATATGCTGAATTCTAGATTCAATTATATAACAACTGGCATTAATAGATTTTGGTTCTAGATACAAATAAAAAAGTTCAACTTTTTGAATTTTAGTATCCAGATGCTGCACGGTTTCTTCGATATCTCCCAAACCAATTTACCTACAGCGATCACACAAATATGCTGAATTATAGATTCAATTATCTAACAACTGGCATTAATCGATTTTGGTTCTAGATACAAACAAAAAAGTTCAACTTTTTGAATTTGAGTATCCAGATGCTGCACGGCTTCTTCGATATCTCCCAAACCAGTTGACCTACAGCGATCAAATAAATATGCTGAATTCTAGATTCAATTATCTAACAACTGGCATTAATAGATTTTGGTTCTAGATACAAACAAAAAAGTTCAACATTTTGAATTTGAGTATCCAGATGCTGCACGGTTTCTTCGATATCTCCGAAACCAATTAACCTACAGCGATCCAACAAATATGCTAAATTATAGATTCAATTATCTAACAACTGGCATTAATCGATTTTGGTTCTAGATACAAGTAAAAAAGTTCAACTTTTTGAATTTGAGTATCCAGATGCTGCACGGTTTCTTCAATATCTCCCAAACCAGTTGACCTACAGCGATCAAACAAATATGCTAAATTCTTCAATCAATTATCTAACAACTGGCATTAATAGATTTTGGTTCTAGATACAAATAAAAAAGTTCAAGTTTTTGAATTTGAGTATCCAGATGCTGCACGGTTTCTTCGATATCTCCCAAACCAATTGACCTACAGCAATCAAACAAATATGCTAAATTCTAGATTCAATTATCTAACAACTGGCATTAATAGATTTTTGTTCTAGATACAAACAAAAAAGTTCAACTTTTTGAATTTGAGTATCCAGATGCTGCACGGTTTCTTCGATATCTCCCAAACCAGCTGACCTACAGCGATCAAACAAATATGCTGAATTCTAGATTCAATTATCTAACGTTCAACTTTTTGAATTTGAGTATCCAGGTACTGCAGGGTTTCTTCGATATGTCCCTAACCAGTTGAAACAAATATGCTGAATTCTAGATTCAATTATCTAACAACTGGCATTAATAGATGTTTGTTCTAGATACGAACAAAAAAGTTCAACTTTTTAAATTTGAGTATCCAGATCCTGCACGGATTCTTCGGTATATCCCAAACCAGTTGACCTACAGCGATCAAATAAATATGCTGAATTCTAGATTCAATTATCTAACAACTGGCATTAATAGATTTTTGTTCTAGATACAAACAAAAAAGTTCAACTTTTTGAATTTGAGTATCGAGATGCTGCACAGTTTCTTGGATATCTCCCAAACCAGTTGACCTACAGCGATCAAGCAAATATGCTGAATTCTAGATTCAAATATCTAACAACTGGCATTAATAGATTTTGGTTCTAGATACAAACAAAAAAGTACAACTTTTTGAATTTGAGTATCCAGATGCTGCACGGTTTCTTCGATATCTCCCAAACGAGTTGACCTACAGCGATCAAACAAATATGCTGAATTCTAGATTCAATTATCTAACAACTGGCATTAATAGATTTTGGTTCTAGATACAAACAAAAAAGTACAACTTTTTGAATTTGAGTATCCAGATGCTGCACGGTTTCTTCGATATCTCCCAAACGAGTTGACCTACAGCGATCAAACAAATATGCTAAATTCTAGATTCAATTATCTAACAACTGGCATTAATAGATTTTTGTTCTAGATACAAACAAAAAAGTTCAACTTTTTGAATTTGAGTATCGAGATGCTGCACAGTTTCTTGGATATCTCCCAAACCAGTTGACCTACAGCGATCAAACAAATATGCTGAATTCTAGATTCAATTATCTAACAACTTTCATTAATAGATTTTGGTTCTAGATACAAACAAAAAAGTACAACTTTTTGAATTTGAGTATCCAGATGCTGCACGGTTTCTTCGATATCTCCCAAACCAGCTGACCTACAGCGATCAAACAAATATGCTGAATTCTAGATTCAATTATCTAACGTTCAACTTTTTGAATTTGAGTATCCAGGTACTGCAGGGTTTCTTCGATATGTCCCAAACCAGTTGAAACAAATATGCTGAATTCTAGATTCAATTATCTAACAACTGGCATTAATAGATGTTTGTTCTAGATACGAACAAAAAAGTTCAACTTTTTGAATTTGAGTATCCAGATCCTGCACGGATTCTTCGGTATATCCCAAACCAGTTGACCTACAGCGATCAAATAAATATGCTGAATTCTAGATTCAATTATCTAACAACTGGCATTAATAGATTTTGGTTCTAGATACAAACAAAAAAGTTCAACATTTTGAATTTGAGTATCCAGATGCTGCACGGTTTCTTCGATATCTCCGAAACCAATTAACCTACAGCGATCCAACAAATATGCTGAATTATAGATTCAATTATCTAACAACTGGCATTAATCGATTTTGGTTCTAGATACAAGTAAAAAAGTTCAACTTTTTGAATTTGAGTATCCAGATGCTGCACGGTTTCTTCAATATCTCCCAAACCAGTTGACCTACAGCGATCAAACAAATATGCTAAATTCTTCAATCAATTATCTAACAACTGGCATTAATAGATTTTGGTTCTAGATACAAATAAAAAAGTTCAAGTTTTTGAATTTGAGTATCCAGATGCTGCACGGTTTCTTCGATATCTCCCAAACCAATTGACCTACAGCAATCAAACAAATATGCTAAATTCTAGATTCAATTATCTAACAACTGGCATTAATAGATTTTTGTTCTAGATACAAACAAAAAAGTTCAACTTTTTGAATTTGAGTATCCAGATGCTGCACGGTTTCTTCGATATCTCCCAAACCAGCTGACCTACAGCGATCAAACAAATATGCTGAATTCTAGATTCAATTATCTAACGTTCAACTTTTTGAATTTGAGTATCCAGGTACTGCAGGGTTTCTTCGATATGTCCCAAACCAGTTGAAACAAATATGCTGAATTCTAGATTCAATTATCTAACAACTGGCATTAATAGATGTTTGTTCTAGATACGAACAAAAAAGTTCAACTTTTTAAATTTGAGTATCCAGATCCTGCACGGATTCTTCGGTATATCCCAAACCAGTTGACCTACAGCGATCAAATAAATATGCTGAATTCTAGATTCAATTATCTAACAACTGGCATTAATAGATTTTTGTTCTAGATACAAACAAAAAAGTTCAACTTTTTGAATTTGAGTATCCAGATGCTGCACGGTTTCTTCGATATCTCCCAAACCAGCTGACCTACAGCGATCAAACAAATATGCTGAATTCTAGATTCAATTATCTAACGTTCAACTTTTTGAATTTGAGTATCCAGGTACTGCAGGGTTTCTTCGATATGTCCCAAACCAGTTGAAACAAATATGCTGAATTCTAGATTCAATTATCTAACAACTGGCATTAATAGATGTTTGTTCTAGATACGAACAAAAAAGTTCAACTTTTTGAATTTGAGTATCCAGATCCTGCACGGATTCTTCGGTATATCCCAAACCAGTTGACCTACAGCGATCAAATAAATATGCTGAATTCTAGATTCAATTATCTAACAACTGGCATTAATAGATTTTGGTTCTAGATACAAACAAAAAAGTTCAACATTTTGAATTTGAGTATCCAGATGCTGCACGGTTTCTTCGATATCTCCGAAACCAATTAACCTACAGCGATCCAACAAATATGCTGAATTATAGATTCAATTATCTAACAACTGGCATTAATCGATTTTGGTTCTAGATACAAGTAAAAAAGTTCAACTTTTTGAATTTGAGTATCCAGATGCTGCACGGTTTCTTCAATATCTCCCAAACCAGTTGACCTACAGCGATCAAACAAATATGCTAAATTCTTCAATCAATTATCTAACAACTGGCATTAATAGATTTTGGTTCTAGATACAAATAAAAAAGTTCAAGTTTTTGAATTTGAGTATCCAGATGCTGCACGGTTTCTTCGATATCTCCCAAACCAATTGACCTACAGCAATCAAACAAATATGCTAAATTCTAGATTCAATTATCTAACAACTGGCATTAATAGATTTTTGTTCTAGATACAAACAAAAAAGTTCAACTTTTTGAATTTGAGTATCCAGATGCTGCACGGTTTCTTCGATATCTCCCAAACCAGCTGACCTACAGCGATCAAACAAATATGCTGAATTCTAGATTCAATTATCTAACGTTCAACTTTTTGAATTTGAGTATCCAGGTACTGCAGGGTTTCTTCGATATGTCCCAAACCAGTTGAAACAAATATGCTGAATTCTAGATTCAATTATCTAACAACTGGCATTAATAGATGTTTGTTCTAGATACGAACAAAAAAGTTCAACTTTTTAAATTTGAGTATCCAGATCCTGCACGGATTCTTCGGTATATCCCAAACCAGTTGACCTACAGCGATCAAATAAATATGCTGAATTCTAGATTCAATTATCTAACAACTGGCATTAATAGATTTTTGTTCTAGATACAAACAAAAAAGTTCAACTTTTTGAATTTGAGTATCGAGATGCTGCACAGTTTCTTGGATATCTCCCAAACCAGTTGACCTACAGCGATCAAGCAAATATGCTGAATTCTAGATTCAAATATCTAACAACTGGCATTAATAGATTTTGGTTCTAGATACAAACAAAAAAGTACAACTTTTTGAATTTGAGTATCCAGATGCTGCACGGTTTCTTCGATATCTCCCAAACGAGTTGACCTACAGCGATCAAACAAATATGCTGAATTCTAGATTCAATTATCTAACAACTGGCATTAATAGATTTTGGTTCTAGATACAAACAAAAAAGTACAACTTTTTGAATTTGAGTATCCAGATGCTGCACGGTTTCTTCGATATCTCCCAAACGAGTTGACCTACAGCGATCAAACAAATATGCTAAATTCTAGATTCAATTATCTAACAACTGGCATTAATAGATTTTTGTTCTAGATACAAACAAAAAAGTTCAACTTTTTGAATTTGAGTATCGAGATGCTGCACAGTTTCTTGGATATCTCCCAAACCAGTTGACCTACAGCGATCAAACAAATATGCTGAATTCTAGATTCAATTATCTAACAACTTTCATTAATAGATTTTGGTTCTAGATACAAACAAAAAAGTACAACTTTTTGAATTTGAGTATCCAGATGCTGCACGGTTTCTTCGATATCTCCCAAACCAGTTGACCTACAGCGATCAAACAAATATGCTGAATTCTAGATTCAATTATCTAACGTTCAACTTTTTGAATTTGAGTATCCAGGTACTGCAGGGTTTCTTCGATATGTCCCAAACCAGTTGAAACAAATATGCTGAATTCTAGATTCAATTATCTAACAACTGGCATTAATAGATGTTTGTTCTAGATACGAACAAAAAAGTTCAACTTTTTGAATTTGAGTATCCAGATCCTGCACGGATTCTTCGGTATATCCCAAACCAGTTGACCTACAGCGATCAAATAAATATGCTGAATTCTAGATTCAATTATCTAACAACTGGCATTAATAGATTTTTGTTCTAGATACAAACAAAAAAGTTCAACTTTTTGAATTTGAGTATCGAGATGCTGCACAGTTTCTTGGATATCTCCCAAACCAGTTGACCTACAGCGATCAAGCAAATATGCTGAATTCTAGATTCAAATATCTAACAACTGGCATTAATAGATTTTGGTTCTAGATACAAACAAAAAAGTACAACTTTTTGAATTTGAGTATCCAGATGCTGCACGGTTTCTTCGATATCTCCGAAACCAATTAACCTACAGCGATCCAACAAATATGCTGAATTATAGATTCAATTATCTAACAACTGGCATTAATCGATTTTGGTTCTAGATACAAACAAAAAAGTTCAACTTTTTGAATTTGAGTATCCAGATGCTGCACGGCTTCTTCGATATCTCCCAAACCAGTTGACCTACAGCGGTCAAACAAATATGCTGAATTCTAGATTCAATTATCTAACAACTGGCATTAATAGATTTTGGTTATAGATACAAACAAAAAAGTTCAACTTTCTGAATTTGAGTATCCAGATGCTGCACGGTTTCTTCGATATCTCCGAAACCAATTAACCTACAGCGATCCAACAAATATGCTGAATTATAGACTCAATTATCTAACAACTGGCATTAATCGATTTTGGTTCTAGATACAAGTAAAAAAGTTCAACTTTTTGAATTTGAGTATCCAGATGCTGCACGGTTTCTTCAATATCTCCCAAACCAGTTGACCTACAGCGATCAAACAAATATGCTAAATTCTTCAATCAATTATCTAACAACTGGCATTAATAGATTTTGGTTCTAGATACAAATAAAAAAGTTCAAGTTTTTGAATTTGAGTATCCAGATGCTGCACGGTTTCTTCGATATCTCCCAAACCAATTGACCTACAGCAATCAAACAAATATGCTAAATTCTAGATTCAATTATCTAACAACTGGCATTAATAGATTTTTGTTCTAGATACAAACAAAAAAGTTCAACTTTTTGAATTTGAGTATCCAGATGCTGCACGGTTTCTTCGATATCTCCCAAACAAGCTGACCTACAGCGATCAAACAAATATGCTGAATTCTAGATTCAATTATCTAACGTTCAACTTTTTGAATTTGAGTATCCAGGTACTGCAGGGTTTCTTCGATATGTCCCAAACCAGTTGAAACAAATATGCTGAATTCTAGATTCAATTATCTAACAACTGGCATTAATATATGTTTGTTCTAGATACGAACAAAAAAGTTCAACTTTTTGAATTTGAGTATCCAGATCCTGCACGGATTCTTCGGTATATCCCAAACCAGTTGACCTACAGCGATCAAATAAATATGCTGAATTCTAGATTCAATTATCTAACAACTGGCATTAATAGATTTTTGTTCTAGATACAAACAAAAAAGTTCAACTTTTTGAATTTGAGTATCGAGATGCTGCACAGTTTCTTGGATATCTCCCAAACCAGTTGACCTACAGCGATCAAGCAAATATGCTGAATTCTAGATTCAAATATCTAACAACTGGCATTAATAGATTTTGGTTCTAGATACAAACAAAAAAGTACAACTTTTTGAATTTGAGTATCCAGATGCTGCACGGTTTCTTCGATATCTCCCAAACGAGTTGACCTACAGCGATCAAACAAATATGCTGAATTCTAGATTCAATTATCTAACAACTGGCATTAATAGATTTTGGTTCTAGATACAAACAAAAAAGTACAACTTTTTGAATTTGAGTATCCAGATGCTGCACGGTTTCTTCGATATCTCCCAAACGAGTTGACCTACAGCGATCAAACAAATATGCTAAATTCTAGATTCAATTATCTAACAACTGGCATTAATAGATTTTTGTTCTAGATACAAACAAAAAAGTTCAACTTTTTGAATTTGAGTATCGAGATGCTGCACAGTTTCTTGGATATCTCCCAAACCAGTTGACCTACAGCGATCAAACAAATATGCTGAATTCTAGATTCAATTATCTAACAACTTTCATTAATAGATTTTGGTTCTAGATACAAACAAAAAAGTACAACTTTTTGAATTTGAGTATCCAGATGCTGCACGGTTTCTTCGATATCTCCCAAACCAGCTGACCTACAGCGATCAAACAAATATGCTGAATTCTAGATTCAATTATCTAACGTTCAACTTTTTGAATTTGAGTATCCAGGTACTGCAGGGTTTCTTCGATATGTCCCAAACCAGTTGAAACAAATATGCTGAATTCTAGATTCAATTATCTAACAACTGGCATTAATAGATGTTTGTTCTAGATACGAACAAAAAAGTTCAACTTTTTGAATTTGAGTATCCAGATCCTGCACGGATTCTTCGGTATATCCCAAACCAGTTGACCTACAGCGATCAAATAAATATGCTGAATTCTAGATTCAATTATCTAACAACTGGCATTAATAGATTTTTGTTCTAGATACAAACAAAAAAGTTCAACTTTTTGAATTTGAGTATCGAGATGCTGCACAGTTTCTTGGATATCTCCCAAACCAGTTGACCTACAGCGATCAAGCAAATATGCTGAATTCTAGATTCAAATATCTAACAACTGGCATTAATAGATTTTGGTTCTGGATACAAACAAAAAAGTACAACTTTTTGAATTTGAGTATCCAGATGCTGCACGGTTTCTTCGATATCTCCGAAACCAATTAACCTACAGCGATCCAACAAATATGCTGAATTATAGATTCAATTATCTAACAACTGGCATTAATCGATTTTGGTTCTAGATACAAACAAAAAAGTTCAACTTTTTGAATTTGAGTATCCAGATGCTGCACGGCTTCTTCGATATCTCCCAAACCAGTTGACCTACAGCGGTCAAACAAATATGCTGAATTCTAGATTCAATTATCTAACAACTGGCATTAATAGATTTTGGTTATAGATACAAACAAAAAAGTTCAACTTTCTGAATTTGTGTATCCAGATGCTGCACGGCTTCTTCGATATCTCCCAAACCAGTTGACCTACAGCGATCAAACAAATATGCTGAATTCTAGATTCAATTATCTAACAACTTTCATTAATAGATTTTGGTTCTAGATACAAACAAAAAAGTTCAACTTTTTGAATTTGAGTATCCAGATGCTGCACGGTTTCTTCGATATCTCCCAAACCAATTGACCTACAGCGGTCAAACAAATATGCTGAATTCTAGATTCAATTATCTAACAACTGGCATTAATAGATTTTGGTTCTAGATACAAATAAAAAAGTTCAACTTTTTGAATTTTAGTATCCAGATGCTGCACGGTTTCTTCGATATCTCCCAAACCAATTGACCTACAGCGATCACACAAATATGCTGAATTATAGATTCAATTATCTAACAACTGGCATTAATCGATTTTGGTTCTAGATACAAACAAAAAAGTTCAACTTTTTGAATTTGAGTATCCAGATGCTGCACGGCTTCTTCGATATCTCCCAAACCAGTTGACCTACAGCGATCAAATAAATACGCTGAATTCTAGATTCAATTATCTAACAACTGGCATTAATAGATTTTGGTTCTAGATACAAACAAAAAAGTTCAACATTTTGAATTTGAGTATCCAGATGCTGCACGGTTTCTTCGATATCTCCGAAACCAATTAACCTACAGCGATCCAACAAATATGCTGAATTATAGATTCAATTATCTAACAACTGGCATTAATCGATTTTGGTTCTAGATACAAGTAAAAAAGTTCAACTTTTTGAATTTGAGTATCCAGATGCTGCACGGTTTCTTCAATATCTCCCAAACCAGTTGACCTACAGCGATCAAACAAATATGCTAAATTCTTCAATCAATTATCTAACAACTGGCTTTAATAGATTTTGGTTCTAGATACAAATAAAAAAGTTCAAGTTTTTGAATTTGAGTATCCAGATGCTGCACGGTTTCTTCGATATCTCCCAAACCAGTTGACCTACAGCGATCAAACAAATATGCTGAATTCTAGATTCAATTATCTAAGAACTGGCATTAATAGATCTTGGTTATAGATACAAACAAAAAAGTTCAACTTTTTGAATTTGAGTATCCAGATGCTGCACGGCTTCTTCGATATCTCCCAAACCAGTTGACCTACAGCGATCAAACAAATATGCTGAATTCTAGATTCAATTATCTAACAACTGGCATTAATAGATTTTGGTTCTAGATACAAACAAAAAAGTTCAACTTTTTGAATTTGAGTATCCAGATGCTGCACGGTTTCTTCGATATCTCCCAAACCAATTGACCTACAGCGGTCAAACAAATATGCTGAATTCTAGATTCAATTATCTAACAACTGGCATTAATAGATTTTGGTTCTAGATACAAATAAAAAAGTTCAACTTTTTGAATTTTAGTATCCAGATGCTGCACGGTTTCTTCGATATCTCCCAAACCAATTGACCTACAGCGATCAAACAAATATGCTGAATTATAGATTCAATTATCTAACGTTCAACTTTTTGAATTTGAGTATCCAGGTACTGCAGGGTTTCTTCGATATGTCCCAAACCAGTTGAAACAAATATGCTGAATTCTAGATTCAATTATCTAACAACTGGCATTAATAGATGTTTGTTCTAGATACGAACAAAAAAGTTCAACTTTTTGAATTTGAGTATCCAGATCCTGCACGGATTCTTCGGTATATCCCAAACCAGTTGACCTACAGCGATCAAATAAATATGCTGAATTCTAGATTCAATTATCTAACAACTGGCATTAATAGATTTTTGTTCTAGATACAAACAAAAAAGTTCAACTTTTTGAATTTGAGTATCGAGATGCTGCACAGTTTCTTGGATATCTCCCAAACCAGTTGACCTACAGCGATCAAGCAAATATGCTGAATTCTAGATTCAAATATCTAACAACTGGCATTAATAGATTTTGGTTCTAGATACAAACAAAAAAGTACAACTTTTTGAATTTGAGTATCCAGATGCTGCACGGTTTCTTCGATATCTCCGAAACCAATTAACCTACAGCGATCCAACAAATATGCTGAATTATAGATTCAATTATCTAACAACTGGCATTAATCGATTTTGGTTCTAGATACAAACAAAAAAGTTCAACTTTTTGAATTTGAGTATCCAGATGCTGCACGGCTTCTTCGATATCTCCCAAACCAGTTGACCTACAGCGGTCAAACAAATATGCTGAATTCTAGATTCAATTATCTAACAACTGGCATTAATAGATTTTGGTTATAGATACAAACAAAAAAGTTCAACTTTCTGAATTTGTGTATCCAGATGCTGCACGGCTTCTTCGATATCTCCCAAACCAGTTGACCTACAGCGATCAAACAAATATGCTGAATTCTAGATTCAATTATCTAACAACTTTCATTAATAGATTTTGGTTCTAGATACAAACAAAAAAGTTCAACTTTTTGAATTTGAGTATCCAGATGCTGCACGGTTTCTTCGATATCTCCCAAACCAATTGACCTACAGCGGTCAAACAAATATGCTGAATTCTAGATTCAATTATCTAACAACTGGCATTAATAGATTTTGGTTCTAGATACAAATAAAAAAGTTCAACTTTTTGAATTTTAGTATCCAGATGCTGCACGGTTTCTTCGATATCTCCCAAACCAATTGACCTACAGCGATCACACAAATATGCTGAATTATAGATTCAATTATCTAACAACTGGCATTAATCGATTTTGGTTCTAGATACAAACAAAAAAGTTCAACTTTTTGAATTTGAGTATCCAGATGCTGCACGGCTTCTTCGATATCTCCCAAACCAGTTGACCTACAGCGATCAAATAAATACGCTGAATTCTAGATTCAATTATCTAACAACTGGCATTAATAGATTTTGGTTCTAGATACAAACAAAAAAGTTCAACATTTTGAATTTGAGTATCCAGATGCTGCACGGTTTCTTCGATATCTCCGAAACCAATTAACCTACAGCGATCCAACAAATATGCTGAATTATAGATTCAATTATCTAACAACTGGCATTAATCGATTTTGGTTCTAGATACAAGTAAAAAAGTTCAACTTTTTGAATTTGAGTATCCAGATGCTGCACGGTTTCTTCAATATCTCCCAAACCAGTTGACCTACAGCGATCAAACAAATATGCTAAATTCTTCAATCAATTATCTAACAACTGGCTTTAATAGATTTTGGTTCTAGATACAAATAAAAAAGTTCAAGTTTTTGAATTTGAGTATCCAGATGCTGCACGGTTTCTTCGATATCTCCCAAACCAGTTGACCTACAGCGATCAAACAAATATGCTGAATTCTAGATTCAATTATCTAAGAACTGGCATTAATAGATCTTGGTTATAGATACAAACAAAAAAGTTCAACTTTTTGAATTTGAGTATCCAGATGCTGCACGGCTTCTTCGATATCTCCCAAACCAGTTGACCTACAGCGATCAAACAAATATGCTGAATTCTAGATTCAATTATCTAACAACTGGCATTAATAGATTTTGGTTCTAGATACAAACAAAAAAGTTCAACTTTTTGAATTTGAGTATCCAGATGCTGCACGGTTTCTTCGATATCTCCCAAACCAATTGACCTACAGCGGTCAAACAAATATGCTGAATTCTAGATTCAATTATCTAACAACTGGCATTAATAGATTTTGGTTCTAGATACAAATAAAAAAGTTCAACTTTTTGAATTTTAGTATCCAGATGCTGCACGGTTTCTTCGATATCTCCCAAACCAATTGACCTACAGCGATCAAACAAATATGCTGAATTATAGATTCAATTATCTAACAACTGGCATTAATAGATTTTGGTTCTAGATACAAACAAAAAAGTTCAACTTTTTGAATTTGAGTATCCAGATGCTGCACGGTTTCTTCGATATCTCCCAAACCAATTAACCTACAGCGGTCAAACAAATATGCTGAATTCTGGATTCAATTATCTAACATCTGGCATTAATAGATTTTGGTTCTAGATACAAACAAAAAAGTTCAACTTTTTGAATTTGAGTATCCAGATGCTGCACGGTTTCTGCGATATCTCCCAAACCAGTTGACCTACAGCGGTCAAACAAATATGCTGAATTCTGGATTCAATTATCTAACATCTGGCATTAATAGATTTTGGTTCTAGATACAAACAAAAAAGTTCAACTTTTTGAATTTGAGTATCCAGATGCTGCACGGTTTCTTCGATATCTCCCAAACCAATTAACCTACAGCGGTCAAACAAATATGCTGAATTCTGGATTCAATTATCTAACATCTGGCATTAATAGATTTTGGTTCTAGATACAAATAAAAAAGTTCAACTTTTTGAATTTTAGTATCCAGATGCTGCACGGTTTCTTCGATATCTCCCAAACCAATTAACCTACAGCGGTCAAACAAATATGCTGAATTCTGGATTCAATTATCTAACATCTGGCATTAATAGATTTTGGTTCTAGATACAAACAAAAAAGTTCAACTTTTTGAATTTGAGTATCCAGATGCTGCACGGCTTCTTCGATATCTCCCAAACCAGTTGACCTACAGCGATCAAATAAATACGCTGAATTCTAGATTTAATTATCTAACAACTGGCATTAATAGATTTTGGTTCTAGATACAAACAAAAAACTTCAACTTTTTGAATTTGAGTATCCAGATGCTGCACGGTTTCTGCGATATCTCCCAAACCAGTTGACCTACAGCGGTCAAACAAATATGCTGAATTCTGGATTCAATTATCTAACATCTGGCATTAATAGATTTTGGTTCTAGATACAAACAAAAAAGTTCAACTTTTTGAATTTGAGTATCCAGATGCTGCACGGTTTCTTCGATATATCCCAAACCAATTGACCTACAGCGATCAAACAAATATTCTGAATTATAGATTTAATTATCTAACAACTGGCATTAATAGATTTTGGTTCTAGATACAAATAAAAACTTTTGAATTTGAGTATCCAGATGCTGTACGGTTTCTTCGATATCTCCCAAACCAGTTGACCTACAGCGGTCAAACAAATATGCTGAATTCTAGATTCAATTATCTAACAACTGGCATTAATAGATTTTGGTTCTAGATACAAACAAAAAAGTTCAACTTTTTGAATTTGAGTATCCAGATGCTGCACGGTTTCTTCGATATCTCCCAAACCAATTAACCTACAGCGGTCAAACAAATATGCTGAATTCTAGATTCAATTATCTAACAACTGGCATTAATAGATTTTAGTTTTAGATACAAACAAAAAAGTTCAACTTTTTGAATTTGAGTATACAGATGCTGCACGGTTTCTGCGATATCTCCCAAACCAGTTGACCTACAGCGGTCAAACAAATATGCTGAATTCTAGATTCAATTATCTAACAACTGGCATTAATAGATTTTGGTTCTAGATACAAACAAAAAAGTTCAACATTTTGAATTTGAGTATCCAGATGCTGCACGGTTTCTTCGATATCTCCGAAACCAATTGACCTACAGCGATCAAACAAATATGCTGAATTATAGATTTAATTATCTAACAACTGGCATTAATAGATTTTGGTTCTACATACAAACAAAAACTTTTGAATTTGAGTATCCAGATGCTGCACGGCTTCTTCGATATCTCCCAAACCAGTTGACCTACAGCGATCAAATAAATACGCTGAATTCTAGATTCAATTATCTAACAACTGGCATTAATAGATTTTGGTTCTAGATACAAACAAAAAAGTTCAACATTTTGAATTTGAGTATCCAGATGCTGCACGGTTTCTTCGATATCTCCGAAACCAATTAACCTACAGCGATCCAACAAATATGCTGAATTATAGATTCAATTATCTAACAACTGGCATTAATAGATTTTGGTTCTAGATACAAGTAAAAAAGTTCAACTTTTTGAATTTGAGTATCCAGATGCTGCACGGTTTCTTCAATATCTCCCAAACCAGTTGACCTACAGTGATCAAACAAATATGCTAAATTCTTCAATCAATTATCTAACAACTGGCATTAATAGATTTTGGTTCTAGATACAAATAAAAAAGTTCAAGTTTTTGAATTTGAGTATCCAGATGCTGCACGGTTTCTTCGATATCTCCCAAACCAGTTGACCTACAGCGATCAAACAAATATGCTGAATTCTAGATTCAATTATCTAACAACTGGCATTAATAGATTTTGGTTATAGATACAAACAAAAAAGTTCAACTTTTTGAGTTTTAGTATCCAGATGCTGCACGGTTTCTTCGATATCTCCCAAACCAGTTGACCTACAGCGATCAAACAAATATGGTGAATTCTAGATTCAATTATCTAACAACTGGAATTAATAGATTTTGGTTCTAGATACAAACAAAAAAGTTCAACTTTTTGAATTTGAGTATCCAGATGCTGCACGGTTTCTTCGATATCTCCCAAACCAATTAACCTACAGCGGTCAAACAAATATGCTGAATTCTAGATTCAATTATCTAACAACTGGCATTAATAGATTTTAGTTTTTGATACAAACAAAAAAGTTCAACTTTTTGAATTTGAGTATACAGATGCTGCACGGTTTCTGCGATATCTCCCAAACCAGTTGACCCACAGCGGTCAAACAAATATGCTGAATTCTAGATTCAATTATCTAACAACTGGCATTAATAGATTTGGGTTCTAGATACAAACAAAAAAGTTCAACTTTTTGAATTTGAGTATCCAGATGCTGCACGGTTTCTTCGATATCTCCCAAAACAATTGACCTACAGCGATCAAACAAATATGCTGAATTATAGATTTAATTATCTAACAACTGGCATTAATAGATTTTGGTTCTAGATACAAACAAAAACTTTTGAATTTTAGTATCCAGATGCTGCACGGTTTCTTCGATATCTCCCAAATCAATTGACCTACAGCGATCAAACAAATATGCTGAATTCTAGATTCAATTATCTAACAACTGGCATTAATAGATTTTGGTTCTAGATACAAACAAAAAAGTTCAACTTTTTGAATTTGAGTATCCAGATGCTGCATGGTTTCTTCGATATCTCCCAAACCAGTTGACCTACAGCGATCAAACAAATATGCTAAATTCTAGATTCAATTATCTAACAACTGGCATTAATAGATTTTTGTTCTAGATACAAATAAAAAAGTTCAACTTTTTGAATTTTAGTATCCAGATGCTGCACGGTTTCTTCGATATCTCCCAAATCAATTGACCTACAGCGATCAAACAAATATGCTGAATTCTAGATTCAATTATCTAACAACTGGCATTAATAGATTTTGGTTCTAGATACAAATAAAAAAGTTCAACTTTTTGAATTTTAGTATCCAGATGCTGCACGGTTTCTTCGATATCTCCCAAACCAATTGACCTACAGCGATCACACAAATATGCTGAATTATAGATTCAATTATCTAACAACTGGCATTAATAGATTTTGGTTCTAGATACAAACAAAAAAGTTCAACTTTTTGAATTTGAGTATCCAGATGCTGCACGGCTTCTTCGATATCTCCCAAACCAGTTGACCTACAGCGATCAAATAAATATGCTGAATTCTAGATGCAATTATCTAACAACTGGCATTAATCGATTTTGGTTCTAGATACAAACAAAAAAGTTCAACATTTTGAATTTGAGTATCCAGATGCTGCACGGTTTCTTCGATATCTCCCAAACCAATTGACCTACAGCGGTCAAACAAATATGCTGAATTCTAGATTCAATTATCTAGCAACTGGCATTAATAGATTTTGGTTCTAGATACAAATAAAAAAGTTCAACTTTTTGAATTTGAGTATCCAGATGCTGCACGGTTTCTTCGATATCTCCCAAACCAGTTGACCTACAGCGATCAAACAAATATGCTAAATTCTAGATTCAATTATCTAACAACTGGCATTAATAGATTTTGGTTCTAGATACAAACAAAAAAGTTCAACTTTTTGAATTTGAGTATCCAGATGCTGCACGGTTTCTTCGATATCTCCGAAACCAATTAACCTACAGCGATCCAACAAATATGCTGAATTACAGATTCAATTATCTAACAACTGGCATTAATCGATTTTGGTTCTAGATACAAATAAAAAAGTTCAACTTTTGGAATTTGAGTATCCAGATGCTGCACGGTTTCTTCGATATCTCCCAAACCAGTTGACCTACAGCGATCAAACAAATACGTTGAATTCTAAATTCAATTATCTAACAACTGGCATTAATAGATTTTGGTTCTAGATACAAACAAAAAAGTTCAACTTTTTGAATTTGAGTATCCAGATGCTGCACGGTTTTTTCGATATCTCCCAAACCAGTTGACCTACAGCGATCAAACAAATATGCTGAATTCTAGATTCAATTATCTAACAACTAGCATTAATAGATTTTGGTTCTTGATACAAAATAAAAAAGTTCAACTTTTTGAATTTCAGTATCCAGATGCTGCACGGTTTCTTCGATATCTCCCAAACCAGTTGACCTACAGCGATCAAACAAGAAATGCTGAATTCTAGATTCAATTATCTAACAACTGGCATTAATAGATTTTAGTTCTAGATACACATAAAAAACTTCAACTTTTTGAATTTTAGTATCCAGATGCTGCACGGTTTCTTCGATATCTCCCAAACCAGTTGACCTACAGCGATCAAACAAATATGCTGAATTCTAGATTCAATTATCTAACAACTGGCATTAATAGATTTTGGTTCTAGATACAAAATAAAAAAGTTCAACTTTTTGAATTTTAGTATCCAGATGCTGCACGGTTTCTTCGATATCTCCCAAACCAGTTGACCTACAGCGATCAAACAAGAAATGCTGAATTCTAGAATCAATTATCTAACAACTGGCATTAATAGATTTTGGTTCTAGATACAAACAAAAAAGTTCAACTTTTTGAATTTGAGTATCCAGATGCTGCACGGTTTCTTCAATATCTCCCAAACCAGTTGACCTACAGCGATCAAACAAATATGCTAAATTTTACATTCAATTATCTAACAAGTGGCATTAATAGATTTTTGTTCTAGATACAAACAAAAAAGTTCAACTTTTTGAATTTGAGTATCCAGATGCTGCACGGTTTCTTCAATATCTCCCAAACCAGTTGACCTACAGCGATCAAACAAATATGCTGAATTCTAGATTCAATTATCTAACAACTGGCATCAATAGATTTTGGTTCTAGATACAAACAAAAAAGTTCAACTTTTTGAATTTTAGTATCCAGATGCTGCACGGTTTCTTCGATATCTTCCAAACCAGTTGACCTACAGCGATCAAACAAATATGCTGAATTCTAGATTCAATTATCTAACAACTGGCATTAATAGCTTTTGGTTCTTGATACAAATAAAAAAGTTCAACTTTTTGAATTTTAGTACCCAGATGCTGCACGGTTTCTTCGATATCTCCCAAACCAGTTGACCTACAGCGATCAAACAAATATGCTGAATTCTAGATTCAATTATCTAACAACTGGCATCAATAGATTTTGGTTCTAGATACAAATAAAAAAGTTCAACTTTTTGAATTTTAGTATCCAGATTCTGCACGGTTACTTCGATATCTCCCAAACCAGTTGACCTACAGCGATCAAACAAATATGCTGAATTCTAGATTCAATTAGCTAACAACTGGCATTATTAGATTTTTGTTCTAGATACAAATAAAAAGTTCAACTTTTTGAATTTTAGTATCCAGATGCTGCACGGTTTCTTCGATATCTTCCAAACCAGTTGACCTAGAGCGATCAAACAAATATGCTAAATTCTAGATTCAATTATCTAACAACTGGCATCAATAGATTTTGGTTCTAGATACAAATAAAAAAGTTCAACTTTTTGAATTTTAGTATCCAGATGCTGCACGGTTTCTTCGATATCTCCCCAACCAGTTGACCTACAGCAATCAAACAAATATGCTGAATTCTAGATTCAATTAGCTAACATCTGGCATTATTAGTTTTTTGTTCTAGATACAAGTAAAAAGTTCAACTTTTTGAATTTGAGTATCCAGATGCTGCACGGTTTCTTCGATATCTTCCAAACCACTTGACCTACAGCGATCAAACAAATATGCTGAATTCTAGATTCAATTATCTAACAACTGGCATCAATAGATTTTGGTTCTAGATACAAATAAAAAAGTTCAACTTTTTGAATTTTAGTATCCAGATTCTGCACGGTACTTCGATATCTCCCAAACCAGTTGACCTACAGCGATCAAACAAATATGCTGAATTCTAGATTCAATTATCTAACAACTGGCATTAATAGATTTTGGTTCTAGATACAAATAAAAAAGTTCAACTTTTTGAATTTGAGTACCCAGATGTTGCACGGTTTCTTCGATATCTCCCAAACCAGTTGACCTACAGCGATCAAACAAATATGCTAAATTTTAGATTCAATTATCTAACAACTGGCATCAATAGATTTTGGTTCTAGATACAAACAAAAAACTTCAACTTTTTGAATTTGAGTATCCAGATGCTGCACGGTTTCTGCGATATCTTCCAAACCAATTGACCTACAGCGGTCAAACAAATATGCTGAATTCTAGATTCAATTATCTAACATCTGGCATTAATAGATTTTGGTTCTAGATACAAACAAAAAAGTTCAACTTTTTGAATTTGAGTATCCAGATGCTGCACGGTTTCTTCGATATATCCCAAACCAATTGACCTACAGCGATCAAACAAATATGCTGAATTCTAGATTCAATTATCTAACAACTGGTATTAATAGATTTTTGTTCTAGATACAAATAAAAAGTTCAACTTTTTGAATTTGAGTATCCAGATGCTGCACGGTTTCTTCGATATCTCCCACACCAGTTGACCTACAGCGATCAAACAAATATGCCGAATTCTAGATTCAATTATCTAACAACTGGCATTAATAGATTTTGGTTCTAGATACAAATAAAAAAGTTCAACTTTTTGAATTTTAGTATCCAGATGCTGCACGGTTTCTTTGATATCTCCCAAACCAGTTGACCTACAGCGATCAAACAAATATGCTGAATTCTAGATTCAATTATCTAACAACTGGCATTAATAGATTTTGGTTCTAGATACAAACAAAAAAGTTCAACTTTTTGAATTTGAGTATCCAGATGCTGCAAGGTTTCTTCGATATCTCCCAAACCAGTTGACCTACAGCGATCAAACAAATATGCTGAATTCTAGATTCAATTATCTAACAACTGGAATTAATAGATTTTGGTTCTAGATACAAACAAAAAAGAACAACTTTTTGAAGTTGAGTATCCAGATGCTGCACGGTTTCTTCGATATCTCCCAAACTAGTTGGCCTACAGCAATCAAACAAATATGCTGAATTCTAGATTCAATTATCTAACAACTGGCATTAATAGATTTTGGTTCTAGATACAAACAAAAAAGTTAAACTTTTTGAATTTGAGTATCCAGATGCTGCACGGTTTCTTCGATATCTCCCAAACCAGTTGACCTTCAGCGATCAAACAAATATGCTGAATTCTTGATTCAATTATCTAACAACTGGCATTAATAGATTTTGGTTCTAGATACAAATAAAAAAGTTCAACTTTTTGAATTTTAGTATCCAGATGCTGCACGGTTTCTTCGATATCTCCGAAACCAATTGACCTACAGCGATCCAACAAATATGCTGAATTATAGATTCAATTATCTAACAACTGGCATTAATAGATTTTGGTTCTAGATACAAATAAAAAAGTTCAACTTTTTGAATTTGAGTATCCAGATGCTGCACGGTTTCTTCGATATCTCGCAAACCAGTTGACCTACAGCGATCAAACAAGAAATGCTGAATTCTAGATTCAATTATCTAACAACTGGCATTAATAGATTTTGGTTCTAGATACAAATAAAAAAGTTCAACTTTTTGAATTTTAGTATCCAGATGCTGCACGGTTACTTCGATATCTCCCAAACCAGTTGACCTACAGCGATCAAACAAATATGCTGAATTCTAGATTCAATTATCTAACAACTGGCATTAATAGATTTTGGTTCTAGATACAAATAAAAAAGTTCAACTTTTGGAATTTTAGTATCCAGATGCTGCACGGTTTCTTCGATATCTCCCAAACCAGTTGACCTACAGCAATCAAACAAATATGCTAAATTCTAGATTCAATTATCTAACAACTGGCATTAATAGATTTTTGTTCCAGATACAAACAAAAAAGTTCAACTTTTTGAATTTGAGTATCCAGATGCGGCACGGTTTCTTCGATATCTCCCAAACCAGTTGACCTACAGCGATCAAACAAATATGCTGAATTCTAGATTCAATTATCTAACAACTGGCATTAATAGATTTTGGTTCTAGATACAAATAAAAAAGTTCAACTTTTTGAATTTTAGTATCCAGATGCTGCACGGTTTCTTCGATATCTCCCAAACCAGTTGACCTACAGCAATCAAACAAATATTCTAAATTCTAGATTCAATTATCTAACAACTGGCATTAATAGATATTTGTTCTAGATACAAACAAAAAAGTTCAACTTTTTGTATTTGAGTATCCAGATGCTGCACGGTTTCTTCGATATCTCCCAAACCAGTTGACCTACAGCGATCAAACAAATATGCTGAATTTTAGATTCAATTATCTAACAACTGGCATTAATAGATTTTGGTTCTAGATACAAAATAAACAAGTTCAACTTTTTGAATTTTAGTATCCAGATGCTGCACGGTTTCTTCGATATCTCCCAAACCAGTTGACCTACAGCAATCAAACAAATATTCTAAATTCTAGATTCAATTATCTAACAACTGGCATTAATAGATATTTGTTCTAGATACAAACAAAAAAGTTCAACTTTTTGTATTTGAGTATCCAGATGCTGCACGGTTTCTTCGATATCTCCCAAACCAGTTGACCTACAGCGATCAAACAAATAAGCTGAATTTTAGATTCAATTATCTAACAACTGGCATTAATAGATTTTGGTTCTAGATACAAATAAAAAAGTTCAACTTTTGGAATTTTAGTATCCAGATGCTGCACGGTTTCTTCGATATCTCCCAAACCAGTTGACCTACAGCAATCAAACAAATATGCTAAATTCTAGATTCAATTATCTAACAACTGGCATTAATAGATTTTTGTTCCAGATACAAACAAAAAAGTTCAACTTTTTGAATTTGAGTATCCAGATGCGGCACGGTTTCTTCGATATCTCCCAAACCAGTTGACCTACAGCGATCAAACAAATATGCTGAATTCTAGATTCAATTATCTAACAACTGGCATTAATAGATTTTGGTTCTAGATACAAATAAAAAAGTTCAACTTTTTGAATTTTAGTATCCAGATGCTGCACGGTTTCTTCGATATCTCCCAAACCAGTTGACCTACAGCAATCAAACAAATATTCTAAATTCTAGATTCAATTATCTAACAACTGGCATTAATAGATATTTGTTCTAGATACAAACAAAAAAGTTCAACTTTTTGTATTTGAGTATCCAGATGCTGCACGGTTTCTTCGATATCTCCCAAACCAGTTGACCTACAGCGATCAAACAAATATGCTGAATTTTAGATTCAATTATCTAACAACTGGCATTAATAGATTTTGGTTCTAGATACAAAATAAACAAGTTCAACTTTTTGAATTTTAGTATCCAGATGCTGCACGGTTTCTTCGATATCTCCCAAACCAGTTGACCTACAGCGATCAACAAGATAGAAGGTGTTTGGAGAGAGAGAGTATCTAGCAAGCAAGTTCTATTTAGTAAGAGCTCTAGTGAAAACATTTTTAATAACACCAATTTTGAGCACAAATATTTAACCATTCGCTTTGCCTACCTTTATAAGCATAAAAAATTAATAGGTGAGTCGATTACTCCTAAATAAATATAAAAATCAAAACAAAAATCAAGTCGGTTAAAATTATGTCACTGAAACGAACACCCACAAAATCCAGCTGCATTAAAAACAACAACACTGCACAAAGAACTACTTCAGCCAATAAAAGACTGCTAGTGGAGACATCTCCCAATTTCCCCCCAAAAAAGGTAAACAAGGAAATGGAAAACGTTTCGGTGGGTAACATGTCTGTCTCAGACCTGCAAATGCTGATAGTAGGCACCATGGGTTCATTGTTGGATGATAAACTCAAGGATTTACCAACTAAATCTGATTTGGAGGGCATTGGCGAGGAAATTATGGCACTACAGCAAACCAATACGGTTCTACAAGGCCAACTAAACAAAATGGAGTCCCGCTGCGTTGCATTGGAACGTCAAGTGGAGTGGCTGTCGAAAAAAGCTAATGAAAAAAACATAATAATGCATCTCCCTTTGCAATCTGGAGTATCAGCTACCGAAAACGCGAAAAAAATATGTCTGGATTTGCTGCGCACGCAAAATTCATCTTTGATCACTTCAACTAAAGTATTAAATTCAAGAAACACAAGCATT
The DNA here is from genome assembly GCA_949715645.1 of Portevinia maculata. NCBI lineage: Eukaryota > Metazoa > Arthropoda > Insecta > Diptera > Syrphidae > Portevinia > Portevinia maculata. Next base: position 300,201,896 of record OX454525.1, read on the forward strand.
GAGAATGTTATTGTTGAAGTTGGCGATAAAGAGGATGTGGGACGAATTCTTAAAGCTGCAAACAAGTTAAAGGGCACAGGCATATCGCTGCACAGAGACTATCCGGCGGCGGCGCGGGAAAGGAGGAGGCGTTTAATGGCAGCAAAAAAAGATTTGGAATCTAAAAACCGGAAAACTAAAATGCAAATTCGAGGGGAAACGCTGCAAGTGCATGGAAAAACTTTTTATTTTGATGGTGCAAACAAGCTGACATGTGATGACGAAGACGGAATGACACTTCTGAAACAGATGACAGCTGACAGGTGCGATTCAAAGACATCATGTCCTACCAGTGGCTCTCAAACTGTACCGATTAACGTTCAGGAAAATAGACTTTAATGATACCGCCGTCAGCCATTTAAATTTAGATCTTAGTTTAAGTCATTATGCTTTTAAAATAATTTCATATAATATAGCAGGTCTTAGTAATAAATTACTTTTTGCCGATTTTTTTAAATATATAAGTCAGTTTGATATATTTTTATTGTTTGAAACATTCATCGAAAATATTACCGATCGCTTTGACACCTGTTTTGAGAACCATGACCTTCTTTGGATACCAGCGATGCGAACGTTTTCTCACGGAAGGGCGAGCGGAGGTTGTTTGTATGGCATCAAAAAACAACTGAAGGATAAAATTCAATGTAAATTTATCAATGGAGTCAATAGAGTTTTTATAGAAATAGTCGTGAAGAATACTAAGCTGTTTTTAGTTCCAGTATACATAAACTGTAACAAATGGATGGACGATTTTACCAACCTGAACGATTTTCTAGTGGAATTCGATAAGGAAAATGTAATGATAGTTGGGGACTGCAATGCTAGAATAGGAGGCTCGCAAATACTAGAGGTTGATACACAGCTGTTACCGCAATGTTTAACCGAACAGAGAAATGCAACAGATTCGAAAATTGATGGAAACGGGAAAAAACTGATGGAGTTGTGTGAATCTTTTGGTTTGACAGTACTTAACGGACGATCCAAAAGCGACAGAAATGGTCATTTAACTTTTCTAAGAGGCACAGCCTGTTCCACCATCGACTACTGCTTTATTCGTGGAAAGTGGATGGAGTATGTGACTGATTTTTGCGTAAGTGAGCAAATATTCTCGGACCACTTGCCGTTAACAGTTTTGGTTAATTTAAGGCTACCGCTAAGACCCACGACCCTGGACCTAGGCCTACTGCCCAAGCTGAAATGGAAGATGAGTTACTCCGGAATTTATAAACGTAACCTTGATTTGAGACTGAATGAAGTAACTGACAGCGAAGTTCGCTCCAATCGTGGTGTGGACTCACTCGTGTCTTGCATATCGCATGCTGCGAAGAACTTTCAACTGTCTGGAAGGTACAAGAGAAAACAACAGTGGTATGATTGGGAGTGTGTAGCGGCGAGGAGGAAGTCTTTTGCTTGCTTACGTTTGGTCAGAAAATTGGGCAGCACCATGGCAAAAATGATGTATAAAGAAGCAAACAAGGCGTACAAAAATATTTGCAGACACAAGGAAACAAGATATTTGGCGCACCTAACAAGAACACTTGTGGAAACAAAAGATAGTCAATCGTTTTGGAAACTTGTCAGGTCCCTTAACGGTATAGGTTTCGCACGGGGCATCCATGTGGAAACGTCTGTTCTTGCCGATCATTTCCAGGCGTTATTGAACCCTCCTTGTAGTTCTAGCTGGCTTAGTTATGCACTCCCATATACAACAGTGGACTCACTAGACAACGAAATTTCGATGCAAGAAGTTTGCAATGTTTTACATCGCTGTAACGTAAATAAAGCACCAGGAGATGACCGCATTCCCTACCAGTTTTTTAAGTTTGCGACAAATGGGTTCCTTGAAAAACTAACGCTAGCGTACAACCACATTTTCGACTTGGGTGAGGTACCCGACAGCTTTAGAAGAAGTATAATTTATCCGCTGTTCAAAAAAGGTGATCCGAATGATCCGAACAATTATAGAGGCATTTCTTTCATGAACTCCGTTATGAAAATATTCTCCGGAATCATATTACAACGCTTAACAGATTGGATACGGGTAAATGACTTACTGAGCGATTTCCAGGCGGGTTTCAGAAAAGAGTACTCAACAGTAGATCACATATTCTCTCTGACAAGCATAGCACGAACCTACCTTGATAAGGGCAAAAAGTTGTATGCGTTCTTTGTTGATTTTAAGGCAGCTTTCGATACTATCGATAGAAAGGCTTTATTCTACAAGTTAAGTAATCTGGGAGTATCGACGAAAGTTCTAAACATCATACAAAGCCTGTACAAATACAACACGGCTGCGGTATGGAATGGAAAACAAATATCCAACTGGTTTGAATCAGAGATGGGCGTTAAGCAAGGCTGTCTATTGAGCCCACTCCTCTTTTCAATTTTCCTTGATGACCTTACAACATACCTACAGGGCGGAATAGTATTTGAAGGAATTCATATAAAGCTTCTACTTTATGCGGATGATATAGTCATTCTGGCGGAGACCCCAACGATGATGCAAATGATGATGAATAAACTGCAACAATACTGCACAATGTGGAACCTCAAAGTCAACGTTGAGAAATCCAAAATAATGATTATTCGAAATGGACCTGGGAGGTACTCAAGACAGGAAAAATGGTTTTGGCAAAATGAGGAAGTTGAGATTGTTAAGATCTATAAGTATCTTGGGGTAACCTTAACACCCACAATGTCTTTCAAGTACCACCTTAACGAAAAATTAAAAGAAGCGAAAAGAGCAATCAACTGCAATTGGAAGGGGATACTTGGCAAAAAAAACATTCCATCGAGCATGAAATTTAAAGTTTTTGAGGCTGCAGTTCGATCTATCATGTGTTATGCTGCACAAGTTTGGGGTATCTATCGGTATGACGAAGTAGAAAAGTTGTTAAGATACTTTATAAAGAAAATCTTCAGGCTTCCAGAAAATACTCCAAATTATATGTTGCATTTAGAAACAGGTCTGCCACCTCTATACATCTTTACAATCCGGTTGCATATGGAGTACATATTGAAAGCAATGGCGCTTCCCAACCACCGCCTGCCGCATATAGTGGCAAAACATGCAGTGCGTGGACAGCTTCAATTTTTCGAAGAATGGTCCAGATTGAGTGCAGAACATAATGTTCCGTTAACAGAGTACAATGCAGAATCGTGGAAAGGATATGTGCAGGAGCTATTGAGGAATATTGATGAAGCTCACCGTGCGGAGTGTAGGTCCAAAGCACAGCAGAGTGAAAGCAGATGTACGTATCGAATACTCAATCATGATCTTATGGAGCAAAACTATTTCCATGACCGAAATAATATAAGTATGATTTCGTCAATTTTTAAGGTCAGAGGGGAACTTCTTCGTTTAAATTATATGCCGCATAGATCGGACATTAATCCAGAATGCACTTTATGCAATCTGCGCGTGAAAGAAGATGTCCAGCATTTCATTGGAGTTTGTCCTATCTTGAGAAGCATCAGAAGAGCTCATTGGGGGTAAATCCTCACTTACGGAAGACGAAGTTGTTCTGTGCTTGAATGGTCAGGATTGGAATATACTTGCAAGTTATGTTAAAGCAGCCACAATATATCGACAACAAATTGTAGATGAAGCTTTTTAAATAATATTTGTGTAAACTTTTATAAAAATATCTGTTAAATTTAATTTTAAAAATGTTTTAACTTTTGTTAATAATAATATGTTAAAATTTCTCTCTTTTTCCGGCTGACGGCATTTGCCAATGCACATTTTTGTGAATTACATATGTAAGAATTAAATATGAATAAATAAAATCACAATTACTACTACTACTACTACTTATCTAACAACTGGCTTTAATAGATTTTGGTTCTAGATACAAATAAAAAAGTTCAACTTTTTGAATTTTAGTATCCAGATGCTGCACGGTTTCTTCGATATCTCCCAAACCAGCTGTTCTACAGCAATCAAACAAATATGCTAAATTCTAGATTAAATTATCTAACAACTGGCATTAATAGATTTTGGTTCTAGATACAAATAAAAAAGTTCAACTTTTTGAATTTTAGTATCCAGATGCTGCACGGTTTCTTCGATATCTCCCAAACCAGTTGACCTACAGCGATCAAACAAATATGCTGAATTCTAGATTCAATTATCTAACAACTGGCATTAATAGATTTTGGTTCTAGATACAAAATAAACAAGTTCAACTTTTTGAATTTTAGAATCCAGATGCTGCACGGTTTCTTCGATATCTCCCAAACCAGTTGACCTACAGCGATCAAACAAATATGCTGAATTCTAGATTCAATTATCTAACAACTGGCATTAATAGATTTTGGTTCTAGATACAAATAAAAAAGTTCAACTTTTTGAATTTTAGTATCCAGATGCTGCACGGTTTCTTCGATATCTCCCAAACCAGTTGACCTACAGCAATCAAACAAATATTCTAAATTCTAGATTCAATTATCTAACAACTGGCATTAATAGATATTTGTTCTAGATACAAACAAAAAAGTTCAACTTTTTGTATTTGAGTATCCAGATGCTGCACGGTTTCTTCGATATCTCCCAAACCAGTTGAACTACAGCGATCAAACAAATATGCTGAATTTTAGATTCAATTATCTAACAACTGGCTTTAATAGATTTTGGTTCTAGATACAAATAAAAAAGTTCAACTTTTTGAATTTTAGTATCCAGATGCTGCACGGTTTCTTCGATATCTCCCAAACCAGCTGTTCTACAGCAATCAAACAAATATGCTAAATTCTAGATTAAATTATCTAACAACTGGCATTAATAGATTTTGGTTCTAGATACAAATAAAAAAGTTCAACTTTTTGAATTTTAGTATCCAGATGCTGCACGGTTTCTTCGATATCTCCCAAACCAGTTGACCTACAGCGATCAAACAAATATGCTGAATTCTAGATTCAATTATCTAACAACTGGCATTAATAGATTTTGGTTCTAGATACAAAATAAACAAGTTCAACTTTTTGAATTTTAGTATCCAGATGCTGCACGGTTTCTTCGATATCTCCCAAACCAGTTGACCTACAGCGATCAAACAAATATGCTGAATTCTAGATTCAATTATCTAACAACTGGCATTAATAGATTTTTGTTCTAGATACAAACAAAAAAGTTCAACTTTTAGAATTTGAGTATCCAGTTGCTGCACGGTTTCTTCGATATCTCCCAAACCAGTTGACCTACAGCGATCAAACAAGAAATGCTGAATTCTAGATTCAATTATCTAACAACTGGCATTAATAGATTTTGATTCTAGATACAAATAAAAAAATTCAACTTTTTGAATTTTAGTATCCAGATGCTGCACGGTTTCTTCGATATCTGCCAAACCAGTTGACCTATAGCGATCAAACAAATATGCTGAATTCTAGATTCAATTATCTAACAACTGGCATTAATAGATTTTGGTTCTAGATACAAACAAAAAAGTTCAACTTTTTGAATTTGAGTATCCAGATGCTGCACGGTTTCTTCGATATCTCCCAAACCAGTTGACCTTCAGCGATCAAACAAATATGCTGAATTCTAGATTCAATTATCTAACAACTGGCATTAATCGATTTTGGTTCTAGATACAAATAAAAAAGTTCAACTTTTTGAATTTTAGTATCCAGATGCTGCACGGTTTCTTCGATATCTCCCAAACCAATTGACCTACAGCGATCAAACAAATATGCTGAATTATAGATTCAATTATCTAACAACTGGCATTAATAGATTTTGGTTCTAGATACAAATAAAAAAGTTCAATTTTTGTATTTGAGTATCCAGATGCTGCACGGTTTCTTCGATATCTCCCAAACCAGTTGACCTACAGCGATCAAACAAGAAATGCTGAATTCTAGATTCTATTATCTAACAACTGGCATTAATAGATTTTGGTTCTAGATACAAATAAAAAAGTTCAACTTTTTGAATTTTAGTATCCAGATGCTGCACAGTTTCTTCGATATCTCCCAAACCAGTTGACCTGCAGTGATCAAACAAATATGCTGAATTCTAGATTCAATTATCTAACAAGTGGCATTAATAGATTTTGGTTCTAGATACAAATAAAAAAGGTCAACTTTTTGAATTTTAGTATCCAGATGCTGCACGGTTTCTTCGATATCTCCCAAACCAGTTGACCTACAGCGATCAAACAAATATGCTGAATTCTAGATTCAATTATCTAACAACTGGCATTAATAGATTTTTGTTCTAGATACAAACAAAAAAGTTCAACTTTTAGAATTTGAGTATCCAGTTGCTGCACGGTTTCTTCGATATCTCCCAAAACAGTTGACCTACAGCGATCAAACAAATATGCTGAATTCTAGATTCAATTATCTAACAACTGGCATTAATAGATTTTGGTTCTAGATACAAACAAAAACGTTCAACTTTTTGAATTTGACTATCCAGATGCTGCACGGTTTCTTCGATATCTCCCAAACCAGTTGACCTACAGCGATCAAACAAATATGCTGAATTCTAGATTCAATTATCTAACAACTGGCATTAATAGATTTTGGTTCTAGATACAAATAAAAAAGTTCAACTTTTTGAATTTTAGTATCCAGATGCTGCACGGTTTCTTCGATATCTCCCAAACCAGTTGACCTACAGCAATCAAACAAATATGCTAAATTCTAGATTCAATTATCTAACAACTGGCATTAATAGATTTTTGTTCTAGATACAAACAAAAAAGTTCAACTTTTTGAATTTTAGTATCCAGATGCTGCACGGTTTCTTCGATATCTCAAAAAACAAGTGGACCTACAGCAATCCAACAAATATGCTAAATTCTAGATTCAATTATCTAACAACTGGCATTAATAGATTTTTGTTCTAGATACAAACAAAAAAGTTCAACTTTTTGAATTTGAGTATCCAGATGCTGCACGGTTTCTTCAATATCTCCCAAACCAGTGGACCTACAGCGATCAAACAAATATGCTGAATTCTGGATTCAATTATCTAACAAATGGCATCAATAGATTTTGGTTCTAGATACAAATAAAAAAGTTCAACTTTTTGAATTTTAGTATCCAGATGCTGCACGGTTTCTTCGATATCTTCCAAACCAGTTGACCTACAGCGATCAAACAAATATGCTGAATTCTAGATTCAATTATCTAACAACTGGCATTAATAGCTTTTGGTTCTAGATACAAATAAAAAAGTTCAACTTTTTGAATTTTAGTATCCAGATGCTGCACGGTTTCTTCGATATCTCCCAAACCAGTTGACAAACAGCGATCAAACAAGAAATGCTGAATTCTAGATTCAATTATCTAACAACTGGCATTAATAGATTTTGGTTCTAGATACAAATAAAAAAGATCAACTTTTTGAATTTTAGTATCCAGATGCTGCACGGTTTCTTCGATATCTCCCTAACCAGTTGACCTACAGCAATCAAACAAATATGCAAAATTCTAGATTCAATTATCTAACAACTGGCATTAATAGATTTTTGTTCTAGATACAAACAAAAAAGTTCAACTTTTTGAATTTGAGTATCCAGATGCTGCACGGTTTCTTCAATATCTCCCAAACCAGTTGACCTACAGCGATCAAACAAATATGCTGAATTCTGGATTCAAATATCTAACAACTGGCATCAATAGATTTTGGTTCTAGATACAAATAAAAAAGTTAAACTTTTTGAATTTTAGTATCCAGATGCTGCACGGTTTCTTCGATATCTTCCAAACCAGTTGACCTACAGCGATCAAACAAATATGCTGAATTCTAGATTCAATTATCTAACAACTGGCATTAATAGCTTTTGGTTCTAGATACAAATAAAAAAGTTCAACTTTTTGAATTTTAGTATCCAGATGCTGCACGGTTTCTTCGATATCTCCCAAACCAGTTGACAAACAGCGATCAAACAAGAAATGCTGAATTCTAGATTCAATTATCTAACAACTGGCATTAATAGATTTTGGTTCTAGACACAAATAAAAAAGTTCAACTTTTTGAATTTTAATATCCAGATGCTACACGGTTTCTTCGATATCTCCCAAACCAGTTGACCTACAGTTATCAAACAAATATTCTGAACTCTAAATTCAATTATCCAACAACTGGCATTAATAGATTTTGGTTCTAGATACAAACAAAAAAGTTCAACTTTTTGAATTTGAGTATCCAGATGCTGCACGGTTTCTTCGATATCTTTCAAACCAGTTGACCTACAGCGATCAAACAAATATGCTGAATTCTAGATTCAATTATCCAACAACTGGCATTAATAGATTTTGGTTCTAGATACAAACAAAAAAGTTAAACTTTTTGAATTTGAGTATCCAGCTGCCGCACGGTTTCTTCGATATCTCCCAAACCAGTTGACCTACAGCGGTCAAATAAATATGCTGAATTCTAGATTCAATTATCTAACAACTGGCATCAATAGATTTTGGTTCTAGATACAAATAAAAAAGTTCAACTTTTTGAATTTTAGTATCCAGATGCTGCACGGTTTCTTCGATATCTCCCAAACCAGTTGATCTACAGCGGTCAAACAAATATGCTGAATTCTAGATTCAATTATCTAACAACTGGCATTAATAGATTTTGGTTCTAGATACAAACAAAAAAGTTCAACTTTTTGAATTTGAGTATCCAGACGCTGCACGGTTTCTTCGATATCTTCCAAACCAATTGACCTACAGCGATCAAACAAATATGCTGAATTCTAGATTCAATTATCTAACAACTGGCATTAATAGCTTTTGGTTCTAGATACAAATAAAAAAGTTCAACTTTTTGAATTTTAGTATCCAGATGCTGCACGGTTTCTTCGATATCTCCCAAACCAGTTGACAAACAGCGATCAAACAAGAAATGCTGAATTCTAGATTCAATTATCTAACAACTGGCATTAATAGATTTTGGTTCTAGATACAAATAAAAAAGATCAACTTTTTGAATTTTAGTATCCAGATGCTGCACGGTTTCTTCGATATCTCCCTAACCAGTTGACCTACAGCAATCAAACAAATATGCAAAATTCTAGATTCAATTATCTAACAACTGGCATAAATAGATTTTTGTTCTAGATACAAACAAAAAAGTTCAACTTTTTGAATTTGAGTATCCAGATGCTGCACGGTTTCTTCAATATCTCCCAAACCAGTTGACCTACAGCGATCAAACAAATATGCTGAATTCTGGATTCAAATATCTAACAACTGGCATCAATAGATTTTGGTTCTAGATACAAATAAAAAAGTTAAACTTTTTGAATTTTAGTATCCAGATGCTGCACGGTTTCTTCGATATCTTCCAAACCAGTTGACCTACAGCGATCAAACAAATATGCTGAATTCTAGATTCAATTATCTAACAACTGGCATTAATAGCTTTTGGTTCTAGATACAAATAAAAAAGTTCAACTTTTTGAATTTTAGTATCCAGATGCTGCACGGTTTCTTCGATATCTCCCAAACCAGTTGACAAACAGCGATCAAACAAGAAATGCTGAATTCTAGATTCAATTATCTAACAACTGGCATTAATAGATTTTGGTTCTAGATACAAATAAAAAAGTTCAACTTTTTGAATTTTAATATCCAGATGCTGCACGGTTTCTTCGATATCTCCCAAACCAGTTGACCTACAGTTATCAAACAAATATTCTGAACTCTAAATTCAATTATCCAACAACTGGCATTAATAGATTTTGGTTCTAGATACAAACAAAAAAGTTCAACTTTTTGAATTTGAGTATCCAGATGCTGCACGGTTTCTTCGATATCTTTCAAACCAGTTGACCTACAGCGATCAAACAAATATGCTGAATTCTAGATTCAATTATCCAACAACTGGCATTAATAGATTTTGGTTCTAGATACAAACAAAAAAGTTAAACTTTTTGAATTTGAGTATCCAGCTGCCGCACGGTTTCTTCGGTATCTCCCAAACCAGTTGACCTACAGCGGTCAAATAAATATGCTGAATTCTAGATTAAATTATCTAACAACTGGCATTAATAGATTTTGGTTCTAGATACAAACAAAAAAGTTCAACTTCTTGAATTTGAGTATCCAGATGCTGCACGGTTTCTTCGATATCTCCCTAACCAGTTGACCTACAGCGATCAAACAAGAAATGCTGAATTCTAGATTCAATTATCTAACAACTGGCATCAATAGATTTTGGTTCTAGATACAAATAAAAAAGTTCAACTTTTTGAATTTTAGTATCCAGATGCTGCACGGTTTCTTCGATATCTCCCAAACCAGTTGATCTACAGCGGTCAAACAAATATGCTGAATTCTAGATTCAATTATCTAACAACTGGCATTAATAGATTTTGGTTCTAGATACAAACAAAAAAGTTCAACTTTTTGAATTTGAGTATCCAGACGCTGCACGGTTTCTTCGATATCTCCCAAACCAGTTGACCTACAGTTATCAAACAAATATTCTGAACTCTAAATTCAATTATCCAACAACTGGCATTAATAGATTTTGGTTCTAGATACAAACAAAAAAGTTCAACTTTTTGAATTTGAGTATCCAGACGCTGCACGGTTTCTTCGATATCTCCCAAACCAGTTGACCTACAGCGATCAAACAAATATGCTGAATTCTAGATTCAATTATCTAACAACTGGCATTAATAGATTTTGGTTCTAGATACAAACAAAAAAGGTCAACTTTTTGAATTTGAGTATCCAGACGCTGCACGGTTTCTTCGATATCTTCCAACCAATTGACCTACAGCGATGAAACAAATATGCTGAATTATAGATTCAATTATCTAATAACTGGCATCAATAGATTTTGGTTCTAGATACAAATAAAAAAGTTCAACTTTTTGAATTTTAGTATCCAGATGCTGCACGGTTTCTTCGATATCTCCCAAACCAGTTGACCTACAGCGATCAAACAAATATGCTGAATTCTAGATTCAATTATATAACAACTGACATTAATAGATTTTGGTTCTATTTATTTTATTTATTTATTTATTTATTTATAATAGATAACAAAAACTAACAGTAGTTTACATAGTTTTCCCGCAAAGCTTATGGCTTATCTGCAGGAGGTTATTTTGCTTATAGTGTAAGAATGCTAAGAGTTGAGATACATTGTGTTATATTTTAAAATAACTGATATTAGATATTTTACATTTAGTTACTTGTAATTTTTATGATTTTTTAATTCTATATAGATATTTTCAAGGTATTAGAAATACAATTTAATTAGGCTGGTCTTTGATTCAATGAAAGAAAATGTTGTTTTATAAGAAGCTTCCTTTGTTGACCTCGGATGTTGGTGAGACTTCTTGGTAAGTCGTTCAGGAACGTAGGGACTATATTTTTTAGTTGACGTTTTCCATACACGTTGTATGTTCGTTGAATGTCTAATAGACGTTGGGCTTGCCTTCTTGTGTTCACATCGTGTTGTATTGGAGTTTGAAAACGGTTGTCTACATAATATTCTAATACAACTGTAATCTTAAATATATTTGAAACGCTGAGAGCTTTGAAATCGTCATTAGCTATTATTTTCAAGGCTCTGTTTTGAAGTTTCTCCAGTGATTGTATGTGTGTTTTTGCTGCGCCACCCCAAGCTAAAATGCCATAGCGAAGCTGTGATTCTATCAACGAGTAGTACACTTGTTGTAGTACCGGTTTTAGTGTGCATTTTTTTAAGTAGAATAGTGCAAACAAGGCACTCTTTAATTTACGACGAAGATTTGTTATGTGTTCATCCCATCTGAAGTTGCAGTCAATAGTGATCCCTAAGTACTTATAGGACCTTACTTCCTTGATACATAAAGCTGTTGAGACGGCTGGACAATCGTTGTTTTGATAGGTGATGCCTAAATTTACCGATTGACAGTGAGGTCCACGGATGTGACACATTTATAACAAGGCCATTATCGTGACACCATCTTACAGCCTTGTTGAACTCAGATTGCATAATTTGCTTCGCGGTATCCAACGATCGATGTCTTACTACGATAGCTGTGTCATCCGCGTACGCAAACGGAATGCTTTTTGTGAAGACTCGCAGCAGCTCGTTCGTGTATAAAATGAATAACAATGGACCCAGTTTTGATCCCTGTGGTACACCGTATTCAATCCCCTTCGGTTCACTATAGTTCCCAGAGATTTTAACTTTGAAATGGCGATCAGTGAGGTAGTCTTGTAACCAATTGGCCAAGGATCCCCTAATTCCAGCCCTGGCAGCAGCCTCCAATAGCCTATGATGATTTAGGGTGTCAAAAGCTTTGCTGAAGTCGATGAACATGACTAGGACGTGAAGATTTTTGTTGAGGCTCTCATTGACCGTATTTGTAAATTCTCCTAAGAGCTTGTTCGTGCTTCTATTTTTTTGAAATGCGTACTGGTTTGCTCCAATCAGGGAATACCTGTTAACAAATTCGTTAATTCTTCTCACAACCACTTCCTCAAGGCATTTTTCGATGACAGGCAGGATTGATATTGGCCTGTAGTTTTCTATGTTACTTTTTGCACCTCTCTTATATATCGGACGTACAATAGCCGTTTTAAGCGTTTTTGGTACTACGCATTGTTCCAAACTACTATTTATAATTTTTGTGATTATTGGTCCAAGAATGTCTGCATTTGTTTTTAGATCAGCTGGCCTTATACCATCTATACCTGTTGCCTTACTCGCATTTAGCTCACGTAATATATTCTTAACTTCAATATCGTTGGTGTGCTGTATATATATTGAGTTCGCGATGCTGGTATTCAAATGGTTTGATGTTGTGTTCCCGCATTTGTGGATTATTTGCGTTGCTTCCTTAGAGAAGTAATTAGAGAACTCACCGATGACCTCATCGATGTTTTTGTTGTTGAAGTTTTTAAGTACCTGCTGATCCAAGGACATTTTGCTTCTTCCAATTATTTCATTGACAAGTTTCCAGGTCTTACGTGGATCCCCTCTAACGGTTGCGAACGTTCTTTTGTAAAAGCTACTTTTGCTAAGTTGGATTTCTTTATTTAGATTGTTACGGAAATGCTTGTAATCTGCTTCATACATTGCACAAAGTCTATTATTCTTCCATCTTCTGTAAAGCTGGTCGCGCTTCCTACATTTCTCTTTCAGCTCAGTAGTTATCCATGGGTTTTGAATCCTATTTCCCTTTTCACCAATTCTCACTGTAGCACACTTATAAATCGTATGTATTTTTTCAGCGAATTTTCTGTACATTACATCTACATCCTGCTCCATAAGTACATTTTCCCAATCAGTAGATTCTATTAACCTGTTTACGACGCGATTCCGAATCCGCTCGTTCTCAGTTCTGTTAGGGCAGATTTCTGTTTTTGTAAACGTCCCATAGAAAATTGCATAGTGATCCGATATGCACGACTCAATCAGCCCCGAGAACATAGACTGCGCTGGAATGCTTACTAGGATCTGGTCAATTAGTGTCGCGCTGCCTATTCGCATATCACGGCGCGTTGGTTCTTTGATTACATTGACCAGCCCCTTTGCAGCCATCATCTCCAAATACTCGTTTACTATCTGCCTGTTAACATCGAGGATGTTTAGATTCATGTCACCCATTATAATAACGTCGCCGCAGCGCCACCTTTCCTGATCAATTATAAGTTCTAGTTCATTTATAAAACTTCTCTCGCTCAAGCCCGGCGGCCTATAAATCGCAGTTATATATTTTCGTTTTGGTTTTTCTTCACATCTTATCCTTATGCTCTCGAAAGATACTGTATTAGTAGTTAGTCTCTCATAGCAGATGGTATTTTTAATAAAAAGGGCAATACCTCCACCTCTGCGCTGTTCCCTACTTATAAATTCTGCATTGAATCCTCCTATTGAGTAGAAGATAGTCTCTTCGTCTTTTATGTTGGCCTCCACCAGTACAATGACGTCAAGGCAGTTAATTACAGGATTAATACTAACTAATAAACTATCCCAATTCTTTTTCATCGATCTTATGTTCATACATAAACAGCGAAAGTTTAATTCAGTTTTTCCAATTTCGCTAAAATCATCCATTACCTTAAAGTCTAAGTTAAGTTCATTTGTGTCGTAGAAATCCATTTTGTTTTATATTGTTGTTTTTTTTTTTCTTTGTTTTTCTATTTTTTTTTTGTTTTTAGTTATTTGTGATTTTGTTGACGTCACTAACGGAGTTTATTAAGAGGGCTGGTGCATTTTCATGTTTTCTAGCGATACAAATAAAAAAGTTCAACTTTTTGAATTTTAGTATCCAGATGCTGCACGGTTTCTTCGATATCTCCCAAACCAGTTGACCTACAGCAATCAAACAAATATGCTGAATTCTAGATTCAATTATCTAACAACTGGCATTAATAGCTTTTGGTTCTAGATACAAATAAAAAAGTTCAACTTTTTGAAATTTAGTATCTAGATGCCGCACGGTTTCTTCGATATCTCCCAAACCAGTTGACCTACAGCAATCAAACAATTATGTTGAATTCTAGATTCAATTATATAACAACTGGCATTAATAGATTTTGGTTCTAGATACAAATAAAAAAGTTCAACTTTTTGAATTTTAGTATCCAGATGCTGCACGGTTTCTTCGATATCTCCCAAGCCAGTTGTCCTACAGCGATCAAACAAATATGCTGAATTCTAGATTCAATTATATAACAACTGGCATTAATAGATTTTGGTTCTAGATACAAATAAAAAAGTTCAACTTTTTGAATTTTAGTATCCAGATGCTGCACGGTTTCTTCGATATCTCCCAAACCAGTTGACCTACAGCGATCAAACAAATATGCTAAATTCTAGATTCATTTATCTAACAACTGGCATTAATAGATTTTGGTTCTAGATACAAATAAAAAACTTCAACTTTTTGAATTTTAGTATCCAGATGCTGCACGGTTTCTTCGATATCTCCCAAACCAGTTGACCTACAGCGATCAAACAAATATGCTGAATTCTAGACTCAATTATCTAACAACTGGCATTAATAGATTTTGGCTCTAGATACAAATCAAAAAGTTAAACTTTTTGAATTTTAGTATCCAGATGCTGCACGGTTTCTTCGATATCTCCCAAACCAGTTGACCTACAGCAATCAAGCAAATATGCTAAATTCTAGATCCAATTATCTAACAACTGGCATTAATAGATTTTTGTTCTAGATACAAACAAAAAAGTTCAACTCTTTGAATTTGAGTATCCAGATGCTGCTCGGTGTCTTCGATATCTCCCAAACCAGTTGACCTACAGCGATCAAACAAATATGCTGAATTCTAGATTCAATTATCTAACAACTGGCATTAATAGATTTTGGTTCTAGATACAAATAAAAAAGTTCAACTTTTTGAATTTTAGTATCCAGATGCTGCACGGTTTCTTCGATATCTCCCAAACCAGTTGACCTACAGCAATCAAACAAATATGCAAAATTCTAGATTCAATTATCTAACAACTGGCATTAATAGATTTTTGTTCTAGATACAAACAAAAAAGTTCAACTTTTTGAATTTGAGTATCCAGATGCTGCACGGTTTCTTCAATATCTTCCAAACCAGTTGACCTACAGCGATCGAACAAGTATGCTGAATTCTGGATTCAATTATCTAACAACTGGCATCAATAGATTTTGGTTCTAGATACAAATAAAAAAGTTCAACTTTTTGAATTTTAGTATCCAGATGCTGCACGGTTTCTTCGATATCTTCCAAACCAGTTGACCTATAGCGATCAAACAAATATGCTGAATTCTAGATTCAATTATCTAACAACTGGCATTAATAGCTTTTGGTTCTAGATACAAATAAAAAAGTTCAACTTTTTGAATTTTAGTATCCAGATGCTGCACGGTTTCTTCGATATCTCCCAAACCAGTTGACCTACAGCGATCAAACAAATATGCTGAATTCTAGATTCAATTATATACCAACTGGCATTAATAGATTTTGGTTCCAGATACAAATAAAAAAGTTCAACTTTTTGAATTTTAGTATCCAGATGCTGCACGGTTTCTTCGATATCTCCCAAACCAGTTGACCTACAGCAATCAAACAAATATGCTAAATTCTAGATTCAATTATCTAACAACTGGCATCAATAGATTTTGGTTCTAGATACAAATAAAAAAGTTCCACTTTTTGAATTTTAGTATCCAGATGCTGCACGGTTTCTTCGATATCTCCCAAACCAGTTGACCTACAGCGATCAAACAAATATGCTGAATTCTGGATTCAATTATCTAACATCTGGCATCAATAGATTTTGGTTCTAGATACAAACAAAAAAGTTCAACTTTTTGAATTTGAGTATCCAGATGCTGCACGGTTTCTTCGATATCTTCCAAACCAGTTGACCTACAGCAATCAAACAAATATGCTGAATTCTAGATTCAATTATCTAACAACTGGCATTAATAGATTTTGGTTCTAGATACAAATAAAAAAGTTAAACTTTTTGAATTTTAGTATCCAGATGCTGCACGGTTTCTTCGATATCTCCCAAACCAGTTGACCTACAGCGATCAAACAAATATGCTGAATTCTAGATTCAATTATCTAACAACTGGCATTAATAGATTTTGGTTCTAGATACAAACAAAAAAGTTAAACTTTTTGAATTTGAGTATCCAGATGCTGCACGGTTTCTTCGATATCTCCCAAACCAGTTGACCTACAGCGATCAAACAAATATGCTGATTTCTAGATTCAATTATCTAACAACTGGCATTAATAGATTTTGGTTCTAGATACAAACAAAAAAGTTCAACTTTTTGAATTTGAGTATCCAGATGCTGCACGGTTTCTTCGATATCTCCCAAACCAGTTGACCTACAGCGATCAAACAAATATGCTGAATTCTAGATTCAATTATCTAACAACTGGCATCAATAGATTTTGGTTCTAGATACAAATAAAAAAGTTCAACTTTTTGAATTTTAGTATCCAGATGCTGCACGGTTTCTTCGATATCTTCCAAACCAGTTGACCTACAGCAATCAAACAAATATGCTGAATTCTAGATTCAATTATCTAACAACTGGCATTAATAGATTTTGGTTCTAGATACAAATAAAAAAGTTCAACTTTTTGAATTTTAGTATCCAGATGCTGCACGGTTTCTTCGATATCTCCCAAACCAGTTGACCTACAGCGATCAAAAAAATATGCTGAATTCTAGATTCAATTATATAACAACTGGCATTAATAGATTTTGGTTCTAGATACAAATAAAAAAGTTCAACTTTTTGAATTTTAGTATCCAGATGCTGCACGGTTTCTTCGATATCTCCCAAGCCAGTTGACCTACAGCGATCAAAGACATATGCTAAATTCTAGATTCAATTATCTAACAACTGGCATTAATAGATTTTGGTTCTAGATACAAATAAAAAAGTTAAACTTTTTGAATTTTAGTATCCAGATGCTGCACGGTTTCTTCGATATCTCCCAAGCCAGTTGACCTACAGCGATCAAAGACATATGCTAAATTCTAGATTCAATTATCTAACAACTGGCATTAATAGATTTTGGTTCTAGATACAAATAAAAAAGTTCAACTTTTTGAATTTTAGTATCAAATTGCTGCACGGTTTCTTCGATATCTTCCAAACCAGTTGACCTACAGCAATCAAACAAATATGCTGATTTCTAGATTCAATTATATAACAACTGACATTAATAGATTTTGGTTCTAGATACAAATAATAAAGTTCAACTTTTTGAATTTTAGTATCCAGATGCTGCACGGTTTCTTCGATATCTCCCAAACCAGTTGACCTACAGCGATCAAAGAAATATGCTGAATTCTAGATTCAATTATCTAACAACTGGCATTAATAGATTTTGGTTCCAGATACAAATAAAAAAGTTCAACCTTTTGAATTTTAGTATCCAGATGCTGCACGGTTTCTTCGATATCTCCCAAACCAGTTGACCTACAGCGATCAAAGAAATATGCTGAATTCTAGATTTAATTATCTAACAACTGGCATTAATAGATTTTGGTTCCACATACAAATAAAAAAGTTCAACTTTTTGAATTTTAGTATCCAGATGCTGCACGGTTTCTTCGATATCTCCCAAACCATTTGACCTACAGCGATCAAACAAATATGCTGAATTCTAGATTCAATTATATAGCAACTGCCATTAATATATTTTGGTTCTAGATGCAAAGAAAAAAGTTCAACTTTTTGAATTTTAGTATCCAGATGCTGCACGGTTTCTTCGATATCTCCCAAAGCAGTTGACCTACAACGATCAAACAAATCCGATGAATTCTAGATTCAATTATCTAACAACTGGCATCAATAGATTTTGGTTCTACAAGTAGATACAAATAAAAAGTTCAACTTTTTGAATTTTAGTATCCAGTTGCTGCACGGTTTCTTCGATATCCTCCAAACCAGTTGACCTACAGCAATCAAACAAATATGCTGAATTCTAGATTCAATTATCTAACAACTGGCATCAATAGAGTTTGGTTCTAGATACAAACAAAAAAGTTCAACTTTTTGAATTTGAGTATCCAGATGCTGCACGGTTTCTTCGATATCTCCCAAACCAGTTGACCTACAGCGATCAAACAAATATGCTGAATTCTAGATTCAATTATCTAACAACTGGCATCAATAGATTTTGGTTCTAGATACAAATAAAAAAGTTCAACTTTTTGAATTTTAGTATCCAGATGCTGCACGGTTTCTTCGATATCTTCCAAACCAGTTGACCTACAGCAATCAAACAAATATGCTGAATTCTAGATTCAATTATCTAACAACTGGCATTAATAGATTTTGGTTCTAGATACAAATAAAAAAGTTCAACTTTTTGAATTTTAGTATCCAGATGCTGCACGGTTTCTTCGATATCTCCCAAACCAGTTGACCTACAGCGATCAAAAAAATATGCTGAATTCTAGATTCAATTATATAACAACTGGCATTAATAGATTTTGGTTCTAGATACAAATAAAAAAGTTCAACTTTTTGAATTTTAGTATCCAGATGCTGCACGGTTTCTTCGATATCTCCCAAGCCAGTTGACCTACAGCGATCAAAGACATATGCTAAATTTTAGATTCAATTATCTAACAACTGGCATTAATAGATTTTGGTTCTAGATACAAATAAAAAAGTTCAACTTTTTGAATTTTAGTATCCAGATGCTGCACGGTTTCTTCGATATCTCCCAAGCCAGTTGACCTACAGCGATCAAAGACATATGCTAAATTCTAGATTCAATTATCTAACAACTGGCATTAATAGATTTTGGTTCTAGATACAAATAAAAAAGTTCAACTTTTTGAATTTTAGTATCAAATTGCTGCACGGTTTCTTCGATATCTTCCAAACCAGTTGACCTACAGCAATCAAACAAATATGCTGATTTCTAGATTCAATTATATAACAACTGACATTAATAGATTTTGGTTCTAGATACAAATAATAAAGTTCAACTTTTTGAATTTTAGTATCCAGATGCTGCACGGTTTCTTCGATATCTCCCAAACCAGTCGACCTACAGCGATCAAAGAAATATGCTGAATTCTAGATTCAATTATCTAACAACTGGCATTAATAGATTTTGGTTCCAGATACAAATAAAAAAGTTCAACCTTTTGAATTTTAGTATCCAGATGCTGCACGGTTTCTTCGATATCTCCCAAACCAGTTGACCTACAGCGATCAAAGAAATATGCTGAATTCTAGATTTAATTATCTAACAACTGGCATTAATAGATTTTGGTTCCACATACAAATAAAAAAGTTCAACTTTTTGAATTTTAGTATCCAGATGCTGCACGGTTTCTTCGATATCTCCCAAACCAATTGACCTACAGCGATCAAACAAATATGCTGAATTCTAGATTCAATTATATAGCAACTGCCATTAATATATTTTGGTTCTAGATGCAAAGAAAAAAGTTCAACTTTTTGAATTTTAGTATCCAGATGCTGCACGGTTTCTTCGATATCTCCCAAAGCAGTTGACCTACAACGATCAAACAAATCCGATGAATTCTAGATTCAATTATCTAACAACTGGCATCAATAGATTTTGGTTCTACAAGTAGATACAAATAAAAAGTTCAACTTTTTGAATTTTAGTATCCAGTTGCTGCACGGTTTCTTCGATATCCTCCAAACCAGTTGACCTACAGCAATCAAACAAATATGCTGAATTCTAGATTCAATTATCTAACAACTGGCATCAATAGAGTTTGGTTCTAGATACAAATAAAAAAGTTCAACTTTTTGAATTTTAGTATCCAGATGCTGCACGGTTTCTTCGATATCTTCCAAACCAGTTGACCTACAGCAATCAAACAAATATGCTGAATTCTAGATTCAATTATCTAACAACTGGCATAAATAGCTTTTGGTTCTAGATACAAACAAAAAAGTTCAACTTTTTGAATTTGAGTGTCCAAATGCCGCACGGTTTCTTCGATATCTCCCAAAGCAGTTGACCTACAACGATCAAACAAATCCGATGAATTCTAGATTCAATTATCTAACAACTGGCATCAATAGATTTTGGTTCTACAAGTAGATACAAATAAAAAGTTCAACTTTTTGAATTTTAGTATCCAGTTGCTGCACGGTTTCTTCGATATCCTCCAAACCAGTTGACCTACAGCAATCAAACAAATATGCTGAATTCTAGATTCAATTATCTAACAACTGGCATCAATAGAGTTTGGTTCTAGATACAAATAAAAAAGTTCAACTTTTTGAATTTTAGTATCCAGATGCTGCACGGTTTCTTCGATATCTTCCAAACCAGTTGACCTACAGCAATCAAACAAATATGCTGAATTCTAGATTCAATTATCTAACAACTGGCATAAATAGCTTTTGGTTCTAGATACAAACAAAAAAGTTAAACTTTTTGAATTTGAGTGTCCAAATGCCGCACGGTTTCTTCGATATCCCCCAAAATAGTTGACCTACAGCGATCAAACAAATATGCTGAAGTCTAGATTCAATTATCTAACAACTGGCATTAATAGATTTTGGTTCTAGATACAACTAAAAAAGTTCAACTTTTTGAATTTTAGTATCCAGATGCTGCACGGTTTCTTCGATATCTCCCAAACCAGTTGACCTACAGCTATCAAACAAATATGCTGAATTCTAGATTCAATTATATAACAACTGACATTAATAGATTTTGGTTCTAGATACAAATAAAAAAGTTCAACTTTTTGAATTTTAGTATCCAGATGCTGCACGGTTTCTTCGATATCTCCCAAACCAGTTGACCTACAGCTATCAAACAAATATGCTGAATTCTAGATTCAATTATCTAACAACTGGCATTAATAGATTTTGGTTCCAGATACAAATAAAAAAGTTCAACTTTTTGAATTTTAGTATCCAGATGCTGCACGGTTTCTTCGATATCTCCCAAACCAGTTGACCTACAGCGATCAAACAAATATGCTGAATTCTAGTTTCAATTATATAACAACTGGCATTAATAGATTTTGGTTCTAGATACAAAGAAAAAAGTTCAACTTTTTGAATTTTAGTATCCAGATGCTGCACGGTTTCTTCGATATCTCCCAAACCAGTTGACCTACAGCGATCAAACAAATATGCTGAATTCTAGATTCAATTATATAACAACTGGCATTAATAGATTTTGGTTCTAGATACAAATAAAAAAGTTCAACTTTTTGAATTTTAGTATCCAGATGCTGCACTGTTTCTTCGATATCTCCCAAACCAGTTGACCTACAGCGATCAAACAAATATGCTGAATTCTAGATTCAATTATATAGCAACTGCCATTAATAGATTTTGGTTCTAGATACAAAGAAAAAAGTTCAACTTTTTGAATTTTAGTATCCAGATGCTGCACGGTTTCTTCGATATCTCCCAAACCAATTGACCTACAGCGATCAAACAAATATGCTGAATTCTAGATTCAATTATATAACAACTGGCATTAATAGATTTTGGTTCTAGATACAAATAAAAAAGTTCAACTTTTTGAATTTTAGTATCCAGATGCTGCACGGTTTCTTCGATATCTCCCAAGCCAGTTGACCTACAGCGATCAAACAAATATGCTTAATTCTGGATTCAATTATATAACAACTGGCATTAATATATTTTGGTTCTAGATGCAAAGAAAAAAGTTCAACTTTTTGAATTTTAGTATCCAGATGCTGCACGGTTTCTTCGATATCTCCCAAACCAGTTGACCTACAACGATCAAACAAATCTGATGAATTCTAGATTCAATTATCTAACAACTGGCATCAATAGATTTTGGTTCTACGAGTAGATACAAATAAAAAGTTCAACTTTTTGAATTTTAGTATCCAGTTGCTGCACGGTTTCTTCGATATCTTCCAAACCAGTTGACCTACAGCAATCAAACAAATATGCTGAATTCTAGATTCAATTATCTAACAACTGGCATTAATAGCTCTTGGTTCTAGATACAAATAAAAAAGTTCAACTTTTTGAATTTTAGTATCCAGATGCTGCACGGTTTCTTCGATATCTTCCAAACCAGTTGACCTACAGCAATCAAACACATATGCTGAATTCTAGATTCAATTATCTAACAACTGGCATTAATAGATTTTGGTTCCAGATACAAAGAAAAAAGTTCAACTTTTTGAATTTTAGTATACAGATGCTGCACGGTTTCTTCGATATCTCCCAAAGCAGTTGACCTACAGCGATCAAACAAATCTGATGAATTCTAGATTCAATTATCTAACAACTGGCATCAATAGATTTTGGTTCTAGATACAAATAAAAAAGTTCAACTTTTTGAATTTTAGTATCCAGTTGCTGCACGGTTTCTTCGATATCTTCCAAACCAGTTGACCTACAGCAATCAAACAAATATGCTGATTTCTAGATTCAATTATATAACAACTGACATTAATAGATTTTGGTTCTAGATACAAATAAAAAAGTTCAACTTTTTGAATTTTAGTATCCAGATGCTGCACGGTTTCTTCGATATCTCCCAAACCAGTTGACCTACAGCGATCAAAGAAATATGCTGAATTCTAAATTCAATTATCTAACAACTGGCATTAATAGATTTTGGTTCCAGATACAAATAAAAAAGTTCAACTTTTTGAATTTTAGTATCCAGATGCTGCACGGTTTCTTCGATATCTCCCAAACCAGTTGACCTACAGCGATCAAACAAATATGCTGAATTCTAGATTCAATTATATAACAACTGGCATTAATAGATTTTGGTTCAAGATACAAATAAAAAAGTTCAACTTTTTGAATTTTAGTATCCAGATGCTGCACGGTTTCTTCGATATCTCCCAAACCAGTTGACCTACAGCGATCAAACAAATATGCTGAATTCTGGATTCAATTATATAACAACTGGCATTAATAGATTTTGGTTCTAGATGCAAAG
Organism: Portevinia maculata; assembly: GCA_949715645.1. Lineage (NCBI taxonomy): Eukaryota > Metazoa > Arthropoda > Insecta > Diptera > Syrphidae > Portevinia > Portevinia maculata. The sequence goes on from OX454525.1 coordinate 300,225,320, forward strand.
AAAAAAGTTAAACTTTTTGAATTTTAGTATCCAGATGCTGCACGGTTTCTTCGATATCTCCAAAGCAGTTGACCTACAGCGATCAAACAAATCTGATGAATTCTAGATTCAATTATCTAACAACTGGCATCAATAGATTTTTGTTCTAGATACAAATAAAAAAGTTCAACTTTTTGAATTTTAGTATCCAGAAGCTGCACGGTTTCTTCGATATCTCCCAAACCAGTTGACCTACAGCGATCAAACAAATATGCTGAATTCTAGATTGAATTATATAACAACTGACATTAATAGATTTTGGTATTAGATACAAATAAAAAAGTTCAACTTTTTGAATTTTAGTATCCAGATGCTGCACGGTTTCTTCGATATCTCCCAAACCAGTTGACCTACAGCTATCAAAGAAATATGCTGAATTATAGATTCAATTATCTAACAACTGGCATTAATAGATTTTGGTTCCAGATACAAATAAAAAAGTTCAACTTTTTGAATTTTAGTATTCAGATGCTGCACGGTTTCTTCGATATCTCCCAAACCAGTTGACCTACAGCGATCAAACAAATATGCTGAATTCTAAATTCAATTATCTAACAACTGGCATTAATACATTTTGGTTCTAGATACAAATAAAAAAGTTCAACTTTTTGAATTTTAGTATCCAGATGCTGCACGGTTTCTTCGATATCTCCCAAACCAATTGACCTACAGCGATCAAACAAATATGCTGAATTCTAGATTCAATTATATAACAACTGGCATTAATAGATTTTGGTTCTAGATACAGAGAAAAAAGTTCAACTTTTTGAATTTTAGTTTCCAGATGCTGCACGGTTTCTTCGATATCTCCCAAACCAGTTGACCTACAGCGATCAAACAAATCTGATGAATTCTAGATTTAATTATCTAACAACTGGCATTAATAGATTTTGGTTCTAGATACAAATAAAAAAGTTCAACTTTTTGAATTTTAGTATCCAGATGCTGCACGGTTTCTTCGATATCTCCCAAACCAGTTGACCTACAGCAATCAAACAAATATGCTGAATTCTAGATTCAATTATCTACCAACTGGCATTAATAGCTGTTGGTTCTAGATACAAATAAAAAAGTTCAACTTTTTGAATTTTAGTATCCAGATGCTGCACAGTTTCTTCGATATCTCCCAAACCAGTTGACCTACAGCGATCAAACAAATATGCTGAATTCTAGATTCAATTATATAACAACTGACATTAATAGATTTTGGTCATAGATACAAATAAAAAAGTTCAACTTTTTGAATTTTAGTATCCAGATGCTGCACGGTTTCTTCGATATCTCCCAAACCAGTTGACCTACAGCGATCAAAGAAATATGCTGAATGCTAGATTCAATTATATAACAACTGACATTAATAGATTTTGGTCATAGATACAAATAAAAAAGTTCAACTTTTTGAATTTTAGTATCCAGATGCTGCACGGTTTCTTCGATATCTCCCAAACCAGTTGACCTACAGCGATCAAAGAAATATGCTGAATTCTAGATTCAATTATCTAACAACTGGCATTAATAGATTTTGGTTCCAAATACAATAAAAAGGTTTAACTTTTTGAATTTAAGTATCCAGATGCTGCACGGTTTCTTCGATATCTCCCAAACCAGTTGACCTACAGCGATCAAACAAATATGCTGAATTCTAGATTCAATTATCTAACAACTGGCATTAATAGATTTTGGCTCTAGATACGAGTACAAATAAAAAAGTTTAACTTTTTGAATTTTAGTATCCAGATGCTGCACGGTTTCTTCGATATCTCCTAAACCAGTTGACCTACAGTGATCAAACAAATATGCTGAATTCTAGATTCAATTATCTAACAACTGGCATCAATAGATTTTGGTTCTAGATACAAACAAAAAAGTTAAACTTTTTGAATTTGAGTGTCCAGATGCTGCACGGTTTCTTCGATATCTCCCAAAATAGTTGACCTACGGCGATCAAACAAATATGCTGAATTCTAGATTCAATTATCTAACATCTGGCATTAATAGATTTTGGTTCAAACAAAAAAGTTCAGCTTTTTGAATTTGAGTATCCAGATGCTGCACGGTTTCTCGATATCTCCCAAACCGGTTGACCTACAGCCATCAAACAAATATGCTGAATTCTAGATTGAATTATCTAACAACTGACATTAATAGATTTTGGTTCTAGATACAAATAAAAAAGTTCAACTTTTCGAATTTGAGTATCCAGATGCTGCACGGTTTCTTCGATATCTCCCAAACCAGTTGATCTACAGCGATCAAACAAATATGCTGAATTCTAGATTCAATTATCTAACAACTGGCATTAATAGATTTTGGTTCTAGATACAAACAAAAAAGTTAATTCTTTTGAATTTGAGTATCGCCCAAGCAGCGGACTGTAGCCCGTCCCTATGTTTTGTTAAGAGATTAAGTAATATGGTCTTCATCTAAGGCCGCCGAATGGTATTGTTGCTTTCTTACATCGTCTATTGTATTTGAGGATTTACTTTGTCTTGGAGTTGTTGCCTTGTTGGTGGTGCTTAAATGCATACTTTTTAATGACATTGTTCAAAACGTTCTCTACTTGTGAATTCCTGTGTAGGTTATCTTTTCTTATATATCAACGTGCATTTATGAGGGTTCTCGGTACCTACCTAATTTTGGAATGTTTGTTTTATTCATAGATTCGCCTTTTTGGTAATTGCTTCCCGTTAACCAATGCACATATCTGAGTCTAATATTAAGCCCCATCCATCTGAGCTTGGCGTCAAGTATTATGCCCAAATAGTAAGCAGTATTTGAGTACGGAACTTTTTTTCCATCAATGTTTACTCTAACAGCATTCATTCTTCTGTTAGTTAAGTTAATATGGATAGATTTAGCTTCATGAAGCATTATTCTCTCATTTTTTCGTTCAATGACTTGCAGATTTAATGGCCTTTTGAAGTTTTTCCCTGCTTCATCAGCATTGTCGCCAATTTTCATAATGCGGTGTCGTCAGCGAAAGTCGCAAAGCTAGCTTCTTCCTGCTGAGGTAGATTTCTTGTAAAGGCTCTTTCATTAAGGACTTGACAACTTCTTTTTTGAATAAAATGCAAACTACTAGAGATATCTAAAAAAAAATTGTATTGGCTTGAATAACTATTAAATTGTTAATGGAATTCGACTTCGTTCTGCGGGAATGTAAACGAAAGAGAAACTCTCTTCCATTTCTGCGAATGTCCGGCACTAGCAAGAGCTAGACTGCGGGCACTGAATCAAGCATTCTTCGACGACCTTAGCGCTATATCGAGCAAAGGGATACAAGATCTTATCCCTTTTCTCAACTCCACAGGTTGGATATAGCCACACATCAAATCTTTCACAACCACTACAACATAGGTCACACGAGTCGTGGTACCAAAAAGGCACAATAAGTGCTAATTGGGTTCAAGCCGAACCGCCACTTCTACCTACCTACCTACCAACTTCGTTCACATGTCCCCACGGGAAGGTATGCAGTGGTCGATACGTTGAACCCAATTTTCGATGACTCGACCGCACATTTCGACAAATACGGCCGCTATTCGGTGGTCACAAGGCATAACCGCCTAAGTCGGTTTTTTGTACTTTTCAGGAGAGCAGTTTGAAGTATAAATTTTATGCTACAAATCAGAAAATCGTTCTTTTAGTATAATTGTTTCACAAAGTTGAAGGTATTATAAGCCTTCGTAAATTGAGTTACAGTATTATGTCCCAAAATTTCTCATTCAATAGTTATTAACAAAAAGAACACTTAAGCTATTATTCCTTATTTACTTTTGTAAATTCATAAAATCTAAGTCAAGATAGGCGGTTATTCCTTGCGAGTAAAACGAAACACAACAAAACTAACTGAACTTAGGTCCTTTTACCCTGCATAACTTTCAAAAAAAAACCTCCTAAGTTGAGTTAGGTCGTTATTCCTAGCCAATTTTTTTTAATTTCTTGAAAAACGTATTGACTTAGGTTGTTATCTACCATTTTGATAACTACCATGTTTAACAGAAAAAACTAGAGGAATGGTAAATATTAATTTTAAAAATACTATGTACTTATGCACAATAACGGAATTGAATTTATTCGTTGCAACCTAAGTTGATCGGCGATCTTGTCATGATATATATGATTTTTTATTGTTTTTGATTAGATCTACTAAAAAGCATGGGCTAGGTTAATTTATTCTTCCAAACGCAATAATTGTATAAATTTAAGGTTATTCAGTTCAGCTCTAGAATTGAAAATAATAAAAAAAAAGCAGCATATCAACGTTTACAACATAGAAACCATTTAATTAGAAAGTATAATAGGAAACAAATTAATATGTTAATACAAATTTGGAAGTTAAAGGTGTAGCCAGTACTAAAATGAGATTAAAATTCGCTTAAATTGTTTTGTTTAACGACCTCGAATTGTAATAAATAATGTTTGTTTAACGGGCTGTAGGTCTTAATTTAAAAATACTCTTTTTTTGTATTTTAAATTATATATTTTGTCCAATATTTCGACTTTCTTCGAAAGTCATCTTCAGGGAACAACTTATTGTACAACATAAATAATTACATTTCACAACAAATTTTTTGGTATGACGAACATAAAACATAAAGTTATGATGCCGGCTGAGTTATAACTTTTAACGCTTTTATTATGAGCTTCAGCAAGACCTAAACATCTTCTTCGTTATCAGTTGTTTCTGTCAAATCAGGGTGAGTATTCAGTTCATCCATATTGGTGCGAAGGTTGTCGTAGAAATATGGAAATATGGAACTCGGGGTTGATGAACTGCTTCAGGAAAACTAAATCTCTTTTCTTCTCCAGCGAGATAGACGGAATTTCATCAATTTTTTTAATTTCGCATTGGGAAATAGAGGAAACGTTTTTTTCCCCTATCTTAATGATCTTAAAAGGAGTAGCATTATCCAAAGATGTTTTGTAAAATACCTAATTAAGACATTTTGTGTAGCGTAGCCATCTTACCGTATTCCACGTGAACCTTTCACCGTGTTCATTAAAACGTTTCCAATTAAATTTGATTTTAGAGAGGTCAGAAAAATTTAGAAAATCATCCGATTTCTTTTCTAAAACTTCAATGTTATGGCCCACCGTGTTGACGAATTGGTACTAGTCTCTCGGCACTTCGATTTCCACATTTGTTTTTTTTCTTCTTTCAATTAATGCATGGTCACGGTCACATTCCATGTGCGTGTGTCCTGGCTCGAGAAATTTATGGTCAACGTAGTCAAGATTTTGAGTGTTGAATACCTTAGCCAGAAACACGGCAGCGACAAATGAATTCTTGTTCTCTCCAGTGCACGAATCGCTATATAAAGTAATTCGATTTGTATCTGCAGATATCGTGCTTAGGAGTTTATATAGACAGGACGATATTTCGTTTCCAGCCCGACGAGCCATAGCTTCATGCCATATAAAACATTGAGCTTCGTTAGTTTTCAGATCGTGGACGGTTAGATTAAAGATCCATAGTTGACTTTTATAGAAACTAATAGAGTTTCTTAAAAACGGAGTTGGTAAGCATTGCTGCAAATCGAAAGCAAACACCGTTATATCTCTAGAAGCCATGCCTTCTATTTTGTCATATCTCTTCGCTGCATAAGCCATTTCAGCCTTGTCTAAATGCATTGATTTTTATACCCTATTCTAAGGGTAGGTATATTAATTTTGACGCATAGTTTGTAACATACCTTAATATTGCCCGTAGACCCCTAAAAGTTACTATATTTATGATCAGCATCGATAGTAATGTCGATCTAGCCATGTCCGTCCGTCCGTCCGTCCGTCCGTCCGTCCGTCTGCAGTCAAAAATTAGGCCTTTAAACTGGACCTAGAGAGCTGAAATTTTAACCATATACTCTCTAGGGTCCCGAAATAATCAAGTTTACGAATTTTTGAAATCCGCCCACAGACACGCCCACAAAATCAAAAAAACCAAATTTTGGAAAAAATCGAATTTTGAGCTAGAAAGCTGAAATTTTTTATATATGATCTATGACTCCTAAAACTGCTCGGGATAAAAAATTTTCAAAATCCGACCACTGACACGCCCACAAATAAATAAAATAATTTTTTTATACCCTATTCTAAGGGTATATTAATTTTTGAAAATCCAAAGTTTCAGCTAGGAAGCTGAAATTTATAGTATATACTCTCTATGGGCCCTTTATGCTCATGTGTAAATATTTTCAAAATCCGCCCACTGACACGCCCACAATTATTTTTTATTTTTTTTTTAAAGTTCAAAGTTTGAGCTAGGGAGCTGAAATTTATAATACTCGTATATACTCTCTAGGGGCCCTTTATTCTCATGTGTTAATTTTTTTTAAATCCCACGCCCACAATTAAATAAAACAATTTTATTGAAACACCCAAGTTTGAGCTAGGGAGCGTTTTTTTTTTGATAAAATCCTTTAAATGTTATATAACAAAATATGTAGAGCGTTCTTAACAATTCAACCATACTTAGACTTTTATCACGCCCACTTATGAGAGATAGGAATAAGAATAGGGTATCCAACAGTTCGCCCAAGCGGACTGTAGCCCGTCCCTATGTTTTTCCATGAAAACAGTCTTTTTTTCTTCATTTTGTGATATTTTAATTTTTAGGACAAATCCGACACAAGTACTACATGTATCTACTTTTGGGGCCTTAAATTTAATACCCATAGTCTTAAATATTTGTGAGTATTTTGAAAGGCTAATGGATTTTCGAATTTTTCTTGTTATTTTCGTGTTATTTTTTTCTTCATTGTTGATGTTAGCTTAATATAAGTTAAGTTTTAATTAGAAACAGTATTGCCAAATACTTAAAAGAAATTTTAATACCGGTTATTAACGTTTTCACTTTGAGTCGGTCTTATTTCATAGCCCCTGACATTTTTTAGAATAACTTACAAAATTTAGCTTTAAATTTTTATTTTGTAAAATTAATGAATTAAACGATTGTTTTGATTTACGTAAACAATTAATCAACAGAAATGATCCCTAGCAACTTTGCTAATTTATAATACAAGAAGTTTTCGGTAGATATTTTAAAGAAAATACATTTATTTCCAGAAGTATTTATCCATAATGGAAACGCAATAACTCTTTCGATAGGTTGTTAAGGCAAATATTTTATTAAATTTATTAACAAATTTTTAATCTAGCCATTTGAAAAATGAAAATAGACTAAACCAGAAGTTTATAAAATATGCAATAAGAGGATTCAATGGAATATGTATCGTCGAGACGATACTGAAACAGAATCCTTGTAAAGCTCCTCTATTGTTTTGAAACATGACATTTCACTAGAGCCGTAGGGTAATACATTTATTTAAGGCACAAAGTTTTTACTTGCCAAAATTAATTTTATATATACGTTAATTTGTGAGCTTTTAATATTAGGTATCTCTCGCCTTGGATTTCTTTTTTGTTATAAACAATAAAATAAAACATAATATTTTAATAAACCTTTGGGTTTTTGGCGTTCTGTTAGGATTTTGGCCAATTTTAAAATTTTTTCAGCACGAGATGACATTTTTATCACTTTAACTTCACTTCACTTTATTTCACTTGCGACTACACACAACGGCCTAACTGTAGTTATGACCCAGCTTTTCCAATATTTCTCCTGTAAATAATTTAGGAATAACAGCCTTAGTCGACTTTGGCAGTCATATTTCATTATATATGTAAATTCGGAATAAAAGCATAACTGCAAAAAAGTTGTTCAGATTAAATTTTTCAAATTTGGAAAAACGGCCTAACTCGACTTTAGATGGTCGTCAAATAAAATCTAATTTTGGAATAACAGCCTAAGTCGAGTTAGGGAAATTAAATAACTGATTGCGATATGGAATAACAACCAAACTTAACTTAGTTTTTTTTAAAAAATTTAGATTTTGATATTCTTCTCAATACGAATTCCTTATGTCGACTTAGGCTGTTATTCCAAATTACAAATTTTAAAAATAGAAAATGATGAGCAGCCAAACTCAAGTTAGGAAATTAACGTTATAAAATTTTTAAATTTACTCGAGTTAGGCTTTTGTGGAAAAATTAAGCTGAGGTAAAAGTGACTTAGGCTGTTAGGTTTTTAGTCAATAACATCTTTAATTAGCATGCTAAAAATATGAAAAAAATTATGGTAATAGAGTAAAGCATGCTTAACGCGATGGCATCAATAACTCGAATTCGACCTAACTCGAGTTAAGCGGTTATGCTTTGGAACAGATTTCTTGTTTAATATTGGCTCTGAGCTCCTCTAACGTCGTCGGCTTGTTGGCATAGACCAATGATTTAATGTTGAAGAAAAGTCTAGAGGCGTGAAATCACACAATCCGGCGGCCAAAAGACAGGTCCGTTTCTCGAGATAAGACGTTCACCAATTCAATAGCTCGATTGTTGCACCCGCTGTGTGGCTTGAGGCACCGTCTTGTTGGAACCGCATATTTCTGATGTCCAATTCAAACAATTGCTCAAAGAAATAACGTTCCAACATGAGTCTCTGTAGCGAATACCATTTACCGTAACGTGAAGGTCATTTTTATCGATAAAACCGCCCAATGACGCCTCCGGATGCCACCAAATAAGATTTTTTAGGAAAAAATCAGTGAATAGTGGTTGAAATGATCGAATTCATGCAGCGACACGAATTGTCTCGAAATAGAAAACGAAAAACATTTGTATTCCCACAAAGGTGACCAGATACTACGGCAAAACAAAATACTGGCAGCCCTTGCCAATTCAAATACAAAGAGATTACCAAATTATCCAAAACAACTGAACCCTTTTAGCTACTCGTACCAAACAATCACTTCACAAGTAACAGAAATATCCTCAAGTCATCCGACCCTTATACGTATCGTAGAAAAGCATACACAACGCCAACTTTAAGAAGTAACCCTTAATTATAGCTTAGGATGCCAGTGAACGAAGTATGGAAGAAAACTATCATCATATTTCAATTGGCAACTAGATTGAGTGAGTACACCCTCAGCTCATCTCCGTCCCACCAATATATTGTCGAGCAAGTATGTGTATAGTAACACCATCACCATCACTACATATATGAAACGCCAGAGTAACCGTTCTAAATGTTCTGGATGCGTTGCGGATGCATGCACTGCACAGGAGCAGTCAAATTCCTCTGCACACTGCACCAACACCAGTGATTAGCACGCATGAAACAACGTGTATGCGGAAGTACACCCTTGACGCGGGTGGGAAGTTAGCAAGTTGGCTTATGACCCGTGCGATGCAGGTTCAATCCCCATGGAGAACAAAGACATAAGCCAACCAGTACGAGTAATAGAGGAAAACGAATGACACCTCGCTTTCTGCGAACTTACAATAATGCACCATTACTGAGTCAGAGTGCTCTGGAATTTGGATTTCTTTATTCATTATAAAAAAAAACACTCTTGCCGCATACCTAACGTGACTATATTTTTTTAATGTCAAAGCGGGACGTTTGTGGAATTAAGTAAAAAGAAAAACAATATTATTCATAAGAAATATATTTGTCAGCGGGAAAAATTAGTTTTAAATTGTTATTCGTAAAAAGTAGATAGTTACTAAAAAAAAAAAATATTATTCAATGATTTACTAAAAAAAAACCAGAAAATAAAAACTACGTGTTTATAATAAGTAGGTGCAACGAATCATCATTCGACTAAATCTTCTTATATTTGTCAGCGGAGCAAATCAGTTTCAAAATAGAGCTCATCGCATGATTTGTTGATGTTAGTCTTGGTAATCAAAATGGCTTTCAGAACTGCGACACTAAACTGTGTTTTATCTCTTGTCCATATCTTATTCATAAGAAAAAAAAACACTTTCGACAGGTGCGTTACTTCCAGGCAGACATAAAATATATTCCATAATTACTGAAAAAATTCGTGCAGTTGAAATTGTTATCGCGGAAATGTGTTAACAACTCTACCCAGCGGTCTTCAGCATCGACATTCTCGGTGTTCCAGATTGATATTTTTGCATTTGTCACATAGTTAGAAATAAGCGAAAACTCATTAAACACATCCGTGTCTTGGTCGATGCTAAGAAATCCTTGTGTAATCAGCAGATCGGTCACATTTTGTACTTCTTCCCAGTTGCGGCCTTTTTTTACTTCTTCTAGTTGTGCATTGAACTGGCTCTACTGATCCAAGTATTCTTTGCTAGTTTTATAAAATTCTACCGCAGCAGTTTTTATTTCCTGAACAACGTCAGCGTCAGTTTCTTGTAATTTGGCCATAAGATTACGGACCGTGTGAGGAAGTAATAGCGAACTCTATTTACTTGCAAAGTTATCCCGGAGTTGACATATTTGTAGATTCTATAGCAGATACGTTTTGCCCTTCAATTTTCAACACCGTTTGATGGAAAGTCGCTGCCTGTGCATGCATATAATATAGCCATAACTCAGAGGTGGGATTTTCGAAAATGTTTTTAAAATACTTGGGCATTTTTCAATGCTTAGAAAATATCTTTTTAAGGGGTTAAACATTTTTAAAATTCTTTCAAGCGCTGGCATTAACACGAGCCACCGGGTTTTGCTGTAGCCCAGTAGTTTATGATACTCTGTGTTAGTGGAATCGCAGAACTCTTTCAGAGCTTCTACTCGAACGCTGTAGATGTAAAAAAAAGAGTAAATATTTACAATAATACATTCGAAGTCCACAGGGAGACAATCTGAAGCTGCTTTGATCGCGTTGTTAACTATGTGGGCCCCACATCCAATCCCAATGAGTTGTCTTCCAAGTGATTGGTTCAATTTCGCGTAAACATCCTTTTCTATTCTTTCCTCCGAAGTTACAATTTGTATTATTTTCACAAAATGCCACAATTTTCTTTGTTAAATTGTTGCACGATAATACCTCCTTTAAATAATCACAGACGCCACCATGGTTAACACTAAAATCACTACGACACTTTTCACATGTAACATCTGATTCACCACTACTTTATTTTATAAACGGATTCCTTTTTTGCAAAGCAATATTAAAGGTACACTTGCGTTTCGGCATTTCCTCAATTTTACAAATCTTCAAAAACAATATGTTGAAAGAGGTCTCGTGCACTCGAACATTCTAATCCAAATTGAAACAAAGAAACCATTTGGCGCGTGGGCAATCAGGCAATCTCTGTGCATCTCTTATCGCATCAAAAACTAAAACAAAGAGTTTCGCTTGAACGTTGTTTCCATCATCGCTCCTGAGTTTAGGGGTGGATTTTGTTTTTGTTTCCATTGCAGTAAAATAGAGATAATATTCAACTAAATCTCATTATATTCTGTTGACGACTATTTTGGATCTCTTAACAACTCTTTCTGAGCAGGCTACCGTTAGTCAGGTGAATTCAAATGGACTATAATCCTTTCGGGCCATCGCAAACGCTAGAAAGGAAAAGATATATAGTATATTTGAATTCACCTAAAATTTCTGTGCGCATCTCTGAGCAGGCGACCGTTGTTTTGAAATCGGCTATACACATGCACCATAGGTTGTCCACCACATCCACATACAACTTCAATCGTAAGATACAAAGTTTTTTTCATAATGATTTTATAAAGGTGTCCGGGCTTGTATAATTTTGTTGTAATGCTGATTAACTTTTTGTGACCAGCTTTTCTTTTTCGTGATAATGACTTGCTTTGTTATGTTTGATTCCGTTTTTAATGCTGTCATCGTTTTCTGACTTTGATGGAATATGTAGGTAAGTCGAGGTTCGTATCTAATAAAATAATTTGGTCTTTTTGCTAAAGCGGGACATTTTGGCACGCGCTGTGGACAGCGGGACAGACTGCTTAAAAGCGGGACTGTCCCGCCGAAAGCGGGACGTATGGTCACCTCACACATACCTAACCACGGCGTAAGAGTAAACCTTCATTAGTTATTACATATCATGGCGAAAATAAATCGTCGAACATATCGTGATAAGTATACACGACGCCGACTATAACGAGTAAAGGGCCCATAGAATCTGCTGGACGTACTTGACGCAAGGAACCGTCGCATAAAATGCGTCGCCAAAATTAAAATTGCAAATACAATTGAACGATCCCCTATCTTATATGCCAGTACAGTACAATTGTTCATTTCTCACCTAACTCTGTGGTTCAGTGATATAGCGTAACGGATGCAGTAATTGACACCCTTTTCAGGGTTCCGCCAAATGGCAAAAACGGCCACTTTTTTCAGAAACTATAAGAACTATACAGTTTAAACTTGGTAAGTAGATGTATTCTGTGAACCGCATTAAGATTTTCACACAAAAATAGAAAAAAAAACAATAAATTTTGGGGGTTCCCCATATTTAGAAATGAAACTCAACCATTTTTTTTTATCAAACCCATACGTGTGGGGTATCTATGGATAGGTCTTCAAAAATGATATTGAGGTTTCTAATATCATTTTTTTCTAAACTGAATAGTTTGCGCGAGAGACACTTCCAAAGTGGTAAAATCCGTGCCCCCCCTGTATCTTCTAAAATAAGAGAATGATACTCGTAAAACTAAAAAAAAATATATGATGTACATTACCATGCAAACTTCCACCGAAAAATGGTTTGAACGAGATCTAGTAAGTAGTTTTTTTTAATACGTCATAAATCATAAACCGCAATTTAAATTTCATTCAATCAACTCAAATATAAAAAATAAACATTTAATTTCATAAACATAAACCTTATGCATAAATCGTGAACCATTATTTTCTAATAATAAATCTGTAATAGGTGCCTAAGTAAATAATAATTATAATTCGCGCGGAACCCTTCATGGGCGAGTCCGACTCGCACTTGGCCGCTTTTTTTTTATTTTTGATACAGTAGTTGACACCTCTCTGTTCAATAGCGATTTGCTCTGTTCCAGTTACTTCTTTTGAGGAATATTTTTGGTTTTCCAAAAATATAATAAATTTGTAACATTTTCCTGCATTTCCTAAATTAAAGGCTCTCTTTAGTCCATATTCGTAAATCAAAGCGCAAACACCTAACAGTGCAATTTCTTTTAGTGTTAAATCTTGTGACTATAAGGACTTCCAATTTTGTAATTGATGTTTTTTTCTGAAATTCTCGAATTAAGAATAAAAACTTTAGCTATTTCAAATGGCAATATATATATAAAATATTATAAATTTAAGTTTCAATATTCCAATTACCTGGTAGTATATTAAATAAGAGGGGTGCCAATAACTGTATCAAAAATAGCATACAATTCAATTATTGCCAGGGGGTGCCAATAACTTGTTTATATGGGACTACAGTTATTGGCACTGCCAATGACTGTACTTTCGACGGTGCCAACAACTGTACTTTACGACAGTTATTTGTTTCAGATTTTTGAAAATGCCTAAACACAAGAAAAGTTATGATGAGGATCGGCTCCAACTAGCTCTTTTGGCAATAAAAGGCCGACAGTTTTCAAAGAAGAGAGATCCGGACTTCTACGTTATGCCACAATGTATTCTATTTCGCCTTGGTGCCACTTTTAAGAAACCCGGTCATGGCCCGTCTCCAAATTTCGAAGGAGGAGAAGGCAATAATTGTTAATTAGAGATAAAGCTTTGTCAACTTAAAGGTTTCAAAAAGCGAAAGGAAGATGTTTTAAGCGTCGTCAAAGAATTCCTAGAGCAAAATGAAAGGGAAGTATGTATAGTTATTATTTGATTTTTGGGTCCCAACAACTGTAGTTCCGTTGAGTTCCAAACACTATACAGGGATGCCAACTACTGTAGTTTTTGAGAGACTTTGTTTATAATCCATTTAGCTATTTGTAAATTTCAATGCATCTACTCGAAGAAGTAAATTTTTAGTAAAAAGTAAATTCCTTAAGCAATATATAAATGTATAATATATTAAAATCACGTTTCAAATAAGAATTCTACGCTTGTTTAAAGTCAAAATTTCCTTATGGGTGGCAACTACTGTATCCCTTACGCTAACATCCCTACCGGCTAAGAGACAAATTCTAGAAATCTCAAATCTGTCACCATATAATGCTAATACGAGTTTAGGGTTTACTATACTTAGCTTTTTTTCTACCAGTGGTGCCTGTAGATACTCTCACGGCACTCAAACGCAAGAATTGCCACTGAAATATAAACCAAACCACTGTCATACCAAGGAATTGTTGTTGTAATTTTCCTAAAATTCTGAAGCACATCAGAAGAGTATTACCATCTCTAGAATGAAGCATATCATTAAGGGTTAAGAACCAATTATTAGTGGGGTGTTGCCATTCGGTTTTAATTTGATTGTATTTGTATTGTACAACTGCACAAGTGCAGTTTTTTTTACCATCTCTTTCGGTATATGACATTGCGTCGTGGTTATATAATTTTGTATTCTAATTGCCTGATTGTGTCTACCTTTCACAGTATACGTATAGCGGAAAGAACTGGGAAATGTTTTTAAAAAATCTTGCTGATTGAGTTTATGTCGCAAACTGTTTAAATAAAAAAAAACATAAATACATCCTTTCATCTCATTATGTACCTGTTTGTATGATGTCTTTGTTTTTCCGATGAATGACGCCTGTTTTGCCAATGAATACGGGAAGAAGATCTCAAGTTAGGTAGGGATGCAATCATACAATGGGTTGCTTGAAGTCGTTAAACGTTACGAAGGCAAGTATGAAACATACGTCGTGGATGAAATGGCTCAAAATGCGGGACATAAAGTGCTTCGCTTGCCGCCTTATCACTGTGACCTTAATCCAATAGAATTGGTTTGGGCTCAAGTCAAAGGGTTTGTAGCAAGCCAAAACAAGTCATATAAAATGGCTGAAATAAGAGACTTACTAACGACAGCACTTACAAGGGTTGACAAGGAAAAATGGCATCGATGTGTCCAACACGTTCAACAGGTTGTTTAGCCAAATATGTTGGAAATGGACGTTTTCGCCGAGGAAGCAGTTGAAAGGTTAATAATAGACCTAAATAACGAGAGCAGTAGCAGTAATTACTCATCGGATTAGTTGAGTAGTGATATTAGAAATTAGTATTTTATGTTTTACAATATTTACAATGAATACAGTGATATATTTTTCGTTTTAATTTTTTTTTTCTGTTACGAAATTTATATATTTTGTTGGTCTACTGGAGATACCCTTAAAAAAACGCGCCTATTATTATCTTACCAGAAAAGGATAAAGATAAACGCAATTTATTTCGTTTCGCAATATTTTTATTTTAAATTTGTAGATGGTAACCCTAATAGAATTGCTCTCTGATTTATGGCGAATTATCATACACACTACGGCAACCCTATGAGAGCTTTAAAGAGGGACCGATTTATGTAAGTCATTGCAACCAGACTGAGAGACGAACATCCCATCTTCCATCTTTGTTGGATAGAGTGTAATTTCTTTAAATACTGCTTTTTTTTTATTGAAAACCTTCTTTGAATTTCTTTCAAGGTAGTAACTATAAGATGATATTAAGGAATTTGTAATGTTATCAAACTAGTTCCCAAAGAAGTTGTACTGAAATGAAACATAACTAGGGACTTTTTGAAAATAAATAATTTTTTTCTACGGCTTCATTTTAGAGCTCAAATTCTCAAAAAATAGAGATTTTTCCTTACACTTATTATCACTGTTGTCGAATGTCAAAAACATTCGTACAACTTTAAGCAATTTCAGCAAATCAGCGTTCGAGTTGTAGTTTCGCAGTAGTATACCTAAGAGTCTGTTATTCGGCAATGCCACAAAGTGCAGTAGTTTTTTCTAACTTTCCAATGTTTTCTCTAATTTTCAAAGGTTTTCTATTATTTTCCAATATTTCGATCAATGTTTCTGCCTCTAGAATGTGTGGAGCGCAATTTTCGTAGGCATGCATACGGCAAATGACAGAAAAGTAGAAAGTAAAGCTACTTCATCGTCGAAAGATCCGTTGGTTATGGGCCGCCTTCCATAAGAATACGTGTATTCTATATTGCTCTCCGAATAGGATCGAATGATCAACGCAATGATCGGAGCACGCCCTTGTGTAAAGCATATAAGAGATTCGAAAAAAAAAATTAGACATTAACGGCCAATAGAGGGCCTAAAACCTAGCTTCTCGAACGAATTTCTTTGCGAAGTGGAAGGGACCTACAATTTTACGTTGAATCCGAACCGCAAATTTGAGAAACTTCTCATGACAATTAAAGCAACCAACTGTACCGCGTTGGTTCACTGAAAAATCAAAACATTATTAAATATCTAAATAAACTGCGCCCACCATAAACGCATGGGGAAACAGAAACGAACACCCTTACTTGCTTAACGGGCTCCCGACCCGTGAAGAGTCTCTGCGTGAGACACTGCAGCCTTCCATCCTCTGCGATCCCAGGCATGCTGCTTCCAGTTCACCAGACCAAGCGCTCTAGCATCCGCGATGGCTTGGTCTATAAAACGGGAGTTCAGTCTTCCCTGCCTTCTCGAACCAGGGAGCTGGGAGTCGAAGATCTTCTTCGCTGGAGCATTGTTCGCTCAATGTGGCCGACCCAGTGTAGTCGACGTGATTTAGCTATTTGGACTGTTTTGATAGAGTATTCATTTTGTCCATCGAGTGAGGTGTTTTGAGCCCATTTGTTTTGCTAAACCGAAGTAGTAGCGGTTTCCTCCATTCGTGGAGTTGATGGAGTAGGTAGATGAACGCCTTAACTACCTCGAAGTTATTGCTATCAACAGTGACGTTTTGTCCTAGGCGGTGGAAAGATGTTTATTTGTTTGTTGATAGCATGTACTTTATCTTGTCCTCATTACCTTCAAGACCAACCAATTTCGACTGTTTTTCAATCGCCGTGAAAGAAAGCAACGAATACCCACGGACATATAATATCCTACTCTTAACTAAACACAAATCCAGTGATAACTCACCGTTTTTTTTAATTTGTATATCTATGAAATTAATAATCACTTTGCCACTTACTCACTGTGCACTGATAGTTTCACAACTAACCGGTGGGTCCTCTACTGGTCGAGTGAAATAAACCCAAAGAGTGCATTTGGCCTAATTTCGCTGTGAGTTTTTTTGATTTTTATTTCAATTTCTATTAGTGCTAATTTCTACAAATTAGACACATAACACCAAACACCCAACTACTCCAAAACCAACAGTGACCCCAAGCAGAGTGGCGCTCGCACATATTACACTGTTTATGGTATCTACTTCTGATATTCATCGCAAGTAGATTCTGATATTCAGTACAGTAAGCAGTACAAGGCGTATCGGGGGCATGCTGCCGCCCTGCAACCGCCTGCTTGGGGTCACTGTAGATTTTGGAGTAGGTGCGAGGTTGGGTATATTATTAAACAATCACGAAAAAACATTCCGGAATTTATATTCGAGGGACTAATGTCTCTTCGCCGTTAATTATACCTTATTTGGCTTTATTGCACTTTGGGTAAGTGAATTCGTTTGAACTAATTTCACTTTCACAAAGTGAAATATGGTTAATCGTTAAAAGTTGGCCTTATTTTGTGTGGCGTTATTTCACTCCATCCCTCAACTTACTCCAATCGTACCCTTACCTACCTTTACAGGCGGTCTCCACTTGCATGCTGTCATTATCTCAATTGGAGACCATTATAACAACTATATTTCTATAGTTGGAGATAGGAAGCGTGCTGTTATCGCATACTCTTTATCGCATGCTAATAAAAGAGAGGGGTCGTTCCTTGCTGTAAGTTCAGTGCATACTCTCCGTGAAAATCGTTGCCTCTCTCTCTCTCAGACAAACAAAATATGATATGAAATGCCCAGCAACCAACATTTTTATAGTTGTTCTGCTTATTCTTGCTTCTTTTGCTTCTGCTTTCAGCTATGAATTTATCGTAAGTGGAGACAGCGTGTTAAGGAGATGAAAAAAAGAACGGGTCGACCGCAAGTAAATCCATATATCCATATTATGTGTACACAATGCGAATCGACAAGGGATAACAAATCATGCATGCGTATACTTTTAAATAACCAGCTTTCACAATCTTACTCGAAAATAATGAACTCTAATGTATCAATGAAAAAGAACTCTTGAACGGTTGAATGATACAACTATTGGCAGTCTAAAAATTATAATCATTGGTAGTGCCAAATTGTAGCTAAATAGGATTCAATTATTGGCAACGCCCTTAGGATTATTGGGAAATTCACAGTTGAATGATAGGGTGCCAACAATTGTAGTTATTACGTTAGTAACTTTAAGGGTCTACGAGCAATTTTAGGGCGTGTTAAAAGCTATCAAAATTAACATACCCATAGTATAGGGTATAAACACATACAACTAGCTCCCTAAGATTTGAAGCCAGGCGCCAGCTTCCTTTATAACATCACAGACTTAATACTTCTCCTTCAAGCATAAGCTCATGACAAAACGATTACATGGAATGAAAACTATACATTAAGCACGTATACTATTGTGGATTTTAATTGCAAAAATATAATTCATACGAATGTCCCCTAAAATATTTGTTTCGAAGCGAATACTAATTCGTAAAGTTTTCGGCGTCAAACCTACTTGTTGGTCATAGACAATACATTAACCCAGTCCAGTATTGGCAACTTGGTCTATAAACATTTTCCTCATAAATATACATGACTAAATTCATGGGGACTAGGCACTAGGCTTGTTCAACCAATTCTGAGAATATGAATAAATTAGCAGCGAGCGCATAATTGCGCTTGTTCGGTTCTAACGCTGTATAAGGGGTAGCTATATTTGCACATCTACGAAAAAAAACTTTACAAATGAGCGCAATCTGTATGCATTGCTGGTAGATTAAAATGCTAAACGAAGTTTTTGGAATAAAAATTTGGAATATATTTGTCGTTTTTCTTTATATAAACATAACATTATGTATGTAGGTACACTTACTTAAAATGGTTTTATATAATTTGTGTAAGCACGGACATATTTAAAAAAAAATAATATGGGAAAATTATATCATTTGAAATAGTGGCGGGCTATCAGTTTTTAGGTAGTCGTTTTGAATTTTATTACATCCGCTTGAGCGAACTGTTGGATACCCTATTCTTATTCCAATCCCTAATAAGTGGGCGTGACAAAAGTCTAAGTATGGTTGAATTATTAAGAACGCTTTATATATTTTGTTATATGACATTTAAAGGATTTTATCAAAAAAAAACCAAGCATTTATAAAAAAAACGCTCCCTAGCTCAAACTTTGGTTTTTCAATAAAATTATTTTATTTAATTGTGGGCGTGTCAGTAAGCGGATTTAAAAAAAATTAACACATGAGCATAAAGGGCCCCTAGAGAGTATATATTATAAATTTCAACTCCCTAGCTCAAACTTGGGATTTTCAAAAAAAGTTTTTTTTTTAAATTGTGGGCGTGTCAGTAAGCGGATTTTGAAAATTTTTACACATGAGCATAAAGGGCTCCCTAGAGAGTATATTTTATAAATTTCAGCTGTCTAGCTCAAATTTCGGTTTTTCAATAAAATTGTTTTATTTAATTGTGGCGTGTCAGTGGGCGGATTTTGAAAATTTTATCTCCCGAGCAGTTTTAGGAGCCATAGATCATATATAAAAAAATTCAGCTCTCTAGCTCAAAATTCGATTTTTTCAAAAATTGGTTTTTTTGAGTTTGTGGGCGTGTCTGTGTGCAGATTTGAAAAATTCGTAAACGTGATTATTTCGGGACCCTAGAGAGTATATGGTTAAAATTTCAGCTCTCTAGGCCCAGTTTAACGGCCTAATTTTTGACAACAGACGGACTGACGGACGGACGGGCGGACATGGCTAGATCGACATTACTATCGATGCTGATCTAAATATAGTAACTTTTAGGGGTCTACGGGCAATATTAAGGTATGTTACAAACTATGCGTCAAAATTAATATACCCTTAGAATAGGGTATAAAATGTTAATATGGATGAGGTAAATGTTATCTTTAAATAGACGCGGTAAAAGGTTTCTGCGAGGGCTTAACTGTAATTTTATCAACCTAGCATATAAAGAATATAAGAATGCTGAGCCCAGAAAGTGAAGCAAATTGCCCGAAAAAACGAAGTAGATTTGCAAACAGATAATGAACAATTTGCAAAAAAAAAATTATTTTCTTTTATATATTATTCAGGGAAAAAAACATACCAGTGACTAGTTATTCGTTAACAATGAAATTCATACATTAATTTATAATATTCTTTATGAATAGGAACTATTTATTGTAACATGAATTTGATTTTCCTCTAAAGAAATATTGTACTATAATACCTACTATTG
This sequence comes from Portevinia maculata, assembly GCA_949715645.1. Taxonomy (NCBI): domain Eukaryota; kingdom Metazoa; phylum Arthropoda; class Insecta; order Diptera; family Syrphidae; genus Portevinia; species Portevinia maculata. The sequence continues at coordinate 300,245,578 of OX454525.1, forward strand.
AAATTGTGACTAAAATGTTAATAAGTTTTAAGAGGTAGCTCTCCTGAATATATTTTAATTTAGAAAAATAACTTATTAATTGCTTAGTACAGGTATTCCCCAACTGTGTGTCGCGACGCCCTGGGGCATAATTATGTATGTAGTGGCGTTTTTCATTGAAGAAAAGATTTACTCTTTTGCTCAAAAGATTTGCACTAAAATTTATCAATACACACAAATGCATTGCGTCAAAGGTTCAAAGTGAGGAAAACCTGGAATCTATTTATTGTGAAATAATGTCAGTACAGGAAATATGATGACAATTATCTAGATTTTGGGTTTACCTACTTAAATAAAGGAAATGTGGAACCGCCCCAATGTGTTGTTTGTCATAAGGTACTAGCAGCTGAAAGTATGATTCCTAATAAATTGAAACGACATTTAGAAATATTTTACAATAATTTACAAGGAAAACCGCGAGATTTTTTGCAAGAAAATTGCGACAACTAAAGAACCCGTCAACATCCTTGTTTTCCAAGCCATCTGTTCCTTTCAAAGCACTGCTCGCCTCTTACAAGGTCGCTCATCGAATTGTAAAATGCAAAAAACCACACACGATTGCTGCAGAGATCTCATTTTACCTGCAGCGATTGACATGGTATCAGTGATGGTTGGAGAATCGGTGGCTAAAGAATTAAAAAATATTCTTCTCTCTACCAATACGATAAGTCGTCGCATTCATGACATTGCTGAAGACATTAATGAGCAAATTGTGGAAAAGCTTTCTGTTTTTTTTTTTCAATTCAACTGGATGAAGCGACAGACAGTAATAATGACGCTCAAATAATGCTCAAATAATATGTTACGTTCGGTACATGGAAGCTATGGAAGGAGCAAATGTACCTATATGAAAATTTGTTATTTTGCAAAAAATGACTGATATCGGGAAGGCTTGTGATTTGTTTACTATAATTGATTCATACATGGAAGAAAACCCTATTCAACGCAAAAACTATGTTGGTGTGTGTACGGATGGAGCTCGCGCGATGTCAATGCAATAATGGAGGACTTCAAGCTCTTATTAAAACCAAGGCTCCAAATGCAAAATGGACACATTGTGTTATAGATAGGGAGGCTCTAGCTGTAACAAATATATCTCCTGAATTAGTACGTACGAACTAAGAAATGAGTTTAATGCGTATTTACTGACAGAATCGCATCGTCACGCAAATATGTTTAAAGATACTGACTTCTAAATAAAAATGGCATACCTTTGCGACATATTTGAGAAGTTAAATGTTCTAAATAAATCGCTGCAGGGATACGAAACGCATATCCTGCAACTGGCTGACAAAATTGCAGCGTTTCAAAAGAAGCTGCTGCTGTGGAAAAGGAAAATAGAAGAGGAACAAGGAAATACGGACTGTTTTCCTGTTTTGAAAGGCTTCCTGCAGGAAAATTCTATTCAAGATCTAAGGCCAATCTTGAGCATCCATTTCGATAAATGTTTTCCTTAGAATCTTGAACAATATGACTGGATTAGAGATCCATACCAATCGATCCCACCCCCATCTGCGCTTTCAATAACCGATGAAGAACAATTTTTGGAACTATCTTGTGATACGAGTTTAAAACTACTGTTCGACAAAGACAAACTTTTTCAATTTCGGAGTAATGCATCACAAGAACATCCCAATATCGGAACTAAAGCTTTAAAGATACTTTTTCCGTTTGCTACGTCGTACTTTTGTGAAACCGGCTTTTCTGCAGTCGCAGTAATCAAGTCAAAGTATAGATCACCAATTAATTTAGATAAAGAAATGAAAGTAGCGATTTCAAAATTTCAGCCCCGATTTGAAAAGTTGTGCTCAGGAAAACTAGCTCATCCTTCTCATTGATTATAATTTTCATGTTTTCTAATAAATAATAATAAATTAGTGTTCTATAATCTTCAGAGTTTTCTTTAATTGTATGGAAAATAAAGTGTTCTGATTTTTTTCTAGAGTTACACACAGTCAACAACGTCGTCGTCGTCCTTCATTTTGCTATTTTTAGCAAACATACGCCTTCTGAATTCGGAGTTCAGAAATTCTATATTTTTATATTATTATGAAAATAAGGAAAAGCATTTACAAGTGGACGGATTATCGGATATAGCTATTTCAGTTTGTATTACTTTTAAATCCAAAATTTCCAACAATTCTAACTAAATCTAACTCTTCCTCATACAGAGCTGACTTTAATCACAAAAAAACATTTGTTTTGGATCCAAATAATTAGATTTTCTTTATAATCCACGAATAGTATTAAAGAGTCAGCTAGTAGTTTTGCCTTAACAAAATTTGATAAAATGGTTTAAAAGACCATGAGCACACGTTCACGCAAAATGTGTTTCTGTGTCTTTTCCGATTGAAATGCCTTATTAAATTTGTTTTTAATTTCCAAAATATAGGACAAAAATAAAAAACCCTTTCTGGGTTATTTAAATCGTTCAAAATTTGTTGGGCTTTTTTCTTTTTTTCAAAAACTATCAGATGGAAATAATATATGAACGCCAACCACTGCTCTAAAATGCGGTCAACAGCCATTAGCTCTAACCACCTAGTCTTACTTAGTCGTAAAATTTTATGTACATCAAGGCCAAAAGCTTTTTGAAAATCACAAAATTCCATTTGTCTTTTAGAGCTGTGAGCAAAATAGAAATAAACATCTTGTAAGAATATTTCAATTCGATATTCACTGATAACTGTTTTTCATATTATTATTGCATTTTTGGCTGAAGTGCGATTTATATGCGGTAGTGCAGTTGAATAGATGTACCTATATCTATTCTTTTTTCTCATGATAAGGAATGTTTGAAAAACTGAAAGCAAATATAAAATAAGTTAAACGAATTAGAAATAAGTTGCTATGTAGCAGATGCCTAAAAAATTAATGAAGTAGATCTACTTCATATATAGTAAATTCTCATCACTGAGCACATCATGTCTTGTAAAACAAAAGCCGTATGACGGTTTTTACATCATTCTCGGATTCGTTGATTGTTACTCATCACTCTGCAAGTTATGTAGCAAGCTACTCTCAAATAGTTCCATGATACCTGCTTAGATGCGCCGACATTTAGAAGCTTTACACCGCAGATGAGCTATAGCAGATATTCGACTTTAACAGAGTCCTCAAAATTTGCCCTCAAATGAATAATACGAGGCTCACGCACTCATTCTCAGTTAGATTACTTTTGCATGGGCATCACTATGTTGTTAATGTGAAGTAAGGAGCAAATTCAACAGAGATGGCTTGTAAGTACCAGAATCCTGTAATAAATGCATTGGATTCTGCCACTTCAGCCATCTCTTCACAGCACTATTGCAAATAAATGTAATGTCATTTTTAAGTTTCACACATATTCACCGATAGACCATTTTGAGAGAGGATTAGGCACTGCCCATTTGCGGGTCTTAGGGGACCGGGGATATAAAAAGTCGACTATCTCTTATCATTTGTGGTTTTCACCCGATTGCGAAGACAAGAATCAAACATTTTTATACGTAAGTAAGAACAATTACGGAGTAGACGAACCATTGGTGTTGTGGATTAAAGCAATGCTAATGAATAGAACGTTGGTTGCGGATGCGGATTGTGGCCGCTATGTTATGGCGGGGGTAAACAGAGGCTGCCCGCAAGGCGACGTCCTGTCTCCAGTGCTGTGGTGTATGCTGGTCGACTCTCTGTTGAACGTACTCAACAGTTCTAATATTTACGCTCAGGCGTACGCGGATGATGTTGCCGTTCTTTCTGTTGGATCATGCCTGGCGACTGTATGCGCCAAGGCGCAGGCGGCCCTTGATGTGATCGACGAATGGTGCACTAGGAATGGGCTCTCGGTCAATCCTCTTAAAACTGAGGTTGTTCTCTTTACGAGAAGGAGGAAGCTGGTCGGGTTGACTCAGCCAGTGCCAAAAGGTGTCACAATCCAACTCTCCAATGAAGCAAAGTATCTGGGAGTCATCCTGGATAGCAAACTTCTTTGGTCCAAACATGTTGAGCTGAAGACTGCCAAGGCGCTGTCTGTTTTCTGGCAGTGCAAGGGCATTTTCGGCAAGACATGGGGCTCATCAACGAAAAGAGTCCTATGGATTTATACGGCTATGATAAGACCATTTATAGCATACGCATCGGTTGTTTGGTGGAATAAGCTTTCACGTAAATACGTTACTGCTGCTTTTGTCAAACTCCAAAGGCAGGTATGTCTCGGCTGCACGGGGGCCTTCCCCAGCACGCCTGGCTCCGGCCTAGATGCACTATTGAACCTTCCGCCCCTTGATGTTTACATCATGGGCTGTACAATCAAGGCTATCTCACGTCTTACAAGAGGCGGCTTTTGGTATAACTCGCACTGGAGTTTTGATGAACTTGCGCAACGGTTGTCCTTCGACTCCTGTCTTATGGATATGCCGTCTGATGCGATGACACCGGAACTTCGGCTAAAGCGCAACTACGAGGTCGACTTTCCTCGCGTCCAGGACTGGCTCTGGCCGGACTCTGAGCCTGGAAGGGAATGCAGTCGAATCTTCACGGATGGCTCCAAAACCGATCAAGGATCTGGTGCTGGTGTCTTCGTGGAGAGCGATAACGTTAGACTTTTCTTTCCGTTAGGCAAATATGCGTCAGTCTTCCAAACAGAGACTTATGCTATCCTAGTGGCCATGGACTATGTTACGAGGAACAGGTGGAGAGGGCGAAGTATCTGCGTCTGTAGCGACAGTCAGGCTGCACTTAAGGCCTTACTCAAAGCCTTAACTACCTCCAAAATAGTACGTGAATGCAAGATATCTCTGAATTCGGTCGGAAGGCTGAATTCACTTAAACTTGTCTGGGTCCCGGGTCATAACGAGATCACGGGAAATGAGATCTCCGATGAACTTGCTAGACAAGGCTCAGAGGGGGCCTTCTCAGGACCTGAACCAGCGATCTGTCTGCCTGCGTCCTCTGTCAGGGCTTCCATTGACGGTTGGGTTTCCTATGAACACAATCGCAGTTGGCATGACTCTCCAGGGTGCAGACAGACTAAGCAAATGCTCCCCGACGTCTGTGGGAAACCCGCGGCATTCTTGTTGTCTCTCAACAGAAAAGACTGCAGACAGACTACTGGCGTTCTTACGGGACACTACGCTTTTTCCAAACACCTTAAGGTGCTAGGCCTAAGCGACACCACCAACTGCGAAGCCTGTGGAGAAAGCGACGACACTGCGGAACATTTCCTCTGTGATTGTCCTGCTTTTGCTCGTATCAGGTGGCAGGTATTTGGTGCGGATATGTTGAGTGCTGTAAACCTAAGCTCCTTATCATTGAAGCGCCTTCTCGTTTTTCTTAGAAAAACGAGTAAATTCCCACAGTAAAATGTGGTGTGTCTGCCTGGTAGTACAATGGACCAGTATTGAGTCTGAGTGCTCCAGTGCAGAAAGTCTCACACACCCCGAAAAAAAAGAACAATTATTAAGAAGTAAAACATGTTGTTACTCAAACTTGGAATTAAAACATAGGGACGGGCTACAGTCCGCTTGGGCGAACTGTTGGCTACCCAATTATTATTTCTATCCCTCATAAGTATGTGTAACAAAAGTCTTAGTATGGCTGAATTGAAAAACGAAGCTTTTGTAAAAAAACGCTCCCTAGCTCAAACTTTGGTTTTTCAATAAAATGTTTTATTTAATTGTGGGCGCGTCAGTAGGTGGATTTTGAAAATATTTACACATGAGCTTAAAGGGACTCTAGAGAGTATATATTATAAATTTCAGCTCCCTATCTCAAATTTTGGTTTTTTCAATAAAATTGTTTTATTTAATTTTGGGCGTGTCAGTGGGCGGATTTTGAAAATTTTATATCCCGAGCAGTTTTAGGAGTCATATATCATATATAAAAAATTTCAGCTTTCCAGCTCAAAATTCGATTTTTTCCAAAATTTTGTTTTTTTTGAGTTTGTGGGCGTGTCTGTGGGCGGATTTCAAAAATTCGTATACTTGATTATTTCGGGACCCTAGAGAGTTTATGGTTAAAATTTCAGCTGTCTAGGCCCAGTTTAAAGGCCTAATTTTTACCGACGGACGGACGTACATGGCTAGATCGACATTACTATCGATGCTGATCATAAATATAGTAACTTTTAGGGGTCTACGGGCAATATTAAGGTATGTTACAAACTATGCGTCAAAATTAATATACCCTTAGAATAGGGTATAAAAAGCAAGGAAGAATCATATTTGGTCAGATATTGCGTTGCACAAGCTGGAGAAGCGCAAGCTTTCGCTGAGATTAATAAAATCACGTGTGGCAAACATGTAACTTTTAACAAAATCTTTAAAGCATCTTTCTAAGATACTTTTGAAAGATACTGTTTCGCGTCGATGGACCTTATTTGTTGTTCCAAGGACCTCTTGGAAAGTATGATTTGGCGGAGGATTGCAAATCGGATTGTGAATCTTGGTTATGAAATTGAAGTAGGGACTTGCAAGAATCCAATATTATAGAAAACTGAATGGTTTTAGTCAAAAGACATAGACTTAGCAGACTTATAATCAGTCAAAAGACTTAAAGAATGTAAAAAGTCAAAAAGTACTGCATTTTTTTAACTTACAGTCAATTGACTGCTTTATACAACTGCCCATTCAGAATGTTCAAAATGACTGCAGAATGTTGTTTTGCAAGTTGAAGTATTTAGGTAAAGTTTAACTTAGATCCAAATATTTAAGTCATATGATTTAGACTTATGTGAATGCAGTACCAAACTAATGTATTTATTCACAGCTCTGAATTTGTTTATCGCTTTTTTGGTTTTTTTTTTTTTGACTATTGTAAAAGTTGGTCTTTGAGAAAAACTAAATGAAAATATCTGATATATTTTCGAAGTGTGGATTTCCACCTAAACAAATTTGATTGAATAAATATTTCTTAAGAAATTTTTAAATCCTTCTTTTTTATTCTTTTTGTTTGTTGTTTTGTTCTGTGTTATTTCCTTCAGATCATATTAATCTTTATACTCGCGATAAGCAAAGCAGCACAACGAAGTCGATATCAGTTTTTGTACCCGAGATACCAAACAAACTGGCATCCAATAGTTGTACTCAGACTGCAACATATGGTCGAGCACTAGCTGCAGGCTGGGTAAAATATTTCTTTCTCTTTCGTGGAATTGGTAAAAGGAGCTTGCCAAATAGCTTATGATGACGATTTTTCTTCGACTTTAATCCCCTGGATGCTGGTAGCATCTCGTTGGTTAAGGCATACCTCGTATAGTTCTATATGCACTTACGAACGTATACATATACGTACAAACACACACACACATACATCTTCGAAAAATATATTATGGATATTCAAATTTTAAAATATGATGTAAATCAGGATTTTCATTTTCGAACCAATTACAATAACTTCGCCAGTATTGCGGCGAACCCAACATACGGACCATTAGGCATGCAGTTAAGTGGGATGGTTATGATCCCTTATGTAATGATCATAGCCTCACCGCCATTAAGGATCATATATACCCAGTACTGGGATGTTCAAAAAACAAAAAAATCTGATTCATAAAATGGTTTTTATTGTGTTTTGCAAAAGGAAGTTATTGTGCGCACCCGGTATTTTATTTTTATTTATTTTAATATTCATAATCGACAATGCAAGAATTCAGACACATTAGTAGTCGATTATGTTCAATTACTTAGTTCATTTAGCAAAAACAATAATGAATACGACATGCTTGATATTACAAATTAAGATGGCTCAAAAGTGTTTCCTCACTGCCCTCTGTTTTGTTTCTCGGGACGACGATCTTATCAAACCCTTACGTCAAATCTGCTTTTAGAGGCGTCCTACTGGCCGCCCACAATAGTCTTGATTTCTCTCTTATTGCTTTTTTTTCTCATAATAAATTCGACGAATTTTCAATAAAAACTATTACCCCCACTGCGAGTGTCAAATGACTATTGGTAGTTGACTAATTTCGTTGTGTGAATTTCATTGATATTTTTCTCAATCAAATTTTTTTAGTTGACTGCTTTTGCCAAAATCCACCGGACTCGTTAGTAAATAATAGCACACATTGAAAATAGTCAATTATCAGTAATTGTCAATTGACACCCGTAAAAGGGATGCTTTCCATAACCCATCCATTCCTTCGAATTTTCTGTTTAGACTATTTTCCAAATAATAGACTAATCAGACTCCCTTGACAAAATAATCATTTGCAGAGACTTCAAAATGCTTCAGCAACAGTGGACTCCATCAGATGATCAATCATTTATCATTACGTTAAATGCCTACTTTACTCAGGAAAACCTGTTCTTAGGTAAGATGAAGAATGAGAAGAGGACTTTCGTTGTTTTATAGTTTTTCGTTTCGGCAGGAAATTATTTTTGGGCCAGAGCATACCTTTCCTGAGTGAGGCGGAATGATTTGATTCACTATTTAAAAAGGTAAATGGCATGGCAAAATAGCTTAAAGTTCAACCAAAGGCCACTAGAACGTTTGGTAAGCAAGTAAAGAGAGCTAATTCTGTCCAATTGTGTGGGGTTACATGATGTGAAGCAATATTACGGACTCAACATAAATGAGTTAGGTTACAAAAAAACAAGAAACAAACGTAAAGGAATGAAACTGTTGAAAGTGTTATCAGATAAGGCCTTTCGGAATTGTTTCCTCACATAAGAAAGACTTTTGAAGTACTTTGTGTTCTACCAATGTCATCTGCAGAACTAGAACGCTCATTTTATTAATTGAGACGGTTGAAAACGTGATTGAGGGCCACAACAGCAGTCATGAAAACTCATAGATAGATTGGAGAAAACTTTCTTGCTTCTATAAGTGTTTGTTTCCAAACACATATTTTAATTAGCCATTTTGTATATAGCATTTAAGTATGTTGGATTTGTCTTATTTGCGTTAAAAAATGTAGTCAGAATAAAAAAGTATTTTTAATTTCACTTTCAAATGCACCTGTGTTGAAATCAACTCGTCGATCCTTTTGGAGTATATTAATAAGTGTATTTATGAAAGATTTTCATTTGTCATAATGGCTTGCGATTTTGCTATATGTATTTGAACCAAATAAAATTACGAAATTTCATAAAGAACACAAAAAAAAAATTTAAAAAATATAAGTGTAAAAAAAAAAATCGTTCTTAATTTTAGTGTCTGCTCAAACCTGAAACTTCTTTAAAATCACTTTATCCGTTTTGGAAATATTGCGGTATTTCGTTACTCCAAGTATTTAAAAGACAAAAACCAGACATACTCGTAGATCAAAGTCGAGCCATTTTTTAAGAAAGGTGAAGTTTTAAAACAAATAGAACCCGTAATTAAATGAATTGAAACATTGTAAATCTAGTGTTACTGCCGTCTCAAGTTACACCGTCAACAGGCACTGTCCAAACAAACCATGTTACTCCTCCACCTTTAAGTATTATAAGAAACTTTCCTTGCATGCACTTCCTAGCATTCTCATTTTGTGTAATTGACTTTTGTTCGCTGACAAAGAGGGTGCCATATCTATTTAAATTAATCTGAAATTATTAGAATAAAGAATAAACAAAAGAAGAAAAGAAACTAAGGTAATATTAAAATTTGTAACATTGAATTATTATAATTGTGGAATAAATTACAGAATTTTTAAGCCATGCGTAACAGAAGAATAATTGTTTTATTCGACGCACGCGGCTATAGAAACTTAGCCACAACAAATTCTAAAAAAATCTTATTCTAAGAATATTCGTATTGGATACGTCGGCCATGCCCTCAAACACTAATGCACAAGCAGGCACATCAACACCTGTGGATAAGGTGAGTTGCGAGTTGTGCAAGCGGCCGGATACCTCCGCAATGGTGGCATGTGATGACTACACCAGATGGTACAACTTTGACTGCGTACAAGTGGATTCTCGCGTCGAGGAGGTCAGCTGGAATTGCGTAAAGTGCCGTGAAAGTGCCCAGCCGACTTCACCCATTCCGGCTCACGTCGACCAAGGTAGACGGGCGAAATCAGCAGCGGAATCAAAGGTTTCATCCCAGAGCAGACTGAAGAAGCAAGAGATCTTAATGCAACAACTCGAGGAAGAAAAGCAGCTACGTGAGAGGAGCAACGCCATATACCTAGAAAAGAAGTACAAGATACTAGTGGAAACAGCTGAATCATGAAGAAGAATGATGAAGAAGAAAGAGAATCAGGTAAGTCAGTATTAGTAGATCGTAGCCTTTTAACCCAAAGATGGGTAAATAAAATAAATTCCGCGGTCCCCAATGGCGCTCATGAACCCATGCAGCCGAGCCAGGGACCTCAGCGGCCACCTTTGATTACCGAAGAGACTCATGAGCAACCTACCCATAGTGTATTAGCCCAAAATAACGAGGCACCCTCTCTTTGCGACGAACATATCGGGGATAAACCCAGCTCCGTTGAAAATAGAGTACATACCCTCTCGCCAACTCAATTAGCAGCTAGACACGCGATCCCTAAGGAGATACCCCTGTTCAACGGCAGCCCGGAAGAGTGGCCTGTGTTCATTAGCTAGTTCGAACAAAGTACAAATTTAGCAGGTTTCTCGAACGCTGAAAACCCATTACGGTTACAGAGTTGTCTTCCCGGGAGAGCATTGGATGCAGTCCAAAACCGCCTTTTGCTGCCAACGATGGTTCCAGAGGTCATTAGGACACTTCGGATGTTCTTCGGACGACCGGAGCATATTCTGCACGCGATGATTGTCAAGGCCAAAACCCAAGCACCTTCAAGAGCTGACAAAATGGAAACGCTTATCGAGTATGCCTTAGCAATCAGAAACGTCTGCGCCACCATGGAGCCTACCCATATGACGGCCCATTTGAATAACCCAACGCTCCTAAAGGAATTCGTCGACAAGCTCACACCCCACCTCCTGTTGAACTGGGCCATATTCTCAAAAGGCTTGAGATCTGCGACTTTGAGCGACTTTTCCAGTTGGCTCTACGAAATTGCGGAAGCGGCATGCACCGTAACTACTCTATCGGTCACAAATTCGTCGGAGAAACGCTCCAATAAACGCGGGGGTCATCTGTACAATCAATCAAGAGCAATAGGTCCTGAAAGCGATCCTGCCGAAGTATGTATTGTATGCCAAGGCAGTCATTCAGTTGATGATTGCGACGAGTTCAGGGGGTTGGACGCTCCGTAAGGTGGAGTATGGTCCGCCAACTAAATTTATGCCACACCTGTTTAGGTAAGCAGCCACCCTCTCGATGTGGGGTGTCAAGGGTGTGTGGTGCTGAAGGATGCAGACTCAGACATAACCCTCTTTTGCATAGGTTCCAGTCAACATCAACTTCGGTACCTCGGGGCAACCGCAGTAACAACCTAGTTGAGGGGGGCGTCACTCCAGATATGGCGGGTTGTTCGTCTGACCAGTCTGCTCAACATAACCAGGGTTTTGGAGGTTGCCATTATAACCCACCATGTAATGATTTTCCGAGTGTGCTATTTAGGATTATCCCTGTAATTCTTTATGGAAGGTCCACGTCGATACGTACTTTCGCTTTCTTAGACGGTGGATCTTCCCGAACATTACTAGACGATGAGCTAGCACGCGCACTGGAACTGCCTGGTCGACCCGATCAGCTTTGTTTACGATGGACTACCGATACAACGCGAGTTGAAAGCGATTTCAGAGTCGTTTCTTTATCGATCGCAGGCCAATATGACGGATGTCAGAAATACCGACTGCAAAATGTTCGTACGGTACAGAGCTTGGAGCTGCCAACGCCAACGGTCTGCAGTAGGCTCCTCAAGGATCGATACCCGTATTTAGCCGACATACCCCTTCCATCGCACGACCATGCGAGACCAAGGATCCTCATTGGCATGGACCATTGGAAGCTAGTCGTGCCGTTAAAAGTAGTGGAAGGTAGCTGGTCACAACCGATGGTTACTAAGACGCGCTTGGGGTGGTCCGTTCATGGACCAGAAAAATTCGGAAATAATGAAAATGAATCAAGGAACTTCAGTCTCTATATCGGCGAGAACTACAACGACAGGCAGCTCCACCAACTTGTGGAAAACTTCTTCTCAATCGAGGATATAGGGGTGCGAATTCCCCCTCAGCAGCTAATTTCAACCGAAGATAAGAGAGCCCTAACCATCTTGGAAAGATCCTACCAGCATGTTAATGGACACTTTGAGGTGGGTCTTCTGTGGAGGCTGGACGAGTTCGTCCTGCCTGACAGCTATCCAATGGTGCTTCGACGATTCGAATATTTGGAAAGGAAAATGATGAGGGACGAGCAGCTCCGCAGCCACTTAAACAAGCAGATTGCGAATCTCGTATCGAAGGGGTACGCTAAGCAACTATGTCCGGAAGGTGTGCTTAATCCCAGCGGAGGTCGTGTTTGGTATTTGCCTATTTTTGTGGTGAAGAACCCGAATAAACCGGCCAAGATTAGGTTAGTTTGGGACGCTGCAGCGGCATGCAAGGGAAGTTCTCTTAATGACTTCCTAATAAAGGGACCTGACCAGCTTGTGCCAATAACAACAATTTTGTACGGTTTTCGTCGCGGAAGAGTGGCTGTTTGTGGAGACATTGCGGAGATGTTCCACCAAGTTCTGGTATGGAAAGAAGACAGAGGTGTGCAGCGATTCTTGTGGAAAGACCAACGAGATTCTGGGGAGCCCAATGTTTTCGAAATGCGGGTCATGACGTTTGGGGCAAAGTACTCACCATGCATTGCTCATTACATTAAGAATCGCAATGCAATGAGTTTTGCCAGTAGCAAACCCAGAGCCGTTGAAGCCATGCTGAGGCATCACTATGTCGATGACTTTATTGATAGTGTGATCACCGTGGAGGAGGCCCTCCAACTTGCGAGTGATGTGAGGCAAATTCATTCGAGCGCTGGATTTCATATTAGAAATTGGATGTCTTATTCAACGACAGTATTGGAAGGGCTGGAGGAGGCTGCTGATCCAACTGCTAGTAGGGCATTAGGAACAAACGACGCCGATATCGCGTCAACGGAAAAGGTCTTGGGAATGCACTGGTGTACCTCAACTGATGTGTTCACGTACGCCTTGAGATCCAATCATCTTAATCATGAGGTATTGTGTGAAGGTAAGGTTCCAATCAAGCGGGAAGTTTTAAGGATACTAATGGGGATATTCGATCCCATGGGGTTTCTCTCACATTTTCTAGTATTCGTTAAGATACTCCTACAAGATATCTGGAGGACCGAAATATGCTGGGATGAAGAGCTGCCTCCTCCTTTATTTGATAGATGGCTACGGTGGCAAACACTTTTACCTAGAGTGACTGATGTCAAAATTCCGAGGTATTATTCAACGGATTTGAGCCAACCAGAAGTTAATGTACAACTTCATACTTTCGTTGACGCCAGCGAAAACGCATATGCAGCTGTCTGTTATTTTCGGATTCAATATCGGAAACAGGTAGACGTCACTTTAGTTAGCGCCAAGACCAAGGTAGCCCCCCGACGCCCTTTATTCATCCCGCGACTCGAGCTGCAAGCTGCAGTACTGGGAGTTCGGTTGATGAGTACCATTTGTGAGGCGCACAGCTTCGCTATGAAGCGGGTATTATTGTCCGTTTCAAAAACGGTGCTCTCATGGCTTTGAGCTGACCCGCGGAAATTTCAACAGTTCGTCATGTATAGGGTTGGAGAAATCTTAGAGGCGTCAACTATATAAGAATGGAGATGGATACCTACCAAACTCAACCCTGCTGACAAGGCGACCAAATGGAATTCGGATCCTGATTTGCACCCAACGGGCGAGTGGTTTAACGGGCCTCCGTTTCTACTGAAGAGTTCATCGGAGTGGCCGCAGATGCCCGCGATACAAACTACCGACACGGATGAATACCGACCATATGTTCTGCATATCAGCGAAGTTACAGGTAACAACAACTTACTTTTACTTATTACTTTTTTGATCATCGACTATTACCATCGCAAATACCATCATTGCAATCATGAGACGGTCGTGAGCGAGGTTCGACAAAAGTTTTACATTCCGAACATGAGGGCCTTGTTGAAGTCCGTGAGGGGTCTTTGCCAGGCTTGTAGGATCCAAAACGCACTTCCTAGAGTTCCGGAGATGGCCAACCTTCCCCGCGCCCGACTTGGCGCCTTCATGAAACCGTTTTCATTTGCTGGTGTGGACTACTTCGGCCCGATTTTGGTCACTGTTGGAAGGAGGACAGAAAAACGCTGGGGTGCTCTCTTCACCTGTCTCACCATCCGAGCGATTCACTTAGAGGTAGGACACACTTTAACCACGGATTCATGCATTATGTGCCTAAGGAATTTTATAGCTCGTCGCGGGACTCCCTTTGAGGTATACAGCGATAACGGAACGAATTTTCGTGGTGCAAAAAGAGAACTTCGAGAGGAGCTAAAGAGGGTTGACTTGGGTAGGGTTGCTAATGAGTTCACATCGGCAAATTTGAAGTGGAAATTTAACCCACCAGTAGCCTCCCAAATGGGTGGAGCGTGGGAGAGGCTTGTGCGATCTATTAAAACTGTCTTATACAAAATTCTTCCGTCTCATAAATTTGGCGATGAAACGTTGCGCAACGCGCTTATTGAAGTCGAGAATACCATCAATTCGAGGCCTCTGACCTTTGTATCCCTAGAATGTACTGATGATGAGGCACTCACGCCGAATCATTTCTTTCTCGGCCATTCGAATGGTTCAAAACCACCGTGCGACCCAGAAGTGATCCATACGAGGAAGAGCTGGCGGCAGTCACAACTGATGGCGGACGCGTTTTGGAAAAGGTGGGTGAAGGCGTTCCTGCCGACCTTAAATAGGAGATCTAAGTGGTTTTAGAAGGTAAAGCCTATTGGTAAGGGCGACCTAGTCATTATTGTCGGAGTAAGACCGATGCAGAATGCAGTCAACTCACTGGGGGCGGTATGTTACTGCTGTCTCAAGTTACACCGTCAACAGGCACTGTCTAAACAAACCATGTAACTCCTCCACCTTTAAGTATTATAAGAAACTTTCCTTGCATGCACTTCCTAGCATTCTCATTTTGTGTAATTGACTTTTGTTCGCTGACAAAGAGGGTGCGATATCTATTTAAATTAATCTGAAATTATTAGAATACAGAATAAATAAAAGAGAAAGAAAAGAAACTAAGGTAATATTAAAATTTGTAACATTGAATTATTATAATTGTGGAATAAATTACAGAATTTTTAAGCCATGCTTAACAGAAGAATAATTGTTTCATTCGACGCACGCGGCTATAGAAACTTAGCCACGACATCTAGTAATCAGTGACAAAACTAAGTTCATGGTGTTTGATATTATGGGTTTAGTTCCAGAAGATAATGATGTTACGGTATCACTCACCTGGTCGTTTAAGATTTCTTCTTAATAATGTCTGTTGCCAACGTCAGTTTGTGCCCTCCTTTGATGTATATGCCAACTGTTCTACTGACTGCTTTACAATTGAAAAAATTGAAAACTTTAAATACTTAGGAGTTGTATTGGATGCAAGACTAAATTGGAAGGCCCATACTACGTACTTAAAGCATTTTTTTAATAGACTCGTTAGGCATCTTTATCATCTAAGTCTTTAGTGCTCTTCTTCTGTTTTAACGCTAGTTTACAATGGTTTGTTCAAGTCAAACCTTCAATATGGAATTTCGTGTTTGGGGCGGTACGCATTTCAATAAAATTGAGCATCTATTAATAAAGCAGAAGCATGCGATTCGGATCATCTGTCGAGTAAATCGTAGAACTCCAAGTTTCGAGTTATTTAGAAGTCTGGAAATTCTTCCGTTGAGGCATTTCTATTATTTCAAAGTACTAAAAATATTCTTTCGTAAGTCCGGGTATGAAGCCAGGCTGTATGGTATCTACAACTTACGCGTTAACACCAGGAGTTTCGTTAAGGTACCACAAATCAATAAAGCTATGTTTTCTCTTATAATGTAACTGTGTGTCGCCTATTTAATAGGTTACCAATTAATATTGTGGGAAACGAATTCCAGTTCCGGTTCTGGTCGAAGTTAACGTTCTCCTAAAAGTAGACTATGTTTTATAGGATAATAAGGCTAGGAATGGACCAGGCGAAATTAGAGGGATTTTCTTTCCCAAGTAGCTAAACTTCGAACCTGTTGCTGAACTTCGCCGAAGAAGGGAAATTTTCTCAACAAGAAGAGAGCAGGTCAGAAGACTACCCATCTCAGATTTCGAAAGATTAGAAGGGGATAGCTTGAGGAAGTAGGATGCAGCTAGGGTATTCGCATGCTTTTATTTACTTTAAATTTGTTCGCCATTATGGCGTGATGGACAGAGCAAAAGGAAGAAAGAAGAACGGTGAGGTGGTATGACTAAAAAAAAACCCGCAAGGGAGACACACAGCGAGCCTATAAAGACGAGTCGCGCTCGTCTTTGAGCTGTCAGTTGGTAGATTTTTTTTGATATTGTTGAAACTACATACATAAGGCTAGTAAAGCGTGATTGTTCTTTTTTTAAAAAAAGCGAAAAATGTAAAGAAAAGACCGGCTGTAAGACTGGTAAAGAAAAAGAAAATTTTTCAAGTTGTGTGAAGAAAACGTTGGATACCAACCCATTTGGCCACACGGATTTTCGACGACAAAGCACGGACTCTAAAGTCCTCTGGTGCCTGACAGTGCCACAGAAACCAGTTCATCAGAAAAATCGCTTCCTGCAATTCTCGGCTAGTGGTTTGGATCCGCAACTCGGCTTAAAGTAATCGCGGAAAGGGTAGGAAATACGGCACGAAAATCTAAGGTGAACACCAGTGGAAGTGAAAAAGTGTGAAAAAGTGTGGCCTTTACACAAGATACCCACACAAACTGCTTCGCAGCCATATCACACCATAAGATTTCCCTCGCCAGCCCTTCCTCATCTCATCACCACAACCACAAAAATAACCCCTAGCATGTCGAACGCGTACCTGGTGTAATTGAACTTTTCGCTCACGTCACACTCATAAACATCGCCGGCCGCCGGACCACCAACGATTTCAATCGCTTGGCTACCGTGTGGCTTACACCAGCCGAACCACAAACCATTGTGATCACTTGGCCACCTTGTGGCTTATATCAGCAACGAACTGGAGCAGCCTCCAGCATCCTCATCCGGAGCAGCAGTCGCGGATTAGGTTAAGAATTCCCTTCGCCTGATATTCCCTCCCTAAAGCTAAGTATAGTTTAAGTTTATTTTGGTTAACGTAATGTAAGGTTCGCTTATACATATATATACTTTTATTATCCTTATTTAGGCTAGACACTCCAACAATAGTGTATAGATATCATTAATTGAAACACGTTAAATACTCCGTGGGCGGCGAATATGTGCACATCTTCTACCTCACCCCTGGACCAGTATTCATATCAACCAAATCACTAAATTATATCTCGGTAAGTGAGAAAAGTCTATTTTCTTTATATATATATGAAGCGAACTATGGAAATTTCTTAAGTTAAGCGATTATAAGAGTAGACCGTTTCTGGTTGGAGAGGTATTTAGGTATGTATGCATTGCATATACAATTATACAATATAGAATGTCATTTGGTTTGTGCAAGTATTAATCGCAAGAAAATTATGAGATACAAGTGTAGCATGTTGGAGAGAAAAAAAAAAAAAATTATAATGCGTATACGCCCTCCACCGAACAAAATTACTTTCAAAAATACATAATTTTTAAGTTTAATATTTCCTCAATGTATACAAAACTTCTTCTTCTTTTTTTTGACAATTAGTTAGCACATATCTCTTGTATATTTCCTTTTGGGTTTATTATATTTTTTTTCTGGTTTCCTGTATGCATATTGAATTTCTCTGCATATTTTATTAGATGGATGTATTAGGATAAATTTAGTTTACTGAAAGAAATAAAATTTGTTTTTCTAATCGATTTGAAGAAATCTTCGGTTCTCATTAGCCGAAAGGTTGCCGGATGGAGTGAACTGTTGCTGTTTTCCTTGTCGGTCGCTCCGCTTGTTGATGTACCTTTGTTGGTTTCAGGTCCTAATTTTTTTGCTTAGCTTCGTAAACTTGAACATGCAAGCGTGTTAATCCTTGCTATTTGGTGGATGTGACGATGTTCGGGGACGCCAACGAGCAGATCCCCTTTGATACGTGAGTACCGACCGATGTCAATTTAGGGGCGAATATGAAGGTAAGATGACATATTCGCCATGGACGCATAGCCATGCCTAGTTATGAAGCTATGCAGGGGTGGGTACACCAAGGGGGCAAACAACAACTTTAGCTCTCTCCCTCCTTCGAAAGGTTATCGGTTAGCTGACCCATGCAATTTTATTTTTATGAAGACATTCCGCGCCTCTTTTTTATACCCTATTCTAGGGGTATATTAATTTTGACGCATAGTTTGTAACATACCTTAATATTGCCCGTAGACCCCTAAAAGTTACTATATTTATGATCAGCATCGATAGTAATGTCGATCTAGCCATGTCCGTCCGTCCGTCCGTCGGCAAAAATTAGGCCTTTAAACTGGACCTAGAGAGCTGAAATTTTAACCATATACTCTCTAGGGTCCCGAAATAATCAAGTTTACGAATTTTTGAAATCCGCCCACAGACACGCCCACAAACTCAAAAAAACAAAATTTTGGAAAAAATCGAATTTTGAGCTAGGAAGCTGAAATTTTTTATATATGATCTATGACTCCTAAAACTGCTCGTGATATAAAATTTTCAAAATCCGCCCACTGCCACGCCCACAAAAAAATAAAACAATTTTATTGAAAAACCAAAATTTGAGCTAGGGAGCTGAAATTTTTAATATATACTCTCTAGGGGCCCTTTAAGATCATGTATACATATTTTCAAAATCCGCCCACTGACACGCCCACAAATAAATAAAACAATTTTTTTGAAAATCCAAAGTTTGAGCTAGGGAGCTGAAATTTATAATATATACTCTCTATGGGCCCTTTATGCTCATGTGTAAATATTTTCAAAATCCGCCCACTGGCACGCCCACAATTATTATTTTTTTTTTTTTTTTTGAAAATTCAAAGTGAGCTAGGGAGCTGAAATTTATAATATATACTCTCTAGGGGCCCTTTATGCTCATGTGTTAATTATTTTTTAAATCCGCCTACTGACACGCCCACAATTAAATAAAACAATTTTATTGAAACACCCAAGTTTGAGCTAGGGAGCGTTTTTTTTGATAAAATCCTTTAAATGTTATATAACAAAATATGTAGAGCGTTCTTAACAATTTAACCATTACTTAGACTTTTGTCACGCCCACTTATGAGGGATAGGAATAAGAATAGGGTATCCAACAGTTCGCCCAAGCGGACTGTAGCCCGTCCCTATGTTTTTAATAATTTTTCTAATAATCCCATCTTCCTAAAGGCATGAAATGCGTAACAACCGTCTACATCACCCTGGCAAGAACCCCCCCATCCGACGAGCTGGCTAGTTCCTACTAGCATGCCTACGCCTTGATGATGTGGACACCCTTCCTTCTTTGCTGCCCGGACTGGCCCAGGGAGTCCTGTGGCCTTGGGTCATATGGGTGGATATCGAGATGGAAGGATGTAGACTTTGCCGCGTAAATTTTGTTTAAGACGTTTTTAGTTACGTACACGGCAGAGGACGGGATAGTGCCATGCCTTGGTCGGAGGGTCAACCCTCCCTCCTTGCATGTGGGCTGTCCCGCCTCCTTTTAATTCATTACAATATTAGAAGCGAAAGAAAGGAGTCAACATTTTTAAATGATACTCGCATCTGGCTGTTTTCATTCAATAGCTGCGAAATAGAAAATTTGTTTACTCCAATGATTTAACACATTGGTCTGTTATTATATTATGATTATTATTATTATAAATATTGCTTCTGAATTTTACATTTTGATTCTTAGTTATGTTATACCCCATTGACATATTAATTCATTTTGTTATTTTTTATAAAGGTGCATTCGCCAGGACAAAACTTCTGACAATAGAATGTTTCTATCTATTTTATGTTAAAAAGCTTGTTAATACATTCAACATGTTAATTATACCCTATTCTAGGGGTATATTAATTTTGACGCATAGTTTGTAACATACCTTAATATTGCCCGTAGACCCCTAAAAGTTACTATATTTATGATCAGCATCGATAGTAATGTCGATCTAGCCATGTCCGTCCGTCCGTCCGTCCGTCCGTCCGTCCGTCCGTCCGTCCGTCCGTCCGTCCGTCGGCAAAAATTAGGCCTTTAAACTGGACCTAGAGAGCTGAAATTTTAACCATATACTCTCTAGGGTCCCGAAATAATCAAGTTTACGAATTTTTGAAATCCGCCCACAGACACGCCCACAAACTCAAAAAAACAAAATTTTGGAAAAAATCGAATTTTGAGCTAGGAAGCTGAAATTTTTTATATATGATCTATGACTCCTAAAACTGCTCGTGATATAAAATTTTCAAAATCCGCCCACTGCCACGCCCACAAAAAAATAAAACAATTTTATTGAAAAACCAAAATTTGAGCTAGGGAGCTGAAATTTTTAATATATACTCTCTAGGGGCCCTTTAAGATCATGTATAAATATTTTCAAAATCCGCCCACTGACACGCCCACAAATAAATAAAACAATTTTTTTGAAAATCCAAAGTTTGAGCTAGGGAGCTGAAATTTATAATATATACTCTCTATGGGCCCTTTATGCTCATGTGTAAATATTTTCAAAATCCGCCCACTGGCACGCCCACAATTATTATTTTTTTTTTTTTTTTGAAAATTCAAAGTGAGCTAGGGAGCTGAAATTTATAATATATACTCTCTAGGGGCCCTTTATGCTCATGTGTTAATTATTTTTTAAATCCGCCTACTGACACGCCCACAATTAAATAAAACAATTTTATTGAAACACCCAAGTTTGAGCTAGGGAGCGTTTTTTTTGATAAAATCCTTTAAATGTTATATAACAAAATATGTAGAGCGTTCTTAACAATTTAACCATTACTTAGACTTTTGTCACGTCCACTTATGAGGGATAGGAATAAGAATAGGGTATCCAACAGTTCGCCCAAGCGGACTGTAGCCCGTCCCTATGTTTTTTATAATGCTAATACGTAATGCTTGAACCGTTTTTTACATGAAATTAAGTTATTATTATTATTATTAATATTATTATTATTATTAATATTATTATTATTATTATTATTATTATAAAACGTTTGATAATCTAGCTATGCAAATAGTACTACATATTATCGTAAATGGCGTAAGTGGCATTCAACACTATGTTTAATACTTGTATACGAAAATACTGAATGTCGCAAATATTTCCTTACTCCTACTTAATGTAATTAATGAATATTGTGAATTTACTATGAATTTTATAAGAAATAAAAAAATATATTTTATATCTTTATCTAAATTTTAAAGTTATTTTAAAAAACTTCCGGTTTTTTGAGGTTTTTCTAATGTGCCGTTATTCGAGTGTAGTGCAAAATCCTAGTGTGCCATATTCTTCACTTGACAACAAGTAATAATAACTCCAAAACTAATTAAAATCATTAGATCCGTTTTTATAAAATGTGATTTTTTCAAACAAAAAAATGCTCCAGCCAAGAGGAGTTTCGACTCCCAGCCCATGGTTCGAGAAGGCAAGGAAGACCGAACCACCGTTTTAAAGACCAACCCATTGCGGATGCCAGAGCACTTGGCCTGGAGAAATGGAAGCAGCGTGCCCGGGATCGCAGAGGATGGAAGGCTGCAGTGTGGGGCAGTGACTAGATTTTTTCAAAGTTTTAGAAACTACACTCAGAGAAAAAAAAAGTTATTTTTGTAACTATTGTCTTAGTGATTTGATAATATTCTACGAAATTTACGGAATGACTATTAAAGAACAAAAATAAGTTGAAAATAGTTAGAAATAGTAATGTAAATTGTCAAAAATGACTATTGCTTAGTTATTCAAAAATAAACGCGTATGTCAAAAGTTTAACCGTGACTATTTATTATCAAACAGCACAACAAGAAACTAGTCATAAGTAACTATTTTTTAACTAAGAAAAATAGTGGTCACGATTCGGACTATGAAAATAGTCAGAAAATAGTCATTAATGACTATTTATTTCTCTGAGTTATTATACGAAAAAACGATAAGAAAAATGTACTAGATTTAAAGTATTCTGGTCAAAAGTCAAATTTCTGTAAAATCACTTCACCTGTTGTAAAGGGTTTTTCAACACGGACGCTACAAAAGTAGAGCGACAGGGACAGCAAACGACGCCGAATTTCTTGCCACTCTTTTGACATTTCTCTTCAGTAAGGTTTGCCATTTCATGATGGAAAGATATACGAGCCAACAACGAATCGAAATTATTAAAATTTACTACCGAAATTCGGAGTCAGTGGCCTCAACGTTAAGAGCGCTACGTCCAATTTATGGTCGTCATAATCGTCCTAGCAGATAAACAATTGAGCGTCTAGTGGAAAAATTTGACTCCACAAGCACAGTACAAAATGTTCCCGTGCCAGTGAGACAAAGAAGTGCCCGTAGTGTCGAGAATATTGCTGCCGCTGAGGCTTCAGTTGAAGAAAGCCCAAATTTGTCTCTCACACGTCGTTCTCAAGCGTTGGGCATCTCTGTGACGTCGTTGTGGCGAATTTTGCGAAAAGATCTTGGCCTATTGGATGATATGGACTTGGAGGACATGTGGTTCCAACAGGACGGCGCCACAAGCCACACAGCGAATGCCACATACAATTTATTGAAAACTAAGTTTGGAAACCGTGTTATCTCACGAAATGGTCCAGTCGCTTGGCCGCCTCGGTCGTGCGATTTGACGCCGTTTAGACTATTTCCTGTGGGGCTACGTCAAGTCTATTGTCTATGCCAACAAGCCAGCGACGATTGATGAACTTCGTACGAATATCGGACGTGAAATTGCAGCAGTATCAGCCGCACTTTGAGCGCACTTTCTCTACGCGACCCTCTTGCAAAGTCTGTATTCCAATTCGAGGCGGACTTTTTCATCTTGTACCATTTGATTCTCCCAGACACTTTTGTTTGATTAGTTTTGTTCGTGTCCGCCGCCATAAAAAAATCTTTTAGTTTGAAGCGGTGTTGCTGGGCGATTGCCACTCCTATGATCACTTTTCAATCTTTAGCTCGAGGCTTCACGGAATGTGATACTAAATGGTAATTAATCTATGTTTCATTTCTGCCACTGCTGTAAGTGACATGGTATTGAGAACGATAAGACCATATGACATACGTGCACATGCTTAGGATATCTTCACCCGGAGAGTTCCTGGTGCCGTATTCCAGTCCTCCATTGCAGTTTTAATAGTCTTCGTTTGATTTCCAAACATGTCCCTTCAAATCTCCGTCAACAAACAAAAGTTCTTCTTTTGGGATGCTCTTGATAAGTTTTTGAAAATCTCGCCAGAATGCTTCTTTTACTCTCTGCTCGCATCACACTTGGGGAGCATATGTACTGACAATATTCCACACCTCACCTTGCATCACCAGTTTGAGAGACATCAAACGATCACTGGACTTTGAAATGGTCAAGACGCTGCCAAATAAAGTAGATCTGCCGCAAGGATAATACCGATTCCGTTCCGTAGTAGAACATCTTGAAAGCTTTTGTTCTAACGTCAAAGAAACGCGAACGATTTCCGGTGTTTCGCCATTTCTTTTCCTGAACACATAAGATATCAACTCGCCTTTTAACCATCATCTCTTCAAGGTATTAGCTACGACCAATCATACTTCCAACGTTCCAACTCGTGACTCTTAGGTTTCGCCTAGCCTTAAGCATTACTTTGTTATCCCCCGTATCTTACCGTCCAAGGATTAGTACCATGATAAATAGTGCCTCGCGAGGTTGTGCGTTTTCCATTTGCGTACATTTCCATAGTACTTTACTTTAAACGAGTTTGGCACGTGTGTGATCCGGTGATGTCCAATCGTTTGAACTTGATACCTATTCATATATACACACTTTAGATTTTGTATGTGCAAACTGAATTTTTATTGGCTTTTGGATGCCTTACTTGCATAACATATCGTTGCTTGAAAAGCAAACTGACATAAGTCAAAATTTGACGATTTTGAGTTAACTATACATAACATATCGTAAAAAAATACAAATTTTCTATCAAACCGTCATAGATATAACTCTTAAACTGACAGCAGATGGCACAAGTGTCTTTTTGAATTTAAAGAAATATCCCTGTTGTTTTCACAGCTATACCTCATCCAACAAAAATTGTCAGTACAGGCCTTATGGGAGACCTTTTTTTCTACGAGTGGTGCCTGTAGATACTCTCACGGCACTCAAACGCAAGAATTGCCACTGAAATAAAAACCAAACCACTGTCATACCAAGGAATTATTGTTGTAATTTTCCTAAAATTTGCATGCAACCCACCACAACCAGTCTCCCACACAGCCGAATGGGGAATGAGCATGATCGTCTTGTGTTCGGTTGCTATTATCATCCACCAAAATAAGCAGTGTGTGTGACTGAAGCACATCAGAAGAGTATTACCATCTCTACAATGAAGCATATCATTAAGGGTTTTTCTATGGATTTTGTCAAAGAACTTTCGGTTTTGGAGCTTTTGAGAACAAATTATTATGTGGGGTGTTGCCATTCGGGTGTAATTTGATTATATTTGTATTGTACAGCTGAACAAGTGCAGTTTTTTTCCCATCTGTTGAGGTATATGAGATTGCGTCGAGGTTATATAATTTTGTATTCTAATCACCTGATTGTGTTTATAAGGCGGAAACAATGGTTGTTATCTAAATCGCTGATAGTGCATCTAAGCAATTGGTTTACCTTATTGTTTATATGAATAAAGAGAAACATGGCTACAAAGTCTTCAAAGGATCTAAGTGTAGAAAAGAAACAACAAATTGTTGATGCAACTGCAAAATTCTATGGCCTTTTTAAAAGTAAATCGGAAGTCGTAGGAAATGCAGCTCATATTTTTTTCTATTACGGAACGAACTGTGTACAGGCTTCTAAGGGAAAAAGCAATCAAAGGTCACAATTCACCACCAAAGAAGAAAGATAAATCCGGTATCAAGAGCAAGGTCGACAATTTTGCCAAATGTGCCATTAGGCAGATAGTCCATCAGTTTTCTATGGATAATGACCTTCCAACGCTAGACAAGATTTTATTGGAAGTACAAAAAAATGCAAATATAACAAAAATAAGCAGATCAACTTTGCATACAATATTACAAAAAGATCTCGGACTTAAATTCGTTAAACGTCAGCGAAAGAATCTGTTGTTGGAAAGAAGTGACATTATTTCTTGGAGACGAAGATATTTACGCGAAGTAAAAAAAATTAGAGAAAAGAAAAGAAAAATTTTCTTTTACTGATGAGACCTGGCTCAACGAGGAAGTTCTACAGGTTTCGACGATAGAGGACTTTTATGCTTCATTTCGGGAAAAACCGAAGACTACCACGAGGACATGAACGCTGATCTGTACGAGAAATGGTTTAAAGATATTTTAATACGCCTGGAACCCAACTCCGTCATAGTTTTGGACAATGCTTCCTATCATTCCAGAAAGCACCATCCACTTCCACGAGAAAAGATGATATAGAAAAGTGATTGAGGTTTAATGCGATAAATTTCGAGGATGATATGGTTAAAGCAGAGAAGCTTGAAATCGTTAAACGTTACAAAGCCAAGTATGAAACATACGTCGTGGATGAAATGGCTCAATATGCGGGACATAAATTGCTTCTCTTGCCGCCTTATCACTGTCACCTTAATCCCATAGAATTGGTTTGGGCTCAATTGAAAGGGTTTGTAGCAAGCCAAAACAAGTCATTTAAAATGGCTGAAATAAGAGACTTACTAACGACAGCTCTTACAAGGGTTGACAAGGAAAAATGGCATCGATGTGTCCAACACGTTCAACAGGTTGTTTAGCCAAATATGTGGGAAATGGACGTTTTTGCCGAGGAAGCAGTTGAAAGGTTAATAATGTTAATAATAGACCTAAATAACGAGAGCAGTAGCAGTAATTACTCATCGGATTAGTTGAGTAGTGATATTAGAAATTAGTATTTTATGTTTTACAATATTTATAATAAATAAATTGGATTACAGTGACATATTTTTCGTTTTGATTTTTTTTTGTGTTACAAAATTTATATATTTTGTTGGTCTACTGGAGATACACTTAAAAAACGCGCCTATTATTATCTTACCAGAAAAGGAAAAAGATAAACGGAATTTATTTCGTTCCGCAATATTTTTATTTTAAATTGGAAGATGGTAACCCTAATAGAATTGCTCTCTGAGTTATGGCGAATTATCATACACACTACGTCAACACTGTGAGAGCCTTAAAGAGGGACCGATATAAGTAAGTCATTGTTACCATACTGAGAGACAAACCTCCTATCTTCTCTGTACTGACAATTTTTCTTGGACGAAGTATAGCTAAATGACTTTTTTTCATTTGTAACACTTTGCTTCTAAAAAAATTATGAAATCGTGATAAATAAGTTTCTTGAAAAGTGACACTTTTCGTTTTATGTCATTGTACTGCCAAATTTCAGTAAATATATTTTTGTAGTAAAACGTTTCAATTTGCGTTAGGTCATTTTACCTTGGAACAAAACTAGTTGATGAACTTCAAAGTTCTTTTGATTACTTTAAGAAGTTTCACTCTTCCAATAAGCTAGGTTTTATTTTATATAACGCTAGCCGTTCCCTGCGCGCGTTGCAACGCCACCAATTAAAATAAATTTGAAGGAAAGACATTACGCAAATATTCAATTCATTTTGAGTCATTTTATTGATTTTGTTCATTTCGTTTCATTTCAATTCGATATTTATTGAAATGCTGTGGGATACACAATTCTTGTTTTTCCATCTGGTGCGTAAACTAATAAATCAGAAGGTTTTCAAACGCGTGAGGAGGACACATAGAGCTGCCCATGTGAGAAGCATGGATTCCCCAAATTTAATCCACACACTTGCAACGATTATCCTTGTACTTTGCTGATAGTCATTGCGAAAGCGAGTCGTACCGGGAACTGCAAACGCTTGAATTCGAATGCGCGGCAACAGTTCGTCTTCACCTTTGAATTTCCCAGTCAAAATTGTTGCCTCCATAACATTGTTCATCATTTTCTTGACTGAGAGTGTGATTCCGTTGCAAAGTCGTGGTGGATTTATGTTTTGAAGAAGAATGATGGGGTACGCCAATTTTCAATATAAAAACGTGCGGTGGCATGCCTGGTAAATCAAGCGAATTCAGGAATTCAGTTGGATAGTTGACAACTTCGTCTTGATTCGCCACAGCAGCGATGGACTAATATATTGTCGTTGTCGTATTTGCGGATGTTTTCCAAGAAATGATTCGACTCACGTGTAACACCTGATAGCAACGTTGATAGTGGTTCGGGTGGTGGATGTAGTTCTGGCAGTTTAACTTTTCCACTGGCGCAGCACATTCCAGGCGTTTTGTTCCTTAATTTGAGGGCGCTACAATACATGAAAATTTTTTCCATTTTTCCAATGACGACATTTGGATGAAGACTGTGATCATTATTACTGTCATAATGGAATGCACCAAGATTTAAAAAAACGTGCAGTGTTCGTCTTGATGGAGGGGTGCTTATTCGAACATTTTTCAGACTTCTTTCCCGTTGTTCAGTTGTCTCAGACGAACGGACCTGAGTAGTACGTATTAGATCAGTTTCTAACCTCACTTCTCGTTGTTCAGATGTTTCCAGCCTTAATGGCTGTTCACACACGGATGGAAATGTTAATATTGACGGTGATCACCAATTTGCTGTGGCAAATTAGAAGTGAAAAAAATAAGCATTTGAGAACTGTTGAAATCGATTTTAATTCCACTCACGATGATATCGGAAAAAAACTGCATAACAAATGCATTCGGAACGTAAATCAGCAGTCAGATCCTTCACATTCACATTTGATGATCTTCGTGAGTTCACTGTAGGGAATGAATAAAAGCAGCTCACGAAAGCTACGAAAATTCAATTCGATTGAATTATTTATCTAAATTAATTAAACTCATAATGAAATGCACAAAACTATTCGAAAAACGACAATATTGTCAGTTCCATGTGAGCCGGACATGAATTTCACAATTTGCATAAATTCTTATGTCACCCACAACTCAAAACGTCATCATTCGTTCGCTGTTTTCGTTTCCATTCAAATCAGCATGAACTGTCACGGCAATATATGAAATTCATTCGAATGACAGTGGCGCCATCTGTCGAAAATTGGTCGTACCAACTCAGAAACCTTCGTGGGCTCATGCACAACAACTTTCAACAACACGATCAAATGCATAGTTTACGACTCTATAAAGGACATACAGACAAACATTAATTTTTATATATATAGATTTTTATAATCGATTTTTTCATTAAAGTTCCTATATTTTTTTATTATAACTTAATACTATGTATTTAAAGTGGGTTGTTTCGATAAACATAGTTGGTTTTATTTTAAAACAAAACGACACTTTTTCACACTTTTTTTTAAATTAGTAGCAATTTATTTTCAAAATTACATAAGTCAATTTTTTTTTTGAAAAACGGCTTTTTGTAGTAACTTGAATATACCACTTGAAAGAAGAAAAAAAAATACTTTTTTACTTTACAACTTTTTGGTATTCATAGAAATTCAAAACTAAAATGATTTTCATAACTTAAAACTTCAAATGGCTTTTCTGAAAATGTATGAATTTCGGCTTATGTCGGTTTGCTCTCCAAGCGACGATATGCATTTACATCATTTGCCGAAAACAATACCAACTGACGACTTATTTGAATTAAGTTCCGTTTTTGTGATTACAGCCAGGCGTGAACGACTTAGAGTAAATTAAGTGTTATGAAGTCAATTTACATACAATCTAATTAAAAGCAGTGTAAGTTCTCAAGCTGAATCTATTGGGCTTGCAATAGTTTCAGTGCAGTTACATAATCTTCTTTTGTAAATTCGACTTTCCATTTTAAATTTTGTACGCAACGTAGGTACCGTTATTTAAAATTATAGAACAAATAAAAAAAATGACCACGAGATATAATACCTAAGATTAGAACGCAAAATAAAAAGTAAACAACGGACGGAAATCGGGGCACCCTTTTATGGACTTCTCTTTAGTCGTTATAGCACACGTTTATATCATACTTAGTTTGAGTTTGAAATTTTAGCACAATACTCAAGCCGCTTTTAGAAAGCAAGTTCTAAAATCTATAAAGAGACAGATACAAAAATGTTGCCGGAAAACAACGGGATCGTCGTCACGGTCAATGCAATAAAGCCATTTGACGTGTTCTAACGGCACAAGCAAAATCCTTGTGCAACAAATTTAAAGGATTAACATAAAACCATTTGAATTGTTGCAATAAGGCTTGTGTGTATTATTGTTGAAATCAGCAGTTGCCTCCCAATGAAATGAAGTTAAAGATAATTGAGTGATTGATTTGACTCCGTGTCTGTCCACTATCTCCTTTTTATACCATAATCTAAGGGTATATTAATTTTGACTCATAGTTTGTAACATACCTTCATATTGCCCGTAGACCCCTAAAAGTTACTATATTAGCCGTGTTTCGGGTGCTAAGTGTATATCCAGCTCAGCATAATTTTACACGTAATAACAAAAAGGAGTGCTGAAGATAAAGAGGTCAGCAGTCGAGGACTGAGACGAAGTGAATATAGAGTGTTGATGCCATGAAGCGACTAGATGGTGGTAAAATAAGTTGCGAGCAACAATATTCCGATTGTTATGCAGAGATTAAACAAAAAAATCCTCATTTCAAAGAAAATTATGCGAAGAAAATTAAAAAAAAAAATTGGCAAAAATAAGCAGCCGTTCTTTTTCTTACTGTCAAACACCAAGGGGTTTATGATGTTAAAAAATCCTTGCTTTAATAATAATCCAAATCGCACTCTTTTAAAGAAGAAACACTGCGAACACATCCTTAAAAATGAGAAGTGAATATAGAATACGATCTAGGCATTTTATTTGTAAAATTATGCTGAGCTGGGTATACACTAGCACCGAAACACGGCTATTTATGATCAGCATCGATAGCAGCATCGGGCAGACCGCAGATAATTTTCATGTCCCTTATAATAAATTATTCAAAAATTTGTAAAATTGGAAATTGTGCGTACAAATCGTCGCTTGAAAAGCAAACTGACATAAGTCAAAATTCATACATTTTCAGAAAAGCCATTTTTGAAGTTTTTCATAACTTAAAAAAATCATTTAAGTTTTGAATTTCAATGAACACCAAAAAGTTGTAAAGTAAAAAAGTATTATTTTTTTTCTTCTTTCAAGTGGTATATACAAAAAGCCGGTTTTCAAAAAAAAAATTTGACTTATATGTCGTTTTACATCCAAATTGCTAGATACTAATTCAAAAAAAAAGTGTGAAAAAGTGTCGTTTTGTTTTGATCGAATATAATAATATTATACATATAAAATAAAACCTAGCTTATTGGTAAAACGACACTTCTTAAAGTAATCAAAAGAACTTTGAAGTTCATCAACTAGTTTTGTTCCAAGGTAAAATGATACAACACGAAAAGTGTCACTTTTTAAGAAACTTATTTATCACGATTTCACAATTTTTTTAGAAGCAAAGTGTTACAAATGAAAAAAAGTCATTTACGAGTAGCTGGGATGTTTCTTTAGATTCAAAAAGATACTTGTGCCCTCTGCTGTCAGTTTAAGAGTTATAGTTATGACGGTTAGATAGAAAAATTGTAATTTTTTTTGCGATTCGTTCTGTATAGTTAACTCAAAATCGTCAAATTTTGATTTATGTCGTTTGCTTTTCAAGCGAAGAAATGCAAATTGAATTAAAATAATCTAAAAAAAAAAATTAATCTAAATCGATAGTAATGTCCATCTAGCCATGTCCGTCCGTCCGTCCGTCCGTCTGTTGGCAAAAATTAGGCCTTTAAATTGGACCTAGAGAGCTGAAATTTTACCCATTTACCCTCTAGTGGCCCGAAATAATCAAGTTTACGAATTTTTTTAAATCCGCCCAGAGACACAAACTCAAAAAACAAATTATTCGAAAAAAATGTTATATGATCTTCGATTTCTAAAACTGCTCGGGAGATAAAATTTTTAAAATGCGCCCACTGACACGCAGGGCCTGATTAACCCTTAGGCTAACTACGCTGCAGTGTTGGGCGCGGTGATCGGGGGGGGGGGGGTTAAATCGTGTCTTCGCATGGACTTATCTAGCATCATTGCATCTACCATACATATTTCTATTAGACCGAGACAAAACACTAAAACTAAATGCGCTTGAGAGTATCTCTAGCTTACACAGTACTTAATATATCCATTGACTTCTAGTGTCTGTGTGACACAGACGTACTTGCTGATAAGAACTGATAAAGAAAACGTCGTTATATGGATATACTCTGGCGGGGACTCCCCACTCCCCGGTGTGGTTAATAGTTAGTATACTTTGCACCCAATCAAAGGATGTCTACCAATATATACCTAATACCTACATGTCAGCATATCTCCAGCCGTAAGAAGAACTATGTAATTCTAAGAATTATTAATAAGCAATAATCATAAAGTGCACATTTCCGCAATGACCGAACACCCAATCACCGGATTTCCATCAATAAATACCTAACACCTACATGTCAGCATAATTTCCAGCAATTAACCCTTTGTTATCCTAAGAACTATTAATAAGCAATAATCATAAAATGTAATATTCTAAGAAATACTTTATTAGTATTACCTCAGTTTTGTAAAGAATTATTCACATCATTATTAAAACAGTTGTCAAAGAGAGTGGTTGTTCTTATAATTAGTATTTCCGTGTTTTTTTAAGACTATGAGTGGTAATGAGAGTAGTTCGATAGTAAAAAAGCCAAGTGGAGCAAAATACAGAAAAAAGGCAAAAGAAAAGGAAAAGAAAACATAGGGACGGGCTACAGTCCGCTTGGGCGAACTGTTGGATACCCTATTCTTATTCCTATCCCTCATAAGTGGGCGTGACAAAAGTCTAAGTAATGGTTAAATTGTTAAGAACGCTCTACATATTTTGTTATATAACATTTAAAGGATTTTATCAAAAAAAACGCTCCCTAGCTCAAACTTGGGTGTTTCAATAAAATTGTTTTATTTAATTGTGGGCGTGTCAGTAGGCGGATTTAAAAAATAATTAACACATGAGCATAAAGGGCCCCTAGAGAGTATATATTATAAATTTCAGCTCCCTAGCTCACTTTGAATTTTCAAAAAAAAAAAAAAAAATAATAATTGTGGGCGTGCCAGTGGGCGGATTTTGAAAATATTTACACATGAGCATAAAGGGCCCAATGAGAGTATATATTATAAATTTCAGCTCCCTAGCTCAAACTTTGGATTTTCAAAAAAATTGTTTTATTTATTTGTGGGCGTGTCAGTGGGCGGATTTTGAAAATATTTATACATGATCTTAAAGGGCCCCTAGAGAGTATATATTAAAAATTTCAGCTCCCTAGCTCAAATTTTGGTTTTTCAATAAAATTGTTTTATTTTTTTGTGGGCGTGGCAGTGGGCGGATTTTGAAAATTTTATATCACGAGCAGTTTTAGGAGTCATAGATCATATATAAAAAATTTCAGCTTCCTAGCTCAAAATTCGATTTTTTCCAAAATTTTGTTTTTTTGAGTTTGTGGGCGTGTCTGTGGGCGGATTTCAAAAATTCGTAAACTTGATTATTTCGGGACCCTAGAGAGTATATGGTTAAAATTTCAGCTCTCTAGGTCCAGTTTAAAGGCCTAATTTTTGCCGACGGACGGACGGACGGACGGACATGGCTAGATCGACATTACTATCGATGCTGATCATAAATATAGTAACTTTTAGGGGTCTACGGGCAATATTAAGGTATGTTACAAACTATGCGTCAAAATTAATATACCCCTAGAATAGGGTATAAATAGAAAACATTTTGAAACATACTCGTAAACTAGAAACATTTTTTACGAACTCTGCAGAAAGGAATGAAACGGTGACGAATGCTGCATTATCGCCAGCGATTTCTTGCCCTGGTTCCTCTACCGCGGACTTTTACGTTTCTCCGTCCAACACTAGCCCTATAGTAGCGACGATGCCGACGACGGCGACGATCTCCAATGAAGACGAAATTCTTAAAGAAGAAAAGTCGTCTATTCCGTCAAGTGACCCTGCACTGTGGCAAGTAAATGATGAATTTCGAGATTATATTGTTAAAAATGGACTGCAACAAAACGATGAATTAGATTTTTCCAGATCAGAAGGGCAGTATAAAATTCAAAAAAGGTTTCTATCTAAAAATATGTTTGAGAAAAAGCTTGTTAATGGCGAAAATGTGAAAAGAAGCTGGTTAGTATACTCAGAATCCACAGGTCACGTGTTTTGTGGTCCTTGCAAATTATTTGGAGGAACATCCATATTTGCCAAAAGTGGATTTAATTACTGGACAAATTGTAACTTAATAACTGATCATGACAACTCTCCGGATCATCGTAAATGTTTGGGACAATATGTATGTAGAGGTAAACTTGTACAACGACTGGATACCCAAATAGTCAAACAATATAATGAAGAAATAACTTATTGGCGAAATTTATTACTACGGGTAATAGAAACAATTAAGTTTTTAGTTTCTCGTGGGCTTCCATTTCACGGTCAAAATGAAATTATTGGATCTGCACTAAACGGAAATTTTCTTGGCTGTATTGAGCTTATATCTAAATTTGATCCTTTCATGGCTGAACATTTGGTGAGATTTGGACAAAAAGGCAGAGGTTCTCCATCGTACTTGTCATCCTCTGTAATCGATGAATTTATTTTACTTCTTGCTGACGAAATTCGACTTTCGATTATAGGAGAAATAAAAAAAGCAAAATATTATTCGATTAGCATTGATTCTACTCCAGATATTTCACACATCGATCAGTTGACATTTATAATTCGTTATATTTTGCCTGACGGAGAACCTGTAGAACGTTTTATCACATTTTTACCCAATTGCGGTCATAAAAGTGAAGACATGGAGACGGCTGTTCTTGCGACAATTGATAAAACTTTGGAACTTGATATTAAAGACTGTCGTGGCCAAAGTTATGATAATGCTAGCAATATGTCTGGTCAATACAAAGGTCTTCAGTCAAGAATTAAAGCTGTAAGTCCATTGGCTACTTTTGTTCCTTGTGCAGCCCATTCTCTACAACTCGTGGGATCTGCTGCCGCGGAAAGTAGTGACGAGTCAGCTGCTTTTTTTACACTGGAACAACAATTATACAATTTTTTTTCTGGATCTACAAGCAGATGGCAAATTTTGTTATCCAAATTGGATGAAAAATCGACGGTACTAAAAAATCTATCGAAAACTCGATGGAGTGCGCGAGCAGATGCAAGCAAAGCCTTATACAGTTCATACAAACAAGTTCTGGAAACATTAAACTCTATTTGCGAAGATGAAAATCAAAGTAAAGAGACCAAAATAGAAGCAAAAGGAATACTGGAAAAAATTAAAACTCTAGAAATTACAATAATGTTGTGCTTTTGGAACTCTGTGCTCGTAAAGTTTCAAATCGTTAGTGCACAGCTACAAGCAAGTTCTGTTGATTTATCTAACGTTGTTACTCTTTATGAGACATTAAATGTTTATCTTGATACGTTGCGTGACGAAAAAGAGTTCGAAAATTTTGAATCAGAGGCAATCAAGAGATGCGAAGTGACCACATACAAAAAAGATGTAAGAGGAAGAAAGAAACCAAAATTTCATTTTGATGAAGTTAAAACGGGGCACATTGAGTTAGAAGGGAGACGAGCTTTCATCGTTGAAAATTATTATGCAGCTATTGATTGTCTTAAAGTGCACTTAAAAAACCGTCAAATTATTTATAATACAGTAAACACAAAGTTTGGTTTCTTATGGAAACTGCATGAACTAGACGACAGCGAATTTATTAGAAGCAAAGCAACGGAGTTAAAACAACTACTCGTATATGCCACTGATTGAGAAGAAACCTTTGCAGAAGAATGCGTCCATTTGGCGCAGTTTTTAAAATCTGACACCGAGGACGAGCATTCTATTTCTGCCACAACCCCAAAGGGTTTGTTGCAGTTAATAAAAAGTTTTAATTTTTCATGCATGTTCCGGAATGTGGAGATAATATTAAGAATTTTTTTGACAATGAGTGTTACCAACTGCAGCGGCGAAAGGTCTTTTTCAGAACTTAAAAGGGTAAAAAATTACTTGCGCTCCACACTCCGCCAGCAAAAACTTTCAGCGCTCTCGCTAATGTATATAGAAAGCGATTTTTTACAAACTATTAAATTTGAAAAAATTGTGGAAAGATTTGCAAACGCTAAAGCACGAAAAAGGAATCTTTTATAATCTAATAATAATTACTTAATTACTATAATTTTCAAATAAATCATTAATCAGTTGCAAAAATGTTTCACTTGTATGATGCTCTCGTCTTTTTTTTAACAATAACAGAAGTGTAAATATTTAAAAAAAATACTCAAGTCGAAGCAACTTCACACACTAGAAGACCACGCTCCTGGTCAATGGCAACTTAGTTGTCTATAGAAACTAAGAAAATACAAGTCATGCGGCCAAACACGACATGGATTTGGTTTTCTACTTGGTAGCCTGCAGTCACTTGTCATGATTTTGGTCTTATAATGCGTGAGGTACTTTGCCTTTATGTACGGTCAGCTTAAAAAATGGTTTGCCACCGTAAGGTTGAATGTCATCAGGATTAAAGGACAACATTAGTTTCGCTTGCAGATCGATCTGAAAACTTTTATAGGTACTATGAACCATGTCAACATTTTCACACTACTACTCTACTCACTTACTACTTTTTAGGCCGTAACACACCTGTTGGGGGCGCGTCCTCATAATTAGCCTAGGGCGGTCAGAACTCTTGATCAGTATCTGCTGACACGCCCACAATTAAATAAAACAATTTTATTGAAAAGTCAAAGTTTGAACTAGGGAACTGAAATTTATAATATAGACTCTTTAGGTGCCCTTTATACTTATGTATAAATATTTATTAAATTCGCCTACTGACACGCCCCCAATTAAATAAAACAATTTTATTGATAAACCAAAGTTTGAGCTAGGGAGTTTTTTTTTACAAAAGCTTGGTTTTTTTCAATTAAATTCCTTAAATGTTATATCACAAAATATGTAGAGCGTTCTTAACAATTCAGTCATACTTAGACTTTTGTCATACCCACTTAAGAGCGATGGGAATAAGAATAGGGTATCCAACAGTTCGCCCAACTGTAGCCCGTCCCTATGTTTTTATATATTTTTTGGTTCATCTTTGTTATTATTTGGAATAATATTTTGGTGGCTGTTTTCTTTCCAATTGTGTTTTTATTCATGGCACTGAATGAAGCGCGGGAATATTTAACATTTCGCAGTGCTGGAAAATGTATGGCGACATATTTGGTTAAATCCTGAATTCAGCTAAAATGACGAATTTTGTGTCGTGGTAAACGTAGGTAGTCGTCAAGTAATCGGGTTCGACCGTTTAAGTTTTCATTTGAAAAATCATTGTTTTATCACCGTTTAAATAGGTTCTTTCTCCTAAAATTAAAGAATGAAAATGAATAAATTACTATGCGATACGCCTAAGCCTAGGTACAAATGAATTAAAAATGCACAGCACCAACAAAATTACAATCTAAATGGTTGACTTATAAAACGGTCCTAAAAAACGCTTCAGGATAATCAAAATGACGAAGGGAGTTGTAATTCAATAATAAAACTGAATTTCAATTAAAACCCCCTTGCGGCATTCCGTATAAATGAATCATCTCCTTAGGGTCAATTCAGTGCCATCAGCAACGAGGTCAACTCCACAATGAAAATCAATTAACAACACAATTTCCACAATCAAAAATGGCAGCGACAGCACTGAATGCAGCCCTCAAGGCAATCTATAGGAACTGCTCTAAGTGAACCGCAATGGAAACCTTTCGGCTGCACATTCAGCACAATTAAAAAATTGTTAATGTAATTTCAAACCACCAAACTTGGTTAATTAAGAGAGACGTTCTGAATATTCTGGTAAGCAAATGCCTATGCAATTATTTTGCATTTGCCAACCCTCTTATTTCCTT
This sequence comes from Portevinia maculata, assembly GCA_949715645.1. Classification (NCBI taxonomy): domain Eukaryota; kingdom Metazoa; phylum Arthropoda; class Insecta; order Diptera; family Syrphidae; genus Portevinia; species Portevinia maculata. The sequence continues at coordinate 300,282,740 of OX454525.1, forward strand.
TGAAGTCCTTCGGTTAGATTTTTTTTTAAATTGAGTTCAATTACCGGTAATGCCTTGAGGTACCGATCCAGGAAAGGTCGGATAGCGTATACACTCCGTTACTGGTTCATCTCTCATTTATCCATGTTCTCTCGTTGTTCCATAATATGCCTTTTTGTGGCCACACTGGTTCCGAATTTATTGTCGCTGGATATTGCCTTGAAGAAATGGAACTCAGAGTGGTATGCATGTCTGCGGACGCACATAACAATGAGGAAAATTGTTTCCTGTATCCATTTAACACATAAAGGAAACTCTTCAGCTTTCTCGTTTCCCATCGAATACGATTCGATTTCGTTGGAAGGGAGTTTTATTGTGTGAGGTGCGGATGTAAATTTAGATCTTTCCGGTAATTGGTTTTAGGAAATAGAGTTTTCTTTGCAGTTGCATAGTATAGTAGAAAAAGTATTGTTGGCTTCTCAAAGGAACTGAAAAGTCGTTCCTGTCGGTTTATTAAATCGAAAGTGAATATTAACGGGAGCGTGGGCTAGAGACAAATCCTTATATTTTATGGAGATTATAAACTTGGGAATCATTTTAGGATACTCGTAAGAGGTTACTAACATCTTTATTATACATAGTCAAAATATATAACATAATTTGAATGAAAGTCTGCGTTATACTTTTTGATATGAAACCATTTATGTCTAAGAAATAGTCAAATCTAAAAGAATAACAAGATGTTAATTACTCTGGACTTATCAATTATTTAATGTATAGCGAGAAACAATGCGACGTTATCAAAAAACTTAGTTATTTAAGAGTTCACAAAAATGCATTTTGTTAGTCTGCTTTGGATTCGGGTAGTTAGTGTAGAAAATGTATACATTTTCAAAAATGAAACTACAAAAAGTATACGTCTTCAGTCTGGCGCAGTGGCTCATTGGTTAGTGTGTCGGACTTCGATACGAAAAAGCAATTGTCGAATTTTGCGGGCTTTTTGAGGGGGGCGGGGTCCACATGCCCCCCCAAGACGATGTGTTACTCTAGGTAACATCCTCTTCGTTTATAAGTTAGACTAAGTTATCTAGGGCGTTTCTGGGGGAAGCCGGGCTCGTCAACTTGTGGTCGTGCTTCCGGGAGGTGATTGTCGCTGTAAGGCTTCAGTCAGCTCACTGCAGCGCGTGTGCACGTTGACGACTGCTAGACACTCGGAGGGGAATTGAGATTTTGAGCACTCGTTGCCTTGTGCATTTAGAATATGTTAAGTAGTTTAAGTAAGTAGAATAGGAAGTTTGTGATTTGTTTTAAATAAAAAATATAAAATCTAAATAATGATACCGAGTTTGAAATAATTTTCTCGATGAATACATAATATGTAAGATTAGTACGTAAAATAGTTTTTAGGCCGAAAGTCAATGATTATAGGATATAGTTAAATTTAGAACATCCGCATAAGGAACAATAATCTAGAAAAGTATCCCGTTAACTTTAAGTTAGATTTAATTATTTGTGTCTATAGTACGTAAGTCGATATAGTCTTATGTCGGGCGCAGTAATCTAAAGGTCCCCGATTCAATTCCCGCCGGGGCCAAGTAACATCTAGAGTTTTTCTTTTCCACTGTCCCGCCTCTTGCGAACGTCTGACAAACAAATAACAATATCAATTGTTAAGAGAAGCTTCTCAAATTTGCCGTTCGGATTCGGCTTAAAATTGTAGGTCCCTCCCAATTCGCACAAGAAAGTGGACGGAGAAGCTAGGTTTTAGGCCCAGTGTGGGCTGTTAATGCCTAATATTTTTTTGCATACCTCTCCTACTTTAATTTTAGATACTACACAACTACAACTACAACAACTACTACTACAACTACTAATACTACAACTACCCGAATCCAAATCGAATCCGAGCTAAATATACCAGGCATAGCATCAACTGCCAAGTGTAGTTTCAATTGTTATGTTAATTTTTATACAGAGTGTAAAAGTTAAGCAGTATAATAATAATAAAACTTGTATAACTGTTTCTGATAACATAAGTGACCTTATATTCCAAATGTTATGGTGCTATCTGTTAGTGCAGGGACGGTCTAAGAATATCACTGCAGCGCTTTAAAAATAACAGCGCTTGTCGGAGAAATCACATCTTGCCTATTTTACCATTAGTATGAGCTAAGCCTTAGCGATACATTTAATCTTGAAACTATCTCGCTAGTACGCATGCAAATCGGTGGGTTGGCACGACTGGGGAAGCACCGGTGTCGTAAAAGGAAGTTCAAAAAATAAATAATGGGAGCATACACGTATCGAAATCTCAAAAAATGGACAGGCTTAAAAGCTCCTGGATAATATAAAAACAACACCATCAGTATCGGATGGCCTCTGTCATAAACTGATCTGTACCCATGTTCTGTAACTCATGCGATAACTCTTCGAATCGAAATCTTTGGAACACAAATTTCCACCGATTATAGCATCTGAAAAAATGGGGTTCTGTAACTTTATGGGAAATTGGAAGGATTGTCAAAAGTAAGTATACAATCCTACCTCGGTCATATGACCACAGTGAGCACTGATGCAGATCTATTCCTTTGGGCAAATTTTGCAAACCCTTCCACGTATATGGGCCTTGATTCAAATTTATCCACTAAAGCCCGTAGAGCGGTGGTACGATTATTAAACCGAAAAAAAAGTTGCGACCACTGACTCAAGATGTCGGTAGTAATTTTTAATAACTTCCAAACGTTGCTCTATCGTGAATTTCACGATGATAAAAACGTAAACCTTGACAGACGTTAAAACATAGACAGATCATTTAAAAAGGTAAAGAGTGCGATTGTATTAAAATGCAAAACTGTTATGTCCCTATTGGAAACCCCTGTACATACTACTAAATCTATATTGTATGCATATAGTTTCGTAATTTCTTTAAATTCAATTTTGTGTAAAAGAAAATTATAAAATGTTGATACAAAAAAGTGGTTGACGTAAAAGGAGCTCTAAACAGTAAATGCTCACCATCAGGGCCGGCTCCAAGCAAACAAGCGCCCTGTGCAAGATTTACAGAAAGCGCCCTTTAATTTGCACACATCCATAAGTCGTTTCCCCATCACCCAGGAGGTAGATATTCAATGCGTTTTTTTTATTGAGTTATCCCCGGTAGGCCTTATCAATTAAAAACAAATACCTATGTATATTTACATATATGTTTATATGTCTTAATAGAAAATTAATAATTAAAACAAATAAATAAATAAAATAAATATAAATAATAAATAAATGTAAAAAAATGCTATAAAAACTTCATGAAATGAAGGAATTCATTTAAGGAACTTTAGATATTTTTTTTAAAGGAAAAAAGTATAACCATAAATAAAACGCAGCAAAGAAATGTGCAGAGAGAAACCTTTAAACTTGGAAACTTGCTTTTCTGGCCTTAGCTTTGGCAAATTCAGCAATAAGATCATCATAGTCTAAAGATTTTAATAGTTCCTTTTCTATAGACATTATAGATAAGCCTACCAATCTCTCTTGAGTCATCGTTAACCGGAGACAATTTTTAATAAATTTAAGTTTTGAAAAACTACGTTCTCCTGAAGCTACCGTCACAGGGATTGTATTAAGAATTTGAAGAGCAATAACGACATAAATTAGGAGCAAGATCTTCATGGCTTTAGCTGAATATAAAATTCAACACATCTTAACATGAACTTTGTGCACGCACACACCGTTCGCGAGTGTGAGATAAAAACCCGACATCAGAATCGGATGCATAAGTCGAATAGCGTACTATATTTTCACAACAACTCTATTAGTTCTCTTTCTAAGAGAAATTTGTTACTTTTTTCGTAGATGAGATATGAGAAATACAATACATTCTGTCTTCTTGTGTGCAGAATCAATGATGATATTTTAGTATCCCAGGAAAATATCATCATTGATTGACTCACAAAAATTCAAACTCTACACACCTCTTCGACTCACAAAAAAGAATATTCTGAAGGTGGGATATTTATACCGTGAATATTATAAAAAAGAAGATAAACTACAGTAATTATTATTAATTTTTGGAGTTAAAGTGGCGAACCGCTAGTGCCGGTTCCCTACCTACTCCACACACCCATCAACGCAAACAACTTAGAGCATTCTTCAATAGAACTCGATTTAACATCTCGAAACGATTGCATATCTTCTTATGCAGTGTTTAGATATTTCTCCAGCTTTTATGCAAAAATCCGTATTCATAAAACAGCATCCTAAACATGTAAGTTATGCAGAGATTGTGTCGATTAAAGTACATATCAAAAAAAATTACATTATCAATTGCATTTAGCTGCCCAAACTTCCCAAACCAGTAGTTTGTGAAAAACCAAATTAAAAAATTCTGCTTAGGTATATTCGGAGATTTTATTGTGTAACATAATGCAATCGCAATTATGTACATGTAATATGATTTTTGATAGCGATTATGAATGAATACCCCTTTTCTTTGATGAATGCTACGGCCTCCTTGAAATGTGCCATAACCTACCCCAAACTTCCATTAAAAACAGGAAATAATTTACGAACCATATACCGCACCCCTCTCCCCAACACATGATACCCACATCATGAGAAGTAAAAAAAATAAATTCGTTAATGACGAGAATGGAAGACAACAAAAATAACTACGATTCTTCTTGTGTGCAGAATCAAAAACCTGCACGAAATAATTTACTAAGGGCCTTTTTGTTAGATAAACAATATACTTTTATTTATTAAAGTACCTTAGGAGCTAACATGTGGTATTTGTCTACGATACAATTATAACTGACTTAAGGAACAAAAATGTTCCTATATATATGCTTCGTCGATATGAGGTATCGATACTGCTTTATGATACCTAAAAATAGATAACGAGTGTTATCTTGTTGCTTGGGTCATTCCTTGTTGTTTCAGAAAGATACTTGGAATGTTTGTTCGGTCTGTTGATAGTGAGGGTATTTCGTCGCCATCTGGTTGACATGTGTGTTGGCTGTTGGTTGTTATCTCTAACATAACTCACGCTCTAACCCATACGATTCCGTCGTAATGAATTTTTTGTTTGACATATTTTCTTATGAACATTTTGCAAGCGAATGTGCAATAATTAAAACCTGCACATACGAGGTTGAACTTTTTTTGTTTTGAGTTTTTTGAACTACGAGTATGTAAGTGTACCTACTTCGATTCTTTTTTAAATGTAAGTAGATGTGCAAGAAATATTTCTACACGAACAGGGTGGAATATTTTGAGATTAGGTAGGTAGGTAAGAAATGAACTTGTTTAGTGGGATTTTTTTATTTTGAGTTAGATTCTCCTTGAAGTTGCAATATTTCAAGTGATATGAGTTAATGTGCTAAAATTCAGCACAGTTGAGATGGATGTTGCTTTTTTGGGCTTAATTGAAAAAGTTTTTTGTTTTAAATGCAAATGGCAGTATCCGTTAAAGGAAAAATTATTTTTTCTTACTCCTAGCAATGCGCCCCGGAATTCGGCGCCCTGTGCATTTGCACATCTTGCACATATGGTTGGGCCGGCCCTGCTCACAATTATTGATCAATAAATTATCAAAAATAGGAACGTAGTTGAAACACTTGAACTGGTTAAGAACATAAGAACTAGCTAAAGTTATTTTTCTTCATTATCTGAGAATCTTTCGCGATTTAGAGATTCTTGCAATATCTGATTTTGCACTATTCCTTCAAGATGGCTAACTTTACAAGGAATTTGCGAAACATTCTTTAATGATAAGAGGCCATTGGAAAGCAATTAAAAATCTTTGTGACACGTACGAGAAAAAAAAGTGAGGTTTACGTTTCTCCACGCAAGAAATAAAAGGAGATGAAAAACATAGGGGCGGGCTACAGTCCGCTTGGGCGAACTGTTGGATACCCTATTCTTATTCCTATATCTCATAAGTGGGCGTGACAAAAATTTAAAGGATTTTATCGAAAAAACTAAGCTTTTGTAAATAAAAACGCTCCCTAGCTCAAACTTTGGTTTTTCAATAAAATTGTTTTATTTAATTGTGGGCGTGTCAGTAGGCGGATTTAAAAAAAATTTAAGTATGAGCATAAAGGGCACCTAGAGAGTATATACTATAAATTTCAGCTCACTAGCTCAAACTTTGGACTTTCAAAAATAAAAAAAAAAATAATTGTGGGCGTGTCAGTAGGCGGATTTTGAAAATATTTCCACATTAGCATAAAGGACCCCTAGAGAGTATATATTTAAAATTTCAGCTCCCTAGCTCAAATTTTGGTTTTTCAAAAAAAATATTTTATTTAATTGTGGGCGTGTCAGTGGGCGGATTTTGAAAATTTTATGTCCCAATCTGTTTTATGGACCATAGATCATATATAAAAAATTTCAGCTTTCTAGCTCAAAATTCAATTTTTCCCAAAATTTGTTTTATTTAATTGTGGGCGTGTCAGTGGGCGGATTTTGAAAATTTTATGTCCCAATCAGTTTTATGGGCCATAGATCATATATAAAAAATTTCAGCTCTCTAGCTCAAAATTCGATTTTTTCCAAAATTTTGTTTTTTTGAGTTTGTGGGCGTGTCTGTGGGCGGATTTCAAAAATTCTTAAACTTGATTATTTCGGGACCCTAGAGAGTATATGGTTAAAATTTCAGCTCTCTAGGTCCAGTTTAAAGGCCTAATTTTTGCCGACGGACGGACGGACGGACGGACATGGCTAGATCGACATTACTATCGATGCTGATCATAAATATAGTAACTTTTAGGGGTCTACGGGCAATATTAAGGTATGTTACAAACTATGCGTCAAAATTAATATACCCCTAGAATAGGGTATAAAAACAAAATGGACGTCCTGCTGAATCAATAATCACAGAAGTTATCTTGAAATGAGAAAAACTTTTCAATCAGCTTGATTTCGACCGGAAACCTATCACAAGAACTTTTGTTGCACAAAAACTCATTTGGCAGGATTTGGTAGGCGAGTGGAAGTTTACTTTCCTTATTTTCAACCTGCCGCTGTCTTGTCCCCGTTAAACGTGTCGGTCCTTTACTGATTCTGATCTCAGCTAATAATTTTGTTACTTACGTACATCTTATGTACATATACTTGTTTTCGCATTTTCGGCCACAGATGTGATTTAGTTATACGGAAATGAACTCGTAAAGCTAAAGAGAGGTATGAGAGAAGTGCTAATGAACTTTCAGAAAATAATGGCACTCATGAAGTTTTGAAGGATATGAATTTGTGTGTGCACTGCTTGATAATGGACGAATGGGTATTTCGGTTTTTATTGCCACTGATAAAGTTTCACTAACAATTCGATATTTTTCGTATATTTCGGTGTGATTGCGATATTTATTTAGTCAAGAAAGTTTGTTCAACGAATGCACCACATATAATTAATAAGTGAGAGTGGAATCGATAGTTTAATTTGGGCAAAGTATTATGATGCATCAATCGAAGCTAGGCTTACGGATAAAGGTATAATCAATGTGGAAATACTGGCAACAAGAAGAGCAAAGCTGGACATTAAACTAAGCATGCCAAAGATAAATATCTTTGCATCAGCAAAATTAGAAATGTATACTGAAATTTTAAATGTATATAAAAACAGTTTTTTAACGAAATAATTCATTTTGACACAGATTCTAATTGGAAATAGTATTTTGTTGCGTTAAAATTAACGAACAAAACCTTGGTCCTCTCCATCCCCAACCTTCTCCATATATTTTTCGCCATCACACCTTTTTTTCTGTTGTCTGACTCGAGCGATGGTACCGTGGGGAGTTAATGGATCAGTTTTATCCAGCTCTTCCGCCATATCATAAGTTCCTGAAAGACGACGAAAGCAGGTTCACCGTAGAGCCCAGGCGAATGGTCGGCAATCTTTGAAGGACGGACAGTCCCAACTCTTACTTAATTTAAGTGCAAAGTGTAAAAGGCAGCTTAAAACTACCTGGGTTCCTTTAGTCTCCCTCTCATACGAAAGCTCAGTCGATAAGTAGGGATCGCGCATATAGTTGATATTTATTCTTTGTCTTCTAGGGCGGTTTAGTGAATTGACTGAAAATATGTCTGGCCGGAGTTACAAAAGCATACTCAAGCAATCACTAGGGTTTTACAAACAAACAAAGCGAGAACACTATTGTGAATGACTCAGGTATGGTTGTGGATCATAGCCGAAGAAGAAGTTGTCGGAGCGCTGGATGTGATTCCCTTCGCTCTGACAGCTATCACATTGGCAAGATGTGGGGGCGAAATCTGCACTAATACTACCAGGACTTCTCCCGCCAAAAATGACAAGGCGGCAAGGACATCGAATTTTAATTAAAGATAATGAGAAAACAATTCATAAAATCATAAAGAACAATTTTAAAATAAGTGTGCAGGAAAAACTGACATCTGATCACTACCAGCTGAGTTAAAGCTCTCAGAAGAAAGAAAAGATGGCTGAATTCGCCCCAAGTCGGTATGTCTGCATGTGGGTGTGTGTGATTGGAAATAATCTAGCAGTGCGGCTACCTCAATTCTTGGTTGCCTGCCTGTGAGAAAGAACGTGCTAGTGTTCAAGTTAGGAAAAGTGTAGGAGGAAGAAATATAGTGGAGTTAAAAAAAAAAACAGAGTATAGGAAATTCAAATAAAAGAAAAAAAAATAGAGAGAGTATCGGGGGAGAAATCATAGTGATTGCGGTGGAAAGTTTCAACCCCCATCCCCCAAAACAAAAAGGGTTAGCTTTCACTTCGTCTCTGTTATCTGTTCATTAAAGCGAACCATTACCTACCCCCCCCCCCCCCTTTCAAACGGACGTTTACCCGTTTATTCTCGAACCATAAGGTAGTTCCAAGGTGTCCTCCGGCCCAAAATTCGTCGCAAGGTTCCATATTAAAGTAACGTTTAAAGGAACACGTAATTTGGCTTAATTTCCTTTTTTTAATTGTTTCTTGCTTTTTTGCTATAAGTGTTTGTTCGTTTAGAACCTTGCGTTCAGGCTTCTCGATCGTGCCGAACGGAGGAGAAACTAAGTCACGCCGTAAACATCTACGGTATAAAGCAATCTGGAGAGCTCCACAGCTCTGTGATATTTTTCAACCCCAACTAGTGGCCACAGTTTGTTTTTTTTTAAAGTCTAATAAATTGTTGAATTCCCCATTAGCGAAATAACACTATTCTTTTATTTCATTACTTCCAAAATCTCAAATAAAGGTTTTGCAATCTTCCTTTTAACAGACTGCGTGGCGCCCATTTCCCCTTCTTAATTTCCAGCAAAAATTAGTTCTGTCGACAGCGATTGTGAACGAACGCACTCCTAGCTGACTACCCAAATTGCAGCATCACCGTGCTGCCCGCTGCGCTTTTAACTTCTTCCTCTCTCTCCCCGTTATATTCGCCTGACATTCGTCAAAAAAAAATAGAAGTCGACTTAAAACCCTCAGCGCGGTGGCGACTGCCCCTTTTGTTCGGTTTACTTTTTTTATACCTTTTTTGCATCTTGAATTGTCCGCGGTTTTCCAGTGACATCTTCCGAAGCAGTTAAGGTGCAACAATTTTTTTAATTTGTTCTTATGGTGCACAAAATTTATTTCATAACGAGGTTCTTAAAAAATTAAATATTATTTAGAAAGGAACATAAGGGTAATCCAAGAAGTGCATGACCCAATAAAGAAAGCACAACAAATTTCTTAAAACTCATTAGCTCGATACGATTCTTCCGGCGGTGTTCAATAGCTTCGATAAACGCGTGGTGCGACTCGAGCTGCAAAGAGGCCATCGGGTTAAAAGAGGTAAGCTTTCGGTCTTATAAGGCCAACCCATCTGAGGAAAACCGGACAAAATTCAAACGAGCCAGAAATGACTGCAATGCCCTTATTAATCGTGTAAAATTATCCCACGACCAAAAGCTGAGGCAAAAAATACTACAAAGTCCCACTGGTAGTAAAAACTTTTGGTCGTTTGTCAAAAACATCAAGAATTCGGCCTCGTCATCTATCCCGACACTCATTTACAACGGCATTCCAGCTGTCAGCTCTACAGATAAGGCCAATCTGTTTTCTGCTCACTTTGCAGTCAGCTCAACGCTATACAGTATTACTTTAAATACTTGTCATACTGTATTTAAAAATCATGTTACCAAAATTAGATGGCATACTTGTATTGTCAATTGTCAACTGATCCAGTAGAGGAGTTAAAGTATTGAACATACTGATTGCTTATGTTACGTGCAGCATTTGACGGTCTTGCTCTTCCAATATTTGCATGTGTTTCTCCTTGAGGTACGTAGTCCATAGCTTCACGCTCAAATCAGCATTTCGGTTTAGATTATATGGATGCACCCACCACTCTGCTATTTGCGTCCTTTTCCTCAATTGTTTCAAAAATTTTATGTAAGATTGGCACAACTTCATCGTCTGAGTCCGACCACATGTTGAACAACACTAAAACCAAGTCGCGAATTCAATTTTGTTTTATTTCAACGCACACCAAACGAAACAAGAAAACAAAACGTTTTGTTTTGTTACATTCTGTTTCGCTTGGTGTGTGTTGAAATAAAAAAAATTTTTTTTTGATCGAATCAAAAACGTTTTGCTTTATCCGGTGTGTTTTCAGCCTTAATGAAACAAATATTTTTTTTCCGCAAAAGGCGACCGTTTTATCTTTATTTCATAACTCAAACGGTGCAACACATTCGCCAAATACTCGGCGTTAATTGTTTTTTCTTTCTGAAGATAATCAATGAAAATAATTCCAAGCGCACCCCAAAAACTGACGCCATGACCTTACCTGCAGATGGAACTGTCTTCGCCTTTTTTGGAGCCGAGCTTTTAGATGTTACTTGGCCTGGCGGGATTTGAACCTGAGACCTTTAGATTAGTCCAAAACACTGCACCCAGAATGAAGGAAAGGTCAAAACAGTGTATTAAAAGAGTCTGCCCTCTTTTTTTGCAGTGCCCCAAATCTTGCGAACGATAAATTATAAATGAAAGATATTCAGAATTTTGTTGATCTTGTTGTTCGTTTTTTATTTTTATTTTTTACAACTTATATTTATTAATATTGTTTTTCTTTTCCTATCGCGACGCGTTTCGGAGCATGTTCTCCATCATCGGGCGTATGGGTTTCGTGACTCTTGCGAACGTCTGACAAACATCCAAGAGTATCGATTACCATGAAAAGCTTCGCAAATTATTGTAGATCCCTTCCATTTCCCACCAGCAAATGGTTGGAGGAGCTAGGTATTGGCCCTTATATAGGCCGTTAATGCCTAATATTTATTTATTTATTTGTTTACTTGCTTTAGCCGACCCGTACACCGTACATTCATGCGATTTCTGTCAAATAAAATATGTTGCTTCGTTATCCTCATTTGCCATTACATCTCTAATTCAGCACACATTCGTACATACATACATTTTTCATCACTAAATGACACAATTCCATCCCAGCGCACAAGCTCCTGATGGTGCTGCACCCTAATTGCTTATTGCATACGCAATTAAACTTTAAATAAAATCCTTAAGCTAAAGTTACAGTTTGAGAGACCAAGAAACTGAAACAAACAAAAAACTTGAATCGAAATCATGGAGTTAAAACCCAAGGAAATCATCTCGTTGCAATTTGCATAGGATTACAGCTAAAGTGCACTTATATATACATATCTGTATCCGCATTGTTGTCTTCGTTATTGTTATGGTGTACAATTTAGTCGCAGCGCAATGTGCAACAATTAAGGATGAAGAAAAAGTTCTCAAGTTTCTGAGTGTGACTGTAAAAAAGTGAGAAGAGAACTTGTGCAGCACAAGTCCAGTCCCGATGTTGGACAGCAGGGAATATTTTTTTCGTAACGTTTATTCGGTCATCGTCAGTAGTGGTACAGTTCCCTATATCCAGCTCACTTGGTGGCAAAACAAGCAATCGCCAACGTGGAACAGACCGGCCATATTCTAGAAGTCTGTGTATTTTAACAAAACAGGAAAGACAAAGAAATTGGATTAAGGAAACAAATTCGAAATAGCTGGTACAAGTAAGCTGAAAAATAATAAAAAAAAACACTTTATTTTCCTTTCAGCGTCCTTCGAGGGACAAACTTGTAGTTAGATTTCAAGTACAAATAGAAATTTAAATGTACACTTAGGCTGACAAATTTAAGCAACCTCTCAGGCAGGTGACTTATACAATTGGGACTTAAATGAAATGATACTGAGACCCTCACAATCGTTTAATCGTCCGGCAGAAAGTTGAAATGCTACGAAGAAATGCGGTTGTGTATAGATTTTTACAAAATGTTATAGTTTCCATTAATGCGAACTACAATTGTTACTACATGCTCCCTTAAACAGAGCGTGTCTTATCTTTGAGTTGTTGGCCAACAAAAAAGCTCTTTAACCTCAACAGGCAAACGACATCGGAGGGTCTGTACCACCGGCTGCTCTTTAACTCCTGGAGATTAAACAAGGAATTAGTCCTTAAGTTTGTGAGCTTCTGAGTAAGCGGAAGAAGTCTTAATAGAGCTTATACTACAGGTAGATGATATCGCGAACGGCGACTCGTAGCAAACCATTCTTGTTTAATCAAAATAAATAACCTTGATGTACAAAAGGGTCCTTGAACCAAACAACTTTTTTATGTATGCATCTATGTTTGGGTGCAGTGTCAAGGTATGGAAAAAAATAAAAAGTTCTTTTAGATGCCAGTTACCAAAAAAGGCTGCATATGGACAAGGAGAGTAAGAAGCATTTTTTTTTAAGTTAAGGTTTGAGCCCTCTATAGAAGCTTAAGGCTTACAAAATTTTGGTCATATTCGTCAAATCCGTCGTTTTTTAGGTTTTGTTTTTGTTTTGCTCATGTGATCAAACTTTGAAATATTTCGCGCGTAAGGATAAACGAACAATACAATCTGAAGAAGAATTTGATTTTGTTCAAAGTACTGTATCGTTCAATGTGATTGTTATAGAAACGAATAATTTAAGCCCTGTAAACTGAATCATTCACATGTTTTAATTGTTCTCCTTTCTTCATAAATTAATTAACTATACAATATCTTTGTTCTTATTTATAACTTGCGAAATAAAACTGAAATTGAATTGAATTGAAGTCTTATTTGGTATTAAAACGAGAAATAATTAACCGTGATTTCGTTTTAAAACGAATTAAACCAACTCTTGCCTTTTCACCAGCCACCATTGCTAAAGCTTCGGTCACAATCTTTAGCGTTCGACTGTTAAAGTCGGACAAGGGTAGTCCATTACATTCATATTGTGTTCTGAATTCGACTGCACAAGGCTTTGAAGATTTTATGAATAATTTGAGGAGACGTTACTATTGATTCAGCGCAAGTTATCATCTCAATATAGCTACCCGCTTCAAAAATAAACTAAGGATTCTTAATAACTGTTAGTCCTGGCCCAGAGTTATTTTTCCTAGCAGCGAGAATACGTCTTCGGGTGGGCGAAGAATGAATTCCTTTGAATAATAGGACAGGATAAACATTTTCTTAAACTTCTGTTGAAAAGCATCGTGAGAACACAATGAGTTTTATTTTGTTTTGGATCACGTTTATAAGCACTTTGTTTCTTTATGCTGAACCAAAGTGGAACGTAAACTTTTATGTATACCTCACCAGAGTAATCAAATTTTCCTTTGGATTAAGTGCTGCAACATTTAGTCTCTTTTTTTTTTTTTTTTTTTTTTTTTTTTTTTGAAATTCATTTTTTTATTCATTGATAAATATCTACTTACATACTAGACAAAAATGATTAAACCTAACTTAAAATTAACAGGATACTTATTCTTATTTATTGGTCCTTATGCGAACGCTCTAAACTTAACTATATCTTAGAATTATTGCCTTTCGGCCTACGAACTATTTTACGAACTAATCTTACATATATATTCCTCGAGAAAATTTACTAAAACTCGGTATCATTATTGAGATTTTATATAAAACAAATTACAAACTACCTATTCTACTTACTTAAACTACTTAACGTATTCTAACTATAATTAGGATTCTGAGCACTCGTTGCCTGGCGCAATAAGTGGTCAAAATCCCAATTGCTTTCCGAGCGCCTGGCAGTCGTCAACGTGCACACGCGCCGCCGTGAGCCGACTGAAGCCTTACAGCGTCAGTCAACTCCCGGAAGCACCACCACACGTTGGCGAGCCCGGCCTCTCACAAAAACGCCCTAGCTGACTTAATCTAACTTATAAGCTAAGAGGATGTTACCTAGAGTAACGCACCGTCCTGGGAGGGCATGTTGACCCCTCCCCCCTCAACAAGCCACCAAAATTCGGCGAATTGCTTTTCCGTGTCGAATCTATCCCTCTCCGATATTGCGGTACTAAAACGGAGGAGCTCATGAGCATTGGCGACGTCCCCGTCATGGAGGAGCCGCTTATCTCTCGCGCTGCGGTAGCGATGGTATAAGACCGGGATACCATCCCTCGTCTGTACCAGCCCTTTTGAATCAATATGGATAAATGCCTCTGGCGGGATAAAGCCAGACCGGAGCGTACTCTCTATGTACATTTCATTGGAGTAGTAAGCCCCAAATATCAGACTATTGTCGCTGGCCATCGCCCTTGCAACGTGCCTTCGAGTCACCTTAATGAGGAAATTGTCAATCCTATTCAACTGAGCCCCATCGTATAGGACCTTGTTGGGATAGTATTTTATATAGTTGGACTCAGGCGTTCGGAACAACCGGAGACAGGTCCTAAGACATTGTCTCTCCAAAACCCGAATCTTTTCCATATAGCTAGGCGCTATATTAAACCATAATGGACAACCATAAGCGATGATCGGCCTTATAAGGGCCACGTAGCAAATGACCTTCACCCTAGAATCAAATTGACTGCTATGAAACAGTCTCCTTGTTAGAGCATAAGCCTTCTTGGCCCCAGCAAGACAAGCAACTATATGTCTATCGAAATACAGATACTGGTCAAGCCAGATACCTAGATATCTAACTGCGCTTCTCACCGCCAATGGCTGCCCATTTTGTCCAATAATGGCCAATTTTTTCCAGTTTTTTCTGGTATCCCTAGAGGCCCCAGCCAATGGAGTTCTGAACAAGATTGTTTCCGTCTTCTGAAAGTTGATTTTCAACTTCCAGTCGTCGCAATATCGCTTAATTTGATCGAAGTCACGCTGCAAAAGGATATTAATGACCTCGATTTTAGGACCTGATCTGTATGCCACCAAATCGTCGGCATACGCTATAGCATGTCTGAGTGAACCCACCAGATCACTCGTGTAAATGTTAAACAGGATCGGAGAATTGACCGCCCCCTGCTGTAAACCGTTTTTAATTTCAAAGACTCTGCTCGAAGTCACGTTGCCACATTTGACAACGAACTTCTTTCCCATAAGCATATTATAAATTACATATAGCAAAGGTTTGTGCATCCCCCGCCTGGTCAACTTGTAGAAAAGTCCCTCTAACCATACGGTGTCGAAAGCCTTCTCAAAATCAACCAGACAAGCACCCGTGCATTGGTTCTTTCATTTATTCCACTGAATGTCGGAAACCAGTTTCGACGCGGCATGAATAGTGTCATGCCTCGCCCTGAAACCAAACTGGTTGTCCGGAATTATGTTATTGTCCTCGACCCACTTTAACAGGGCTCTATTGACAACCTTTTCAAAGACCTTGCTAATATTCGGAAGCAAGCTAATTGACCGGAGATTGCCAGGGTTCGTCCTATCTTTACATTTTTTCGGGATAGGGTGTACCACAGCTACCTTCCAATGCGCCGGATAATATGCATTATTCAGCGCATTGTTAAACAGCGTGGTGAAAATATCTACAGCCTCCAGAGGCAGGTGTCTCAATACGACGTTTGGGACACCATCCATCCCCGCCGACTTTTTATTCTTTAGTGTCTCGAAGATGCACAGAAGATCATCCTTCGACACGAACAAGTGCGATGCATCTCGGCCATTGGCGACAACTGCATTAGCATGGTTTTCATCAGTGAACACGGTGAATCCGTTATTCTCAGATCGCCAATTCTCAAGTTCGGTGCGCAGATCGAAGTGGCTCACCAGAGCCCTATTCTCAATGTCGTGGTTACGGCGAACAGGATTGTTCACCGTATACACGGCCTCGAAACAAGCGCCCAGCAAATCCACCTTCTCCTGTGGGTCCTCGACCACGAAAAAATCGTCGTTTGAAGCGACACTTTCTGGACTTATTCCAGCAGTCAGTACCGTCTGTCTGTTCTCTGCTGTCTGGGAGATTCGAACACAAGGAATATCATTGTGATCTTTCCTCCTGAACAACTTATTTATCTGTGGGAACATATTCGGACTACAGGTTTTAATAGCCCGAATTTTATTGCCCCAATACAGACTTACAGATTTTTTGTAATTTTCTTTTATCAGCTGTTTCAGGATTCGGATCTCTGAATTCAGCATCCTTACCTCCGGGTCGTTGCGATCAGTAAATTGCCTGTACAGCCGTTTAAGCCTCGAGAGCAGTCTACTTTTCTGTCGGTATAGTGCGTCGATTGTAGGGTTTCTGTACTTTTCTGTCTGGTCGTCGTCGGAACGCCCTACTCGAGGAATAGTTCGTTCCATAGTTCGTTTGATGGCGTCGTTCATTTGCAATAAATGCCGATCAATGTCATCATTTGTCATGTTGCTGTTTGTCGGTGGGTCGATCCCACTCGAACGTATATCTCGCTTTAAAAATCTGGAGAAGCGCGACCATTGTGCCCTCCGATAATCGAATGAACACACTGCTTCGTACTCCTCCAGCAGCGTTTGCTCGTTCGGGATCCGTATTGCGGCGGCGAGTCCGTAGTGATCACTATCGTACTCAAACGCACGCAAACAGTTCCGCGTGTTTTGATCTATGTTCGTCAGTTGAAGTCTTGCGTCCGTTAAGGCCAAGTCCAGGAACATTTAGTCTCTAAATTCTATTTGATGTTGTCAACCATCGTAAAAGAGCCATTTTTCATAGGTTCCGATTGGATACGTTTTCAGAGGACGCACGGCAGCTTCACAAATTTTTAATAATTATTTTTGGTCTATACTTAGATTATAATATAGTCTATCATCCGACAAAAGAGACATATTTCCAGTCATTGCTGCAAATTCGACAACAGGAATAGTTCCCAAATAAATGGAAAGTCCTGACGCCATTCCATCCAGTTTTATAAATAAATGCTGAATGTTCGGTAGATCGTGGTTGTTGCGATGCCCGATTGTCACACGGGTGCGCAACTAACGACAACGATTTTCGAGTGCAACGACGAATTACAAACGAAAATCTATTTTGCTCAAACCAATAACATAGCGGCCTTAGTTTAAGGGATGCGACAATGTCTTAAGGGAAATTAGCGAAAAAGAAGAAGAAAAGAGATAAAATAACATTGTTTCCCCTAAGAATTTTTGACTTTTAATACATAATGCGTTATATGTGGGAGGGTTCTTATACAAAATTGAAATAACAAGTTTAGTCGCCTCATCATTACATTGCGGTAATTTTGAAAGTTCAAATGATGTGCCCAACTCAGAAAATACATTAAATATGGTGAATGGTATAATTAATGCGCCAGATTTAAAGCCGATGCGCTGGCGTAATAGCTTGGAGATCGCTAGGGTCGGAAAACATCGGGGTAATCGGTCGTGAATTAATCATCGCTTCGATTTCTTCCAGTGCGATGGGCAGCTTCTCGAAAATCATCTTAGCTAAGCTCCGATAGAGATGACGTTTTGCTACCTTCCTAATCGCCTCCCAAATTTCACCAAAGCGTGGTGGCCTGGTGGTGGGGGGGGGGGGTTATAAAATGAACAACATACATATTGCGCAATTCGACGAGCTTATTTTGTAATGTTACAAAATTAGTTGCATTAGCGCAATGAATATCTTGCGGAAAACCTCTTTGACCTATCATTTGCTTCAGTGCTGCAATAAAAGCGTCAGCTGACAAATTAGAAACGGCTTCCAAATGAAGTGCCTTTGTCGAGCAGCAAACGAAAACTGCGACATATGTTTTGTAAGGAACCTTGCCCCTAATCTTATAGTGAGTGTAAATGGAACTGCAGAAATCTACTCCACAACAGAGAAATGGACATGACGGGGTTTATCTCTCCGGTGGCAGGCCTCCCATGACGTGTTCCATCAACAGCTTGGGCCGATATTCGACGTAATGAATACATTTCCGCACCGTTTGACGAGCAATTTCCTGTGCGTTGATGATCCATAACCGATGCCTAACTAATGCGACAAGTGCTTTTGTCCCAACATGATAGTTAGTCAAGTGCAAATACTTGACCAGTAATGGAGTTTAGTTGGAGTTCTTGGGAAACAGCAATGACTTTTTTAAATTCCTAAGGGATATTAGCATGCTTTAAGCGACCACCTGCTCTCAAAAGGAGAAGATCATTTGTCTCCGTTTCTTTGGTTTAAACAAGTCTTATTTCTTGCGCAAACGAGTTTTGATTGCCCAAGTGAACGATTCGAAGTAGAGCGTCGTCTAGTTCTAAAACAGATAAGGGACTTTGCCGTGAAACTCTATTCTGTATCCAATTTCGCGTCCGTAAAATGTTTGCACATAGAAGAACCAGTTTGCTGTGCGAATTGTATTATAAAATGACTTCCAGTAAATCTTGTAAGCTTAGTTTGTGAGAATTAGGGACTGTTTTCTTTTTTTTCCAAGATAACTTGCTCTTGGAAAAGTTAGATATCGACTTATTTCCATTTATCTTGGTCTTCAAAAAAAACCTAGGCCCTCCAAACCACATTGAAGTTTTCAACTCGTTTACTGTACAACATCTCGAGAGTGTCTGTAACTGTAGTAATAGTAATTGTGATTTTATTTAATCATATTTAATTCTTACATAATTCACAATAATGTGCATTGGCAAATGCCGTCAGCCGAAAAATGAGAGAAATTTTAACATATTTTTATTAACAAAAGTTAAAACATTTTTAAAATTAAATTTTAACCAGTCAATGGTGACGCAAATTTGACTTTGATCAATGGTGACGCCGGTCTCACGCACCGGGGTTTTCAAATGAAGATTTTTCGAAACGTGTTACTAATAGTTCATGTTTTTTTTTTAATTTATACTCTTTGACAACAAAACAACGATATTTAATCAATTTAAGCTCTTTTTTTTGAATAATTAAATTAACAAAATTTTTTTATTAGAGCATTAAAAATAACAAAGTTTTTAGTAATACATTTTTAAAAATTAAGAAAAAAATAAAAGATCACATGTCCATTAAGGAAAATAACGATTTTTAGTCTTTCGACATTCGGAACTTTTACAAAAAAAAACAAAAATTGGTATCCTTCCAAACAAAAAATAACAAAAAAAAACATCCCAAAAACTAAATTTCTGGAGGTAAATAGCTGCTGCAATACGGCACTACGTGTTCAAGACACAAATATTTTTGACATTTTCGGCAAGAGTACTTGGTTTTTCTGTTTTTTTTTCCTTCTACACTCATAGCACCGACCAATTCTTGAAGGCCCCGATGTCCCAGGTACATCATCTATATGTAAAATACGAGAATAATAAAAAAATATTTTACTTACATAAACGGTGACACACGGTCTCACGCACCGGATAGTAAAAAAAATACACAACGTGTGCTCTATAAGCAGGTTCGACGTGAACTGATGGTGGGGGACGTGCAATGCGGCAGCTATTCGAAATTGCAACAAAAAACATTAAAGGAGAATAAAGTTATTCGATTTTTTTAATACACGCTGTCTCACAGACCAATAGGTCACCATTGGCGGGTTAATGATATTTTTATAAAAGTCCTGACCATTCAAGCACAGAACAATTTCATCTTCCGTAAGTGTAGATTTACCCCAATGAGCTCTTCTGATACCTCTCAATATGGGACAAACTCCAATGAAATGCTGGACATCTTGAGAGTATGTATGCCAGATTATAGTAGAAGAGCCGACCGAACAATGCAATCCAAAAACGGGCTGTAGCATGCATACAAAACCAAGGAGGATACTTTGAGCACCTGTTATAACTATTTTAGTACACACATAAAATAAAAATTATCTAAAACCACACAAAATCATATTTTTTTCATAGCCTTTGGAGCTTAAAGCAAAAAATCCCTTTTTTCCCATTTTTACCTGTTCCATGTTTTCCCAAGTATCATAAAATCTATGGGTTTTTCTACAAACTTGTCGTAAACTTTTATTTTTATTATTGTTACGTTCATTGAAAAAAAATATTAAAACGTTATGTTTATTACGCATTTTCTGGAGAAAATTGAACCGAAAGTCAAAAAATTAACATGGGCAGGAAAAATGGAACAGGTTAAAAATTGGATATCTTAAGACTGAAAAGATATAAAATTTCTTTAAATGCAATTACAAAGGCTAATAGTTCTTCTAAAAATAGAGGCCTAAACGAAATTTCTATCATTAGTACTAACAGCGCAATTACCGTTAACATGGGTCAGGGTACTCCCAAGTAAGCCTTTTCGTAAATCCTCAATAAATGATATAAAAATTAGAGATCGGCCCTTACTGTAGAACAATTTTTCCTTAGAATATACCCATAAATCAGGCCCTAAAATATTGCCAACGAATTAAGGGACATCCTGTATACCAGTCGATAGAGGGCGTTGGCAGGCACCAACCGACCACTTCCTCTGAGAACCCTATTTCAAGTGATCCTTTTTTCGATTTACCATAGCATAGGATCAAACAATCACCAAATTAAAGGTTCTAACGTGATATATAGGCTTGTCGGTGATAAATTTTCCAGGCACATGTACAACAAAATAAAATGAAATATTTGCCTTTTCAGCGAAATAGCGATTGGCTAGTCAATTTTGAAAACAAAATACGAATTTTTATTTTTGTTTTCCAATTTTATTATTGTTAAACAAATACATAATACCATTTCACAACATTTTTGTCTTATAGGTAGTTATATGTAATGCACAAACTGAACTAGTTTGAATCAGAGTCTGAATCGTCAATATTCTTTTCAAATAAATTATCAATCTTCGTCCTCAGATGTATTTATTTTTAGAATATCCTGTACATTTAAAGGCGTTGGGTTTTCTAAGAATCACAGTAGTTCAAGACTTTCTTTTAACCTTCGCATAGACTATATCTACACAATACATGTAGATATTTGAATCTTCTTTATTGAATATTTTTGTTAGGGCTTAACTTATCTCGAAGAAAATTTTACTCAGTTACTAACTTTTTGATCTTAGTAGGAAAACAAAAGATTTAAAAAAAAATTCTCAGATTTTCTCACTTTTTTATAAATTTTGACGTTTTTTTTGCACATATGAACAGTATCTACACATGTAGATAATTTTTTTTTCATACATTTTGCTAGGTATTTTCGCAAATGCGGGGCTAAAATAGGGGGAAACAAGAAGACATATTGTTACACCTAGAGCCTAGACTAAAAATCTAGTCTGAAGGAACAGCAATAGAATAACCATCTGAAATTAAATAAAAAAATACAAGTAATATACCAGCTAATTCGTTTTATTCATAAAAAAAGAAGACTGTAAGCTAGGCCATATAACAATTTTGGCACATTGTTTGGGTAAGACTGTGCTCCAAACACACTGGCTTTTGGCATTTTACGCATCCTCGGCGGGTTGCTCTCTTCTTTTTATTGATCCTGTAGCAGATGAAGCATGCCCCTTTTTGAGGCGTATGACCTACAGGATCTACTTCGCGCTCATCTGGGGTGAAACCTTCGATGTTTGTTCCAGATCCAACATTTTCTCCTAGAATGCACTCCATGGCACTTCGAATACGAATTTGGCACGTTATTCTTTGGTTTTGTGCTCTTTTACGTATCTGCGGAATGCACAAGCTCTCACCTAGGCTTGCAAGAAAATGTATTCTGCGACTTTTCTTTGTTGCAATATTTGCTGATCCTTGTGGATTATTTTTCACATAAATTATGTATGCAGCTAGTCCTGATACGTCAAGCAGATTACAAAATAAAGCCAACGGCCAACATAGCGTCCTTCGTTTTGTGGTATACTGGCTGAGCATTTTGTCCATAGTATCAACCCCTCCTTTGGTATGATTATAATACAGGATTATCTCTGCTTTTTTTTGTGGTCCCTCGGAGATTGCCTTAGTTTGGTGGAAGGTTGACAGCAAAACGACAGCCTTGTCTATTTTTGGGACGTAAGAGCAAAGCACAGCATTTTCACAAAATCCAAATTCGGTGGACAACACTTCTCTGCATTTTGAAGCTTTAAATTCTTCTGGTAAGTAACGTTTGTTTTTTTTTTGATGTTCCCACAACAGACAGCTTCCAACTAAGCAGCTCCTTAGTTAATGGTAGAGTGGTGAAAAAATTGTCCATTGTAACGTTTCTTCCAGTATTTTTATAAGGAGTAACAAGTTCCTTCACAATTCGTTCACCCTGGTTTACTTCTCTGTTGGAATCAATTTTACCAGTTTAAATTTGTCCACTCAATGGATAGGCTGTCTCCGAATCACAGGCCCACCAAAGCTTTATGCCATACTTTGCTTCCTTGGATGGTATGTATTGGGTAAATTTAGTACGTCCTCTAAAGCGGAAAAGTTGTTCATCTACCGTAATTGACTCAGAAGGCCGATAACATTGTCCTAGATTGAAATTTACCATATCAAATACATCCCTAATAGGTGCTGCTTTGTAAGATGCTATTCGATCAGCTCTGGTAATTTCCGAATCAAAAGGGATAAATCTGGAAATTGCTCTGAAGCGACGAAGTGACATCGTAGCGCGATAAAGTGGGGAAGCATTTTTGGCCCAAAGCACATCCACAGCTTCAAAATTGGATCGATGGCATCCCATTACCAGGAAAATCCCCAAATAAGCTGAAAACTCTTCAATACTTACGGGTGTCCATTTTTTGGAATTCTTTTTTGGGTTTGCAGCATTCCATTTGCTGTATTCACGGGCAGCTTTTTTATTTGTGTGACGGCAAATTAGATCTTGAACTTCGCTGCTCATAATTTTGTAAAAGGTGTCCACTGCAGAAAGATTTTTGGTTCCTGGACGAGGTCCAACGAAAAGCTTGTCCCGAAAAATATTTTGCGCTCCTGCTCGATGAAGTACATCAGGGCTCTTGTACCATTTGGTTCCATCCTTGCCAACAAAATAGTTCTCTGAACGAAAATCGACGTCCTCTGCTCCATAATCAATGATTTCGTCAGATTCCTCATTGTCTGCTTCTGAATCGGTGTTTTCATTCGGCATCGCTTCCACTGGGGCGTCATCCACTTCAGCATCAGAGTCCAACATTTTGTCACCAGGAATATAGTCGTCATCGTCATTAGATTGACACTCTAAAGCATCATCTAGATCGGGTTCTGAGTCACTGCCGATTTCTTGCAGAAGACTTTCAAAATAACGCTCTCGAGCCTCCACCGACAACCTTCATCAACAGAAAAATTAAAGTAGGCTCTGTGCACTCCTTCATAAGAAATACCAACAAATAATTACCTTGCAACAGCTGCTGATGACATGAGCTTAAATTCTTGGTTTTCCATATTAGATTTTATTTTTAAAACTTTTAAGACTGAGTGTTAATTACAAATTTACTATAAGGAAGAAGAGCACAAAGTACACAAATACCAAATTTGTCTACCAGAGTGGAGAAAAATAATTTCAAAATTGCATATACCTACCTATCAATTCTAGTCCGCTCGGCTCGAAAAACATTAACGTTATGATTTATGAAGTTATATATTTTGCCAAAAACATTTACAAATACTAAAGGTAACGGTTATTGCTGTCTCTCTCTCGTTTACTCACATTTAATTCTAACTGAATAGAAGTAGCAAAAAGTTTTTATTTTGTTTCTGAGGAATGTATGTTCTGCGCATGTACGGTACCTACTTTCTGTAGGATTTTACAGTTACGTATAGCCAGGCGCAGCGCTTTTGCCGTATGCATAGGCATATAGCTATAAGCACTTAAGTATTATATCTTTAACTGTATACGTTCAACTTTGCCTTTTCAAAAATGTTGTGTTTTTGAAAAGAATTCATGACGGGTGCACATCGTTGTCAAGCGTTTGGTTTTCTTACGAAAAACTTAGTGAACGAGCTCGTGGGTTACGTAATTTTTGCGCAGGAAGGTCTTAGCCCAATGAAAAAATAATAATTAGAGCTTACTTAAATATATACATAGGTAGGTATAAGCTTTTGAATTTATTTTGTATAAACCAAAAGCAAATACAAATCATGAGAAATAAGAAACCAAACAAAAAAATATTTCCTAGACCAGATTTGTACAAAATAAATGTATGGGATTTTTTTTATCTACACATGTAGATACAGTCCATTCGGGTACATAAAAAGATGTGTCCATGCGAAGGTTAAGACAAATCCACATTCCTTCGCGGCTAACATGGTGCAAGTGGAATTCGTAGCATTTTGCCACATTGAAGCTATCTTGCCGACTGCAACGCTCACAGTCCTGTATAGAAGGAGACAATTATCTCTAAAATATTAAATGCATTTTGGATGCATTTGTAGCGCATATTTTCTTAAAGATCATTTCAGCATTTTTACCAAAAGTCTTTGGCAAAAGATGTAAAAAATAAAAACCATCGACGATCTCTATATCTACCTAGGCAATCATCTTTACGGTTAATTTAAATGTCCTTTGGCAATTGCGTTATTACTCTTATTCTTATACTATAGGTGAGAGCCTAACGTTGCCCAGCAGCTATTCAATTGGTGAAATGACGTATACTACCACTCAGAAAATCAGCAGGGTCAGTATTAATAGTTTGTTCAACTGTCAAATCAAAAGGAGCTTGCGCTAAAGATCCTCTAGTCCTATTGACACCAAACACGGAGCGCATTGAGCTCATTTAAGAAAGGTGATTCTGTCGATTTCAAATTGATTAAGTCACTCAACTGCTCCATTGACCTTCTTGCATAATTTGGCTGATTAAAGGAAAAAATAAATAAACGAACTTAGAACTGGAATCGATATGATATGAATATCGAGTTCTCACAAAGGTTCACTGATACTAAAAAAACAGTTTATGAAAATAATTATAAACGATAAGCTTTTCATTTAGAATCCCTCCATATCTGATATCCTCCATTTACTTTTACACGTGCTTCTATACTTTTGAAAAGTTCTCCCTTCCTTGTGTCGAAACGAACAAAAATAATAAAGGATTTGAGGGTTAATAACTTTAACCCTTTCTCCGAAACATATACTTGCTGTAAATGTCATATTACATTTCACTTATGACTTTGATTAGAAAAGTTTGTCCTGGAAAGAAAAAAATGTAATAAGTTCAACTTTTGTTTTAGTTGTCGGTCATGACATTAAAAGGCGTTTCTTGTTATCACTTAAGAAAACTTTGGAAGGGTTCTCCTCGTTTTGTTTGTACTTCAGCTTAAATCTTATAATGGTTCTGTTTCAATCATGTTACTTTCAGAATTTTTCGCACGTGTAAGATATAAATTTGTGAGGTATGCATGTCGAAAGAGCCGACCAAAATCCGCCGGAAGAAGTAGTCTTCAAGATGTTATAAGCATTGGTTTCGGAGCATGCACTCCTGGTAGGGCCACCATTGACAGTAAGTTTATAGCTGACAGATGAACCTGAAGATTTCAGTGTAATCCAAGAGCGTCTGTTACATAGGTTAGGTTAGGTTTATGTGGCTGTCGGCAGAAGCCGACACACTTAGACCAATTTAGGTCCATTGTGATACCACGTATAATTATCTACCTCAACTCTGTAGATGGGACTGGCCAACGACACGCGGTTGTTCTCAAACGGTCCCCCATCTAAGTACTAACCGCGCCCAACGTCGTTTAATTACGGTGATCTAACGAGAACCGATTAACTCGACGTGGTATGGTCGTTGGTGACTGTCTGTTACATAATTTGCGGAAAAAGAATTAACTAGCATTTTTTCATACAAAATTTAACTAAATTGGCAATGGACGGACATAACCCCAAAGCTAACTTAACCTAACGTTAAAAGAGGAAGTTAAACAGATTAGCGCAGCGTCCTCAGAAGGCATTAAATTTGAATTATAACATAATTCGCGCACAATCAAATTTACAGCTTTTTCTGCGGAACAAGTGAGGGAGTGAAGACAAACAAATTATTGACGATTTTGAGTAAAATGAATTAAAAAAAATATATATCCAAGTATGTATTCGATTTTAGTGAAATTTTTTTCGGTAAGTATTAAAAATATATATTTTAGTTTTCTTTCTTTATTTAGTGTGAACTGAATATGTAAATGTGATTTAGAAACAAAAACTTTAAGGCGGTTAATGCGTTTAAAAATTCACCCCTACATGTGAATTTTTTTTGTTTTTGGTAAATTGTTTGTAAACAAATTATGTTTCTAATTTTCTGTAGAAATAGGGAAAAATCATAATAATAAAAGAGATCCAACATTTCATGGATTCCGCCCGAATATATTCAGATGAGTATAATTATAGTGATGATGAGCTGGAGGATCCAGAATACATTCTAGACGATATATCACCTGAAGATGACAAATTTATATTTATTTTTTTTAACTACACTAACAGCTCTTTGTCGTGGAGTGCTTAAAGCAAGCAACTAGGTATCACGAGCAGAAATTGCCGGCACTAATGTGCTCTCACAGGCTCATCATTTAGTGCAGGTGTTAGTAAAGGCAAAACAATTAAAAATACAATAATTATGTACCTATAAAATACTAACACAGACACAAAATAATGCAAACAATTTAAGACATTAAAGCATTATTACGCAAAATATTTTTTAGCTTAATTTTACTAACACGCAAGTCAATCACATGATCATTTAGATTATAGATTCTACTCATGCGACTAATAGGCTCATGCCTCCCATAATTCGTTCTATGATGGGGGCTAAACACTAATTCAACGCTGCGTAAATTAAAGCCAATAGACGTCAGCAAGTCAGGTACATCAATTTGAACGGATATAAGCTGCTGTAAAAAAATTATATCGCTATTAAGCCTTCGTTGAGAAATTGGTAACATTTGAAGAAGATTGATACGTTGACTGTAGGGAGGAAGGTTAAATGGATCATCCCATGGAAGTCCTATAAGTGCAAATCGAATAAATTTATGTTGAATGCCCTCAATTCGATTTGAATGAATGTTGTAGAACGGTGTCCAAACTAGAGAGCGACTTTCACAATTGATACCACGAAAATAACATTGAATCTATAGCGCATACTACAACTTTCTCATATTTTCAGCATTGCATACTATCAGCAAGAATTCTAAGGAATTCACCAATATTACATGGTGGAAAAAGTCAATGAAATTACATGTAAACAACGTGGCATTTCGAGGAAACAGTAACCTTCCCCCTTCGGGCAAAAATCGCAAAACTGCATTGCAGATTTTTATATAATGAGATTTGAGATATGATTTCTGAAGAAACAAATGAGCAGCACAATTCACAGTATTCACCTAGCGCTGAGGACATTTACAGATACATCGGTATTCTACTATACATGACGGTATACCGTCTTTGTATATAGACTTTATAGTATTATCATAACAGCGAGTTTTTTATTTTGGCCTCACGTTGGTAGATGGCGTTTTGAAGGTTTGTGTCTTAAATTTAGCTGTCACCATTTTTTTACACACTTTGAAAACGAAGAAAGAAAACCAAATAAACTGCTTTATCTCTCTTTATCGAACTTTTCATAATTGCATTAGGCGTTTTTCTTTTTTAGCTCCGAGCGGGGCACTGAGCTGTCAAAAAAAGAACTGTGTTACTTTTTTAACTTGGAGCGCTCTGAGCACAAAATTTGTATTTCTTTTTTATCTCTGAGCTAGCTCAGGGCTCGCTCGATGAGCTCGATTGAAAATGACCGAGCACATCGAGCGAAAAGCTGAGCGCGGCTGACTTCATTCATTATTTGTGCTTTTTCCATAGTTTATTTACTAGAATTTATATTTTAAATGGAACAATCCTTGACAAACACCAATTTCAGAAGCAAACCTGACTATTTTGAAAATTAATAAAAAAAAATTATCTAATGACAGTTCAGTGCTCAATTCTGTTTCTGAATTAGCTCGGAGCGCTCAGGTTACGTTCAGCTCGGAGCGAGCTCTGATCGCTCGAGCCCCGCTCTGTTCCCCGTTCGGGGCTAAAAAAGAAAAACGCCTATTCCCATGTACCTATGTTGTATTTTTTTTCTTTGCAAGAAGGAGCATAGGCATTTTTGTTGTTTAGCAGCACAGGTAGCATGTAGGATTTGCAAGTAAGTTAATTTGTATGGATAATGGATCTCGCATTATCGATTCTCTGGTCATGCCATATGATTTTCATTTGTATGGAAGGGTAAGTATGTATTTATTTTTCTGTGTAATTGATGATTTGCAATGTTGCCTTCGCTTCGGCAAGTAGTATGTTTGATGAGACGGAGATGATGGAAAAATAAGAAATCTGACTTCTTCGTCTGCGAGTAGAATATATGATGGAAGAGGCGATTCGTTTGAAAGGAAAAATTGAATAAAATTTGATTTCGGTATTTTTCATCAAATGAGATGTTATGGGTTTGTCGCATTTTAGAATCTCACTGTTTCGGATATATCTTGTCGCAAAAGGTACCGATTTCTATAATTTTTTTTTGTAATTTATTTAGAAATATTCGATCTAATTTATAAAGCAATGACATAATTTATTTTTTGTCAGTATTGTGCCATGCCGCACCACCACTTCTTCTTCAATATGTACCTATAAGATGGATATTTATTTGATAGTAAGAATTTTCGTTGTTTTGCATGGAGCTATGTAGATTGCTAAATTCGACGAACGACATATTTTATAGGAGTATTGCACAAGTTTATTTATCGTTAATCAACATGTGAAATTGTTGGCATATATATTTTAAAGTCCATGTAGGTACCTTTTCAATGAAGCATTGAGGAAGCTCACTTGTTGGTATTTTTTGCTTAATGGAGGCTACTTGCTTGTTTCTCTTTTGCATTAAACATGCTCTAACAATAGATATACTTCGAGGCATTAAGAACGTCACTACAAAGATTATGCTGGCTAACTCTAGAGCTTGTAGCTAAGCTCCAGCAATTGTAGAGTGCTTTATTGCGTCTCTTGGCGGTTCAAGTTGAGTATGACTTTCCCACAATTAAAAAAAAAACTTTTTTTGAAAATCCAAAGTTTGAGCTAGGGAGTTGAAATTTATAATATATACATACTCTCTAGGGGCCCTTTATGCTCATGTGTTAATTTTTTTTAAATCCGCTTACTGACACGCCCACAATTAAATAAAATAATTTTATTGAAAAACCAAAGTTTGAGCTAGGGAGCGTTTTTTTTTGATAAAATCCTCTAAATGTTATATAACAAAATATGTAGAGCGTTCTGAACAATTCAACCATACTAAGACTTTTGTCACACCCATTATGAGGGATAGGAATAAGAATAGGGTATCCAACAGTTCGCCCAAGCGGACTGTAGCCCGTCCCTATGTTTTTTATCTCTGCCTCAATTACTATTTGCTCACATGCAAATATGATTTTTAATTAATTTGGGAATCCTCAGTGCTGAAATGCGAATCTCCTTCACCGATGTGAGCATACATATCAATTGTATTAAATACAAAGAAGACAAGTTACAGTTGACTGTGATGGTCTAATTGCAAAATGCCATAACCTACCCCAAACTTCAATCAAAGACAACAAATAATATACTATCAATTTACTCGATGACAATTCTCCCACCTTTCTTTACCCACCATCGCCCCTACCTTGAAATATGAATATCCATTGTTCACTTGCAAATAGCGTTGCCAGACGTTCCGGTTTGCCCGGTTCCTAGTTCTAATTGTTTTGCGGAAAGGGTGTTTTCTGAATGGACGGATGTGACAAATAAATGTTTACCAGATTTGGCAAAAACCTACTTACGACTTTTAACTTTGATAATACCTATTCGGAATTTTACAATTAAAAAAAAAATCATAAAATGATTAAATTTGCTAAAAGTACCTAAAATATATAAAGTAACTTAATATTACGATAACAAAGAAACAGAATAGGTATATGATATATTAAGTTTAACAACATGAATAAAAATATTAAGCGTTTATAATTTTAGATTTAATATGAATTAATTTTGAATGATTTGTTTTTATTTTTAATGAAATTTATTTTGTTCGAATTCTTTTATTTTATTATAAATATATTATAAATAAAATCTTTCATTAAGAACTTGACAACTTCTTTTTTTAAATAAAATGCAAACTACTTGAGATATCTAAAAAAAAAAAAAAGGAATTACTATCAAAGCATTTATGAATGGAATTCGACTTCGTTCATATAGTCTAAGAGCCCGAAGTGATTTTTCGGTCTGAGCGGTAACCAAAAGACAATTTGCATTACTGTGTAGCCTGAGTAGGGAGTGTATCGCAAATAGTAGCCTGGCAGCAAATCGTGGCAGCCGAAGCGTATGACATCGCGGTGAATATGCATCATTTTCCACAATAGTCTTAATAAGTGTCACTTGATTATATCCCTAAGCGACAGAGTAGATTAGCTTAAACATAAAAATATTGGTCCAAGACGTTTTGCACGTAGCGAAGTCCTTGCCAGACGCGACCAAAATCCAGGATCAAACCCATTTTTAATATCTACGTTAACGCTCCTGTCGGGCGCAGTGGCTCAATGGTTTGTGTATCGGACTGCTAATCGAAAGGTCCCCGGTTCAATTGCCGCCGGGGCCAAGTACATTTAGAGTTATTCCACTGCTCCACCTCTTGGGAACGTCTGACAAACATCCAAGAGTATCAATTGTCATGAGAAGCTTCTCAAATGTGCCGTTCGGATTCGGCTTAAAAATTGTAGGTCCCATCCACTTCGCAAATAAAGTGGTTGGAGAAGCTAGGTTTTAGGCCATGTATGGGCCGTTAATACCTAATATTTATTTATTTTTTTAACGCTCTTAAAGTGGCGACCACCGACTCGGAATTTCGGTAGTAAATTTTAATTTTTTGTAAACGTTGTTGATTTTGTTACTTCACTATGATAAAAATGTTGATTTTACTGAATATTTTGACATTGACAGTCCAATCCGCTAGTCGCTAATGGAAGACCCCTCACATATTTGGATTTATGTTTCACAATGAGATTTTATGAATTAAAAAAACTATTCACTCATTTAAATAAAAAAACAAAAAATATTTTAATAGGTATCTTAACTTGTAAATTTTTATTTTGTCCCGATAGAAATTTGGAAATCCCGGTTTTTTTCTATATTTTTGCCATTTGTCCCGTCGAGCTGCGAGCAAAATCTGGTAACCCTACTTGCAAATATGAATTATAAAAAAAATCATTTGAGAATCCTCACCGCTAAAAAAACGACTCGCCTTAAATGATCATACACATACATACCAATTGTATTAAATACGAGAAAACATAACCTACCCCAAACTTCCATCAGAGCAAACAAATAATATGGCATACCCGATAATAATTCCTTCACCTTTCCGCACTACCGTCAACCACCAACGCTACCTCATGACGGAGAACAAAAAATCTGCTGTTTGCCCAAAACCAAATAAAAACATAGGGACGGGCTACAGTCCGCTTGGGCGAACTCTTGGATACCCTATTCTTATTCCTATCCCTAATTAGTGGGCGTGACAAAAGTCTAGGTATGGTTGAATTGTTAAGAACGCTCTACATATTTTGTTATATGACATTTAAAGGATTTTATCGAAAAAAACGCTCCCTAGCTCAAACTTGTGTGTTTCAATAAAATTGTTTTATTTAATTGTGGGCGTGTCAGTAGGCGGATTTAAAAAAAATTAACACATGACCATAAATGGCCCCTACAGAGTATATATTTTAAATTTCCGCTCGCTAGCTCTAACTTTGAATTTAAAAAAAAAAAAAAATTAAATTGTGGGCGTGTCAGAGGGCGGATTTTGAAAATATTTACACATGAGAATAAAGGGCCCCCTAGAGAGTATATATTATAAATTTCCGCTCCCTAGCTCAAACTTTGAATTTAAAAAAAAATAAAAAATTAAATTGTGGGCGTGTCAGTAGGCGGATTTTGAAAATATGTACACATTAGCTTAAAGGGCCCCTAGAGAGTATATATTATAAATTTCAGCTCACTAGCACAAATTTTGGTTTTTCAATAAAATTGTTTTATTTATTTGTGGGCGTGTCAGTGGGCGGATTTTGAAAATTTTATATCCCGAGCAGTTTTAGGAGTCATAGATCATATAAAAAAAATGCAGTTGTCTAGTTCAAAATTCGATTTTTTCCAAAATTTTGTTTTTTGAGTTTGTGGGCGTGTCTGTGGGCGGATTTCAAAAATTCGTAAACTTGATTATTTCGGGACCCTAGAGAGTATATGGTTAACATTTCAGCTCTCTAGGCCCAGTTTAAAGGCCCAATTTTTGCCGACGGACGGACGGACGGACGGACATGGCTAGATCGACATTATCGATGCTGATCATAAATATATGTAGTAACTTTTAGGGGTCTAGGCGCAATATTAAGGTATGTTACAAACTATGCGTCAAAATTAATATACCCTTAGAATAGGGTATACCAATTTTCTGCTGATACTTCCATCAGAGCCAACAACTAAAATACTATAAAACTACCCGTTGAGAATGTCCGCTGCATTAAACATCAGCCACCATCGGCATCGGTAGTCGCTACCTGAATGATCTTCATTTCATTCTCATATTCCCATTCAGGAGATTGGACGAAAACAAAAAAATAACCCACATAATGTGCATAAACTATCACCATTTGTTTTGGCCCGGAGCGTATAGGTGGCGTATCGTCGTATACACGAAGTGAGAATACTATAGAGTCTGTATACAATGATACCGTTAGCCTAATTTGGAAAGTTACTAAGGGAAAAATGAATTCCAGCACATAAAAACAACTATGACGCTGAAAAAGTTTTTATCGATAAAAAAAAATTATCATTTCATCTTCGAAACAAGCTGCATAAATGGGGAATCAAATTGTTTGTGCTATGCGACTCTCACGGCTTACCGCTTCGAAATCTACAATGGTGCCGGTGATAATCGGAATTGACCCGATACACCGGATATTGGCAGTTGTTGTCGTGCGATTATCACAAACTGCTCCAAATTCTGTTCACCACATTATCTACTTTGACAATTTTTATACCACGTTGCCTTTATTGGTATATTTGCATGTAAGAGGTATAAATGCTTTAGGAACAATCAGAGCCAACAGAATTCCAAACTGTAAGCTTCCTTTGGACAAAGATGTCAAAGAAGATAGAGAATATTTAATCGAATGTCTACGAGTAGGTAACGCGTATGGCATGAATATAAATACTGTTTTGTGGAGAGACAATGAAAATATCAGATTAGCACCAACATATGTTGGAATTGAGCCATTTTCAAGAGTTAAACTATTGGATCATCCAAGTAAAGCATCACGTATCGCGTTACGACCGAAAGAAAAAGAAGTACGTTGAAATTGACTGTCTACAAATCACACATGAATATAATAGCCACATGGGTGGAGTCGATCTAATGGATGCTCTTATGGGTCGATATCATGTTCGACTCAAGACTAGGAACCCAATGATACGACTTTTTTATCATTTGGTTGACATGGCTGCAAGAAATGCATTTATTTTATATCGTCGCATTGAAGCTGAAAAATCTCCTGGGCTCTCATCGCGTAAGACGACGATCGTCTGACGACAACTAAGAAGCGGGTCGCGTTCGATATACATCCCTCCGATTTTAAGACTTTGTGCTACCTTAGAAGTTCTAGCTGGAGGTGGATACCAATGGTTGACTAGTAACGATTTTGGCATTTCTGTTGGCCAAAGTACCCTTTCGGAGATAGTTTGTGAGACTACAAAAGTATTGGAACAAAAGCTTTGTCCAATGTGGATTACATAGGACATGGGCAACAATATCAGAACAGAAGAAACAAAACAGTGGTTCTATCAGAAATATTCGATACCAGGAAGTACGTATAAATAGCGTTGCAGGTTCATCAAATTTTACTAGAGATTTTACTTACAGTTATCTAATGGGACATCTAATGACCCAGCTAAAATACATTTCAATGAAATCCATTCTAAGGCCAGAAACTTAATTGAAAGATGTAACCCCGAAAAAGTTGCTATTTTTGCTAATGTTTGCGTCGCATTGCACAACATCTGCATCTACCACAATATGGACACTAATATTGTAGATAGTGAATCCAGCGATAACCATACAACTGCAGCCTCAGAGATTTCCAGCAGCCATATGAAGGAGCTCGCAGACAGAATTAGAAACTCAATAAAAGAATCGCTCTTCGCATAGTTTTTCAAAAAAAATTGTTTACTTGATTGACATTAACTACATAAATATTATTAAACAAAATTATATACATACAAAGACTAAACTTATTCAACTAATAGTTATCCGAAATAAAGAGGAAAACTTTCATGACCAAGTAATAAATGCTGAGATATCAAAGCAAAACGAAACATGAGTGATAGTAGCGAGAAGGTGCATACTATTTAGTATTACTGTGAATATCTTTTGTTAGTTCAAGTTTCTTTGCTGCGATTTCGTTCCTTTTCTCAAGTGCATTTATTACCTGGGTATGAAAAATTGGTTCTTCTCTATTTCGCTGTTCCAAGAGAGCTAACACTCCGCTTTGGAACTTATTGTCGGCTTCCACCTGGGATTTCAGTAATTCTACTTTTGGATCTTTAGCTCGTCTAAAACGTTTTGGTGTGCTGACGTTTGCATACGGTTCTCTCTTTCTGCAAGGTAAAACTAATTAGATTTAAATTTCAATTATATCTTCTCTATAATATATCACCTCTTACACAGCTCAGTCACTTCTTCGGCAGTTTCTTTGGGACTTTCCGTTAATCCACGTAACGTTTTTCGAGGTCATCCTCGTCCACGTCCGTCTTACAGTTGCCATCTTCTGGCCCTGTGTCGTGCACTTCGATTGCACCAAAGCAGTTCGAGCTGCTACCTGCTACCTCAAGTTCTGAAATTGGAATTTGTTCAGATGGGCCACCACCCGTTTGTTTTATTGAGAGCAGATTTTGGCTGCACTTCCTCTTTGCCCGATATTTAAAATCGATCCATGCCTGAAATAAACAAATTAATTTTGTTACTTTACTCGACCAAAAGTAATTATTTGTGAGATACATGGCTTTGACAAACAAATTTACCGAATTCAAGTTCTTCTATGGCGAGAATTTGCAAAATAATTTCATTGTTTCCTGACTAAGAACAAGATGTTTAAATTTAGTTGCGATTGCCACTTATTCACTTTAATGAATCTCTATATATTATGTACTTTGGTTATTGTACACTTACCTTCCTCCAAGCAGTTACTGATTTATTGGGTAGTCCAATGGCATTTAATTTCACAGCCAAATCAGCCCACAGCGGGTTCTTTATCTGCCTACCCTGTGTGGTTTTCGGAATATAATTTTTTGCCATTTCAGGGTGCTCGTCCATAAAATTGATGAGACATTCCAATTGCCTTGGCGTTGCTGACCTAGTGCGTTAATTTATAGATCAATTATTTAACTAAAAGTTATTGAATACTTACATGATATTGAATTTTGATTTGAAATGAATCGTAACAGAACAATTTTGAACAATAACAGCATAAATGTCATTTTCGATATGTCATTTGTTGTTTTAGTAGTTCTCAAACTGTCTACAGATTAAACGATGGACGACACGATTGAACGACGCGATTGCGCGGTTACACGAAGCAAGCTTTTGACGACGTCGTTTAGTACAATCGTTTGGACGACGATCGTCTTAAAAGTTACGCGATGAGAGGGCTGAAGATTCAAACCATACAGAAGAAAAGTTGCTCAAGTTACCGGCATTCCGTGAAGAAATAGCTGCAGGGCTTGTTTCATTATAAGGAAAAACGTTCAGTTAGCAGGCCTACAACACAAGAAATAAAGCCCAGCACTAGTTCTGGCATTGGTCAGAACTCAAAACATCCTATTGCTGACATTAGGTATGATAATACCAATTCGTTTACCTGGTGAATTAATTAATTATTATTTTTTTACCAAATTCGTAGTTCTTAGACCAATATCTCACCAAAACAAAAATTCTTTTTAACTTTCCGTCCGTATTTCAACTTTGACTGTTAAAGGGTTAAGATGTTTATTAAGGCATGAAGAAATTTCATTTCCACCTCGACGAGCAACACATTCGTGCCACATAAAGCAGCTAGATGGGTTTGTTTCTAGATCATGGATCGTTAAGTTAAAGGTCCACTGCTGTCTTTTGTAAAAACTTACAGAGTTTCTAAGGAATTGAGTATGTAGACACTGCTGCCAATCAAACCCAAATGCTATCCTGATTTTATTTTGTTTTTTTGCTCATACCCAAACTAGGCTTTCTCTGAATGAAAGATTTGTTGGTCGTTCAAAACGTTTCTTACTTGTTCTTTTCTAACTTAAGTTTTTCATACGAAGGTATCGGAATTTGCACAGGTTTCTAATTTTGGTACTTGAAACTTCAGGTTCATTGTGTGAAATATTTCAGCGTATTTGGTCATGCCAACAGGTTCATTGACTTCATCTTTAAACATTTGGTGCATAGCTGCAAGGCTCAGACTCATTCCATATATTGTAGATACTTTTTTTATTCAGGAAATTTGTTAATATTGCGTCTTTTTTATACGCTAGGAGGTGGTTATCGTCAAAAGACGAAACTGAGCCATACTCAGTAACAGTGTGAGATTTGTATCCACTAAACCCTTCTCTCTTCTTCCGGATTTTCCTGCGGTACCGCCGTCTTGGCATTTCATCTCGGGTGGGCGATAGCCAGCCTTCCAATTATTGCACCTAGTCGTTGAACCAATCAGAAATCTGTCCTTCATATCTAAGGTTATTCCAATTCTTAAAGGTAGAAAGAAGAACGAGTACCGACCGATATCCATACTCTCTTTTCTTTCTAAAGTGTTCGAGAAAATTATCCAAAAACAGATTACCACGTATTTAAACGAAAAAGACTTGCTTTCCAACTTCCAATCAGGCTTTCGACCTAAGCGTAGCTGCACAACAGCAATCCTAAACGTTGTTGACGACATAAGAAACGCAGTAGACAGCGACTTTTTTACTTTTTTGGTGCTCCTCGATTTCTCGAAGGCATTCGACTGATTAAGTCACACTGTATTATGTGGCAAATTATCAAATCAGTTTGATTTTGCACCTGAAGCAGTGAAACTTATCTTTTCTTATTTATCGGGTAGAAAACAAGTCGATGCCATAGGAGGAAAAACATCTGGATTTTTAAGCTTACCCCAGGGTGTCCGTCAGGGCTCTATTTTGGGACCCCTTCTCTTCTCCTTGTATGTAAATGAAATTCCCGAAATTGCTGATCAATCAGTTACGTCGGACACGTCACTTCCCTTGCATTCAATGGCATACGCCGTTTTGCTTAATCGGCATATTGTCGGCTAACGGCACTTTCCTTCCCCACACCCCTTTGTAAATTCCACAACGGTTTCCCACGCCATTTTTGCAGGCATTGCAAATCCCAAACGGATATGCCCCCTTTCCCCTCTGCCCAACACGAGTGCAGATATTTGAAACCCACAGGTAAATTGTGGGATAGTTTAAGAATTCTAGATAGATAAGCGAAGCATTGTTAGAATTATTTTATAATATTGTACTCAGTTCTAATTCGACAATCAACGAGAGGTGCAGCCTTTTGCTCTGGACAGCGGCCTCTTCGTTGAATATAAATTAAATATAAATTGTTAAAATGAATAAATAAAGAATAAATAAAAGAAACAAAAACTTTATGTTTTTTTTATATTCAAAACATAACTCAAAGTTATAACTGGCGCAGTCGGCACGTCTCGAGTACGCGAAGATTTTTCTTGTTCGTTCGTTCGCTTATGAAAGTAAAAATAAGGAAAAAGATTTCGCGGTTAGTATCAACTATTCAACTCGAGTGAACCATCCCGATTAAGGGAAACGCGTAAATAAAATTCCGATTAAGGAAAGTAAAAGTCGCAAAAAGTGAACCATCCCGATTTAGGAAAACGCGTAAATAAAATTCCGATTAAGGAAAGTAAAAATCGCAAAAAGTAAACAATCCCGATTAAGGGAAACGCACACAATAACCCAAACGAGTGAAAAAAAAAATCCGACTAAGGAAAATAAAAATCAGTAAGAATCAGTGAAAACGTAAACTCCGATTAAAGGAACACGAACTTTGAACTCTAAGTGAATGTTGATGGACTCATAGGGAATAACATTCTATTACCATTAGAAGCAATTCTTGACTTTAAAAAAAGGTCGTTAATTATAGACGGGAAAGAAATTCCAATCTTCTTTAACAAAGAGGAGGAATTCAAAAATGAAACATACTACAAACAGATACCGACACTTGAAATATATCACACAGAAACTAGTAAAGAACCAATTCTTAATCAAATAAGAACCACTCACCTCAATAAAGAAGAAAAAGCTAATGTCACAAATCTTGTCTCTCGATATTCCGAGATATTCTACCAAGAAGGGAGCGACTTATCGACTTATTATTTACGAACGCGATTAAGCACCATATAAGGACCGTAAATGATATCCCTATTTATACAAAGTCCTATAGGTACCCGGAAGTACACAAGGACGAAGTAAAAAATCAGATTGACGAAATGCTAAAACAGAGCATTATTCGCCCTAGCAATTCCCCATATTGAGCTCCTATCTGGGTCGTCCCAAAAAAACAGGACGCTTCCGGAAAGCAGGAATGGAGAATTGTTGTCGATTATAGGAAACTGAACGAAGTTTCTATAGACGACAAATTTCCGATACCTAACATAGAAGACATATTTGATAAACTCGGTAGGGCCCAATATTTCACTTGATCTGGCAAAAGGGTTTCACCAGATCGAGATTGCGAAATATAATATCAAGAAGACGGCCTTTTTAACAAATAATGGTCAGTACGAATTCGTTCGTATGCCATTCGGGTTGAAAAATGCCCCAGCGACCTTCCAGAGGTTGATGAATTCAATACTTAGTGAATTTATTGGTAAGATATGTCTAGTTTACCTAGACGATGTCATTATCTTTTCTACCAGCCTGGAGGAGAATATCACTTCGATTAAGAAGATTTTTAGGAGACTCAAGGAAGTTAACCTAAAGGTTCAGCTGGACAAGAGCGAGTTTCTAAAAAAAGAAACAGAATTTCTAGGACACATCATAACAACCGAGGGTATAAAGCCTAATCCCAAAAAGATTGCGGCAATTTTAGAATACAAACTGCCCAGAACTCCCAAACAGATCAAATCCTTCTTAGGCATCACCGGCTATTACCGCAAATTCATACGAGTTTATTCCAAAATAGCGAAGCTAATGACAGCTTATTTAAAGAAAAATGTAAAAATTAACTTAAACAACCCAGAATATATTGAAAGCTTTGAGAATCTAAAAACATTAATAACATCCGAACCAATACTTAAATACCCGGATTTCAGTAAGTAATTCACTCTGACAACAGACGCCTCAAATTACGCTCTAGGAGCTGTTCTATCCCAGGAGGGTCATCCGACCTGTTTCGCAAGCAGAACGCTAAACGAACATGAAATAAACTACTCGACCATTGAAAAGGAGCTTTTGGCTATCTTGTGGTCAATGAATTATTTTAGACCCTACCTGAACGGACGCAAATTTACTGTCAGAACAGATCATCGACCCCTTGTTTGGTTAAGTTCGCTTAAAGAAGCTAATGCCAAACTTCAAAGATGGAAGATCAAATTCGAAGAGTATAATTTCGATATTGAGTACGTTAAGGGTAAGGATAACCAAGTAGCAGATGGTTTATCAAGAATAGAAATTTACCATAATGAAAGCGTTGAAATCACAGGTAACCAAGAAATTTTAAATAATGATAAAAATAATGAAACAATTCCCGATAACCAGTCCATTATCGCTACTATTCATAGTGCTGACGAAGACAGCAACGATTACACATACCCATAGTCGAGTCACCAGTCAATATACGAGTATATAAAACCCAGATTATAATCAATAGCACAGAAGGTAATAGTAGCCACAAAACATATACAACAGCATTTGGAAAAAAAAGAATCGTCATAGGAATAAAAGTTTTTAACGAAAAGCTTATTTTAGATATTATGAACAAATTCATTCCTCCCAAAGGAATAGTTGGCGTATTCTCTAGACACGACAACCTATTCGCTAAATTTCAAGACGTTTATATAAAGTACTTTAGCAAAAACAAACTGCTAAAATTCATCAAATGTTGCAAATTTTTAGGAGACTTAGAAGACGAAAAAAAAGAGCTACTAGTAATTTCAAAAACACATAACTCTTTGAACCATAGAGGA
Source organism: Portevinia maculata (assembly GCA_949715645.1). Lineage (NCBI taxonomy): Eukaryota > Metazoa > Arthropoda > Insecta > Diptera > Syrphidae > Portevinia > Portevinia maculata. Next base: position 300,323,077 of record OX454525.1, read on the forward strand.
ATCAGTAAAACATATGCAGAAATCGAAGATACCTTACTACAGCCCAAATCTTAAAGACAAAATTCAAAAATATATAAACAACTGCGAAATCTGCAACAAAGCTAAGTATGAAAGATTGCCTTATAAAATACCACTAAAAATAACAGAAACACCAACGAAACCCAATCAAATTATACATATCGACATTTGGTACGCAAATATAAACTTAATGTATGTGACAATGATCGACAAATTTACAAAACATGTAACGGTGCAAGAGATCAAGCACAGAACATGGATATCACTATTGAATACGTTAAAATGCAGATTTGCAAATCATGGTATCCCGAACAGAATAGTTACAGATGGTGAAACAGGTTTCTCATCAATTACGATTAAAGAATTTTTAAAAGAAAATAACGTTGACCTCCACATATCTTATCACAAAACAGGGAACTCGGATATCGAAAGATTCCACTCAACTCTTAACGAGCACATAAGAACATTTGCAGCAGACGATCACAATGAAGACACCTTACGAAATAAGGTCCTAAAAGCCGTAATGATCTACAACAAAACTATCCACTCCACAACAAAACAAAGACCAATAGATTTCCTAAAAGGAACCATAACGAATCAAGACTATCCCAAAAACATAGGGGCGGGCTACAGTCCGCTTGGGCGAACTGTTGGATACCCTATTCTTATTCCTATATCTCATAAGTGGGCGTGACAAAAATTTAAAGGATTTTATCGAAAAAACTAAGCTTTTGTAAATAAAAACGCTCCCTAGCTCAAACTTTGGTTTTTCAATAAAATTGTTTTATTTAATTGTGGGCGTGTCAGTAGGCGGATTTAAAAAAAAATTAAGTATGAGCATAAAGGGCACCTAGAGAGTATATACTATAAATTTCAGCTCCCTAGCTCAAACTTTGGACTTTAAAAAATAAAAAAAAAATAATTGTGGGCGTGTCAGTAGGCGGATTTTGAAAATATTTACACATGAGCATAAAGGGCCCCTAGAGAGTATATATTAAAAATTTCAGCTCCCTAGCTCAAATTTTGGTTTTTCAAAAAAAATATTTTATTTAATTGTGGGCGTGTCAGTGGGCGGATTTTGAAAATTTTATGTCCCAAGCAGTTTTATGGGCCAAAGATCATATATAAAAAATTTCAGCTTTCTAGCTCAAAATTCAATTTTTCCCAAAATTTGTTTTATTTAATTGTGGGCGTGTCAGTGGGCGGATTTTGAAAATTTTATGTCCCAATCAGTTTTATGGGCCATAGATCATATATAAAAAATTTCAGCTCTCTAGCTCAAAATTCGATTTTTTCCAAAATTTTGTTTTTTTGAGTTTGTGGGCGTGTCTGTGGGCGGATTTCAAAAATTCTTAAACTTGATTATTTCGGGACCCTAGAGAGTATATGGTTAAAATTTCAGCTCTCTAGGTCCAGTTTAAAGGCCTAATTTTTGCCGACGGACGGACGGACGGACGGACGGACATGGCTAGATCGACATTACTATCGATGCTGATCATAAATATAGTAACTTTTAGGGGTCTACGGGCAATATTAAGGTATGTTACAAACTATGCGTCAAAATTAATATACCCCTAGAATAGGGTATAATCATTGAATTAGTAAACAAAAATAAAGAACGATATGTAAGTAAATACAATAAAGACAAAACTGACGTAGACTTGACAAAGACAAACCATGTTTACCTTAAATACAGAACTAACAATAAACATAAAATAATACACAAAAGAGATGATCCTAAGGTAATAGATAAGGACCATGTTACTGATAGTAAAAGGTGTAAATTCTATAAAACTCAGCTAAAAGGAAACTATAAATTCGAATAAACCCATTAAAACTTTTCTTTCCAGATACTATTAATTATTTTACTGATAACAGCAATACCAACGACAAACGGACAAAAAATTGACATACAAAAACTAGACTAAGGAGAAGGATACATTACAATCAGAAACCAACAAATTAATATAATCAAAAACTATATAAAGATATTACATAGTGTTAACTTAACTTCTTGGACAGAAAATCTTAACATTTTAGAACATAATATTAACGAACTTAATGATAAAAACGAATACCCGCCTATCGTTCATAATTTTAATAGTTTAGTTAAAGAAATAGTAAATATTTTAGGATATCATCACCATAAGTCAAAAAGAGCATTATTCGATATACTAGGGAAGGGATTAAAATATTTAACAGGTACTATGGACCATGAAGATGAACAGGAGATAAAACAGAGTCTAGCAACTAACGAAGAGAATAACAAGAACTTAATAGACCTACTTAATGACCAAATAAAAATAAATAACAACTTTAACGAAATAACTAATAATATTACTAGACAGATTAATATACAACAACTTGAAATTAAAAGACAGTTTACAAAATTAGGCAATGCAGTAAACAAAGAATATGCAAGAATTACAAGAATGCAACACGCATTCCAAGTAAATTATGATATACAGCTACTTAGAGACCAGGTTAGAAAAGTTAAGGAAAATTTAATGCTAGGTCAACTGGGAGTTCTAAGCACTGATTTACTAGCACCAAAAGAAATTGAAAAATTCAATATAACAATTAATAAAATACCAAACATAAAAAGTACTGCTATTATTCATGAAAATAATATAATTTTTATCTTACTTATTCCAATTTATTCACATAAAGAGTTTTTTTTAAAATTATCATTGAACCTATTCGTAACAAAAATAATTTAGAAATTGTAATATCAGACAATCACCTTGTCACTAATGGAAATTCAATTTACGAGTATCATATGTAACACTAATTGTTAAGAAGCTCTAACACCCTAACTTTTACACCCAAGTGTACCCATTCCAGTCGAGTGTCTTTCTTGCCCTACTGTAAACGTACTCCCATTTCGCCATCCGAATCCATCCCATATGACACCAGCATAAATGCAACGAACGATACCCACGTATCGTAATCAGGAATGTGCAGGTGCAACCAGAATACTTCACTCGCGAATCTGCATGAATGCAACAAGCTGACGATACACAAGTGTCATAATCAGGAATGTGCATGTGTAACCAGAGTACCTCACTCGTGGATCTTCATGAAGACAACGATCAGACGATACACAAGTGTCACAGTCAGGAATGTGCATGCGCAACAAAAACCCTCAACCACAGATACAACGATCTGTGGCATCCGATTTTATACCACCTCCCAGTCCCATTCGTGAAATTGTAAATTAGTATATAAGATAGAATTATTTAGATTAATAAATCACTTGTTAAGAATTAAGCACAAGAGACGGTGTTCATCACTTATCATTTTTACTACCTTGATGTACTGGTTTATGTGCCTTTATATCGCCATCCACTTCGGCAAGTTTATGTGCTTGACGAATTTTCTTTGAGGATCAAAATAGGTTCTCCCGAACATTTGGTGACCCCGACGTGATACACCTCTCTTGTGTGCTTAAGATAAA